>OU862915.1:27283185-27987351 GCA_917880885.1 Limnephilus marmoratus
AAGGTACCTAGGCAAGTAGGTTTGCCGATGCGCGCGAATATTAGGAGATGTTTCTCGATTCCTCTTTTGATGGCGAAGTTTATAATGATGTGTCGCCACACAAATTATCCCTTCCAAATGTTCCAAAATTCAACGATGGTGTAATTATTGTTATTGCAATAATTTCGTCTAATACCGGACCACACTTCCCTTAAAAACTTCAATACAATCCATCTACAGGTTATCCTTCCTCTTGCGAATCTCCTTCCCCACCCCCCTTCCTTCAGCCTCACAACATCCCCAGCCGGGAATGCCATAATCCCACTGAATTCTGGCAGTGGGACTATTGTACCGTGTTGAAATAATGAACGCAAATTTTAAAACAGATTTTACAAGCGATCTAATGACATGTTTTATTTACATTGACTCCAAAGAGGAGGAACTGAAGAAAATAATTTCCATCAGGACCTGTTTCAGCTATGGGGATGCTACGTGGTGTTTTTTTGATGTTAATGGAGAGTTAGTTCTGTGAAGGAAAAATTTATGAGAGATGGGGAGGAATCTTGTGCTGAATTAACCTATGAATCCATCCATTCCATTGGGTCGAGAGAGTCCTGCTGGAGAAGTCAATTTAGAAGTAGAAGGAGTGATAATAGAAGGACTGGAGAAGTCAATTTAGAAGAAGAAGGAGTGATAATAGAACAACATATGAAGTGGAAGAGCCATATATGTGAATTGGTTAAGCGTATCAGAAAGTGTATATATATATTCATAAAATTAAGAAATATTTTAAAACTCAACAATCTAAAAAGAGTATACTATGCACTAATCCAGTCATTAATTCAATATGGAATAATTGGATGGGGGGGGTCATACAACAATATTCTAACCTCGATCAAAGTGATCCAGAAACTAATCATTAAAGTAATCCTAAAGAAACCCTCCACTTATCCAACAGAAACGCTTTTCGCAGATTTCACGATGCCTCGAGTAAAGAATATCTTCAAGAAAAATGCAATTTTCCAAATTTACAAAGATAATCTCATCAAGAAATTTGAAACTCACCAATCAAAAAGATATGAAGACAACATCAAAATACCAAAATTTAATACCAAACTAATGCAAAACAATTATATCTTTTTAGGAATAAAGTTTTTCAACAACCTTCCCATTGAAATAAAAAAACCAAAGACATCAATAAACTGAAGCATCATCAGGAATAATTAACTAAATAATTACCTGTTTTTCTCTTTCTTTCTATTTATTTTTAATATATATTCATCTCTATTTTATTTAGATTTTTCGAATTTCTCCTAAGTGCACAATATCTTAGTATGTTACCGTATCCTATGTATGTACACCTACACATATAGATGATCCAGAAGTCTCAATTTATTCTATTATATGCTTACTTATTGCATAATGTTATTCTATTTCAGTTTAATTAGTGTAACTCGCTCATCAAGCACAAGAACTAGCTTCTTCTTTGGTGAGATAGCAATTTTTAAATAATTTCTGTACCGATATGTAATTTCTATAACTCCACTCTACAATTTTATATCTATATTAAATAAAAAAAAAAATTTAAAAAAATAAAAATAAGATCCAAGAGGCGTGCAGATAATTTGAGAGGAGGGTATGGGTACTGCCGCCCCGGGAACCATTTATTGGATAACCAACACCTCTGCCATAAGTCACCCCAAGTGGTTCGCTACGTTTGGTGAATTAGCAGGGGTGCCCGAGTTCATGGGGTGAGGTTTGTCCAGGTCTCAGGATGCGTCTACCCACCTGCTGCATAGCGGGCCGGATCAAGAGAGACTGGTTGAGGGAGGCCTTTTGACCTTTCCAGCCGGACTCTCGACCCACCGCCTTGCACCAGTTGGAGGGATGGATTAGCACTCCTGGATATATTGACCCCAGATTCCTACCCATCCCTCGTACCATTTACTTCCCAGAACTTCCTATCCTTTCCTTCCTTAAAAAAACCCTCCTAACAGCATCCCCTAAGATGACATAGGCCCTAAGGTAAATTATTTTCCTCAGGGCCTCTTGTGTGGAGGCAAAGTAAAAAAAAGGCATCCGCCGCCAAGACCTGGATAACTTCACCCCATGAATCCTGGCACCCCTGCTGAGTCGCCAAACGTAGCAAACTACTTCGAGTACTCAATCTTAGAGGTGTTGGATAACCAGTGAATGGTTCCCGGGGAGAAAGTACCCCTACGCGCCTCCCAAATTTATAAACTTTGAACAATAAAAAAATGCTAACTTTTATCCGATTAAAAATATCAGTATATTTTTCCAAAACTTTTTTCATTAAATCTGATATTAAAATAGGTAATATATTATATGAAGCGAATTTCTTTATAAGGCTTTATTGTTTTTCAGTGTTCTTACTGCGGAAGAAGAATAATGTATGGATTTTCCGTTCGGAACTACCCGCCACGGCGACCGTAACGCCTGCCGTATTATTTTGTAGAGATGGGGCAGTTTTATGTGTATGAGAGAGGGCCTGTATGTGTGTGTGCTACGAGGACTTATTCTGAATGCGCATTTTAGTTTTTTTCAAACATGTTAATTCTACGAGATTACGCGATACTAGGAGACTTTGTAATTTACTAGTTAAAGTCTCCGGCATTACCCGGGCTTTTACAGAGGTTTTCAAAATTTCGCGTAAAAAGTGACCTTCCTCGAATTTTAAAAGTTAAGTATTCAAAATTTTACCAATCTCAGAATGAAAATATAGATTTTGGGAGTCGGGTGTAGGTGCCGCCGTCCCGGGAACCATTTATTGGATAACCAACACCTCTGCCATAGGTCACTCCATGTGTTTCGCCACGTATATTAGCAGGGGTACCCGGTTTCATGGGGTGAGGTTGGTCTAGGTCTTGGCGGCGGATGCGTTTGTTTACCTACTGCTTGGCGGGCTGAATCGGGAGAGACTCGCTGATGGAGACATTTTGAACTCTCCAGCCGAACTCTCTCAGCCCATCGCCTTGCACCGATTGGTAGGGATAGATGTTCGATCACTCCCGGATAAATTGACCCCCAGATACCTACCCACCACTCATATCTTTTTCCTTCCTAAAATTTCCTATCCTTTCTTTCCCAAAGACCCTCCGTACAGCATCTCCAAAGATGACATAGGTCCTGAGGAGTTTTTTCCTTCAGTGTAGCAAATAAAAAAAAAAAAGATTTCTACAGAAATTAAACTCTCCTAAATCGATAGATAAACCATTGGAGGGATCCCACCACATTCCCAACGGCGTTATACGGAAACATATTGTTTCCTCCTTCACCGTACACGTCAAGACTCTACTTTTTATTGAACGAAGCTACATTTATTTGCACGACTCTAGGTCTAGACCTTTCAATGTCCATGCATATGAGGTTAGTAAGCAGTACGCAAGTACTTATATTAACATTATGCAAAAGATAATAGAAGTAGCAGCCCGTGGAATAATTCTTCTGAAATATGTAACTTAAAAAAGAGATGTTGGTGTTAGTAAAAGAAAAAAAAATAACGGCTCTAACCAGTCGAAGAAACCTTCTGAAAATAAAATAAGAAATGAGGAACAGTTGTATGATTATGTTATAGTTATAACTAATTACTATAATAGCAGAAAGAAACTAAAACATATAAAAAGAAAAGAAAAGCCAGAGAAGGTATTCCATAGACCACCGGGCAGTCCCAATGAGAATGCGTAAAGCTTTTTTTTTTTACGTTAACTCCACGCAGGAGGCCCTGAGGAAAATAATTTCCCTCAGGGCCTATGTCATCTGGGATGCTGTGTGGAGGGTCTTTTTGAGGAGAGGAAGGAATGAACATTGGTCTTGAAGAGACCCATGTTGTAGGAAGGAGGAAACACAGAGGCCGGCAAATCATTCCACAGCCGAGCCGTTGAACACAAGAACGAGTCGAAGAAACGACCCGTTCTCATGTGGCAAATGTCAACCGTGTACAAATGTTGGGCACGCGTTTGGCATGTTTCCCGACTATGCACCGGTGCCGAAGGGATCAATGATGCTAGTTCCTCGGAGCATCTTCCATTGTAATACCGGTAGAACAAGGATAGCATTCCCACCCGACCCCTGTGCTCTAAAGATTGCAATCCGTCTGTTAAGATGGGAGAATCTATCAAACGGACCGCCCGTTTCTGCACAGAGTCGAGGGTATTTTTCAGGTATTTTGGAGCTCCAGACCAGAGGTGGCTGCCAAAATCAACCGTGGGGCGCACTTGTGATTTGTACAGGGTTAGCAGTTGTGTACGCCCAGTTTCTGTGAGGCTAACTTTACTCTGGCTTCGATGGAACCCCCATACCTGAGCTGGTCACTTAGGGTTACACCAAGATTGCTTCCGTTGAAAGAGACTAGATTTTCATTTCGATCCCTTTTAGACGTAATCAGACAAGATTGGGTCTTTGAAACATTAAATTCAACGCTACATTAAAGCTACCGGCCCAACCGCCGACGATACTCGTAGTCCGCGCCCTTTAGCCCGCTCCTTTAGGCTCCCCGGCTAGATAGACCATTATGAACTTATAGATAGAACACAAGTTAAATTATTTTTAGTCTCAGAAGAAATAAGGCAGTCATGAGACATCTGCTCGAAGAGGTTATGTAAGTATCAGCCTTCCTCTCCCTCTTCTCATTTCTATAACCTAATCCTCTAACCCCGTACATTCCTGAAAGTTCAAAGTTTGGAGTTTTAAAACCTATCTCATTTTATTTGGATTTAATGACTAACGATTGTTTTTTAATTTATTTTATCATTGAAGAAGATAATTCTATTAAGTCTAAACTAAACATAAAACAGATTAAAAATAACTAGAAATGTAATAGTCAAAGACGCATAACGAATATGGAAATTCCATATAAATTGAATAAAATTCTTGTAGACCACCCCCTTACCTCCCCCATTTGTTATGCATATAAAGCGTAGGTGAAGAAAAAAATGTACCATTCTGAAGATGGCCGTCATAGGTTGTAACCGGTTACGGTCACAAATAAATTAAGCCGCCGCTACCCGAATATCTACCGATTTCTTACAAATCCCACTTAAACATTTGAAGTTTTTAAGCTCTTAAAAAAATATATGTTATTTTTGAGGATAATATCTATACATTCCCCACGCCGAAACGCAAATTGTATAAAATATTAGATTCCCTCGATAGAAAAAAAATTGCAAAGTATGCTCCGAAAATTATTATTTTCACGTCTGTTTCAGTTATTTTACTAGTTATTTGTACGAAAAAATTCACAGTATTTCTTTAAATGCTTTTTTAGACAGCCCCCTGGAGATTTTGCTCTATTTTAAATGAGTCGTGTTTTATTAAACATTTTCTCACTTTTCGCTTCAATTTTACCGTTTTAAAAATATTAACGCACTCTCTCCAACATTCGTAATTACACACCACTCCATTTTCTTTATTTTGAGAGGGGATAAGGGGCCTTAAGTGGGAAAAAAACTTTGTTTTAATACATTATTATATTGGAATTCCAACACGAATTGTCGGTATCAAAAATAGATTGAATTATATTAAATTAAATTAGATTTACTTCCAACCCGTGCCCTCCGGATTCGTAGTCGGCGACCTTAACCCGACTACGGAGGCCGTTGGAATACTTGTTGAAAAAAATAAGTTCTTTCTTTTATCCAATTATTTAATACAGAAAGTTAGTTTTCACCAAAGCTGAATTCAGAATAAGGCTCAAGAAGAGAGTAGTAGGAAAAGTAAGAGATATGAACATCGCAGGTGGAAGGGATCAGCGTTAATATAATATATTCACAATCCCCGACCAAGGATTAGGAAAAAGAAAACAAAAATACGCCTTTGTTCCCTATTCATACGAACCCTACTCATAGTAATACCACGTCTTTTGTGCTTTTTCCATCTGAAATAGGACTTGCAAATCTGACTGTGGCTACACATTAGGTACTACGCAATCACCGTTCTTGGAAATATTGTGATGCTCAAACGAATATTATAATATCTCACAAATTTTAAAAGTAACACGTGTTGTGTGGTATTTTGTTGAAAACCTCTTGTACCTTGATAAAAAATATTCATGTTTTTATTTAGGAAAGATACATTTGTATACAAATTCATTGTATATTTAATAATATAAACCGGTTGAAGAGGGAGTCCATTCCAGCCGAGTTTTTTTCCTTAATATGGTTTTTTTTAAGATAAAGTTTATTTTCGTTCACAAAACTTTTGTTACATATAAAGGTACATTTGAACCAGTGAAAATACTATTGAAAATTTGATTTGAAAATCTGTGTATATAGATACAGCGGCCGCAAGCGAAGGGTCTGACCAATTCTGTTGGATACCTGAAGTCCTTGGAAATTATCTTAAACATGAGATTAAATTAAAAAAAATTGTTATTGTATGAACGTAGAATGCGCATGAACCACGGTTTGAAAAAAAAGATGTTGATTACAAAAATGGCGGAAATTAAATGAAAATTGACGAAAAAAATCGGTCTTTGGTTTGCAATAACTTTTTCCTGTAATAATAATTTTTCATATGTCGAGATTCAACCGCTTTAACATTTTAATTGGATATAAATTGGATTCTTAAATGGTTTACACATCAAAAGTCTCATAAAAAATGTTAATGCATTAAGTTATCCCCTTCATGCAAAACATTAATTGCATTGATATTAAAAAAGCCGCAAATGTTTCATTATTTGGTTATTGTAATTTTTGTTATGCCAATGTTGTATCATGGTTCAATCTGATTACATATTTATTATGGTGTATTTCAGTGATATAAAATGCATCTCCTTTATGTTGTCGATTGTCATGTGGCATCGATTCATTCGATAAGCCTTATGAATGTATGAATGTTATTTCTTGCATCGGTGGACGACAATACGGATAATATGGATCGTGTGTATTAGCGCTTTTTGTGATTTCCGCACTGATTAATCGTGCGGAAATGCAAAGTGTAGCCTCTGGTAAATGCAGAGCTGATAATGCATCAATCTTTTTTTTGCAAACGTCATATTATTCTCCTATCATTTTTCTTTATTTGATTGCACGCCTAGCTTTGCTTTTAAATTATTTTCTTCCTCATTAGTGTCGCTATTATAAGTTAATTACAACGTGGCTCTTTGCATTGCTTAACTAAACCTGATGATTTCTTGTACATATTCATTTAATATTGAGTTTGCCAAAAACTTATCCAATTACTTCACTAACCAAATATTTTTCCTTGTTCCAGGACTGAATCGACAATATCTCATAACCAGGCATGATACAAGTGAGTACAGGCAATCCCAGCACAGAAGAGTGGAAGAGAGTCAGATGTCGCAGTACAAGACCTCCTTGCTCCGGGGGTCAGAGCGGGAGCGCTATAGGCCTGACCAACCTCTAGGTCAGAGGATGTCCACAGGGTCCCTAGATAGGGCCTCAGCTGGACTTTTCTCTAGCATTGCTCCACCTCTCCTGGATAGAGCGAAAACTGGACATTTCTCCAATAATCCTTTACTGGACAGGGCAACTAATGAGCATTTCCCGAGTAGTGCACCTTTACACTTGGATAGGACATCAATTGGACATCTTTCTACTAATGCACCTCCTCTTTTGGATAGGGCATCTACAGGAAATTACTCCAGAATTGCCCCAATAAACGTAGAAAGACCATCAAATGGATATTTATCCAATAATGCTCTTCCTGTTTTGGATAGGGCAGCCAATGGACATTACTCCAGCAATGCTCCTGTAGTCCTGGACAGGGCATCAAATGGACATTTTTCTGAAAATGTTCCTTCAATCTTAGAAAGAGCATTACACGAACAGTTCTCCAGTAGCAGCCCTCCCAGTTTTAGAATCAAGGATGACAGGTCAATCAATTATACGTCGAAAAACATCAATTACTTAAGTAGACCTGAAGCTCAGAAGAGAAATTCTTATGACAATCCACCTAAGCCTCCACCGAGAAGAAACGGATTCGTTACCGAAGATATCTATGCAAGACACGCAGCTAACATTCAATATAAAACCAAAACTGATTACGCTTCACCGTACAAACCTATCAAGCCAGAATTTTTAACACTACCATCGGAATTCTCAACCAACAAATATTCAACACTACCAAAAAGCTGGAGCGTATCCTCTAGCAACTCTTACAAAAACTACTTTCCTCCAATCCGCTCAGCAACGTCTACAACCACAGACATAAAATCTTATGATTACAGATATCCGAGAGCGCCTAGGGATAATTACTACAATTATAAAGTCAAACCTTTAAAGAGGCCGGTTGTTAACGAAAGGTACTTGGAGAAACGGGGGGTATACCCCAGCGAAGCGGGTAGCTCATTATCCTCCCAACAGAGACAATACGAGAGGGTAGAGGCCACACCTCGCTACAGTGCGCACAATGAGAGTGATAAACTGACCCCGCGTCCCAGAAAAATTAGAGTTTCAGGACAAAAGCTGCCTGGACAAGAGGACGGCTTCTACAGGGAAAAGCCACGAATCCAACAGCAAGAAAAATCTAACTACCAAAACCACATATATAGAAAGAGCGAATATGAAACAAAGAAAAACGTAACTTTTTCAGAAGTAAGTGGATGCGAAGAAAGAAATAACGTTGTAGGAGTAGTGCATGGGGGTAAAGGAGTATTCGTTAGGGAGTTGGAAGTATCTTTTAGCCAGGTTATTGACAAGACTAACATTGGTAGAGAAACAGTTAACGATGTAAAGCAGAACCAGCATCAGTGGCAGAATTTCAGCAAACAGCCTCCGGCGGGTTGGCACAACAACGAGAAGATCAAAGCCTTCCCTAACGGACACTGTTTGACTGGAGGTGTGGTGGACCATGCGAGGAATGGTCAATATCCTGGGAGCCTGCCGGTAAAATTGGCGCAGCCAACAGGTTTCTTCTCAGGACTCAAGAGGAAGAAGTATCTGTCACAGGTACGATATATTATTACTTTACTGGTGTAGTGACGTATGAAAAAAAATTTAACTTTCATATCACGAACTTTCCAAAAAATGGATTCTAGAATCGATATTGTAAAAGAAATAACTTTTCAAATATTTTATGATATTTTTTTTTATTTTTGAATTCAATTTTTTTAAATTTACTATCTTTACTTCCTAGTTTTGCCCGAGACAAAATTCTTAATTAGAAATTTTCAAAAATTATCTCAGTTTTTGATCTCGAGCATTTCATAAAAGAGATTTAATATGAGCAGTTTAGTAAATAGTTATTATTAATATTTTAATGACTTATAGCCCACAGAGTTGTACTATTACTGATATCAACAATTTGGGAGGTGGGTATGGGTACCGCCGCCCCAGGAACCATTTATTGGATAATTAGCAAATCTGCCATAGGTCACCCCAAGTGTTTCGCTAATTTGGGTGACTTGGCAGGGGTGCCCGGGTTCGTGGGGTGAGGTTTGTCTAAGTCCTAAAACCATGTTATTCCCAATTAGTGTAGGTACGTTGTGACGACCTTGGGGAGTGGGAAATGGAAGATTAGGGAGGGGAAGATCAATGCGAACCTTTTTGGCAATTCAGATCTAGTCACCAAAGACGGCAAAAGCCAATTCAACGTTTCGGGGCGATGTGAGTTCCTACTTACCACTCTCACACTCATAAAAGTACATCACTTCCATTGATTCGTTTGGAAGCAATATTTATACATACGTTAAATAAACCATTAATAAATTCATTGTCAATTCCTAAACGAAGTGTTACTTCTAATTATTAGTATAATTAAATACCCAACTGTTCGTTAATAATTATTTAATCGTCACCAACTGTCAAATACTAGTTATATTAAAAATATTTTTGGTCTAGAATTTAATATATTCGTATTTAATATGAAGAGAATATTAACAAAACTTAATCAAAAATCTGAAAACAGAAAAATCAGAAAAAGATACGGTTACATCTGGGAATTGAAACCAGGTCCTTCGCCTTGCCGGGGCGGTAATCTACCAACTGAACTAATGTGTCTCTATCCGATTATATTTAACGGTCATATTTAACTGTATCATACTTCGACTAGAACTACCAACATTATCTTCATTTTCTTAACGCATCTTCAATTAATTAAATATTACAATTTGAGGTTTTATTCATTAAGGTAAAAATAAAAATTGATCCTAGACTTGCAGAAAAGTCAATTAATGTCGCATATTAAAAATGAGGTTCTCCAAAGAATCGAAGGAGGAAAGCACCTGCTCAGGACCTTGTCCGAAAGGCGTGCAAGATGGATCGGCCATGTAATACGACAAGAAGGCCTCTTGCATTCCATAATGGAGGGTATGACCGAGGGGACAAACTCTAGGGGACGCCCACGCCGAGAGTACCTGGAGGACCTGCTGGTGGACGTGCGCTGCTTATCATATGCAGACCTCAAAAGAGCCGCACAAGACAGGGAAGAATGGAAGAGGAAACTAAAGAAAATTGCTGCAAACCAATCCCAGGATTGAAACCAGAGAGAGAGATTAAAAATAAAAAAGGATAAACATGTATGCAAGATTAGTATCTAGATAGCATTTAGTTCGGGTTTGAATCTTGCAATCATACATAAAGAAAGCGGCCAATGAAAATTTGCAATTTTTAAGCAGGTCGGTGTTTTTCACAGTTGTGCTTTTTTTAAACCTTTTTTATGTTTGTAAATATTAAAATTAAATTAAGTTATTATAAAATTTAAAAGCTTATTTCGCTACCTTTCAAAATAGTTTTTACTTTTCGGATCCGTTCAGAAATATTCCATTTATTTAGTTTTTATTGCAAACCGGAAACATTCCGTTTTGACAGAATATGCCTGTGGCCTGAGAGGCTAGAAATGGCGTTTAAGGTGGACCTTTCAAAATTATGAAGAAACTGTAAAAAAGCAAAATGGTGCTAATTGACCGATTGATAAGAATGTTACACTTAAATTTATGTATTTCACACTAACCTAAGCAATTATTGCTAAAGTTTATGGTTGAAGGCAAGGGTGATTCAAAAAGCTACGTAAATAGACGTGAAGTCTATATTATACAGTTGATAAAGCCGTAATTCTTTATTCCGGACATAAATGGTTCTTTCAGAAAACCACATCTGTCAGCATTGTACAAATTCAAATTCCGATAAAGTACAGGGTATTCAAAAAAGGACGTGTTTTTAATGGTTCTATTTTACCATTAAATTTAATTCACAATATAAAATATTTTTAGTGGTATTTTTTTTATGCGACACCCCTCAAGAGCATCCCTGACTGTACACTTGTACAGTGTAAAGGCAAGAGAACTTGCATCGCCACTCAGTTGGGCAGCTTTATAAGGCGGGTTAAGGGAGGAGCTGTAGAAAGGGATTTATTAATGCAGATGTTGAAGAGGCCGGGATTACCTAAAGGAGGAAAAACAGATGCGAGCTGATTTACCTAAAACGGAGTCGAAGAAACGACCCGTTCTTTTGAAGCCAACATCAACTGTGAAAGGGTGTTTCGCTCGTGTCCATCGAGTTTCATGCATGTACACGGTTCACCGGGATCAAACTTGCGAACCCTTGCAGGCTACATTCAAATACCTGTAGAAGAGACTAATCATGCCTAAATTGCATCTGTGCATTAGAGTTGGCACAATGTTAACAACGGTTTGCCAATCAAACTGACCGATTTTATTTGCACAGAATCTTGAAGGTGTATTTTGTAGATTGTAAATTTAAATTCAACTGTGTGGCGCACTTGCAATTTGTACGAGGTCAGCAGTTTATACTATTAAAGTACATATGCGGGCCCTAAACAGTAAGCACAGCTTCTGAGAGGCTAACGTGACTCTGGCTGCGGTGAAGCCCCCGTACTTGAGCTGATCACTTTTAGAGTTACACCAAGCAAATCAATGAAAGGCGTGTTACGAAAAATTTTTCCGTTGAAGGAGACTAGATTATCATTTCTATCCCTTTTAGTAGTTATCAGACATGATTGGGTCTTTGAAACACTACTGCACTCGAAGTTTGAAAACAGAATTAATGCCTAAATTTTCCACATTTTTTAAAAATGGATTAGATGCATAATCACCACTTTCAAATTTCAACGTATCAGAATCCTTCTTTCACCAGTCTCTAAAAACCGATTTGTTGTTCTCTTGAATTTTGAATTTAAGTAATATGCAAAATCGCCACTCTGCATTTCGATGAGATGCAAAACTACCGCTTTGTAAAATCTGGGATTCTGAAGTGGCACTATTCATTTTATTTACTCTAGTATTTTGGACAAGGTGTAAAAATTCCTAATTCTTTTGTTATATCTAAGCACTGTACAGCATGGTAAAGAGAAAATTCTAAACCAAATATTTGTAATACTTATATTAAGGCGAAAAAGTTAAAAAAAATGTAGAAGTGTAAAGTTGCGTGTTTGCTTATATGTCTCTCATATAGTTTTATTTATTAATTGGACATTGGAGGTTATCCACCACTTACTTACCCGCCCTGGTATAAGTAACAGCTCTCGCAAGGAATCAATTTTTTTTAATGAACGAATCTACATTTAATTTTGAACGAATTTAGACCTCCAGTGTCCCTGCATACGTTGTTAGTAAGCAGTATGCAAGTGCTTAGCGGGAAATCAAAATACAATGAGTGTTAGTATGACTATGGACAAGTTTTGTGATAGTCCAGGAGGAGGCAAGCGCTGGGTGATTGTATCTAGCGTATCCTGCAAGCACCTGTAGGGAGGAAGACACAGTACATAAATAATAAAAGTGCTGGAAAACGGGTGGGATTCTTCTCCAATCTATCGGCAGTCCCAATTAAACAATGTTAATAATTGAAGATTATTATTATTATTTGGACAGCAATAATCTGGCTGGCTATTTAATTAATAAGTATTCAAACGAAAAAGAAGTTTAGCTCTTTTATAACTTCTTCTTCATTTTGCGCCTTTTCTTATCGGAGGTTGTTTACCACCAGGGTATAAACTTATATTCACCCGTATGGTGTAATCCAGAATAACTCAACTTTTCCAGATACTGTACATGTAAGGCAGATAAAATAGGCCTGATTATAGCTTAATAACGCGATTGAACGAATTTTCTAAAACGGTTCTGAGTATTTAATTCGCTTTAATTCTCCTTTTTAACACCTTTCTTCACAATATTAAAATAGGAAATGGTGTACAGGTACAGTAATGGAATAACTAATCCGTTGTACTGTCGTAATAATAATAAAATAATAAAGCATATCAAAATTTAAATGCGTTTTCGAAATGCTTTGTATTTTCTTGCAATGGAAACAAAAGTATTTTCCTTTGTTCGAGTTGCCGATAATGTTTACCTACAAATACACTTATATATTACATTCATTATATCACGTAGGGACAAAGGGGTATTGTTATGAAAGCAATACGTTGTACGGCATTTTTCTACGTCACTGGGTACGGTATGAAATGGTTTTATGACCTCCCAGTGGAAAATACTTTAACGGTACATTTACTGTACTACATTATAGGAATAATTTCTTCAGAGCTTAATCGATATTTTAGTATAATAAAATATTTTGAACTTTTAAACCTTCGCAGTGTGAAAGTCAAATATACTCGTGAATGAATTTTTAAAGCGCTGTGAAAGTGTTAATTAAATCCACACAGGATATTGACGTACACGTAGTAAAACACTTAGGGTGACCTACGGCAGAGGTATTTATGGTTATCCAATGAATGGTTCCCGAGGCGGCGGTACCTATACCCGCCTACCAAATTGAAATTATTAATTACAGTATTTCGAATTTAAACTTTGCAGACCTTTTTTATGTGAATAACCAAAGAAGAGTGTCGGATGGAGGAAATGGGGATTTTTTTTTTACATTAGCTCCACACAGGAGACCCTGAAGAAAATAATTCCCCTCAGAGCCTATGTCATCTTTGGGGATGCTGCGTGGAGGGTTTTTTTAGGAAAGGAAGGAGGTAGTTCTGGGAAAGGATTAGGTGTTAGGGGTGGATAGGAATCTGGGGGTCAATGTGTCCAGGAGTGACGGATGTATGAATCCATCCCTTCCGCAATTGCAAGGCAACGTTCCAAAAGAGAGTACGGCTGGAGAAGTCAAAGGGACTCCCTTAACCATTCTCTCCCGATACGGCCTGCCATGGTGGGCAGAGGTATCCGCCGCCAAAACCCGGACAAACCTCACCCTATGAAACCGGGCACCCTTGCTAAGTCACCAAACGCAACGAACCACTTGAGGGGACCTGTGGTAGAGGTGTTAGTTATCCAAGAAATGGCTCCCGGGACGGCGGTACCCATACCCACCTCCCAAATTATATGAAAGGATGTGGAAGAAAGGAAGGTTTAGAAGTGTCTTGTTATTCAGATCTAGTCCATGTATGGCATTTCAAGCAAAATTTCGTTTTTAACTGGTCGGTTTTCACAAGGGCGATATTGACAATACTTCCACTCTGAAACAGGGTGCACATAAATGTCACGATGAACATTATTTTCATTACACTTTTTAATAGAGAACTCCAGTCCAATTTTTTTTTTAATGAATACCTTTTAACTTAAATAATTGCATTTTTATTTTTATTTTTAGAGTTCGTTTTAAAAGTTAAAATAATTGGCAAAGTTTTAATTTTTCAAGACCCCCCTGAAAACCACCGTATGTATGGTGAGTAGTGTGACGTCATCACTCCTGAAAAATTACTATAGAATCGGGCAATCAGCTGATCTACTGACGCCATTTTGAATTCCGTTGTTCGAAGTATTCTCCCTAGAAATAGCATTACAATTTTTTTTGTGTAATAGTTTTTGAATATTTTCAATAGTACAGATAAACTAATAAGAGATACCTTTGTTTTTGAGACATTATTTAGGCCTAAATAATGTTTCAATAAATACAACAATTAAATCTTTATAAACAGTATGTAAATAAACGAATAAATTATTACGATGGCTTGTGTCATATCATACATTCCCATACAACGACTTTACGGTGACGTCGCGACACGTCGAACAGTGACGTCACCTTGACGGCGTGTTTTTATGACCCGATTAAAAATGGACTTTTTAATACATTTTTTAAAAACTCTGCGTTTAATATTATTAAATAAAACTTATATATTCAGAATCAGCGTTTATTGGTCTATATGCACAAGCCAGAATATGTTTCACTGGAGTTCCTTATTGTAACCCAAAAAGCATTAGTAAAGCCAGGAAGGTACATTCCTCTTTCTTATCTCCTTCCCCTGCATTATCTTCATCCTCTCAACATTCCCCAATTGTGGATTCCATGGTCCCATTGACTCCAGACGATTGAGAGCATTTTGGATTCTTGAAAGATTCGCATTATCATTATTTCCGCCGGCCCAGAAACCATTCATTGGATAACCAACACTTCTGCTATAGGTCGCTCCAAGTGGTTTGCTACGTTTGGTGACCTAGCAATGGTCACAGCACAGGATCATTGGTTGAGGTTTGACCAATTCTTGGTAGCGGAAGCGTCTTTCCACCAGCTCCCGATCGGAAGATGTACGTTGATTGAGACCCTTTTATCTATTCTCTTTCCAACCGGACGCTCGACACATCACCTTGCACCGCAGTGAGAAGGATGGATTCATGGGTTCATTAATCCTGGACCAGGTCAAAAAGACCCCTGGATTCCTACACACACATACCTTTTCTTTCCCAGAACTTATTCTCCTTCCTTTCGTTAAAAAAATCTTCCACAAAGCACAGGCCCTGAGGGAAATGATTTTCAACAGGTTTTCCTGTACCTATGGAGTAAGGCTCTCACTCGGTGAAAAACACTTACGACTGTCTCACGAGGAACGACTCCAACAATTTAATTTTACAACCCTGGAAAAAAGAAGACCATTTGCTGACTTAAAGATGTGTTTACACAAAATTATTCATGATAACCTTCTAACTACTTATTGTCTGAGCAACACTCGTATTAAAGTTCCAAATCGACGTAATATAAAGAGTCATAATATATTCATCTAAAATTATTTAATAACAATTTTGCGTACTTCAATCCACTGTCTCGAATGCGTTGTCTGTATAACACTATTGAATGTGACCATGTAGATATCTACGCAAACAGTCTCACATATTAAAAAAATAACACTCTTCTACCTTGGTATGTCACGGAGAGCAGTAGTTGTTATCTAATTGCTTTATTATCATGTCTTTTATTTCTTTTTTTTTATTTAGTAACTATATAATATTTTTAACATTTTTGTATGAAACATGTTAGTTAGATGTATATATAAAATAGAAAATATATTTATTTTATTTTTTATTTTATTTTTATTTTAAATACATAAACGGCTGTACTGCCTTTTATAAATAAACATATAATAGAGTACAAAAGTAAGAAAAATAATATCATACATAATAGTAGTTTTAAACTTAAAAATAACATACAATTATTTTATATATCACAACAAAAAATAACAAAAAAGAACAGTGAGAAATATCATCATTTCATTTCAACATGTCCATATTGCGTATATAAAGTTACATTATGGAAAAAATAAAAAACTTAAAAACTGAAACTTAAAAATAACATACAATTATTTTGTGTATCACAACAAAAAAGAACAACGAGAAATATCATCATGTCATTTCAACATGTCCATATTGCGTATATAAAGTTACATTATGGAAAAATAATTTTTGAGTGCATGTTTATATTGCGCTAATTTTAAGAAATAAATGTCGCCGATGTTAGCATATTCATTTCCCAAAATGTGTAATCGACTGATTGGTGAGTAATAATGTGATAATGTATGTGTGTTATTATAGTAGAATGGTAGAGTCAGTCTATTGTTAGCGCGACCAGGGCAATGAAATCGTATTAGTTCTATTAAATCAGGGGTATCCAGGACCGAGTGAATTATTTTATATAATATTAATAAATCACAGATTTTTCTGCGATCTGATAAATTTACGAGATTAGTCCAGTTTAATAACAAATTATAGTCCACGGATTCTCTTGGAATACCTAATTTAAAATTAATATACCTAAGGAATCTATGCTGGACTTTTTCAATCGCTTGAATATGGATATTGTAATGTGGAGCCCAAATCGTCGAGTTATATTCTAAAATGCTTCTCACTAACGTTATGTATAAAATGCGAATAGTATCAATGTTACAAAATTGTTTGGTTATTCTAATAATAAATCCTAAAATTATTTTTATTATTATTATTCGTAGTCCTCCTCACTAGGAGATCCTGTGCTGAGGGGGACTAAGCTTTGGATAAGTTTTTCAGCGACTTCTATGGTTTAACTTCATTGTTTGGACAAGGTTTTCCAGAAACTTCTATGACGATGTTTTAAGTAAGTAGTAAGTTCATTTTCCGATAGTTCCTTCAGCCAACATTTAATGTCCTTAATGTAGCTATTTTTTGTTTTAATTTGTCTGATACTAAGTGGGAGTTTGTTATATAATTTTACTGCTAAAAATTCAGAACTTCTTTGACCAAATGAAGAGTTACACTTTGGTATATTAAGTATGTCTGTTTGTTTGGCTCTGGTTTTATGAGCATCTGAGGTGTCTGCCTCTAAATCATTTTTGTGGTGATGTACTAGAATGTTTTTGGAATAGATTTTCTGTATGCTTGGAATATCAAACTGTTTAAAAAGTTCTGTTGTTGACGTCCTTATTGGGACATTTAGAATGGTCTTTATGATGCAATTCTGGGTTATCTTAAGTTGTTTTAAATGATTAGATGCTGCTGAGCCACATCCTATTACTCCATATTCCAATCGAGAGTGGCATAAAGCATAATATACTCTTTTTAGATCCCTCATCTTTCTTTTTTTATCTTTCTCTGCAGGTTATGTTATATGTTTTACACTACTGTGTTTTATATTTTATTTTGATTATTATTATTTCTGTTATTACACTACAAATTTCTCCGCCTAGTTACAACTAAACCTTGTTTTGTTCGGAGTGTTAACATACATGTACAGTACATCCCAATTTTATTTTATTACTGTAATAATTGTTAACACTGTTAATGCTTCAAATAATAAATAAATAAATTTTGCTCTGGAAGGTATCAGGTTTTATTAGATATTTCCCAGAATCCCCATTTAAAAGGCTTTCAAATTGTCAGCTATCTTTTCCAAGTAGAAAAGTAGCCTGCGTGAAAAATGTGATCGCTAACGGGAAATTCCGCCGAGGAAATTGAACAACTTTATAAAAGACGTAAACAATTTTATTTTCCTCGGCTAAATTATGCTGCTTGCCAAGGAAGTCTGCGAATTTCCTCAAATTACCAATACTTATTTATATTATGCACGTATCTTCGACAAAAAGTCCAGAAAGATAAATGTTTCGTATTGATTTTAACTGTGGAGTTTTATTTTAATTTTTTGTGTACAGCAGAACAATATTTCAGTTTTTTTTTAAATCTACAAATTAATATTTTTGTAATAGCGATTCCTGATCATAAATGGAATAAAAATTCCAATACATTTTTTTCATCTAGACCTGCTCTTCCTCAATCAGCACTCGACTAATTATGGTTATAATTCACCACTGTCCAGAATATGTAGAATGGTCAACTCACTTCAAGACCTCAATTTTTTTTGGTATAAGCTTAAATGACTTCTGTCACTCTTTAAACAATTTAAATAGTCTGATATTTACTAATTTTTTCAAAGTCTTGACTTGACTTGACACTTCTATTTTCTCCTATTTTCTTAAGCAATAAAACATTGTTTTCTTCATACGTCGCAACTTTGTAGTCGGGTGTTACATAACGGCGGGTCACGTATTAAGCACTCCGTCCCATTCAAGCAGCACGGTAACAAAAGAAACATCAGTGGCGACGTGTGATTCAAAAACATATTTTTTGTTTTAATAGTAAAAATACATCATCGGACAGTAAAACCACATGTACAGTTTTAATCCAAATTTGCTCAGGAATCGTCGCTGCTTAAAAATTCTTCGGGTACGTTCTGTTACCGGGTATGTTGCTGTCTAGATTTTGGTGCTTTCAATTTGGTAGGCGGGCGGACTGGGAGTAGCTGATTGAGGGAGACTTAACCTAGAGCTCTCCAACCGGACTCTCTCAATCCATCGTCTTGCACCGCAGTGGGAGGGATAGATCGGGACTCCTGGACACTCTGACCCCTAGATTCATACCTAACTCTCATACCTTTTTTCCTTCCAATAACTTCCTCCCCTTCCTTTACCTGGCCCTCCACTTAGCATCTCCAAAGACGACGTTGGCTCTGACGGATTTTTCCCCAAGGCCTACTGTGTGGAGGTACAAAAAAAACAAAACAAAAATATATATATGTTCAAATATCAGTGGTAAAACGCACATATTGGGACATTAAATACCTAGATAGAAAATTAAGAAAAAAATAAAGTGTGCAATTCAACGGGGTAGAAGTGAAACCATCATGAAAGTAACGTAAAGAAGTGAGAAGGCTGAATGCGGAAGCACCGCACATAGAGGAGATCGACAGGCTACGAAGCACCGCACAAAGAGGAGACCGATTATCCTATCTCATTCTCTCGCAGGCTAAATCTTATAGATTTATTTGTTTGTCACCTTTTAGTTTCGCTATTTTTAATTTCATGGAGTTTCAAATCATAACGGTGCTAAAGTGAGGTGATTTTTCGCAAAAACGACGCTTTATAAATTATCCAATTATTATTATTATTATTATTATAAAGAGATTTTCACTTCAAAATATCAATTTGGGAGGCGGAAATGAATACCGCCGCCCGGGAACCTTTATTGGATAACCAACACCTCTGCCATAAGTCACTCCAAGTGGTTCGCTACGTTTGGTGATTTAGCAGGGGTGCCCGGGTTCATGGGGTGAGATTTGTCTAGGTCCAGGAGGCGGATGACCAGGACACACTGAACCCCAGATTCCTACCTACCCCTTAAACCCTTTACCTTCCCAGAACTCTCCTCTCCTTCCTTTCCTAAAAAAAAACCTTCACACAGCATCTCCGAAGATGACATAGGCCCTGATGGAAATTATTTTCTTCAGGGCCTCTTGTGTTTATTATGTAACTCAATAAAACATGACAGTGACAAGGCAGAACTTAATAAAATAAAATAGAATAGATTAGGTATATTAGGTTAGGTGAAGTAAACTTAGGTTATGTTAGGTTAGGTTTGTTGTGTTTGTTATTTTTCTTCAATGTTCGCTTTTTATGAGTCCGGTTCCACGAGTAGGTATATGTTATAATTTGTTATTTGAAATGGTTTGAAGGTGGTGGCCGCTCTGGCAGTCTCTCTGGCCCCCTTCGCAGCCGGCCTCGGGAAGGGCTACAGCTCCCCCGCCATAGCGTCCCTGCAGCAGCTCAAACTGCGGAGGCAGTACAACTCCAGCTCCACTCAGGAGATATCCGTCACGGACCAGCAGGCCTCCTGGGTGGCCAGTCTCTCCTTGCTGGGTAAGACTAAATAAACTATATAGTCATTTTAAGGGGAACGCATGCGCTGCCCATTTTGGCCCGTTTCATACAAATCTTAGATTTGGATTTGAGATCAAAATACCCAACCAAACTGAAAAATTATTTTTGTAATCAAAAGAGGAGGCGTCAACTAATATCTACAGGTATTACAAAAACTGAAAAAATCGAACTAATATCTATGAGAACCAAAGTGTTGACGAATATCTACAGCACAAACTGTTGACTAATATCTACGAGAATCAAAGTGTTGACGAATATCTACAGCACTGGCAGAGGTTGGATTTGCAATTATGTGTAGCATATTTGAATAATGTAATATTGCGTATGCAGTTTAAAAAACTTAATTTATGTAAGTGTGTATGTAAAAATCCGTAATATCGGACTATTGAACACATTTAGCTGATTAGTCCAACCTACACTCTGTAGATATTAGTTCAACCTACGCTCTGTAGATATTAGTCAACACTCTGAAGTTCCTAGATATTAGTTCAACATATGAGCTGTAGATATTCGTCAGACATACAGGCTGTAGATATTAGTATCTGGAGTCATCAAAAGGTATATCAAACGTCTAGTTAGGATGTGAGCTACTTTATTTATTTTTGCTTTAAATTATAAGATATAGGCCATTAAAGATTTTAGTGTTTCATGATTTTGGAAGCAACTTAGGCAATTATTTGTGAGTAAAATAAAAACATTAAAAAAAAAATAATTAATTAATCAAAAAAAAATTTTTTTTTTATTTTATATTTCATCATATTTTTATGATAAATATAGTACAATAATTTTTTATTGTTTTTCATTTACTCACAAATAATTGGCAAATTGGCTCTAAAATCCCGAAACATTCAAATTTTTAATGGCGTATATCTTTTAATTTAAAGCAAAAATAAATAAAGTAGCTCACATCCTAACTAGGTACTTGATATACCTTTTGATCACAAAAATAATTTTTCAGTTTGGTTGGGTATTTTGATCTCAAATCCAAATCAAAGATTTGTATGAAACGTGCAAAAATGGGCCGCGCATACGTTCCCCTTAAGACAACCTACTAAACACACTAAACATAAGGGCCTGTTTCAATGTCATCGTTCGCAAACAAATTATGAAACAAATTCGTCAATTCATTGCCTGCCTATTTAAAAGCAAATTTGTACAATAATGACGTACTGGTTTTAATTTGCGAGGCGGATATGGGTACCGCCGCCCGGGTAACATTTATTGGATAACCAACACCCCAAGTAGTTCGCTACGTTTGGTGACTGAGCAGCGGTGGCCGGGTTTATTTATTTATTTATATTTGCATATATATTACAATACATTACAAAATGATACTTTATACGTCCAACTGGGAAGGATACCCGTTTCAGACAGCCAAATTGTATATTTAGTTCGTAATATTCTTAACAAAGGAATGGTTTCGTTCAATCCTTAGAGTAACAATATAATTGTTACTCTGAGGTTCAATCACGGGAATTTGCTTCTGCCCAGACAACTTTTGAGAACATTAAAAATTGTATTCTGAACGAAGGAATGGTTTCTTTATGTCTTTGAAATAATCGCAAAGGAGTTTTTTTTAAGGTCATTTTGGAGAACATTAATAATTGGATTCAGAGTAAATGAGTAGTTTCTTTAGTGAAATCACAAGTGGGAGATTCTTTCCAGACCATTTTAGAGGACATTTACAATTGCATAATTAGAATTTACACATTTATAAACCAATATTTGACTTATGAATTCCCAATGTATTTATGACTAATTAATTTTAATAAAGTGCTATAATTTTTTTGAATTTCTTAAATAGTAGAAATTACACAGTTATAAACCAAATATATGATAAAAAAAATATATGACAAATGATTTTTTTTCAAGCTCGTTTTGGAGAACATTAATTTATTTAATAATGAAATAATTTTACTTTGTATAAACCACTTATTTGATGTGCAAATCCGACCGGTTTCGGAACAAACGTTCCTTCGTCAGGGAAAGCTTATACTAATTTGACAGTTTCGAACAATGTTTTATTATGGTAGGGGTGGAGCTGTTGCTAGATAATAAAGTAGATTGGGTAGGTAGGTATTAGTGTAGAGTGGGTGGGTAGGGGAACAAATCCATGATTGGGCTATATGACAATATAGCCCAATAAAACGAAGGAACGTTTGTTCCGAAACCGGTCGGATTTGCACATCAAATAAGTGGTTTATACAAAGTAAAATTATTTCATTATTCTATAATGGATAACCACAAAGTAATAGCTACATTCAAAAATATAAATATTAATTTATTTAGTTGTTTATGTATTTCTTTTATTTTACGCCCAGAGGGCTTTTATATAAATAATAAAGGCAGTACCAACATCTTTAACATGAGAAAAAAATAGTTTAGATAAATTTAGGATGGAAATAAAAAGTATATAAATGAAATAAAAATATAAGCAACAAAAATTTTGTACGGTGAGATATATAATATCAATATGTTACGATAAAAAATACGTATATAATATTATAAAAATACAACTTGCAAAAATTTTAAAGTAAGTGAACAAAGGTTTGCAAAATAGCAACATTAACCATGTCTTTAACACCTAAGTACGAATATTTTTCGCTCAGTGTCAATCCGATGCATCGATGGTACCTACCTCCTGTACCTCTCTTTGCAAGTTGCAGGAGTTCAGAACTATCCAATTTCGAATTTAATATTTAGCTAAAAAAATTTAACTCATTTCTTTCAATAATTTTTTTTTTTTTTTTTTACAGTGAATACCGCACAAGAATCTCAACTGCTCCCGTCTGGAGCCAGTGAGACTATGGCATCCCCAATTGGGGTATGTTGTGAGGCTGAAGGTAGTGTAGAGGGGAAGGAGGTGGGAAGAGGAAGGTTGGGAAGTACCTGGCTATTCAGATCTGGTCACTAAACACGGCTAAAGCCATTTTCAAGCAACGTTTCAATTCTGAATGGTGGTCTTACACCAGGGCGATACTAATAGTATCTTCCACTCTGGAACATGCCGCAAATATACTATATATTATTTTAAATGAATTAATTGTGAAATAACACTAATTAATCAAATAAAATTTATTTGCGCATGCCGGGTTCGAACCCGCGACCTCCGGAATGTGAGTCAAGAGTCTTAGCCACTGGACTACTATTACAAAGGCATTACATTTAATTACATTAATAATTGCATTCAGAATAAGTGAATGGTTTCTTTCGGGAGATCACAATTATGAGATTCTTTCCAGGTTATTTTGGAAAACATTTGCAATTGCATAATTAGAATTTACACATTTATACACCAATATGTGACATATGAATTCCCAATGCATTTATGACTATTTAATTTTAATAAATGTACTATAATTTTTAAAATTTCCTAAGTAATAGAAATTACCCATTTATAAACAAGAATATATTAATATGAATTTCCAATGTATTAATATAGAGAATTTCAAAACTTGTTTTTTGAAATGTCTAGTCATTATTTTATAAGAATCAAAGACCAGTCGTTATTTTACACGGATCAAAAAAAAAACAGAGCAAAAGATTTATTTTTATAAACTTTTTAGTACATATTAGGTATGTGAGATTGTGTTAGCATATGTTCGCTCTCGACTCTCCCCATGACCAGAAGCCAATTGCTAACCAATTTCCGTAAAGTGCTTGCACTTTTCAGTTTCCATGCACCGGGTATGATGTTGAACAATTTAGGCCGTAGGTAGGAGTATTGTCTTTGGGCATGTGATGTGTTTGTAGTAGGTGGAACTCCTGGATTCCTCCCTGCATGGCGGGTGTTGTGGAGATGATCAATGGATGAATAGTGGTGTCGGTATTTTTGTGTATGTAAAATAATTTTTCTTATGTATAGTTGCCGTATATCAAGAACTCGTATCTCTTCAAATAATAGATCACTGGGATACCTGAAGGGTTTCTTAAGGATGACCCTTAATAGTGATTTTTGTGCTTTTGCTAAGGGATCCATTATTGTTTTGGAACAGCCGCCCCATCCCAAGGATGCATACTCTAACCAGTTAGAGTTACATATAGCATGATACAAATGTATCATGCCATGTATAACTCTAACTTCCAGACAAAGCTAGCTTCCCAGTTGTAAGCACGTATGTCCTCTTAAAGTGTATTGGCAGAGTACGGAACCACAATAAACCGTCCCTGTTATCTCAAAGAACCTTTAAGTCTTTTTTTCTACACAGGCCCATCGTATACTGGCCCACTGCTAATAAAATATAATATCTACGGTTTGGACTAGAGAGATACCTTACACTTACGATGGTCTGATGATCCATAAAGTTTTTCCGATCCACTTTCTGGTGTAGGTCCAAAGACAGCCAGCTTGGTTTTATTATTGTTTATTTGGCCACATGTTTTAACCAAGATTCACCTGTTTCGTCAACCCCCAGGAGCCTTATTCGGTGGCGCCATGGGTGGAGTGGCCATGAGACATGGAAGACGCAGAGTGATCCTGGTGATGTCCCTGCCCTTCAGCCTCTCCTGGATCCTGACTGTCTTCGCCACCTCCGTGGAGATGATGTTCTTCACGTCCTTCATGGGCGGATTCTGTTGCTCTATCGTGGTCATGGTGTCACAGGTAATTTTTCTTAAACTTTTTGTTTTCTCTTGTGATGTTTATTTTTTTTGCATTTATTTCTATACATTTTATAGTTGTATTATTACAAATTATAAACATTCTCTTGTGTGTTCGTATGAATTTACATGGATTGTTTATAATCTATTTACTTAAAGAAGTTTGTCTGTGGCAGCCGGCGCGGCGGCGGGCGGACGGCGTTTGTTTGAATTTTATACAAGTCTACAGTTTTATTCCGAGATGATGAAATTTTACACGCTAGACTTTCAAAACAAGAGAAAAGTCACTGTCTAAATCTGATTTCGAAAAAATCTGGGTACAGCCTGGGCATCGCCGCACCGGTGACTTCGGCTAGTGATATTTTAAAGTAAGAATATTGTGTAATTTAAATGATTCAAATTGATTTAAGAGTTTCGTGAACACTTCAGCAGTCTTTGACGTTTCAGTACATGTTCTCCTAGTAAACAAGCGAAAAAGCTGTAAACTGAAAAAGCACACGCATTTTTAAAGTTTTTACGTTGTGTTAATTTCCGTTGATAAATTATTATGTGAAAGAAAATTGTAATATATTAAAATATTATTCCGTGATTTTTTTTTAAATTGATAATAATACCGCTGAGGTGGAGAGTCTTAGAAAATTCCGAAAGAATTAATGTTTTTCAGACGAATGTTTTGTTAGTTACTTAGGGTACGAATCCCAATTCCCACAGCTGTATGGGTCAGAATCGAATCGATTTTTTGTAGGTTTTCAAAGTTTAGATTCCGAAAACAATTTAAAAAACTCAATTGAAAAAACAATGCTACACATTTGACTTCTGTGGTAATATATTCACATAGAAAAAAAAAACTGAGAAAAATATTTATAGTACCATATTATTTATAGGTTGCTTACAACTGCACAGAGCGCTCCCGTAACGAAAAATTGAGTGAATCCACACGATCGGACATGCTGCAGGTTGGGGGGAAATTGAAAGTGATCATATTCCGACGGTTCGGTAGAAAAGTACTAATAATTCGACTGGCGATTTTGCTTACAAACAATTTGCAGATACTATTATTCACCATACTATTATTATACCTAATACGTAATATTATTCATGTACCTACGACACAGGTAAAACAAGCAACTCAAAATAATTTCCATAAAACCGCTGAAAACGCAAAATTTTCTGTTTTCCATCTTAATTAAACCAAAAATTCCACGAAAATCTGGTAGCTTTTGATCATGCCAGACCATTACTCCGCGTTTGCAAAGTCTACCCTGCTGACCGTAAACAAGCTTTGTTTGGAATTCGAAATTAACAAAATAATGTTTCATCGTGTTGCGTAAACATTTTTAATCATCTCACCCCTAAGCCCAGAGTTCTCGACTCACACAATAAAGTTCGCCTCGTGCCCATTGAGCGGTATATACTGCAAATAATAAAATAACATTCAGCGATGAAGAAGCCTTACACTAATTGCTTTTTAAATTCTTTGCGAAGAATTCTGAGTAATGTCGGTTGGCGGTCCGAGTATGTTTCGCAGGGTTACCACTGATTATTTATTTATTTATTAACGGACTTTTGTTCAATTTACAATAAAATAACACAAAATTTGGGAAATCGAACATTATAAGAATAAAGAATGTTGTATGAAAGCAAAGTCAAAACGGAGATAAACATAAGATAATAGAAGTGACAAGTCAAGTCATAACTCAAAGAAGGGTTTAAAAATGTTAGGTTTTGTACTAAGAGTGGCTAAAGATTTTACCAACATTAAAACATTAAAACTTCAAGTCAAAACGGAGATAAACATAAGATAATAGAAGTGACAAGTCAAGTAATATCTCAAAGAAGGGTTTAAAAATGTTAGGTTTTGTACTAAGAGTGGCTAAAGATTTTACCAACATTAAAACATTAAAACTTCTGTACACATCACTAGTGAGGAGTCAGGTTGAATATAACTCAACTGTATGGTCTCCTCACTATGACGTGCATTCTCAAACAATAGAAAGAATACAAAAAAAATTCCTAAGCTTTTTAAATTATAAACTAAAAATACCAAAAGAACAATTGAACTACACTTATCTATTGCAATTATCTAATCTACTAAACTTGAGTGATAGAAGAAATATTTTTGATCTAGTTTTTTTATTTAAAATCTTACGTAATACAATTGACAGCCCTGAATTCTTGGCGCTCATAAATTTTAATGTGCCGGCGAGAAACACAAGGTCAGTACTACCATTTTACTGTGGTAATACTACGACCAGGGCACAATTCAATATACCACTACACAGAATCCAACACTTGGGCAATATGTATTCGCACATAGATGTATGGAATATGTCACTGACACAATTTAAAAATGAAATAATGAAATCATTTATCCGTGATACAAGTACTCACTAAGGAATTCTTTGGTAAATTTAATAAACTACTCGTTCATCGACAAATTTGCTAAACTATCTCTACCTATCCTATTAATGTAATTAAATGTAATGTCTTAGTAAAATCATTGTAATATGTATTATAATATTATAAACCATCATAACCTGTAGTATTATTCAGTTATATTTAAAAAAAAAATTATTTAATTTTCACTATAATATTAAAATCCAAATTGGAGTTCTGAACCCCTGCAACTTGCAGAGGTACTGGAGGTACCATCGATGTAGCGGTTGCCACTTTGCGAAACTAATACTTACGTTTTAGTAGACATGGTTAATGTTGCAATTTTGTAAACCTCTGATCACCTTTCTTTAAAATTTTTGTTATTTGTATTTTTATATCATGTATGTATTTTTTTATCGTAACTTATCGTTATTATATCTTACTGTAATTTAAGTTTTTATTGCTTATATTTCTATTTAACTAATGTACTTTTTTATTTCTATTGTAATTTTATTTATATTATTTCATTATCATGTTAAAGATGTACTGCCTTGATTTATTTATGTAAAAGCCCTCTGGGCGTATAATAAAACAAATAAATAAATAACTTTGCTAAAATTAAAAACAGATATAAAATATCTTCAATTGTTTAGTGTCCAACCAAAATTATTTAGTCTCATGCCAAAAAAAAACAAGGACTCAACTTGAGGTGACCATTCTACACATTCTGGACGGTAGTGAATTATATCCATAATTAGTCGAGTGTTGATTGAGGAAAGGCAGTTGGTTATTTCTAAGTCTACGGGAAAGTATATTGAATAGGATGAGTTGTAATAATGTAGATGAATCAATAATACAATTGATAATTTTGATGAAACCAATGAGATCAGATTTTTTCCGACGGTCTTCTAAAGGAGAAAGGTTTAGAGTTAGTTCAACTTCATCGTATGAGTGATTGCCTCGTTACTACATTGCATGACTAATTGGTTTTATCTCTATCTCTACATCTTCTCTACATCTCTATCTCTATCTCTACATATTATAAATTAAAGTCCCCCGCGCCATCTGTCTGTCTGTCTGTCTGTCTGTTCGCGATAAACTCGAAAACTACTGAACGGATTTTCATGCGGTTTTCACCAATAGATAGAGTGTTTCGTGAGGAAGGTTTAGGTATGTAATTTGTCAAGGATTTGTGTAAATTGGTTGAAACATAACGATACTTGTTAGAAGTATCGGAAAAAGTCAAGCCGCCTGGTAGCTTTCATCGAAAACGCTGCCTAATCCTATTGGGATATAACAAAACAATTCCTGGTGGGATATTCCTCTTTTATATATCCACAAAAAGTCCACGAAGGCATATATCTATCTTTTACGGATAGCTTAGTATACCCATTCTATCTTCTAAAAAAATGGTCACGTACATTGCGGTAATTGAAAAGTTATTTAGACGGATACAGTATTAATCCTTATTAACTTAAATACGTTAGATACCCCAAGCATTTCATGCACATTATTATAATCCTTCACACCATCTCTACGTATTATAAATTAAAGTCCTCCGCGGCATCTGTCTGTCTCTTCGCGATAAACTCAAAGACGACGGTGGTTACAAAGGTTGGATTTTACAAAGTGTTTTATTAGCCACAGCAACTCGTGGCCGGGTCAGCTATTGTATAATAAATTTATGACAGTAGAAATTCACTTAAAGATGAATGGTTGTAGGTTGTAGTTAGATATTAAAGGATAAATTATAATTATGCTTGTGCGGTAATTTTTTTAATTATATTATTCCAATTACAGTACAATTTAGTCGCTATGTCAGCATTTAGGTAACTCTTCAATAATAGTTTTAAGGCATTTAGAGAACAGTCACATATCCGAATGGTTTGCAAGTTAATTTAACAGCACTCCCTCGTCATGCTATGCTTTGCCAAGACGTCGGTTCTGCCATTCGGTACTCCATCGTGGTACCGACTACGGCTGTAATGATCTGGTTCTGGTTTCCTCAGTAAGTCAATACGGTGCGTAAACCTTGGATAGGTTCCATGCGTCCGCATGTAGTCATACCTGAGGATTTGCTCCAACATATCAATGTACTTTCGGTGGTATGGTGGTACTCCAGATTGCTTCTCAGTACGCCATCGAACAATGCTAGTATAGTTTTTTGGTTATTAAACTGCGAAAGAGGACCTTGTTGGGAGCTTATATCTCTTGGAATTTTAAAGTCATCTGCAAATAGTAGACATTTTCTATTCCTAACACAGTTTTGGATGCCATATTTTAGTATAAGAAATAACAGAGGTCTGAGGTTAGACCCTTTGAGAATTCCAGATTGCGATGGGAACCCAAACAAACTGACTTCAGGATTTTAAATATGATGAAACAAAGTTTAGTTTTGATAGGTCAAAACATTTTCCTCAGAAGGATATTAACATGGTCAAATGCTTTAGCAAGGTCGATGTAAACTACATCTGTTTGGAGCCTCAAGCCTGAGTCGATGGCTACCAATCGCGAGAAAGTAAGCAAATTTGTGATTGTGGATTTCTTTCGAAGGAAACCTTGTTTATTTTCGCCTATGAATGGTGAAAATCAATTTTTCAAATTGTTTTGGCAGCACTGATAATACGGCTACCAGTCTGTAATTTGTAGTCAAGTCGTCCGTCTTGTCTCCAGTTTTGAAAATATGAGACAAAGACAGACGTATTGACATCGGTTATACCTTACCATTTTTTATTCTATTTTCAGGGATTTTTTTTGAAAGTCGACATGAAATGGAAGCTGATCAACTGGTGGAAAGCAAAAATCTGATATTTATGAATGGTTGACATATTTGCATTCTCTATTTTTAAAAGGCCAGGCAACCATTTTTAATTATTTATTCATGACAAAAACAAAATTTACCAACTAAATAGAAATTTTAATTTGAAAAATATATTTTTTTGTCCATTTATGTCAAATTTTTGGACTGAATTTCAAAATGTAAAATATATTTTTTAAATACAGTAGCAACCCTACCTGAGGAAAGTGTACCGCTTTCAGTTTTCAGGGAATTTCATAAAGTAAGAATTCTGCACACTGTTTCATAGCACTGAATACAAATAAGTTGGAACATACAAATTCAATGGGAACTTTCACAATAAATCTCGAGACCTTTTTCATCGTCTTTATTATAATATTATATGCCAAATATGTTTATATTAAAAATGTTTCAGACATTAGTCACGCAACTTTTAAACGAATTTCTTTGTACAGGAGGAAATTGTTTGCCTTTGTGGGTGAACGCAATAGATTCTGTATGACTTTGCAAAAGTTGTCTCGTTGATTTATTGGCTTGAATAAAAAATGGTAAAATGAGGATACGGTACTGTCACTAGAAGGTCCGTTGGAACTTCTCTTTTTGTTATTACGCGTTGTTTATAAGAAAGAGAGAAACGTTACAACGGAGCTACCAGCGACTCGTACTACGCTTTTCATAGCTTTAAGTTAGTGTCTTGCGAAATCAAATTCTAAAAGTTGCGCATTGTTAATTAAAACACTACTCCTGCATATTTTTGTTCATTCGATTAACTTATCACGAAACTTGACAAATGTTGTAACTTCTACATTATAAACTGTTTCTTTATGTTATTTTCCGCAATGTTTACAATCGCTTTACGAAAAATGCGGCTGATTCCTTGTGACTGGGTAGGGGAAAATCTCCGAAAATTAGGGTTTCGTAGATTTCGATTTTATGACTTTCTCAAACTTTTGTGTATGTGATATGAACCTGGGATTCTAAAACTTCAATTCTCCAAAGAACAGCGTACTTTACTTTACGACCTACTGCAACCACGGATTCGATATGGCGGTCAAAAATAATTTCACGTCCAACACTAATTGGGTATTTTGTTATTTCACGTGAAGCTTTCGACGCCCCATTTTTTACATTTATTTGAAGGCAGTGTTGTACCTACGCATTACTCATTGATACTTTTTCTTTTCAGGTGTACGTCAGCGAAATCTCGGTACCAGATATTAGAGGATGCCTAAACGCAGTTTTAAAAATAGTTGGGCACTTGGGGGTACTGATGTCGTTCACCGTCGGAGCCTACCTGGACTGGCAACAGCTGGCCATGTTCATCTCCGTAGCGCCAATCATCCTCTTCATCACCATGATCTACATACCAGAAACTCCCAGCTATCTCGTACTCTGCGGGAAGGAAGAAGAAGCCTACAAGTCACTGGTTTGGTTAAGAGGTCCTGGCTCAGATATAATACAAGAACTGGCCACTATTAGAGCCAACGTTTTAGCAACTAAAAACTTCAACAATCAAAATTTGCAAACAGCTGGAAGTACTGCTTTTAACGCTTTACTTACTCCGAGAATAGCGTTTCCTGTCTTGATAACGTGCGGTTTAATGTTGTTTCAAAGGTTTTCTGGAGCGCATGCTTTCAATTTTTACGCGGTGCCAATATTCAGAAAGACATTTAGTGGTATGAATCCTCATGGAGGCGCCATTGCTGTTTGTTTCGTACAGCTTTTGGCTTCTTGCTTGTCGGGTTTGTTGATCGATACCGTTGGAAGACTTCCATTATTGATAGCCAGTTCTGTGTTTATGTCCATGGCCCTTGCTGGATTTGGGAGCTACGCATATTACGAGGAAGTCCATAGAAATCAAAGATTGCAGAATTTAGTTCTTAATCATACGATCGGTTCTGCGGGGCAGAATGACTGGATTCCGTTATTGTGTGTTTTAGTATTTACTATAGCATTTTCTTTAGGAATGAGTCCAATATCTTGGTTGTTGATTGGAGAACTATTTCCTTTGGAATTTCGTGGTTCTGGTAGTGCTTTGGCTACTGCCTTCAGTTACCTTTGCGCTTTTGTTGGAGTCAAAACCTTTGTGGACTTTCAGCAGATGTTTGGTTTGCACGGCGCGTTTTGGTTGTACGCTTTTATATCCGTGGGCGGTTTATGCTTTGTTGTCTGCTGTGTGCCAGAAACTAAAGGGAGAGATTTGGACGAGATGGATCCAAAATCAGTGCAAAATTTGGCACTTCGACGATAATAATATAATCGGTACTAGATTTACTGAATAATTCATTTCAGAATCTTTTTGATTTGATCATTTAATATTTTTAAATGTTCTGTAAATACTAGTAGTTTTGGCTTGTGTAGGTACCCGTTAAGTCGAGAAGATTATTTTGTGTGACTATTAAATAAACGGCCGAGGATTTAAAACCTTTTGTGTACCTAATATTCATGTTCGTGTATTGCGCATATCCCAGCATCTGGCATAACTTGAATACATTTAAATGTCATTTGGGGTTCAAAATGACAGCTCGTCTAATGATTAAGCATCAGGACATACAGTGACATCTGTACGCAGACTTGTAAGCGAAAGAAGCAGAATTACTCTAATACAAGCTAAGCTACATTTCTCGGGAAATATTGAAACGAGGATTGCGAATGTCCCAGTGAAAAAAAATTGAAGATATTTTAATGTCAAATGTCGTTTTGAGACGCCGCGCCGTAGCAAAACAGTCTGCGCTACGAAAATATCTGGAATGGTTTATCAGTAAAAATATCTAAATCTTATAATTCCTATGAAAACAATTTTATCTACTTCATATCACAGAATACCTATTTAATACTGAGGGTGAATCTCTTTAGCATATCAGAAAAATTATCTTCATAAAATTATAAGAACAAAACATATTTATTTTAAATAATTTTAATTTAAAAGACAGTACTAAAATTGATATCCTAATTTAGATCAATATTAAAATAATCAAATAACTTTTATCATTTTACAATAATTTTATGTCAGTAGGACAATATTTTTATAAATATGTAAATCTTCTTATGACAATAATTAAATCAGATACATAAATCATAAACTATTTTAATTTACGATTAATCAAAAATAAATTTTTCTCATTGATTAATTACGCACTTTTACAAAATATCAAAAAATTATTAAAAATAATATCAAATTGAAATGACAATAATTTTTAATAATAGGTTTTTAAATTCTAACCAATACTGGCTCACTCACCATCTCGCCTTTTCGCCGTAGGGGTGGGCAGAGAGGATGGAAAGTCTCATGGACAAACTCCTTGCTTTATTCACATTCATACATGTAATTTGAAAAATCACAAGAGAGTAACTTCCAACGAATTTATATTAAACAGGCATTGAAGAAAATGCTAAAAATTATATTTTGCAGTCATAATCATCAGTTTTAAATTTACAAAGAAAAATGTCAAGTAGCAAAACTGTGGAACGATGTACACTGTTATCATTAAAATTGCGCTGCTTGTCCTGTCTAAAATGCAGGTCATTGCAGCTATTTTCATCCTAACAGTTTTTCCTTGGTTTTATCACGTTCCATAGGTCTTCGCAACATCTTTGAAAATGTTCTTTGAAAAAACATTGAAATTCTAACATTTGAATGTTTTTTCAAAGTACATTTGTGTTTTTGTACCGACGTTTTATTTCTGACTCTGTTAAAATATACATAATTTCTTCGCGCGTACTAAGTGAAATTTTGAAAATTGGAATCGATGGAAGTGTTGATAAAAATTAAAAAAAATAATCTTTTTAAATCTGGTCAAGCGATTTAGTACCTACCTACACCTAATATATTTGAGTAGAAAACTGTTTTAATTCTATATTTGATATACGCACGCTTGTGGCTTACTTTTGCAAGCCATTATTAAAAGAGGAACTATGCAAGTCAAATTACAACCCGTGACTTTTCACAAGTAACGACTATAAATACAAAATAATAATTATAGTAATTGTATGTTTTTATGACGTAGGTCAACCATTGCTGATCTGAGATTGACTACTAGGTTATGTATTGGAAACAGAGGTGACTAATGTGTGCATTGATTGTCTCTGCCTTTACGTAGCAAATTGCACCATCCGCTATTATTAAATCTGAGAACAAAGGACTCTGGTATTTGATAGATGGTCTCTTCACGCTTGTCACACAAAGAGGAAGGTTTCACGGTGCCATTTTGAAATATTTCGAATAGATAATCGTCATACATGTGAATATTATATTTGCATGATTATAACTTAGTACAAATATTAAGCAAGATGGGGTAATTTCTACGAGATCTCAAGTTTATTGTAGAAACAGTACCGATATCCAGCGGTTTCCGGTAACCAAATATTGAAAAATGAGGAAATCTCTTTTTAAATATAATAATATCACAAGTACAAACGTTAGATTTGCATGAAAATAACGTAGTCAAAATACTAAGCAAATTGGACTCATTTCATTGAAATCTCAGGTTAACCTCAGTTCGTAAATGTAATTTGCATTATGAAAACTTAGTGGAAATAACAAGCAAGATGAACTCATTTCAATGTGATCTCAAGTTAACCTCGGCAACAGTGCAGTCATCCAGTGGTTTCCGGAAACCAAGATTTGAAAAAACCGGGAAATCTGTTTATGAATGTAATAAAATCACAAGCGCAAATAATAAATTTGCGTCATGATAAATTAATCGAAATAATAAGCAAGTTGGACTCTTTTCAATGAGATCTCTAGTTAACGTCAGTAACCGTGAAGTCATCCAGCGTTTACCGGAAACTAACATTTGAAAAAATCAGGAAATCTATTTTTAAACGTAATAAAATCACACATGTAAACGTGGAATTTGCATGACGATAACTTAGTCGAAATAATAAGCAAAATGGACTTTTATATCAATGAGATGTCAAATTATTCTCAGTAACCGTGCAGTCATCCAGCGGTTTCCGGAAACCAATATTTGAAAAAATCAGGAAATCTATTTTTAAACGTAATAAAATCCCACATGTAAACATTGAATTTGCTTGATGATAATTTAGTCGAAATAATAAGCAAAATGGACTTAAAACTGAGACCTCAAATTGACCTCGGAAACAGTGCAATCATCTATAGTCGAACCAAATTTTGAAAAAAAAAATCGGGAAATCTGTTTTTTTTATCTCTACACATTCGATGCATATTTTTTGCTTCATAATTTATTTATTTTCTGTAATGATGGTGCGACTGACGTCGTATACGAAAGAGATGAGTCAACTGGGTATAAAAAGAGTACGATTGTTCAATCTCTCTTCACTACCATCCGAAATATAATTAATTAAATTCAGTTAACATTCATTATTTATCCGCCATTTTAAACCTTAATATAATCTAAAAGGAACGATCATTACATTTCCAGGCAAGTAAAACTCTTTATGTTAGTTGTTTTTCATTTTGTGAGTCATTTAAAATTAGAGATTCATGTGAGATTTTTTTTCTTGAAACGTGTAAACCGTAGCATTTTCACATTAAAAATTATAAAAAAATATACTTTTACTTCCCAGAAATATATATTGTGAAGCTATCTGGTTAATAATAAAATATTAGATCAATGGTTAAAAACACGATTTTTTTCCAAGACATTTATTTTCGTTTCGTGGAAACCTGTTTTTACAAACGTAATGGATTAATGAAATCACTACTATACTAATAATTAATATCTACGAGAAATTGAGTGATATGAAGCATAATCGTACTATTAAAACGAAAAATTAAAAAACTTTGATCTATAGAAATATTTGAAGAATAAAAACGACAAAGTTACAATTAGAAAGTTATTTGAATTCATAAAAAAATTATCTGCTTTATATTAGGCTTAGTCAGACGATACCACACACCAAAACTCGCTTTAAATATTAAATTTACAAAAGTTTTAAAATCTTATAATATTGAAAAAAACCTTTTTAAAAATGCAATCATTAATGACCAAATTTTAGAAGAAAAATCTTTTCACGGTTTATTTGACAAAAATATTATAATTTTTTTTTAATAAAAATAAAAAAACGAAAAATTTCATTTATTTTTCACTAATGAAAAGTACCTATACCATAAAAATATTATTGTACGAAATCTAAAAAATATATTAATGTTTTTTAGCGTGATTTTTATTATTAACAACTGCTGTTTTATTTAACTAATTGATTTTTCCACCACGGTTCTGTGTTAAATGACGCCTGGAATAGGCGCCTATCTTATAAGCTTTTTTTTCATCTAACTAATTTATTTTTCCACCTCGGTTCTGAGTTAAATGACGCCTGTAATAGGCATTTATCTAACAAGTTGTTTTTGACCTAACTTATTGATTTTTCCACCTCGGTTTTGAGTTGAATGACGCCTGAAATAGGCGCCTATCTAATAAGCAATTTTCATCTAATAGATTTTCCCACCTCGGTTCTTAGTTAAATGACGCCTGCAATAGGCGCCTATCTATATAAATTGTGGCGTTCGTAAAAAATAATCAAAAATACCTTCTCCGTGTTCGTTGTGGACCCATAAGTTAAATGAGCGGCAAACTGGGACTCGCTGGCGCCAGTGGCGTAGCGAGGGGGGGGCGGCCCGCCCGACCGAGTGTCACCTCCCAAGAGTACAATTCTCTAGCCACGCCCCCCAGGATAGACCAATTTTTTTATGAAATCGAATTGTGTTTGTCAACTTTGATGAGGGGGGGGGGGTGACACCACGTTATCTGCCCTATCCGCTCCGGGTGGAGTATTTACAAAACCTATACCGTTTCAGTCGCTTTAAATTTTCAATGTCAAAATTTAAATATTTAGAAATAAAATTATTAATTTCTAATATACACAATGGAAAGATTATTTTACCTAGATTTTAGAACAATTTTTGTTTTTTCAAAGTGATAAAAAATTATCAATATTGTGGTGTATTTAAAATATATGGGAATAATATTAAAATTTAAATATTTAGAAATAAAATTGTTAATTTTTAATGTACACATCAGAAAGATTATTTTATCTAGATTTTAGAACAATTTTTGTTTTTGCAATGTGATAAAAAATAACCAATATAGAGGTATATTTAAAATGTAAATTGTCGCTACCGCGACTGAATCGGTATAGGTTTTGTAAATACGCCTCCGGGTGACACCCATTTTCCACTTTCGGTCGGAAGTGTTGACGATTTTGATTTTCACACAGCGCAAAAAAGCATAGCTGTGATCACCAGGCGCCTTTTATAATTAAAAATTTACGTGATTGATTATCACACAGCGCAAAAAAGCACATTTAAAAATAAAAATAAATATATACATTAATAACTACGAGCGCCGGGCGCCATTTCAGGCGCCTTTTATAGTTGACGATTACAAGTTTGATTATCACACAGCGTGTTTAAAGCACGTTTTAAAAAATAAAAATTAATAACTATGAGCGCCGGGCGACATCCCAGGCGCCTTTTATAGTTGACGGTTACAAGTTTGATTATCACACAGTGTGTTTAAAGCACGTTTTAAAAAATAAATATTAATAACTATGAGCGCCGGGCGCCATCCCAGGCGCCTTTTCTCGTTAGTATGGTTAACAAATCCAGCGCCTAAGCAATGCAAAGTCTGGGGCGAAATGTTGTGCTGCACATAGATGCATTATAAATACTGGATGTGGGTTTTTTCTGTATTTTAATTTCATGTTATAAATGAATTAATATGATTTCTTATTTTAAAACTTCTTTCCATTTAAAAGTTATTTTTTTTATAAAATATCTTATGGTTTGAAATGCTATTAACTAGAAAAAAAACTTATTTTTAGTAAAAATAATAATAATTGTCTCTATATACCAATGTAAAAAATGACAATAATATATCAATGCTTTAAAATAAACTAGGAATAAAATCCAATTCCAAAGAATTTACAACATTAACCTATAAATAATAATGAATTATTCTGTGGCACCCCTTAGGTAATAGTTACTTAAGTGTTGTATATAGATTTTATATCCACAAAACTTAGCTGTGATAGTTTTAAAATACCTTGTCTGAGAGATAGTCCTAGAAATGTTGTGTGTGACTAAACAATATAATATTCATTATGATTACTAGCTCAGTTTTGTAAATTATATTAAGCATACAAAAGATATTTTATGTAACTGTAATGAAATCCATTAATGGTTGTGAACGCATCATCCATTCTCTAATAATTATATTGTATATACATTTTAATTCTAGAACAAATAGAAATGCCGTACAAGAACCATATCCCAATCCGTCACTATATAAAACTTGATAGTGCCAGATTACTGGAAGTGTCGGCTTATTGAAACGTTTTGAAAATTGTAAGAAGATATTATTGGTAACGTTTTAAAAGCTTGGTAGAATCTCAAGAACTCGACACATTAAAATAAAAATGGTGAAAATTTGTTAAGTACCTCAATAATCTGCCACTGACAGAACTGGATTACTGGAATGTATGCATTAAAATTAATATGAATGTTAAAAAATGGGTTAAAGACATGCTTTTTACTTAAGTATTTACAGTAAAATTTCATTCATACTAACTAACTAACTAACTAAGGGAACGTACCCATACTTCGTGACACGTTTAGGGGGGGGTGTCTTCAAAATGTCAAGCTTGGTACAAGTGAGTGGCGGCGGGCTTAAGTTTTTGGTCACCGGGGGGGGAGGGGGGTTAAAAAATTGGTCACGTAGTATGGGTACGTTCCCTAACCATAACGTCGATTCCCCGCATGGGTAGGCAGAGAGGACGAAACGCCAAACAACTCGGTCTTGGCACACACTCCTTGCCTCGTTCACATTCATACTCTTCTATTATTCTGACTCTTAACATGGCCCGACTCAAGTATCTAATTCACTCGGTCGTGCCATGTCTTTCCCGGGCGTCCCCGACTTCTTCTACCATTCACATTTGCGTCATGTATTCTCCTTACACTTCTTTCCGCGTTCATTCGCTCTACGCGCCCAAACCATCGGAGCGTTCCTTTCATAATCTTACTCAATATGTTTTTGCATTCTTTGCGGATCTCCACGTTTCTCACACGATCGTACATGATTTTACCACACATGCCTGAGGGATCTCATTTCTTCAGCATTCAGTCTACTTTCATCCTTCCACTGCCAGTTCTATGGCTCACTGCCATTCATCAGGGTAGGTACCAGTACTCCATTGTAGTCGGCTGGCTTCGCTTCTTTGGACATTTTTTTGTTGGTGCCAATGGCGTTCAGTCCTCCATTGATAGAGTTATCAGCATTCACCCTTCTTTCAATATCTCTATCAGCCTTCCCATCTCTCGTAAATATATTTCCCAAATAAACAAACTCATCCACCTGCTCCAAGTATTCATCATTCACAACTATGTTGCACATTGTTTTAGTACTGTCTCTTTCAAATATATGACTGTAGACTTACTTACATTCATCATTAACTCATTCTTCATACATACTTCATTCATCCTAGACACAAAAGACTGTAGATCTTCCATACTGTTAGATATCAGCACCGCATCATCAGCATACAATAGGCAACATACTTTTAGATTGCTCAATTTCGCGCCCAATCCCATCTCTTTCAATTCTTGCATACAATTATCCATGTATAGATTCATTCATCCATTACTAAATTAAACAAAATCGGATGGAAAACTGGAAATTGTATAAAACACAAGCTATTACACAACTCTGTACAGTTGAATCCCGGTAATCCAGCGCTGTACAACACCTGATGGTTTCGGATTTCTACACTGAATGAAAAACTGGAAATTGGGCCGAACAAAGCTATTACTTACCTCTGTGTAATCCAGCGCTATACAAAACCTGATATTGGAGTTATTGGAGTGTATGGAAAACTGGAAACTGTTAAAAAACAATATTGCTACCTTAGTGGGAAAGAATTTCAGTAACACGCCGTATAAAACTTGATAGATCCGGATGTAGAAGCTCAGCTGGGAAAAACCAATAATTTTCAACAAAATTAAATTACTGAAGTGTGATAAGAAAAACTGGAAGTTATGAAGAAGTTATGAAGAATCTCAGTAATCCAGCACTATACAAAACCTGACAGTGCCAGATTACTAAAATATACCTAACCATAGAAAATTGGAAAATATTAATTCTCACCAGCTACAGATATGAGACTTGTACATATTATTAGCAAAAGAATACATTTAATGTGTGGTTAAGTTAGGCAAATAACTTGTCACTAGGTTGTCGTACATGGCTTACAGTATTTTCCTTGTTGAGAATGCATCAAAATGTCTTATGCTAGAATAAAATCAGATCCCCAATTCATTAGTCAATTACTATAGGAATAATAATTGTATTTATTGATATAAACTAAGAAATATAGAGCTAGATGTAGGCCACAGAAAATGAATTTGATCTGCTCCATCTCAAAAACTAACTAGTTACAATTTTCTAAAATTTATAAAATAGCTTTTTTGTAGACTAAGGTACGAAATTGATTACAGTATTTTCTTCGTCTCAATAATAACTATTGTTTAAAACACTTTTAAATAAAATCTGCAGAACCGTTGTTATATAATCGGAAATATGCCAATAATGGAAAATAAAACAGTTTTTTTGATGCTGTTTTGATATGCTCAAAATAACATTGAGGATGATTCTTTTAACGTAACCTAACAGATATCGTACGTGAATACCACACAAGAGTCCCAAATTGCTCCTAACTCTAATTTGGTAGAAAGATAAGAGTAGGTTGGTGACCGGGATGGATGCCCGGGTTCATGGGGTGAGGTTTGTCTAGAAAAGGGTTTCCCAACCAGTGGTCCGCAAGAGGCTAGGGATGGTCCGCCGGCCAATAAGCGAGCAAGCGCGCGGGCGGTCCCTAGTCGAGAAGTTGTAAAAAAAAATCGGGACAATATTCCGTTTATCACTATTGTATCTTGTGGTCAGTGGCCATTATGATATTCCGTTTCACCTCCACCGTTGTGGTAAATATTCTGCTAAAACCCGTCCTATCCTATCCCATTACGTCCCTCCTGTTGTGCTATCCGTCCCTGGTGGCAGCCATGCTAGCCTACGCCATCGCAGTGGCTTAGGCTAGCATGGCACCTGGGACAGATAGGGCGGACAACGTGGTGTCACCCCCCCCCCCCCCCTTTAAAGCTGACAAACACAAATTTCGACTCCATAAAAAAGTGGTCCGTCCTGGGGGGGTGTGCCCCTAGAGAATTGTGAACCCGGGGCGCCGCCCCCCCCTCGCTACGCACTGCTTGTGGTCCCTGTCGAAAAATGAAAAATAAACGTACAAGTGGTCCCTTGTCAGAGAAAGGTTGGGAACTACTGGTCTAGGACTTGGCGGCAAATTCGTTTCTCACCTACTGCGTGGCGGGCCGGATTGTGAGAGACTGGTTGAAGGAGACCTCTTTGACCTCCCCAGCGAACTCGCATCGCCTAGCACAGCAGTGGGAGGATAGATTCATAGGTATTTCACTCCTGGATGCTTTGACCCACTGTTTCCTATCCACCCCTTATACCCTTTTCCTTCCCAGAACTTCCTCTTCTACCTTTCCATAAAAAGTCACTCCTCACACCAAATATTATTGGGGGATGAAGAGACCGAATGAAGTGGAGATGGGAAGGAGATAGTGATGACGGAGGTGGGTTCAGATCTATTCACCAAACATGGCTAAACCCTCCTCAAGGAACGTTCCGATTCTAAATGGTGGTCTTTTACCTACCACTCAATCAAATGAGGAAATAAAAAAGGAATGCAGTTGGGTTAGGTTTGTCAGGTTAGGTTATGATTAGGGATTGGTGCAAGAAACATTTGGTGGTCGGCTTGTCAATACAGATATATGTTACAGCCACAGTAAAACCAGTAATTTTAATTTTCGATTGTATTTTTTCCGTACAACTCACCTATACCGAAAACTGTTTCTAACATCATTTCAGGTTGATAGTTTTTTTGGTATATCAATCTTATACTATGTCATGAAACTTATGCAATTAATTTGAACAGTTTGTTTGCGAATGTAGAAAAAACATTAATTAACTAAAATTAATTCTTCCCATCTTAAACAAACCAAAAATTTGTTTACAATATTATAAGATTTAATGTAAAGAAATCATTATTGGTGACACGACAATAAAATCCTCTGTGCTTCATAAATAATTGTTTTGTGTTTTTTGTAAGAAATTTTTAGCATTCAAATATTTTCCATCGTATCTAGTAAACGTAGATCTCAGCTAACTCTTTACAATGCACATAAGTATATCAAAAACTTATTACAATAATAACTATTCGTATGTGATTGAATATTGGATATGTGCAAAAATTGTTGATGTTGCTTTAGTTGTTTTATTTTTTAATATAATGTGATAAGGATAGAAAATAATATAAATTGGCTTTAGTAAACACTGTTATGATACACCTCAACGCTTTAAAATCATTTACATTTAAAATGTTCTAGTTGCAAAAGGTGTGATTGTGTGTGCGTTCTGGTAACTAATGTTTGTTAGTAGTTAAAAGAAAAAAAGTGTGTACATAATAAGAAAGAATTTTGAACAAAATATAATAATTTTAAACTTTTACTATGTTTGTGTAGTAGATATTTTAAGCCCGTCAATTTTAAATATTGGGTTAAATGTCCTCTATAAAGTGCCCTAGAAATTAAAGCTTCCTACAAATTAATTGAAATATTGTCAAAAACTCTTGCGTACACATGTATACCAAAATCGTATTGCAACCATAGATAAACAACAAAGGAGATGCGTGAAGGACCACGGAAAGAAGACCATAGAAAAGGAGATGCGTGAAGTGTGCCAAGTGTCATCGAGATAATGGCAAACTGTACGGACTATCAAAGCGACGGAGCCAATGAAAGGTTTGCATTTGACGTGTTGATATAAACACGCATTTGACTTGTTAATATAAACATGACGTGTTGATATAAACATGCATTCGATGTATTGAAATGAATAATCATGTGACCTGTTGAAATAAACATGCATTCGACATGTTGATATAAACATGCATTTGACGAGTTAATATAAACATGACGTGTTGATATAACATGCATTCGATGTATTGAAATGAACAATCATGTGACCTGTTGAAATAAACATACATTCGACATTTTCGTTATTTTTTTTGGGATGTTATGCCATGTTGCGTTACCTCCTTCTTTAGCCATCGTTTCGGACAGCGTTGTAGTGTCCATCATCAGGGCAGATCCTGTAGATGTGTGAAACAAATAACGAAAATACTTTTGGCCGTGAAAATCTTAAAACGTGTCATAAATTCGACATGTTGATGTAAACATGCATTTGGCGTGTTGACATAAATGTGACGCATTGATATAAACATGCATTTGATGAATTGATACGAACAATCATGTGGCCTATTAAAATGATGTTGATGTAACTATGCATTTGACGAGTTGATATAAACAATGACAGGGCACCGATGTGCGTAGATGCTTTTTTTGTAGTATGGGTGAACGATGTTGGCGACCCTTTTGTGTATGCGGTCTCATACCAATAATTATTCATGGCCCATCTCCCTTGTTTCTGTTATTATCTATGGTTGCAAGCAAGTACGTTTACCAACGTAACATTTTAAAGTTCAAAAAGTAACTAGATTTTTATTTCTTTATTAACTTAACTTAATTAATCTTTATACCTACATCATTATATATTTCGTCTTTCTCGTAAAAGAAATATCTATCTATCTATACATATATTGATTTTGTACAAAGTAATTTTTTTTTAGTCAAATCAACTAATGCCCGGGCCGGTGTTACCATGGCTAATCAGGTAGCTGACAATTTAATTATCCGTTAAGGTAGGCAGAGAGAACAAATGCCATACAACGATATCTTTCCTCACACTCCTAGCTTCATTCAAATTCATACACACTATTATTTTATTCTGGTCTAAGTATTTAATTTACTTGATTGTGCCTTAGTAATTCTGAGAAGGGCCTGAAGATCAAAGGAGTTGTCTTTAATAACATAAGATACGCAGATGATACTGTATTACTAGCTGACTGTATCGATGACCTCCAAGACCTATTAAATCTTGTTAATAATGCTGGTGAACAACTGGGCCTAACAATCAACGTCAATAAAACTAAATGGATGACATTTGGACCACTAGATCACTCTGAATCAGTGATACAATTAAATGGCTGCAATGTCGAAAAGGTGGAAAGATTTAGATACCTCGGCAGTATTCTCACGGAGACTCTTGACCCAGATGTAGAGGTTAAATGCGGAATTGAAGCAGCAAGAACTGCGTTCATTAAAATGAAATCCCTCTTCTGCAATGACAATATCAGCTTAAAACTAAGGCAGAGAATGCGAAAATGTTATGTGTGGCCGGTCTTGCTCTATGGATGTGAAACATGGACCTTGAAAATAAATACCATGAACAGGTTAGAGGCTTTTGAAATGTGGCTTCACCGGAGAATGCTCAAGGTCCCATGGACCGATATGATCACCAACATAGAAATTCTCAGGCGGGCTAGAGCAGATAGAGAACTGCTTACATTAATAAAAATCAGAAAAATTTCATATCTGGGTCATATACTTCGAGGGGAGAAGTATCACTTGCTTCATTTAATATTGGAAGGCAAGATAGAGGGTCGCCGAGGGCCTGGTAGGAGACAAATGTCTTGGCTGCGTAATATACGAGAGTGGACCGGCATTAGAAGTGTGGAGGAGCTATTCCGGGCAGCGCAAGACAGAGAGACATTTTCAATAGTGATCGCCAACGTCGGGGGGACCTGATACGGCACACAGAGAAGAAGAAGAAGATTGTGCCATGTCTTCTCCAGTAACCACAACTTTCATCTTGACTGACATCCATCCACCTACGAATGAGAATTAATTAGACGAAATTGGAGTAAGTTGAATTTAAAAAAGGGATAATTCAGATGATTTTGACGTTTAGTGGATGGGTGCAGAAATTAGTGCCAGGAGAATATACGGATTATATTCCTGAAATACAACTCCGATTTATCAGAAAAATTAGTAAGGCAGAAGAAAAGAGGAAGAGGTAGGTAAGGAAAAACACGGCGATTCAGACTAACTTAGCAAACATAGCTAAAGGCATTTCAAGAAATATAGTGATCTCACCAGGGCGTTAAAAAAAGTAATTTAAATAACAATTATTAGGTTACCATATAATTTTTCTTTTTCTGCCATAAACGAAATAAATCATGAAAATAAATTATTATTTGCAATAAAATAACTAATAATAAATTATTAAAAGAATCATATAGGTATCATTTGAAAAAATATGTATAAATTCATTATTTTAAAAAGAACCGCTTTAAACATTATTGCCATTTAAACATTTTGTCCATAGAAAAATAGAAATTAAAATAAATAATTAATTACTTAATTCTGAAATTTATTTTCGAAAACATTTCATGCAAATGGTAAAAATTTGTGAGCAAAGGGAAAAGGGGGATAAGTCTAAATAAGCACTAACTAAATTAATTATTTTGATCACAGCCGTGTTTTTTCAAATAGAAAATGGTATCCAAATTCTTCAAACAAATTATTGTTAAATGTATGAGTCGGTAATTAAATAATTTTCAAATAAAGAAAAAATTTATGCGAAAGGAAAAAGGGGATAAGTCACAATATATCAAAATAGTGTGTCCATTTCTACAAAGCGTCATTGAATTTCACTTTTTTACTTGAACGACGTTATTCATTAAGATAACACATTGTTGGTAGGTACTTATTTACTTCTCTCAAACCTCTATTATAACACTTTCTTTTACTTTCCTTTTTATATTCAGAAATATATGTAACTTGATATACATCATTCTGTTGTGCTAAGCCCAACCTTTAGTAATAAGTAGGTGAATAAATTGTTAATTATTTGCAATAAAAAACAATTAAGTATGTTTAATTTCATTTTGGTGACAAGCATAAATAGATAATGCAAGCTCATCTAGGGCTATTTTGAAGGTCACTTTCACCAATCTTGATAAATTATATATCAGTGAATAAAATAAACTAGGAACTTAAACAAATTTTAAATAAAAAATAAAAAAAACAAACAAAATTAAAGATTTTTAAATCCAGTGAAATTTAATTATATTATCGTAGTTCTGAAATTATTGAGATAAAATTACTGTAATTCAAATTGCAAAAATTCAAATGTAATATTGTTATCAAACGGTCAATCACCAACATTTTGTTTTTTGACATTTTAGAAGTCCCGTTAACGTTGATTGTAGGTCTGTATTCCGCTTTCTATCGTATTGTGAAATTCTATTGATTATTTGACAAGCATCACAACATGACAGTCATGCTTTTCAGAAACAATTACAAATAATTTGTTAAAATGTTGAGACGGTCCTAGAATTGGCATTATCGAACTTTCAAGTGTAAAAAAAAACCAAAATGTATCTTTTGAATTTCTGTGAAATAACTGAACCTAATTTTCGTTATTTATTTTTGGGGAGTTTTGCCGTGTTGCGCTACCTCCTTCTTTTGCCAACGTTTTACACAGCGTTACAGTGTCCATCATCAGGGCAGATAAGATGGTAAAAGTTAATATGTGGTAGGACCCTTTAGCCAGAGTGATACTTAAAATTGAAGAAGAAGATAATACCAAGTAATGAATCAAAACTAAATATAAACAGAACAAGACACAGAAAAATTAAAAAAATCTATCGAACCCAGGACAAATTCCAAGTTGGTTAAGGCATTTGATCAAGAGATCCTGGGTTCGATCCCCAACTGCGACCGTCACCTTTTTATGTTTCTTGTGTCTTATTCTTTTCATATTTCGTTTAAAATTATTAATAGGTACTATCGTATTCTTCAATGATATATTATGATATACGCCAAACATTAAGACCGGCCTGACGTTGAAATCATCCCAGTACACGAGTTTAAGGACAGAAACATAACATGCCCCACGCCAACGTCTTTCACTGTCGCACATATGATTTTACATATATTTCTCTTTCGCCGACACTCATTGTGAAGTCGGGAACGGCGCGAGAATGAATCGAACCATGCTCAGGCCGGTCTTAATTTATTGGCGTCTACTATACATATATTTACAGTTATTATAATAAATTATTCCAATAACATTAATGAATAAAAGAATGAACACCTTTGTATGCTTGGAACAATGGTATTTTGCTGTAAATATTTATAAAAATACAATTGCAAAAGAAAAAATACATAAAGCTTCTGTAATTTAGCATTAAGCTGAAAACAAACCTTATGATCTTTTTGTACCTACTTAGTAATAGGTAAATTAATGACATTTTATAGTTTTGCAAGGTTAGTTATAGATTAATTTTATTAATAATAGACCTCAATAGAAGTTTGATGGCTGGGATGGCTGAGTTGCTAAAGCTGTTGCCATTCGATAATGTCCAGTTCCTCGAGCACCGTGTGCTTTAGAACCTACCTAGAAAACAATATTCTGAACAATAATTTTTTTGATAAATGGGTTCACTGTCCCCGTATAAACATATGTTTTAAAAAAAATTAAAATGCACTCTTTATCATAAAAATACACCCTTTTAAAGAGGTTGGATAACATAATATGATCACTAAAAACGGCAATTTATAAAAAAGCAACTCCATTATGAAAGATGCTCTCTTGCCAGAGGTTCAAGCATAGTCGATCGATAAGGATTGATTAGATAACTTTCGGTAACTTATCATCGTTCCTAGGGCAACTGCAGATTGCTAACGTAAAAACAACAATTGAAGTTGAATATATTAAGAATGTTTAGTCATTGTGAACTGTTACTTATTCGTTGGCGATCTGCAATCATGCTAGGGAACGAGGAGAAGTTACCGAAAGTTACCCTATCAATCCTTATCGATCGACTGTGCTAGTGAGCCTTACCAATATTTCAATGGAAGATCTGAGAAACATGAGTCCATCCTTGGTCCATCCATTAGTCTCTTCAAAACTCAAGTTTACTCCTGCTTCTCCTCAAAAAGACCCTCCATGCAGCATCCCCAAAGATGACGTGGTTCCTTGGGAAAATTATTTCTCTCAGGGCCTCCTGTGTGGAGACCAATTAAAAATGGGAAGTACAGAAAGTATCTTCCAAACAGAAAAGAGTTGCAACTATTGTTATATTAAAACCCCAATGGCAAACGCCACATCAAAATACATCCAAACATTGTTATGCCATTTTTAATTGGATATGCTAGAACTAGTCATTGAGCCTTAAGTATCCACGAGACGATCAATGTCAACTGTCAATATTATCGTCAATACTTCGACCGGGCACACGTAAACAAATATCAAACGGTAGTACACTAATGAAAATGTTTGAAAATATTATTAACACATTTCAGACAGGCGAAAACAAAGAAACTTGTTGGAGAAAATGGGATATTTGAGTGATTTTTTTTCTGTAGTACTCGCCACACCCAAACTATATAAGTATTGTCAAAAATTAGATCCTACTTTGTAATAGGACTCCATAAACAGAAGTTAATGGCGATTTAGTGTAAAAAAATTGTTTAATGTGTAAAAATGCACACATTTAATTACTTTACAAAAATTTTTCACTTTGATACAAATAATTACAAAACAAAACCCTAAAGTGTGTTTAGTCTCAAATATTTCATACTCTTTTTTTTGCCCTTTTGACGGATTAACTATTTATTTGCTAGTTGAGAATATGAGTTGTGCATTGTTTGCACGATGTATTGGTGATAATAATATTGAAGGTCTCGTGGCACTTTAACCGCGTCGTATTGGATGCATCGGCGGCGAACCCGTTTCAATCAATTTATTATGATAATATTTATGTGCAAAGATTTTGATTATGATAGTCTAGATGTTTAAATTAAGAGCCTAGAAAGATATTAGTTCCATATATTACAATTAAATATGTATGTTGCTTTTGTAGACTTTCTGGAAACCTTTTAAAACTCATAACAAATTACAATGGGACATTTTTCCCCATTCATAAAGAGAATATTCTTGAATAAAATCCATTTGTACTGTGGATTATTATTCTGCTTGTATGTAAAACTTAAAGTGATGACAATAAAACAAATAAAAATGAAATTAAACAGTTTTATTTAAATATAAATATAATTATTTATCGTAGGGTTATTACTACAACTACGTAATTCCGAAATCAGCTTTTGAGTTACACACTAAAATCATAACTCCATTTCCTCGTCTACGAATGCTACAAATAGAAAAGTCGTAATGCTTTGAAATCGTTATTTGAATATGTTTCTTGTGAGAATCTCCAAAAAACTGTATCGTTCGTTCGGAGATGGTCGGGCGGCGCCAAGAGTTTCCGAACGTGCGTACAAGTGGAGCAGTCGGCCGTTCGGCGAACCGTGGTCAGACCTAATTAGAGATCGCCTGTAAACAGACGCTACTAACAATATTTGTTCCTATTATAATTCGCAATAAACCAGTAAAAAGAACTTACGTTGTAATCATTACATTGTGGGTTAGTGAGCCATAACACAAATCAAAGAACATTACAGTAACTCTAGACTACTATACTAGTATTTGTACCTAAATATTTTTTTCGTGTTTTAATTAAACAAATAGACTTTCCTAGTTGTAACTCTCTAAAATTTGAAGAAATGTTTAAGTTGTTTTCGTTGCTTTTTGTGTGTAACATCTAGGTAAGTCATTTAATTTTTTAAATAAATACATAAAAAAATGATTAGCCATTTTCTCATTTCCAAAATGTAAGTATTACCGTTTCCAACACATCAATCTACGATTTAGCCATATTTATCAATATAAATATACAACTACCGATTTATTAACATTATAACCAAATATACCTACAACACCGGAGTATGTTTTCAAAATTTTGGACCCGTTTGGGATTTTCATTCAATATTGCAACGTCGATGAAGAATTGTTACAATAATATTATGGTAAGTACTGTCTTTATCTTGGATACATTGTAATATGAGTAAAGCGAGCGGCATACAAACGTATTCCTCAATTTTATTATTACAGACACAAAATATTTTCTTTTTTGAGTTGATAAAAAATCTTAAAAGTCGGTTCACTTTTGGAGAAGAACAATGTGGAATGCAAATTCTCGATTTTTGCTATTTTCTTATTAGATATTATCAGCCTGGCGTGCAGTTGTACCTTTCGCTCAGTATTCAGGAGGGTGACAGTGACAACAACAGCAACAGTATGGTCAAATACCGATTATTGGAAATTCTCGGCGCCTGTCATTTTATTATATTTATAAATTTATACACCTTCATTTTTTTATGCCTGAGTGGTGTTTTCTATTGTAACTCTGAAAAATAAAAATATTATTAGGTATTGATGTAATTTTATATACACAACGCAAGAGATATGATGTAATTTTAACATATTCAATGCAAGAGAAATTTTAGAGAATCTACAGAGGTCATGAAAACCAGTTAGTGGCTGAGTTGAAAATGCCTCTGGTTCTCACCCAACCATGTTGAGTTCAATTCCTCTGCTAGTTAAGTCCTCCATCATTGCACAAGCATCCACTTATAATTTATGATGGTAGAGAAATATTAATATTATAAAGATGTTCGTAACCCTGGAATAGTTGTCTTAACGCCATTTGACCATTATCACTTCCTTAAATTAACACCTTTTTTAATAATATTTGAATAATTTCAATTGGATCTGACTCAAGGCAAAGGAATTTTCAAATAGTTTCATTTATTTATTACATCATTTGCAGTTTACATCATTCCTAATTGATGAAATTTTGCACACTTTACAAGTCCAAGTAGAAAAACTCTGCGTAAAGCTCGGGCAACGCCGATTACTTCAGCTAATAAAAATTAGTATAGTTAGGTACCTCCCGAGCTACAGCATAAAGTCCCCCGAATGTGTTCTTGCCGGCCTGCATTACGAGGGATCGGAACATTCCCTTGCCGCCACAGGACCGCAGCTCCTCGTTGCCCGTCTCCGGCAGATCCTCGTCCGTTGCGGTGAAGCCGACTATGGGCCGCGAGGACTCTTCCGACGGAGACTCACAGTTCAGCAGCTCGTAGGGGTGACCCACTTCCACAACTCTTCCACTGGAAGAAGACAAATGAATAAAATATTTAATTTAGTAAACTCTCCCGCAACAGAGGGGGGTAATACACATCCCCGGAATGAGATTTTTTTTCAGATAATCCTTTTAAAATTAAAAATAATTATACTGTTACCATTTTTTTAAGTATTACATAGTATCTATACAATTTTTTATTATATTTTGTGATTTTTCAATTCATAAAAAAAACCTTTATAAAATAATAGACAAGATAGCCGCCAGTCGTCCTCAAACATAATTCATTACATGGTGAGTGTTTCACTAACAACCAAAGAAAAATCATTAAAAACTAGAGCACCTTCTCATTGGTAAAAAAATATTATCATGCAAGTATTGCGTTAACCTTTGGTTCAGAAAACGTAATGTGATTCTCAGCGCTTTGTAGTTTTTGTAGCGTACCTGTCCATGACGATGACCTTATCAGAATCCATAATGGTGTGCAGCCGGTGGGCAATGGTGATGACAGTTCTGTCTGCAAACTTCCTCCTGATGGTCTTCTGGATCAACTGGTCTGTTCTGCAAATTTTAATGATTTCAGCAAGAAAGAGACGGACATATCGAGTATCGAGGTTCTTAGAAACTAAAAGAGATTCGTCACGCATATTTAAAACTCACGATTATATTAGTTGGAAGTATCACCACCCGGGTGAGAGTGGCTCATTTGTCCAAAGCTATACAAATATGTTAACAAAATTAGGTAAAAAACGATTAGGTAAATATTATGAGAGCAAATATTTTTTCGATAATACTTCTGGTTAATGGCTTACTCGTGGTCAACATTGGCGGTGGCCTCGTCCATGAGAAGTATCTTGGCCCCCCGCAGTGCGGCTCTTGCCAGGCACAGCAGCTGCCTCTGCCCCACCGACAGGTTGGAGCCCCCGTCTGACACTCGCCAGCTGAGGCCCCCGGTCAGTTCGGACACCATGCCCTTCATCTCCACCTATTATAATAACATAAGCAATTGTAGCACAAGCGGGAAGCTGGTGAATTAAATCACACAGAGAACCTAAAATATATTGGTCTGAGCCTTTAGTTTCTTTGTTTTTTGCATTTAAAAACAGCGATACCTGGTTACTACTACTACTCTTCTTATCAAGACGGTTCCTCATTGCTGAGGATCGTGACCCCATTTCCAATCTCCATGGTTGTCAAGTGTTTTCCACTCTTTGCGGTCCTCCGTTGTGTGGAGAGTTGCGGACTTCGACGTGCCGGAACGCCAGAGATACTTATTCTCTTTAGGGCATTGGTGACATGGGGACCTTCCTCTTCTTCTTTTGCCTTCCACTTTGACAGTGACAATGAATTTCTCTAAGTTTGAGTGTTCAGTTCGGCGCGTAACGCGTCCAAAGCATCTTACGAAATGTTGTCGGCGTATAGTTGAAATCATATTGTGGATACCTAGTTCTTCCAGATAAAGCTACTATTCTTAAAGCTACTATTAAGAATGATCTAAAAAATTTCTATTTCGGACTTGCTTTACTCGAAAACAGGAGCTCAATTAAAAAAAAGACATACTAAAAAATTGACCCCAAATATGTTGTAGATTCAAGAGTTTCCCGATTGTACCATGGTTTCTGGACACCGTGTACGTATCAGTTCCATTAAGAGAAGGCGGATATTGGAAGATTTAAGAATGTAGATTTTTTGGTGCATCCTCCAAATACTACCAAGCCTATCTTCTTCACCTTAAATTACATCACATAGTAGGTACATGTCTTGGGTTCATGGAGTTTGGTTAGTCTGGGTCTTGGCGGCCGATGCGTCTGCCCACCTATTGCGTGGTGGGGCAGACCGAGAGAGACTGATTGAAGGAGGAAAATGGTTTGAAAGGGAGATATCTTAATAAGAATGTTAGAAGCGTGCTATTAATAGAAATGATCATAATAATTAATATGCATTAAATAACCAGGCAACTTTTGTGAAATTTTACAAAACAAGTGGTTTTTATAATTTTCGGATCATACTTTGCGATTATTCTCTATGGAGATAATTGCACGCACTCGGCATCCGAATAGAGATTATCTTAAAAAATAACTTGCATATATATATATATGTATGTACTTTTTTTTAAGTTTAAAATTTGAAAGTGTTCGAAGGATGTTTTTTATATTACACCGGTAGAAATTCCGAAAGTGGATTCTGAAGTGCAGTCTAAATAAATATTACCTCGCCCAAGGAGTCCCACAGCTCCTGGTCAGAATGACGACTCCAGGGCTCTAGGTTATCTCGGAGACTGCAGCTGAACAGTACGGGCTCCCGTAGAAATTGCAGTCTACGTGAATATTACCTCGCCCAAGGAGTCCCATAGCTCTTGGTCAGAATGATGGCTCCAGGGATCCAGGTTCTCTCGGAGACTGCCGCTGAACAGTACGGGCTCCTGTGGAATGATGCTCATTCCGGACCTCAGCTTGTGGAGACCCACATCTTTGATGTCCACCCCGGATAGTCTGACCGTTCCCTCGGTCTCGGCCAACCTGGAAATAATAACTATAATACAGGAAAACATTGTTTAACCTTTACAATACAGGTCTTACTATGTATAGTCAGTATAAGTCAATACTATGTATACAGACTTCTCTAAAGCCTCTGACCGCGTAATTCACTCAATTCTTTTGAAAAACTCATCCCACTTGGTATACATGGCGACCTGTTTAGATGGATTAATCTTATATTAGTAATCACAATCAGGTAATATTAATCAACGGCGTCTTCTCAAAGTATATAGAGGTAATATCTGGTGTCCCGCAAGGTTCCCACCTAGGTCCGCTCTTGTTCAACATTTATATAAATGACATTGGATCATGCTTTCAAAATTCCGAATATTTGCTTTACGCTGATGACATGAAAATATTCAAAGTTGTGCATTCTCTCTCTGACTGTGAAGCATTACAAAGAGACGTAGATAAGCTTTGCAAGTATTGCAAAGTTAACTGTTTATATATCAATATTCCCAAATGTGATACTATGACATTCACCAGAAATAAACATTTAATTGAGTACACTTATTCACTCCACAGTGAATCTGTCGTCTCTAAAAAGGAATGTAAAGATCTTGGCGCTTGCCTTGAGAGCAAACTTATATTTAATAAGCACATCAACTCAATCGTTAACAGGTCATATAAAATGCTTGGTTTTGTTCTTTGTATCAGTAAAGTATTCCAGTAACCCGCGTGCATTAGTAATGTTATATTTTGCATTAATCATAAGTACACTGGAATATGCCTCACCAATTTGGAACCCACAGTACAAACTGTATATTGAGAGCACAGAAAACATGCAACACAATTTATTATATCTTTCCTTCAAATTCAACAACAACTTTGGACGCACATTTCAAACTTTGCAACAAAGGCGAGCAATAGCTTTTAACATTTATACACAGAATTTTAAATAATAACATCGACAGCACCGATCTTCTTTCCCTGATTAATTTTAATATACCCTTAAGACGTTCACGCCTTACACAATTATTCCACATGCAAATTATAAAACAAATGCAACTAATTCGCCAATTAACCGTACTCTCCATATGTTCATTAATGTTTGTCTAAATATTCTAATATTGACATTTTCTCCAATTCACTTCCAAATTTAAAAAGAGCATCAGGTCAATAATGTAAATTGTTCAAAGCGCATACATAACCACTTCTCACATCTACAAACATACTCACACTCGATAGCCGGCGTGGTCTAGCGGTAAGGCTCTTGACTCGACTGTGTATTTTATGGTTACAGGGAGGAAGGTGGCAGTGAGAGGGGTGTCCGGGAGAGAAACGAGGGAGGGGGGTTTTGCGGAAAGGGAGATGAGGCGAAGGCAGAGAAGGTGAAATGGGTTCACAGGTTGGAGGGGCGCAGGAGGGGGAAAGGGGGGAACGTGGAAGGGAAAGGGGATGCGGGAGGGAACAGGGATGAAATCTGCACTAGCGACGCCACTAACTACAAATTTAGTCAAACATTTACAATATCAAAATCAAGTCACCTGTATAGTGCTGCAATGATGGAGCTCTTCCCAGCGCCAGTTCTTCCCACAATTCCAACTTTTTCTCCACTCTCTACTCTCAGGTTAATGCCCTTCAGGACTGCCTTTGCGTCACTACCTTTGTCGTATTTGAGGTACAAATTTTCAATTTCAACACCACCTACAAAATGAATATATTATTAGATGGATAGACTATAAATGTACCAATGAAATATAAATGCCTGCATATTATACATTAGTTTCACATATCAATGTAAGCTTCGTCACATATTCAACATCACCGAACTGCCAATGCCTAACGATTGAATAAAATTTGAATCATAAGATCTAGTATCATTAAATTTACACAGCTCTATATATCTAAAACTAAAAGGTAAACCCAACTTTTTCAGATCCCAGCATCAATTTCACTCTAAGTTAAACGGAGTTAATATAAAGAAAAAAGTAAGAAAGATAAGATGCCATTTTAATATTTTTGCATATTAATTATGTAATCAAATCTCAGGAAAAACTGGGTACTAAAATTGTTACTTGACGTTACAGGAAAAATATATAAGATTTTACCATCCTTAGGCCATTTTGCCAAATCAACTCCAGGATATTTGACAGAGAAATCTGCTATGTCTGTTTCCAGTTCAGGTTCGGACGGTAGATTTGAGTATTCAATGATACGTTCAACCTGAAATCAAACGATGTCATTAAATATGATAAAATTTCATTAATTATTTAATTTCTAATTTTTCACTTTAAATCAGAAAAACTGATAACGGCTTACCGAAGTAATTTGGTTTTCAACTTCCGCTGTTTGTCTCATTCCCCATTGACACATTCCTACTAACCCCATGACTTGGGTTATAGCCAAACCCACATTTCCACCAAACGTATCTGGAAAAAGAAACATGATATAATTAATGTTGGCATTAGTTGTGTCTCAGATATTCAAATGTAACATTTTCACCAAATGGCCGTTCAGCTCCATTTCGTTTATTTTTAAATTTGAAAGGTCCTCGTGAAAGGCCGATTCCAGTTGTGTTTCGGCTTTCCATCAAAAAACTAGAAACTGCCAAGATTAACAACATGATAGTAGTCCTCTTCTGCTGAACACAATTTGTTCGAAAGCTGAAACCGATCCAGAATCAAAGAAGTACACAAAATAAAGTGGTGCCGAATATCCATTTGATTACAATGTTGCATTTGATTTTTTGTGACACAACTCGTCCCTAGACTGCATATTTTTTGGAGTCTAATACGAGTTGGAATTGTAAATGTTGTTCCTTCACTCAAAAATCAGTTCAAAATTAATATTGCATTTCTTAAACTCTTCAGCACTATTCGGCACGTAAATATCGATCTGTTCTGAAAGTGGTCACTATTCCCTGATTAGATCAATATGATGTGAGGTTTGAAAGGAAATGTGTTGGGAGGTCTCAAACGCTCAATGATACTATGGCATCCCCAATTGGGTACGTTAGGAGGCTGAAGGTAGTGGGGAAGGGAAAAAGATGGGGAATAGGAAGATGGGGTAATACCTGACAATTCAGATCTGGCCATCAATCACGGACTTTGCTTTCAAATTCATTATAGTACCTGAAAGACAGAATTGTGATGAATTTTCACATGACGAAAACCATTTTTTAAATAGTTCCACGCAGGAGGCCCTCAGAAAATTTTTTATTCCTCAGGGTCTATGTTATCTTTGAGGATACTGTATGGACGGTCTTTTTAGGGAAAAGAAGAAGAAGAAATTCTGGGAAGGAAAAGGTGGAGGGGTCGGTAGGAATCGGGGGCTCAGTGTGTCCAGAAGTGAGAGCCTGCCACGGAAGATGAGCAAATGCGTTCACCATTAAGACAAAAAAAAAAAAAAATAAGTCGTAGACAAACCCCACCGGCGCACTAAATTAACAAACGTAGCAAACCACTCGGGGTGACCAATGGTAGTTGAAGTTGATGAGCAGCGGTGGTCAAACTATGTGGTCAGCAATTGGTCTGCTGATTCTGAGAATCGCACCATCTCCAGGCCTGAGAGACAGGTGTTCACCTGCGAGAAGACTTTGATAACAGGCTAACCCACCTTCATTAGTAAGCAGCAAGAAACTGTAAGTGACCACAGCCAGGAAGACGCAGCAGATTATGTCCATCCAGAAGGCAAAGGCTCGGTGAGAGTTGAGGACCAGCGTCCAAACCGATGAGTGCAGATCCTGGTAGCGGTCAAACTCCATGGTCAGCAACTGGGCTGCGGAACCAGAGGAACGCACCGTTTCCAGGCCTGAAAGAGTGGCGTTCACGTGGGTGAAGGCTGGCGACCTACCTGGAATATATAACTTAGTTAAAGGTTAAAGTAACAAATTAAAAATTAAAACTAAAACTCTTCAATAAAAATGAAAACTCTTCAAAACAAAATAACTTAGGTTAGTTATTTGGTAGAGTACTTTCACCATTAAAAGATCCTCAGATACAGCATGGTTCATATTAAATAGTTTTGTTCAAAATGTGGTAGAAGACAAATGTTTTGGCTGCGAAATGTTCGAGAGTGGACCGGCATTAGAAGTGTGGTGGAGCTATTTCGGGTAGCACAAGTTAGAGATATATTTTCCAGAGTTATCACCAGCGTCGGGGGGACCTGATAAGGCATACGAAAAAGAAAAAGAAAAGAAATAAAGTCTGAAGCAGGTACACAGAAAAGTTAAATACAGTTTAAAAAATGTCGGTAAGTAATTAATTTGCCACTTAGGAGAGGGGTTTGGGTACCGCGCGCCGCCCGGGGAATCATTCATTGGATAACCAAAACCCTTGACATAGGTTACCACAAGTGGTTCGCTACGTTTGGCGACTTAGCAGGGCTGTTCGGGTTCATGGGGTGAGGTTTTTCTAGGTCTTGGCGGCAGATGCTTTTGCCCACCCACAATAGGACTCTCTAGACCCATCGCCGTGCACCATGGAGGGAGGGATGGATTCAGTCTTTCCTCAGTCCTGAACACATTGACCCCAAGATTCTTACCCAACTCTCATACCTTTTTCCTTCCCAGAATCTTCTCTCCTTCCTTGCCCCAAAAGACCCTTCACAGCATCCCAAAATACGACATAGGCTCTGAGGGTTTTTTTTCGTTTCTTATGTGGAGACAATGTACAAAAAAGAAAATGAAATCAAGATTGAATTAAATACCGATGAAACACATTAAAAAGTCGAAATAATGAAATAACCGGACACTGAAGAGTTAATAGAGGAGTAGCTAGCTACTTACATATGCCATCCATCCTCTTCAAACTCCTCCCTGTCTTGATGTAGATGGTCCTGACTATTGAGAGCACTATAACAACCAGGACTGTGGGTATGAGGAGCCAATAGTTGACTATGCAGACCACTACCAAAATACCAACGGTTTTCAGAATAAACTGAAACATGAAAAAGGATTTTTCCAGATTAATTTTTGGATTATTACATAAAAAGCACAATACAGCCTAAATAATAACGTAAAAATAAATAATAATATTATATTTGGCAGTAAAAATCTCGAAGGTACCTATGATAGGTAGCAAATGTTATGTGATCGATTGTTCTTATAATAAACAAAAATTAATGTTCGTAATAGAAAATTTATAAACAAAATTGCAATAGGTGGCACGCGAGCTGTTTGAAAATCTGAATGTGAGAGAGAGGGCCCTCCCTCTCAAGAAATTGTTTCTGCCTGCTTGTATTTTCCCGTTCGTCCCGTTCCCCTTCCACATCCCCTTCCCTTCCCCACCTTCCCCACCTTCCCTCAGCCCTCTTCCGCGAACAACCCTTCCGCGATCCCTTCCACTCTCCCTCCCATCCCCTCCACTCTCCCACGCGGGAGAGGGGAGGGGATCGCGGGAGGGTTATTCGTGGAAGAGGGATGAGGGAAGATGGGGAAGGGAAGGGAAGGCGGAAGGGGAACGGGACGAATAGGAAAAGACAAGCAGGGAGAAACAATTTCTTTATTAGTCGCATTGCAACGCACGCCGAGAACTCGCAACTTTATTTATAAACACACAGAATTGTATTAATATTCTTAAATTGTTAAAAGGAATCGAACTTTGCCATCTCTTGCAGAATCGCAATATATGTAGTTTTATTTAAAATAAGCAAATACGTAGTATGGTTTTACTATTTCGTGGCATAAAAATCCCAACGAAAATAAAATGACTTTACAAACCCAGCAAATTTATTTTGTGGCACCAGTTTAATTCAAAATTAATAGAATACTTATTTTTTAGCACTTTTATTGTTTATAAAAATCGACATGTTTCATTTCAGGGTTTACTTAAAACTAATTATAAATAATAGACATAGACAATGGTGTCACTTATGATGAAAATAAAATGGCTGTTAGAATAAATTGGCACGCACAGAGCAAATCCAGCACTAGCAAATTGCTACTGTACAAGTATACAGGGTGATGTGTTTTTTGTGTGGATGCGGATGTCCAAGGATCTTGTATGTGTTTTGAGATGTATGATAGACCACTGCACAAGTAAAAATGAATGCCCATAAAGGAATAGGAAGGAAGGGACTTACTGCGGAATCTTGTGGCACTTCTCTTCTCTCTTGGCTGGGTTTGTTCATACACTTGTATAATTATTAATCGCGGTATTTATTATGATATGTGAGATTAAGTTAGAGAATACGGAGACACTGATTTGTTATGTTAACGAAATAACAGGTACATAGGGATGGGACAGGATGGGGAAAATGAACATGATAGGGATGGAATATATGACAATCAAGCTACAATTACTTTAACTAGTGATTCCTGACATTATGGAGAACAAAATGGAAATGAAATTTTGGTCTCCGGTGACTTTTCAGATGTCTTTTTTTCACAATTTTTTTCTTCTAATCGAAAAAATTATTTTTTCTTCCAAATAATGTCAGGAATCATTTGTTAAAGTAAAATAAAAGAAAACATAAAAATCTGCTACGAAGCACCGCACAAATAAGAGACCAATAGGCTACGAAGCAATGTCTACGTTAGTTTACTCTTGTCTACTATATTTTAATGAAAGTTGTTATGTTACCTGATGTGTATATCAGGTCAGAGGGTTTTTCAAATTGCCGCCTAAAAAATAGTCAACAGCAAACAAGAAAGCTCGAGAACGTCAGGCCGAACGCCTGCGCAGCTTGCTCGCGCAGCAACGCTCTCGAGCGTGATGAGATTCCCGCCAGGGCGGATTCCAATAACAACCGCGTTCTCCAACAACCGACAAAACAACCGCGTTCTCCAACAACCGACACGCCGGGGAAGCTCCCGCGTCCTCTGCCGTTGTGTTTGTACTCGCAGTTTCTTTAAAGTAAATGTGATAAAACGAGTATCGATATCCTACTTTTCACGATGGGAGTATCCACGCAGCTCAGTGCCGTGTTTGCACCTTGAAACACTGATGCGAGCCGCTCACCAGGGCAATTGCCGGCCTAGATAATGAAGACCTGATAGGGCCCGGAGAGAATTTTGGCAAATCAGCTAGGATACTATGTTTTGTTCCATTGTGCCCCCTGTTTGATAACGCCGTGACTGTTTGTTTTAAAGAATAAATTCGAGTTATATGTAAAAGCACACACTCTTTCATTTATACAGTCTGAGATATTTAACTCTGATTTGATGGCTGGAAAGGAGGCTGCGGCCGATCCTCGACCCCGAGGAACGAGTACTCATCCCGGCAATCGAGCTAGCCGCCAGGGAATCTAAGAGAGGGGGCATAGACCCGACCCTCTCCCAGTAGGAGGCCAAATGTGGGGACCATCACAAGGTTTCACTTCTACCGCGTGCGAACTACACACTCTGTTTTTTTTTTTTAATTTTGTTATTTGAAGTTAGGAAATCTTCGTGTTGGAGATTTTTGATCCTGGAAATTTTTTTTCTGAAAAAAATTCTTCTGGGAATATCGAAAGATCGGTCGGAAAATAGGTCATGAAAATCTTTTTTTAAATTTATCTTTTTTATTTTATATGAGGGGAAAATTTCGAATAATATTTTATTTTTTATGCGAATTTTTAAAAAATTTTGTGTTTTAAACGTTTCAAAAATTTCTTTCACGAAAATTGGGAAAACATTGCTCGGAAAATGTATTAAGGTTTTATGAAACGGAGAAATTCCCTGTTTTGTTAAGAAATAAAAATTTCACATCGGAGTTGCTGTTTGTTACTTTAATAGTTCGTTCTGAAAACAACGAAGATTCTACCGGTTACAACAATCGAAAATACATATACCGTTCTTCAGATAATATAGAGTACTAAACTTACTTCAATACACTCTACCAGAGCTGTTGGTAGTGTTGTATCCACAGAACCCACGTCCTTAGAAAACCTGTTCAAAATCCTTCCAGAAGCGTTAGTGTTGAAGAACCGCATTGTCGCTCTAGTTATTCCTCTGAAATAATACAAAATATCAAAAATAATTTAAAAAAACCTAATAACTGAGGTGCTGTTACTTAGAAAAGAGTGTGTCAAATGTTAAGTGTAATTGTGGGAATAGTTTCGGGTTAAATTTGAGATTGAAAGGTATGTGAGTAATGTATGATTGTATCTGCTAGCTTTATTTAAGGGCGCCACTGGTTGATAAACCAGGCTAACAGACGGTAAAGCACAATTCTCTGTCAGGGCCTTGGGGATTAAATACTTTATGATCAATTAAGACTTTTAATAATGAAAAGAAAGACAGTATTCATATAACAGAGTTGATAATATATTTAAAATATAACAAATAAAATCCAGTTAACCAAGAACAATTAAAAATTATAATAATGTAACACTCACCCAAGGATCAACCAAAAATCTATTCTAGCTAAATTTATACTTAAGTCCGATATCAACAAGGAATGTTGAATGATGCTCTCTGCTTTGCTGTTGTACTGTTAGATTATAACAAAATAATGTTAAACCTAACGCCATCTAGGATCTGTTATGTGTAGCTCAGTGTACCTACATGTATTACTTTGTGAGAATAAATTCTTCTGTTCAAGTCTAATTACCGTGTTTCATTAGGTTATGGGCCCAATAGCTATAATTCGGGTTAAAGTAAAGTTTTCTCACGTAAAATTACTTTTAAGTGGACAATCAGTGATCAGTGTATCATATACTCCAGAAAAACAGAGTAAATCGCTGCAAAAATAACTGTTTTTGGGATTGACAATCTTTTACCGCATTCTCGATCCCGGAGTGTTATTGTTCAATATGGCGGGAAGTTACATAGTGAATATACCAAGATTGAAGGGCCGCGAGAATTTTAATGAATGGCAATATGCTGCTGAACATTTTTTGATGTTGGATGGTGTCGATATTCACAAGCCAGAATCATCTGATTGTACGAGTTTGGATGATAAAAAGGCAAAAGCTAAACTTATTATGACGATTGACCCCTCTATTTATGTTCACATCAAAAACGAGCAAACAGTACAAGGTGTATGGAAACGTTTGAAGGCCTTATACGACGACTCTGGCTTCACATGACGCATCAGTTTACTCCGAAAGCTAATATCTATTCGGCTAGAAGACTCAGAATCAATGGGTGCCTATGTAACTCAGATGGTTGATACTGCGCAGAAACTTAAAAGTACCGGTTTCCAGATAACGGACGAGTGGATTGGATCTCTTCTGCTCGCTGGGCTAACGGATAAATTTGCTCCTTTAGTAATGGCGATCGAGCATAGTGGTATGATTATCAGCACAGATGTCATAAAATCGAAATTGCTGGACATGAGTTCCGAAGTTGGCAGCTCTGGAATAAATAGTGCATTTTTGTTAAAAGGTTGGCAGCACCGACACAGCAAGAGAAATGGCAGCATTGGTAGCCCTGCAAAATGGAAAACGTCGACGCCGACGCTATCTTCGAGTTCTGTCAAAACAATCCGCTGTTACAAGTGTCAACAACTCGGTCATTATATGAATAAGTGCCCGAATAATACACAGAAAAAAAGTGAAACCAATGCATTTAATGCAATATTTTTGAATGGAACATTCAATAATTCACATTGGTATGTGGGTTCTGCTGCAAGTTCACATATGATTGTTGATAAACGTTGTTTACAGGATGTATCGTTTAATCACAAAGTGAAAGACATTGTTATTGCAAATCACGAGAAAATAACGGTTATATGCTCAGGGAACACGATGATTACGACAGTAGTGAATAATTCGGAGTTTGATATCCCTGTCAAAAATGTTTTATGCGTGCCGAATCTATCAACTAATTTGTTATCAGTAAGTCAGCTGATTCAAAGTGGAAACAAAGTTAACTTTGAAGCAACAGTTTGCAAAATACGCAATCGACAGAATGTACTGATAGGTGTTGCAAATTTAGTAAATGGTGTGTACAGATTAAATATTAAGTCAGAACATTTGTTTGCGTGTACAGCAACAAATGTGACAAGTGAAAAATGGCACCGAAGGTTGGGACACATTAATTGTAAAACTCTGAATGCGATGAAGAACGGAGCAGTTGAAGGTGTGACATTTCAACAAAAAAATTGTGAAATTGATAAATCCAGCTGTACTATATGCTGTGAGGGAAAGCAGGCGAGGCTGCCTTTTCCTCTGAGTACTAGCAAAAGTCAGGAAACGCTGGAATTGGTTCATAGTGATCTGTGTGGGCCAATGGAGAATAATTCACTTGGAATGGCCAGATACTTTTTAATATTTGTGGATGACTATAGCAGAATGTGTTTTGTATACTTTCTACAGTCAAAACATCAAACATTCAAATACTTCAAGGAATTTAAAAATTTAGTTGAGAATCAGCAATCAAAGAAAATAAAAATATTAAGATCTGATAACGGCGGCGAGTTCTGCTCAGCGGAAATGAAAAATTACTTGAAGCAGTGTGGTATAGTGCATCAGAAAACAAACGCATATACTCCAGAACAAAATGGGCTATCCGAAAGATACAATAGGTCAATTGTGGAGAAAGCACGGTGTCTCTTATTTGATGCACAGTTCGAAAAGAAGTTTTGGGCAGAGGCTGTAAATACGGCGGTGTATCTTATAAATAGGTCACCAACGGCGGGACTAAGCCGTAGTACTACGCCTTATGAAATGTGGACAGAAAAAAAGCCAAATGTTTCCCATTTACGAATCTTTGGCAGTCGAGTGATGGTCCATATACCGAAAGAAAAGCGCAAAAATGGGATAAAAAGGCAACTAAAATGTTCCTAGTTGGCTATTCGGAAAACACCAAAGGCTATCGATTGTTTGATCCAGAGACACAAAAATTAATTATTGCTAGAGATGTTGTTGTCATGGAAAATACAAATGACAGTTCAACAGCAACTATTTTCGTCGAAGACACACAGCAACCTGACTGCACGGAGGAAAGTCAGGTGAACAGCACATTTGAAGAGGATAATATGCATGATGTTACATATGTTCCTGAGGAATCGACTAGTGAGTCAGAAGACAGTTTATATGAGACGTTAACCCCGGCCGACACAGATGCTTTTCCGGAAAATACTAACATTGCTCCGGAAAAACGAGTCAAACGTAAACCAGACTATTACGGTTACACGAGCATGTGTATAGAAGACGTGTCGAGTGAACAGATTTCTCTCACTGAGGCTATAACTGGACCTAAAAAGGTGAAATGGAAAACAATTCATTTGGGAGCTAGTGGATAGGACTAATGACGACACAGTGATAAAAAAAAATAAGTGTGTGCTTAAAGATATATAAAAGTAACAGTGAAGTTCGTTCATATTTAAGATATTCTATCTTTATTCTATAATTTGCCTCAAGTGTAAAATGAATGTTTATGTAATTTAGGTTACAAAAAATCCAAATATGAACCTTGTCTGTTTATAAAAGTAATAATGATGTTAAAATATTTGTTGCATTATTTGTGGATGATTTCTTTGTATTTTATAATTCAAAAAATTATTATGAACAGTTAAAGACTGAACTTGTCAATAAATTTAAGATAAAAGATCTAGGTCAAATTAAACAATGTCTAGGAATGAGGGTAAATGCTCAAAAAGATTGTATTACTATTGACCAAGAATATTTTGTAAACAATATTTTAAATAAGTTCAATATGTCAGATTGTCATACTTCAGAAACCCCATATGGAAGTTAATTTAAAGTTGGAAAAGATTTAAATAATAATGATGATATTTTAAAATATCCATACCAACAGCTGATAGGAAGCCTTATGTACCTATCTGTATTGACAAGACCAGATATTGCTTATAGTGTAAGTTATTTAAGTCAGTATAATAACTGTTATAATGAAACTCATTGGAAACATTTAAAAAGATTGTTAAAATACCTACAGAAAACTAAAAGCTATGGTTTAGTTTATAAGAAAAATGATTACCCTTTACATGGTTTCGTGGACGCGGTTTGGGCGTCATGTACTTTAGATAGAAAGTCATATACTGGTTTCTGCTTCATAATGTCAGGATGTGTCATTTCTTTTGAATCCAGAAAACAAAGAACAATTGCTTTGTCAAGTACAGAAGCGGAGTACATGGCTTTATCCGAAGCCTGCAAAGAAGCTATTTACTTAAAGAGTTTATTGTCAGATATGATTTCTATCGATAAAAATACACCTGTATGTTTGTATAGTGATAGTCAAAGTTCTATTAAATTGGCTGTTAATCCACTGTTTCATAAACGTACCAAACATATTGATGTACGACATCATTTTGTTAGAGAATGTGTATTTGATAATAAAGTGAAACTTGATTATGTTTCAACCTCCAATATGCCAGCTGATTTATTGACGAAAAGTCTGTGTATAAATAAACATTATAAATTTTTAAGTTCAATGGGCATATCGGAAGTTTAAATCTTGTTTTTTTGTTAATATGAAATTTGGATTATTTTGTTACGAGAGGGTGTTAGATTATAACAAAATAATGTTAAACCTAACGCCATCTAGGATCTGTTATGTGTAGCTCAGTGTACCTACATGTATTACTTTGTGAGAATAAATTCTTCTGTTCAAGTCTAATTACCGTGTTTCATTACATTCGTCTTTAAAGATTGAGCCAGTACCAGATCAAGACCAATGCCATGGTCAAATTAGCTGCTTTCCATGCATATAATTGATGGTTCTTCAAGTTTATTTTAATTATTCTCCAAATATGTCCGACAGACGGTTACAACAAAGAAATTTCCGAGTTTGTAAAATATTATTTTTATTTAAATTCCTTCCACTGCAGGAAAATACTGTTGAATCCCGGTCAGTTAAATTCTTTATAGAATGTTTCGGTTTCACGCCATTTAAACTTGTAGGTAGCAAAACACACGGGATATAATTTTACATTCCGTAAGTTTTTCAACAAATATCAATATATTTTAATGAAACTGCATTATAAATAAACTCGGAAAATATACAGTGACCCTTTCAAAAAGGAGTCCACCTCTCTAGACTGCTTCCCAAAAAAAGTCCGAGCTCTAAGCAAAAAATGAATTTTTATAACCTCTGATTTCAAAAATAGTTGAATGCCCCAAAGTTCTATATTTAAAGAAAAATCAACTGGCGTTTTAAACCAAACAAATATTGAAAAAATAAGGGGTACGTGACTAGACTTAATTGTGATGAAATGTAATTAAATATTTCATAACATTACCCCCCGGACCACGCAAATGTTTGTCCCCAAATATAACTATAAAATAAACCTATTCTATCTGATACATATGTCGATCCAAGGATGTCTATAAAAAGAAAAAAAAATAACAACAAATCAATTATTAATAATTAACAGGAATTCTTTCAAAGATAAATTAATAAAACATAATATTTAATACATAGTTCATTCGAACCTTTCTGGTATTTAAAACTGAATTTAAATTAGAATTCATGTAATTATAGTTATAATACTTAAAATAAACAAGACATAATTAAATGTTACATGAACGAGACCCACAAGCACCCACAGCATTAATGATGCTGGGTGTTGTTTTGATAAAAGCAAGGCAACCGTTGACATAGCATCAGTACACGACTTTTTTTTTTAATAAAATAGTTAAAATTATCATCATAAAAATTAGTTTATATATTACATTAAAACATTATACATACGAGGCATCACTTGTTAAAAAAAAATAATAATCATAATAATAACACCTTTTTTATAAAGCCATTACAGGCATCACTTATAAGATAGTATACCATCTTCACTTTCACTGCTTCTAAATCTTTTCGAAGAAAATAAATCCTGACTAAACTTCCTAACTTTGTCCTTTTGGGTGTTAATAACATAAACCAAGTTTATAATGGAAATCAACATTATGCTATTTATTTTCCATAGGAGTATGCGTTGTTCGCAGACAACTGAGCAAGTTGTTCAATGTATAAACAAATTTAAATATCGTTGTGGAAATTCTTGGCAACCCTTCCAAACATTTAAGTACCATTTATCTGTAGTTGGATGTGAGTCTACTCCTGAGATTATGGCAAGATCCATTCTAGAAAGTACGTCAGGTACGACATGTTGTGTTCCTTTACGATGTATTATGTCAAATGAAAATTGTGAAAGACGAGTACTCCAGCGAGCTAAGCGACCGCTTGGATTTGATAAAGAATTGAGCCACTTTAAACTGGAGTGGTCGGTGACTACGGTAAAATGTGCACCTTCAATATATGGCCTAAAGTGTGTGACTGAGTCTAATACTGCTAAAAGTTCTCTTTCAGTGATACCGTAATTATAGTTTGGCAAGAAAGTGTAGAAATTAAATAAATTGGAACTAAACGTGTTCATAGTAATGGCAGCACCGAATTATATGACGTTTCCTAGGGCATGCCTATGGCTGTCATGTTATCGCATGTTACGGTTGATTTATTGTCTTAAATCTGAGAAGAAGATCGCTGATTTGATAATATTTTTATTCATTGTTTGCCTGAATTTAATTAAAATGAATAAACCATTACATAGTGATGCAAGAGGGGTTATATTCTGCGTTTTTCAATGCTGCCTAGCCGAGTATCACGCGAAAAAGCTTCTGTTTAATTAGAAGATGTTTACAAACGAACTGCAGAAATGACTGGTACGTAGTATAGTTTGTTTAATAAATTCCATTAGTATTACAAGATTTATGCCAATTTTCGAGCGATAATAACCATTACAATCTGATTTGAGGTTATGTTAAAAAAATCCGATTTTGACATTTCAATTTGACAGTTAATATGCGGCCACAGGAAAAAGGGAATAACTCAATAAACAAAATAAAAATATGCAACTTCTTTAAACTCGTAGAAAAGTTACCTTTTTCTCGTTTTCTCTTTCTTTCTTTCCAAGTGAATATTATCTAGTGTGTGTTTTTAAAACTACCTTCTATAATAATAATTTTAATGATTTTCACACACAGGTAAATCTGAATCAACGGTAAGACGAATCGCCAAGGAAGGGGAAAAGGCAGATGGAAAATTTGAAACATCGGGAAAACGGAAAATGGGCATTACAATAATAATACGTAATGGCATAATAATCAGTGCTGATGATTGGAAAAATTGTTGCAAACAGGTGATGAAAATTGAAGCAGAATATTATGCACGAGGCAGTACTATATATGATGATATCGATGAACTGCGTTTAGATGAAGATAAAGATACAAGGAAGAAGAAGAATCACACGAGGACGAAGACAATAATTACATGTCGGGTGTTGAATTAATAAACTTAAATTTTTAAGTACCTACGTTTTTATGTCGAAATAAACGCCCACTTGAAACTTGTTTTGTTTTATTTTACTTCTATTAAATTACAGTTTTTTGTGCAAAATTTTTGAAAATCAAATACGCTATGAAATATGCATTTTGGCAGAAGTGTTTTTTAAAACATACATTCATTGTCTTATGAGCCATCTTGGTGTTGCCATTTAAAACTAGAAAACGATCGCAGCGCCATCATTTATTTTCTACACTTAATTGCCAAACTGTACGTTCATGTTTATTTAAACACCTTGAATAATAAGCTACAGGGTGTTCAGTTCCGTCTATATTTTGAATAATAACTACGCCTATTCCGGCTGAGCTTGCGTCACAATGGATGGAAAATGGTTTAGTAAAAACTTAAAACTGGTGCAGTCGTAAGTGCATTTTTAAATTAATAAATGCTGTGTCAGCTTCCTTCGTCCATTTAAAATTACTTACACCGTTTTTTGACCCCGTAAGTTTTGTTAGAGGGGCTGCTATGCTTGAAAACCCCTTAATAAATCGTCTGAAGTATCCGCAAAGTCCAATAAAACCACGGATTCCTTTCGCATTCTTTGGTACCGGGAAATCTCTAATACTTTCTATTTTTACCGGATCCGTACGAAGACCTTGAGAATCTACCATGTAACCTAGATATTTTAGCCCCACGTTGGGCGCCAATTGTTACTTAGAAAAGAGTGTGTCAAATGTTAAGTGTAATTGTGGGAATAGTTTCGGGTTAAAATTGAGATTGAAAGGTATGTGAGTAATGTATGATTGTATCTGCTAGCTTTATTTAAGGGCGCCACTGGTTGATAAACCAGGCTAACAGACGGTAAAGCATAATTCTCTGTCAGGGCCTTGGGGATTAAATACTTTATGATCAATTAAGACTTTTAATAATGAAAAGAAAGACAGTATTCATATAACAGAGTTGATAATATATTTAAAATATAACAAATAAAATCCAGTTAACCAAGAACAATTAAAAATTATAATAATGTAACACTCACCCAAGGATCAACCAAAAATCTATTCTAGCTAAATTTATACTTAAGTCCGATATCAACAAGAAATGTTGAATGATGCTCTCTGCTTTGCTGTTGTACTTCATTCGTCTTTAAAGATTGAGCCAGTACCAGATCAAGACCAATTCCATAGTCAAATTAGCTGCTTTCCATGCATATAATTGATGGTTCTTCAAGTTTATTTTAATTATTCTCCAAATATGTCCGACAGACGGTTACAACAAAGAAATTTCCGAGTTTGTAAAATATTATTTTTATTTAAATTCCTTCCACTGCAGGAAAATACTGTTGAATCCCGGTCAGTTAAATTCTTTATAGAATGTTTCGGTTTCACGCCATTTAAACTTGTAGGTAGCAAAACACACGGGATATAATTTTACATTCCGTAAGTTTTTCAACAAATATCAATATATTTTAATGAAACTGCATTATAAATAAACTCGGAAAATATACAGTGACCCTTTCAAAAAGGAGTCCACCTCTCTAGACTGCTTCCCAAAAAAAGTCCGAGCTCTAAGCAAAAAATGAATTTTTATAACCTCTGATTTCAAAAATAGTTGAAGGGTTCAAAGTTCTATATTTAAAGAAAAATCAACTGGCGTTTTAAACCAAACAAATATTGAAAAATAAGGGGTACGTGACTAGACTTAATTGTGATGAAATATTTCATAACAGTGCAGCTCGGTAAAACATAAAGCATATTGAATAAAATAAATTGACGATTTGAGGTTTGGGCATGTAAACAAGATACAGCGAAAAGTCATCTAATATAAAAAGAAGTGGATATAATAATAAGTCAAGAACATTCCTACCAAGATTTTATGGTCAAGTGAATCAAATACTTGTGTCACGCCATGTTAAGTTCGAAATAACAGAATAGTGTGATAAAAAGTGTAATCTTCCATTTTCTCTGCCTATCCGTGCAGCGAAATAGCTAGGTTGGTAGTGCTGCATTGAAAGTATTTGGACTTGGGAGATAGAAGGATATCAACAGGAGTAGAGGGCATTCTCCGACAAGCAGTTTTGCCGGTGTTGATATTGGTCATGCTGTATTGAAGCAACATTCGACATACATATTAAACAATAGTTTTAAGAAGCTTCACATTTCAGGCAAAATTACCTACTGATATTCTATGGACTTACGTAATTGGTACTATTGTTTACTTACCTATACGGTGGACTAAGTCAAGTACCGCAATATCGTCAGTCTATCAACAACCATCGAAACAAATCGAAACGTGGCATTTGGCTCTACGTTGAAATGTTATTTCCTATCAATCGGAAGCGTGTAATGTGAAGCATTATAATATCGTCATCTTTATCGAATGCTTTGTGTGAACCGCTTCTCGTATCGTGACTCAAACTATATCGTGGTTATAATAACCGAACAATCTTATCGTACGCCTTGGATACACCTATGACCGCCGCCGAATTAAGATCAAGCTACGAGACACAACAGTGAGTATTGCTTAATTGTGTATACCGGATCTTGTTTGGTGATTGGGCATAATTCTATCGAAATCCATAAGTGTTTCATTTAGTAAGGAGTAGCCGCAAGGTTATTCTAAACCCCCGTGTCATCGTGCACGATTCAACTATAGTCATGTAATAATTTAATTTTATGTAACTATAACTTTTGTCATAATGTGCTGTGTACGTCTTAATAAACAAATAGGTATTTCACAAACACATTACTCACTTGAACATGGAATCGTGAAGATTTATCGACGCTCTGATGCACATCCCAAAGAAAAGCACAAATTTAGTCAGCATTAAAATAATACAGATGATTACCAAACCAGAGTACACATATATGCTGATTTCTCTGGATGGGTGACACGAGTCTTCTGCCAAATATTTCGAAGACCAGTCGTTGGAATCCCAATAAGTCCAATTTGTGGCAGCTGTTTCGCCTGTCGAGTTTGTAAACAATTCTGAATCATTTTTGGACTTGAAAGATTCTGATGTGGCGGTTGACAGTTCCTCCATGTTAATCCTGCAAATGGAAAAGATACACCAGTAGAGGAAGGAGCATTGAAAGATAATTCAAAGAACAAAATTTATTGTAATTTCTTATTTTTTTTATTTCGAACGCCCGGATGGGCATTTATGTGATATGTTTATAATACATATACACAGTTTTTAAATAAAAAAGATGAACTTGAATAAGTAAACTTCATATGAATGGTAGGTATAAAGATAATTTTAAGTAAAAAAATAATGCAATACAATAAAAGATGATTTTTTAAGTTAGTATTTACAAAATTTGCAGGTGACTAACTAATTGTGATGAATAATAATTGTGATGAGTAATAATAAAATTGAATTGAATAATATTTGTGATGAGTAATAATAAAATTAAATTGAATAATAATTGTGATGAGTAATAATAAAATTGAATTGAATAATAATTGTGATGAGTAATAATAAAATTGAATTGAATAATAATTGTGATGAGTAATAAAAAAAATGAATTGAATAATAATAAGTGAATTGAATTGAATAATAATTGTGATGAGTAAATAATACGTGACAAAGTGCATCATATATAAAAAGAAAAAGGGAACAATTTTTTACGTTGTAGCTAAATATAAAAATATACGCAATAGCCCTTCTGTGATGCTCGTTAAATATAAAAATATACTACATAAAAATATCATTCAGGTTAAAATATTATTTCTTTAATTAACTTATGTAGCAATTGAACGTGCTACGTAAACACAGTTAAAAGAAAACTCTAGAATCATCGGTTGATAGTTTTTTTTTATGTGCCATTAAAATTTTCACAATGTTATCAACCTATGGAGTGTGACAGTCCAAAAAAAAATAAACAGTACAATTTGTTTCAGCTTGCTGTTCACAAGAATTGGAATTTGAATTGCTTGAATTTGAATTCTTAAGTAAGTACTTCTCACAGCGCAGGTAGCTACAGTACTCCCTCCCCAGACAACGCAGACATGGCTGCGGTGGAAAGAGGAATAGTCAGATACCGAGGTGATCGGGAAATCGAACCCGCCTTCCAGAACGAGTGGTTGTGTTTGTCCGATCCTTACTGCCATCGAACAACGGATGGAGAATCTCGTGAATCTGTCTACGCACGTGAGACAGTATCGGCATCCTTCTGAAGAAGGCATGACGATTATGTCGATGTGGACGTGCTCGAATCTAGCGGAGGGTCTGGGAAAGGCTCCCAGGGGTGCTGACACGTGCCGTGTAATCTTGCTTCGTTGGCATTGAAGGCAATTGCGTGCGAGCTTAATAGTCTCAGCTTTAATGGCCGGCCAGACATAACGTTGAGTTATGAGCTTAACCGTGGCCTTAATTCCAGGGTGAGCCAACTGATGGACCGCATTGAATGCCGCAGGTCTGAACTTCTTCGTGACGAAGGGTCTGGCTATGGTAGTTGAGACGTCACAGTAGAGATGCGCGTCAGTACCCGGAATATTAATCTTTTTAAGTTGTAGGCTAGAACTTCCTTGCAAGTGTTGTTCCAGTTCAGGGTCGCACATCTGGTCAGCTGCCAGCGCTGCGTAGTCCAGAGGAGTATCTATCGTCTCGACCCTGGAGAGAGCATCCGCGACGATGTTGTCTTTTCCGGAGACGTGTCGGATGTCAGTTGTGAACTGGCTGATATAGTCCAGATGGCGGAATTGCCTTGGTGAGCATTTGTCTGCTTTTTGTTGGAAGGCGAACGTGATAGGCTTATGGTCTGTAAATATGGTGAACGACATGCCTTCCACCATGTGGCGAAAGTATTTCACAGCGAGATAGATGGCTAGTAGTTCTCTGTCGTATGCGCCATATTTCTTTTCAGCTGCCGAAAACTTCTTCGAAAAGAATGCTAGAGGCTCCCAGTGACCTGCGACGAATTGGTGGAGTGCGGCACCGGTTGTAGTATCAGACGCGTCGCTGACGATAGAGAGTGGGGCGTCGCACTTCGGGTGAACGAGCAGGGTTGCCTGGGCCAGAGCTTCCTTGCACTTGCTGAAAGCTTCTACTGTTTCGGCAGTCCAAGACACGAGTTGTTTGCCTTTTTGGTTCCCTTTTAGGAGGTCATTGAGTGGAGCTTGTGTCCTCGCGGCGTTGGGAATGAATCTTCTGTAAAAATTTATTGCTCCCAGGAAACGGCGGAGATCCTTGATGGAAGCTGGTTGGCTGTAGTTGTTGATGGCCTCCACTTTATCTGGGAGGGGTGAAGTGCCAGCGTCGGACACCGAGTATCCTAGGAATTTGACCTTAGTCAGGCCGAAATGGCATTTGGCGGTGTTGATGACAACACCATATTCCTGCAGGCGCTGGAATAATATCTTGAGGTGGGCTAGGTGCTCTTCCTCTGACGTTGAGGCAATAAGGATGTCGTCTATGTAGGCGTAACAGAAATCTAAGCCTCTGGTAACCTCGTCCATGAAGCGTTGGAAGGTCTGGGCTGCGTTGCGGAGGCCGAAAGACATCACCGGAAATTCGAAGAGTCCGAATGGCGTAGTGATTGCTGTTTTCGGAATGTCCTCGGGAGCCACAGGGATTTGATTATATGCCCGCACCAGATCAATCGTTGAGAAGATCTTGGTGCCGCTCAGTGCCTGTGCAAAATCTTGGATGTGGCGTACGGGGTATCTGTCCGGAATAGTTCTGGCGTTCAATCTTCTATAATCGCCACATGGTCTCCACTGGTCGTCCTTCTTGGGTACCATGTGCAAGGGAGATGCCCAAGAGCTCTCGGAAGGTCGAGCGATTCCGAGACGGACCATGGCCTCGAACTCCTTCTTGGCGCGTTTTAACTTGTCAGGAGCAAGGCGTCGTGGGCGTTCGACTGTTGGAGGTCCTGGCGTGGTGTTAATATGGTGCAGTGTTGCGTGACGAACTTCCCTCCTGGCGCCGTCAGGGCGAGTGATGTCAGGAAACTGTTGAAGAAGCTTATGATACGGGGACGTTCCTGTGACCGTCTTAATGGAAGCGATCTTGTTGTCGCTTCGTTTTCCCGTGATGGTCAAATTCGTCACTTGGTCCAGCAGCCGTTTATTTCGGACATCCACCAGTAGCTCGTACTTGGCGAGAAAGTCTGCCCCGATGATTGGCCTGGAGACGTCTGCAATGACGAAGCTCCAAGTAAAGTCGCGTCGCAATCCCAGATCCAGGTTGAGCGTTAGGCTGCCATAAGTAGCGATTGTGCTGCCATTTGCTGCTGCCAGTTCGTATGTCGCTTTAGTGGGGCGTCCCTGGACAAGTCGTCGTGGGAAAACGCAGAGATCTGCGCCGGTGTCTATAAGAAATTGGGTACGGGTTACCCTGTCGGTAACAAAAAGGCGACTGACTTGGTTGGGGCTGGTGCTGGTCGCCATCAGTTTGGGCCCCGCGCGTTTTCCTGCTGGAAGTTGCAGGGTTTGGTGCACTTGCTTGCCTTCGTCCCATACTTCCAGTGGTACCAGCATGTTCCCTCGGGCTGACGACCTCTGGACCGACTGCGGGAACGATTGCTCCAACGATGCGGGGTGGCGCTCCTCCTATGCTGGCCAGAGCGTAGTGTCGAAACTTCGCGCCTCAAAGTAGCGAGCTCTTGTTGGAGAGGCTGCATCAACCGCTCCATCCGTGTTAGTAGTGGCTGATTGATGGGTTTACCCATTTCCTCGGATGTACCGCTCGTGAGGGACATGATGATGATGATTGGTGCGCGAAATTTATCACCGAAGAGTTTATTTCGTGCGCGACGTGCTCGCGGTAGACGTACTTGCACGCGTCGTGTTCACTGTCGGATTCACAAATGTAAACTTCGTGGTCACTAATGTGAACGTCGGTGTCACCAATGTAGCAATTGAACGTGCTACGTAAACACAGTTAAAAGAAAACTCTAGAATCATCGGTTGATAGTTTTTTTTTATGTGCCATTAAAATTTTCACAATGTTATCAACCTATGGAGTGTGACAGTCCAAAAAAAAAATAAACAGTACAATTTGTTTCAGCTTGCTGTTCAAAAGAATTGGAATTTGAATTGCTTGAATTTGAATTCTTAAGTAAGTACTTCTCACAGCGCAGGTAGCTACACTTATATTAAATACGTCGAAATTTGAGGTGAATTTGTTTCCAAGTGTGTGAAATCGAGGAATAGTTGCACGTATGTATGTATTAGTTGGTTCCAGAATTATTGTTGCAGAAAAATATGTTTTGCCTTTTTGCTCGATTAGGTACCTTGAAGTCGATGAAATGCAGGAGTTCACAACAGTCTAATTGAATAATTTTAATCAAAAAAAGTTAGGTCATTTATTTGTCTTCTGTTTTCTAGGGAATGCAATTTAAGTGAATTTATTAAGAATATTATAGTTAATGTGTTGAATACATATGTGCAACTTGAAGTTTATAAATCGTAATACTTTGTGCTTGTTCAATATTTTTTTATGAATTTGATAATATGGGGGCCGAACTATGGAATTGTATTCCAGCAAACTGCATGCTAGTGACAGATACACGTTTTTTTATAATGTCCAACGAATCAAAGTCTTTGATGGTTCTGATTATAAATCCTAGTGTCTTCATGCCTTTGTTGGTTATTTGTAAAATTTAATTGTGTGTCAAACATAATTCTAAGATCCCTGATTTCTTTGACTCTAAGATTTATAAGATTTATGATGAATACATTTATGATTCATATTTTTTTCTAAAAATGAATGACATCTGGACTTCATATTTAAAAAAAAAATATTCAACACATTAAACACACTAATTACAGTTGCAAATATTTCTGCCTTGCATAATATTACACACGTGCAATGAACTTTTAAAATTTTCAAAATTGAAATATTAAACTTACGAAAATTATCTTAAGAAATAATATTTCAATAAAGACATTCACAGATATAACACAAGGACGTGCAAGGAAATTAGGGTACAAAAAAAGGACAAAGCGAATACGCAGAACAGTCTACTTTACAAGGGAATGAAGTTGTATAACACACTACCAGAAACTTTAAAGTCCACACCAATTGGAATTTAAATGTACAAAATACTAAAATAAAAATTATTATTATTATTATCTTTTATTCGAAATGAGAATTTGTTTTGTTTAAAGGATTGACAGATGCTTATAAGAATTAATGAAGTGAAGATTCATTACTGAGATGATTTCACTGAACTCCGGGTCAAGTGGGCATATTTTTGCGGTCTGTTCATATACCTATTTGAACGGCTATTGTAATGTATTGCAAAAGTTTTATAGCCACTCCGCGAGATGTCAGCAGGGAAGTATTTCTCCGCTTGACTGATGTCGCTACTGCTGGCGAGACAGCTGGCACCCGGCCGCCGCGTCAAAACCAATCTACCTCTCTTACAGTTAGGCCAACTTGCAGCTTTATTATTGTAAACACATAAACATCAATAAACCAGATTGTTAATATCAAGAACTTAATAATTATTGAGAAAACCTCCACAAGTTTTTTTTTTGGGGCATTAAAAAGTACTCAACACTACAGCTATCCTTTTCATTAACGATGCAACATTTTTTGTTCGATTAGTATGAAAATTATACTCGTATGAATTGTATTTTTATAACTTTTCAATTTCTTCTTTTGGAAAGCAATGATCCTGAGGCATTTTTCTTATTAATACTTTCAGCTTCACAAATCCTATAATATACATAGTTTTAAAATATATGTATTATAAAGGTATACAAAGTACCTATTTTAGAAACTTGAAATTACCTACCTTATATACGAAACATTTAAAATGTTGAATTATACTAACCATTTACTGATCCATAAATCGCAGACTGAGAGAGCTACCTGGCTCAGTATAAACAAAAAAGCCAACATCCCTAGACTCAGCGTCCCACCCAGGCTTTTTATAGATGCAACGTAGACTTCAGCATCCACCGAACCTCCTTTTTGTTCCTCTGCTTCTCGCACTTGCTTTTCATGCTGCTGGTAGTCTGTTGGGGAGGAGAGGGAGATTTTTGAGCTTACAGAACCGATCGATTGGCGACCTCCTCTCTTTCGTATGGTTTCCTGGAATAATTTTAAGTTAGAAAGAAAGGTCTGATGTAAGTGACAGTTTTTGTACTTGATTCGTTTTTGCAGTTAATAAATTTAAAAATTCCATTTTATACAGATTTACATTAATGCCGGATAACGTAAACATTTAACAACTCTCAGTCCGTAAATCTTGATACGCTGCATGCGAACACAAAATACGCGAAATACTTGTTATGGACCTGTTGAAATGACTCCACCGACTAAACGCTAATAGCGAGTTTTGACACTGGATATAATTTCTATAGGGAGGCTGTGGTGGACCTGTTTAAGCTGATGGGAAGCGGATTTTTTTTTAATATGTTAGAAATTTGATCATACTACCGGCATCTGTTGGGTGAATGTTAAGGTAAGATTAGAGGAATCTGTAATGAGAACAAGTAATGTATTACGTGGGAGTCGCCAAGCCAAGAACATAACAAAAACCATTTGATGAATAAAATTAAGCATTCGGTGATTACGAGCGTATCCGACGAATGGCAATCAAGGGGCGTGTTAGAGGGTAGATTGCCAGTCTTTGCCTTCAAAACGATCCCACGAAAAAAAACAGATAAGAATTTAAAAGTGGATAAGCCACTTCAAATCGATCCTAAATCGCATTTTCATATGAGGAATAGGGGGTCGGCAACGATAGTATTCGCGTCAAAAATTGGCGAGGTTTGAAGAAAACGTGGCATGATTCTATAGCGGCCACTTAACCCGCTCTGTGAAATCTACCGCTGCTCCACTGACCTCTACAGAACTCGCTGGAAGCCCACACAACGAACTACCTACCTACGGCCGATACTGCATCTACCTACAGCGGAATGATAATTCTGCCACCTACGCGAAAGGCCTAGAACACTTGGCTGTACCTTACAAGTGCCCACGGAAGGTTCGAGCGATTTCTCACCTTTGCGTGAATTCACAGCATTACCTACCGTGAGACTAATTACTCGCCACGAGTATATAAGCCAGCGCTCGCTCGCTCAGTCAGTCAGTACTTTCCCATCCATCGGTCAAGCAACACAGAACGAGCAGTGCCACGACTAAGTACGAGCCTGCGCCGGGCGCGGGCCCGCGCAGTCAGCAGTGAACAACATTTATCCAGTTGACACCAGGAACATTTCCAGCACCTTCGAGGAACTTCTCCAACTACCATCTCGACATGAGATGTCAGGCAACGCGCCAGCAACCCAGCAACCACAACCAGCAACAATCAACCGGCAACAAGCCAGCAACACAACCGGCAATGAGCCAGCATCCTGCAACGAGCAGCACACCAGCATCCTGCAATGAGCAGCAACCAGCATCCTGCAACGAGCAGCAACCAGCAAGCGGCAACGCGCCAGCAAACAGCATTCTCATCGCCTCTCAAGGTTCCTTCCTGCGTCACGTGTGTGCTCCGACCCACTGGACACACAGCCGCCATACCTCGTCAACACGACGACGGTCGACCACCTGGACCAAGGTCACTTCTACACCGCCATGGTGTAGTTCAACACGCCAGCTCCCTGAAGACCTGTGATTTTCACCGCCGTAGTCTCCTGACCTTCTCTCACTCATCATCACGTAACAGCATCACTATCGGCACCACTGTCACTCCGTTCCCGCTCCGCATCGACCCCCGCTACGCAGCGCAACAATAAAGACTGACTCATACATCGACTGAGGACTTTCATTTCTTATTTCTTTTTATTTTTCTTATTTATTTCTTTCATTTTTTATTCATTATATGAAAAATGATACCACAAAGTTATTTTGCAAAGTTCGAAGAAGTACTTTCATTTCTCTCTACCGATACGGCCCGCTCCCTTAATTCAAAACAAAATTTGGTGAATAATTCAATTCCAGAGCAGGATCTACAAATCAGAGATCTAGACGCTGGAGAGAGAGGCGTACAGAAACCTCTCACGATCGGTATGACCATCACAAGTGGTGCGGTGACCAGGAGGTTAAAGGTTTTACAAGTTGGAAGAATTTCGACGTGTTTTAGAACAAGTTGAAAGATACTATTAAAAAAAGCTCTCAAAAATAGACTAGAGTAACGAGGAAAGAAAAAAATAAATAAACCGTTAGCTAAGATTTATGACCCCAATAGTTAAAATCTTCAAATGCAGGTCATTGCCGTCTAGATGCGGTGCAGGTAGAAAAAATTCCATATTGCAAAAAATGAGGAATAGGGGGTCGGGAACGATAGTTTTCGCGTCAAAAATCGACGAGGTTTGGAGAAAAAAATCCGATCGTGAAAAAATTAAGACGAAACTACTAGAACTAGAGATTAACGTGCGAAAGATAGGGAAAAATTTGTAAAAAATTAACGGCCTGCCCTATTTTTGAATAATGGGCAAAATAGAGTGTATTTCTTAAGAGATCACTTTGAAGAATTTATGTGAATTGGTGTTAAAGTGAGATGCAGAAAAGGAAGGGTCTAGTGAAAATACACAAAAAACGTGATAAAACAGGTACGAATTGGGCCATGGTGGTGTTTGTGGCCCAAAATAATAAAAAAATCGAACTCAATAAAAAAATCAGGTTATTACTGTATAAATCCATACGAGCATTGAGGCTTTGCGTGGAAAGGGGTCGATGAATGGAGGCAACACATGAGCACTTACGAACGCGGAAAATATTAAGTAACTGTACACAACCGCAAGGAATGTGCCTAGTGGAGTCTAGAACGAAGACAGTCGTATGTTCAAAAAAGGAGTACGTCAAAAATAATATATTCATTGATTTATTAGAAAACCCTCAGTCAAGCGCTAAACTTACAGTTTAATTTTATACCCTGAAGATGCTTGTGTAAAGCGAAACCCGTCGGTACATAAGAAAATTAAATAATTAAAAAGGGTTATAAACTAAGTTAATGTTTTATTTCAATTACTATGTCGAACCACAAAATGACTGCTTTCTATCAACAACAAAAAATCTATGTTCGCGAGTCACTGGGGAAATAATTTTTTTTAATTAAGAAAAATTTTAGTAAATTGAATGGACTCTGTTAAACGTAAATTCAGTGGTAAGTTGTTAGAATTAAATCAAATAGATAGGTATTAACTACAATAATCTCGGTGACCAACTAAACAACAGTAAATAATATCCCCCGTTATTCTTTTAACCTTACGTGAAATAACCAAAGTAATTTACTTCAAAAATAAAGAAAAAATGAAGTAAAAATATTACGCTTTAGCTAACTACGATGTTTACATATCGTAATAATAATATCTAAGAGAAATATGTCAGCCCATTAGAAGGCAGCGGTTGAAACTCAATGATCAATCACGTTCAAATTTAAATGATAACATGGGCGTTCTAGGGGGTCCTTGAGCACAACTAGTTAGAGTTGCGAAAAAGTTCAAAGTAGAACTGATAGACGGTGGGAGGTACCTTTCAATAATTCAGGTTAGTTAACAATCACGCCGGGTGACTTAAAAGTTTTAACATTGAATTTATAGGCCATCCAGAAATGCGGAGCGAAGGGTATAGAACGCGTAATCTAGACAAGCCGATTATACCAGTGCCCGAACAAAAGGATTGTAATATTTATTTCAGAATGTTGGCGGCACTATGTCGAGTACGTTTTTCGCACGGTCATTGTCATCAGGCTCAATGGCCCTACGTTCCGGTAAACAGCTGGCGACGCGTGCCAGCACAAACAAAAAAAGAGGGTCATTTAAAAAAAGGCAAAGGGAAAGGAGCAAGTATGACGTACCAAATTGAAGGCGATAACTTACAACCAAAGCAGCAGGACATCATTAACCGAGAACGTACAGGGAACAGGTTCACGATTATTAATATATACCAAGAAAACTAATGTACATTTTCGGACTCCTTTCCTCTACTTGTTGAATTGCGATTTAAACCTCAGTTTAGGAATGTATATGGCGGTATTGAGACCTCGCATATCACAATTGTGGGTCAATCAGTAAGGCTTCTTCCCACACTGTCATGTGGAGAAAGGGGTGCTCACCATAGACTGGGCGGATCACGCAAGATGCTAGAAGCGATTCCTTCCGCGAGACCATGTCAAGCGAACGGGCACAACCGATCGTATGAAATGAGACGCCGAACTGTATGACAGGGCATGATTTGCTGACGGAGGCGTTTGGCCTAAAGCGTCTCGGGTTGCCTGCAAGGTTATGTGGAGGGGGCATCAGCGTGGAAGGAAAGCCTGCAGCACCATCACATACTCCAATATTGTTTACCTTGGAGCTAATGTAAGCCAACTGGAACGATCCCTTGGCGTAATTACTGCAGCTTCTAAGAGGCGGAATGTAGATTTAACGGCACGCAGGAGTTGAGCTTCACCAGACCAAGTCTACATGACACATGTACGCGCCTCGCTTTGTGAAAAGGGGTGAAATGAAATACCCCTCCTAAAGTCAGTAGAGTAGTTGTTGGTGCCTTGCTCCTTTACCTTTATTTTTCTAACTTTTAATTTCTACCTACCAATTCTTATAATTTTTACTACCTACCAAAAGTTGTAAAATACCCACCTTCCTATCAACACATTTATGTTGAATACGGAGCCTTTCGTGGTAAATTACCAAAAGTCCTCTCAGATCTATGTTGAGTACGGAGCTATTAAAATTGACCGTGTCGAATATTTCTATACAAGTGAAAAACCTAAGCTCATGAGTTCAATTGGTGAATGAATATAAAAGAACCAGCGGATCTGAAAAGGAGAAGCGAAGGGAGAAAATCTGCGGGTAAGTCGGCATTCCTCACTTTTCCTTCCTTCCGCTTTGCGGGTACATTGTGAAACCCCAACAGTATTGTTCCTGGGGGTTTTTCAATGCTGTATTTTGAATGCCAAATATCATAAAACGCTGGTGGTGAGACAGGAGATATGTATACTGCACATGTGATGAGATTGAAAGACCTTACCGGAATAGACACGAAGATTTGTTCGATTTCACTATTTTACCAGTCATCAAGCCGGGAAGCTGCGAGCTCCGTGTGCACTGCTACCAGCACACCGCTTCCGTCCATCTTACCAGTAAGTAAGTATGCGGTCCCTATCTCGTCGGAACACCGTGTATCGCGAATCTATGAATTCAGCCGTATTTACACTTGCTTCAAGCCATGTTTCAACTAGAACTTTAACGTCGTAGTTATTCGATAATATAATAATTAGTAGCCCCTTAGTTTTGGTCATAATACCACCACAGTTCTGGTAATAAACGGATATAGAAGATGAGATCATTTCACTAGAGTAAGAGTGTCTTTTGACATATTCCAAAATCGCGGGAGTGATACATTATGTAGGACATACTAGGCTTCGAAAATATATAAAAAACATTATTATTATTGGTAAATTTTGGGGATCGTTGGAAACGGTTAATACGCACTTTTTTGAAAATATCTTTTGATTCACCTTAATTACATTAAAAGACAACTATTTGCATTGGGGGAAGTGGAAAATATTTCATTCTAAATTTCGATTACGTAAAATTAAAATTAGCTTTCATTCTGTGAAACGAGACCGTCCATTTTCAAACATTATTTTCAAATGTCATTTTTTTGTAATGTTGGTATTCTTGTTACTGTAGGGCGATTCCGCTATAGACGATTCTCGACAGTAATTTTTAAATCGCAGTATTTGTTACTTTTTTTGATATCAGTGCAAAGAAGAAGGTCAATATTTAATAATAAATTTATTTTTTTTGATTTTACTTCATATTGAAATTTTTGGCGCGCTTGGAAACATTATCATTCGAAGAATCAGTATATAAACTGTAAAATCACACCGTGCAACACTGGCGCGAAACAGCTGTTACCGATGGTTTGAAGTTATATTTTACTGCTAAACGTAAAGTGACAATATTAATTTATTCTTAAGTGCCGAAAGATGTAAGTACTTGTTGTTATTTTTTAAGCATCATTGACTACAAGAAGTCACTGTTAGCTTGTTGCACCCGCGATACAAAAGATATAAAAGTTTGTGTTTTTCACAGAAATAAAGTGCTAACGTTTTGAAACTTTGTAAAAGTAAGAAGAAATTAAAGGCAAACTTGAATAAAACGTTTTTAAGAGTATAATGTTAGCTGTACTGAAATAAACGTTGACTCAAATCGGTTGCACCCGCGATTGTGTTGTTAGAATTTTTTTTGCCTTCAATAATAATATATGCTGTGTATTACTAGTGATTTATATTTAATAGGTGTGTTTATATTATTTTCAGCTTTTTTATAGAAATTATATGATTTGGCACGCAGTCTCTCTGAAAAATCTTCTTTATATTAAAAAAAAAGGCAGTTAAAAAAAGATGGTCACGTTGGATGATAAATAGGAAGGGCTGAAAAATAAATCAGGCATTCAATTAAAACATTTCTTTCAATCTGAAGACGGCGATAGCATTTCCGTGGCGCGAACCTCAATGTCTCGTCTCCAAAGCACATTGGTTTTGAAATCTCCGAAAACCACAACTGAAACAGAAAGTGATTGGGATGATAACAATCTGGAACCTCTTACAAATTACAAAATATAAAAAGAAATTCTAGAAAATAAGAAAAAAACAATTTTTTGTTTTTGAAAAGGATTGATGGATGTAATATGTTCATAGAATTTTCGGCAAATTTGGACGTAACCGAAAAGAAATAATTAACATAAATGACAAAGAAGTGTACTGATTAGTAATACGCATTGTTGGATTTGTTATTTCGGTCCTCTATCAGGGTTTATTGATGTTTATATACACTTAAACTAGACGAGTTGCACCCGCGATAATTTGATGTTGCACCCGCGATTGTTTAAAAAGCTAATCATTCATTGCTTGTTTTTGTTTTCTATATATTTGTTTATTTTTTAGTAGATTAGTTTAACGCCTTACGAAATATCAAGACATAACATAATAGATGTATCACAATTAACAGACTTTTGTGTTTTTGTCTTATGATCTGGAAAGGGTGGGCCAAATTGGTTGCACCCGCGATCGCACTTTGAACCTCCCTCCTGACTATTTTAATACTTCAATTAAATTCTTATAAACTAATAAAAAGTAAACATGTTAAAATGTAGCCCTTCCAATAATAATTTCATTAAAAATGTTTTTTGTTTTATTATTAGGAAGCTTTATATGCGTCTAAATGTTGCACCCGCGATACTGGAATCACCCTGTACGAAAAGATGCTAGAGCAAATCGTAGCAGACTTCATGGGAATTCGGCTCGTAAAACCAACGGCTAGAGACAAAAGCGCGCGTTAGTTTTTTAATGTTATAAAACTGAAATTCCGCCTAATTAGTAGGTACTTACCTAATACACATGTATTGCGTGCGTTGATTAAAATTTATTAGCTTAAATTTTTTTTTACTTTAAAATTTTATTTTTATAAATCAACTATTTCTGCGATGTTGAGCGGCTACGTACGCTAATTTTATGTGATATGGTTTGTGATACAAAAGAAAGTGCCCCTTTATAACGCCTACTCGCGTCACGGCAAAAAAACATCCCAGTTTTCAAGTAGTTTAGCGGCTACGCTAGGTTTGTGTAACATGGTTTGTGATAGAAAAGAAAGTGCCCCCTTCGTAGCGCCTACTCGCGTCACGGCAAAAAAACATCCCAGTTTTCAAGTAGTTTAGCGGCTACGCTAGGTTTGTGTAACATGGTTTGTGATACAAAAGAAAGTGCCCCTTTATAACGCCTACTCGCGTCAAGGCAAGAAAAACATCCCAGTTTTCAAGTAGTTTAACGGCTACGCTAGGTTTGTGTAACACGGTTTTTGATACAAAAGTGAATGTATTATTTATAAAAAATAATTACCGAAATTAAAAACATGTTTTTTTCCGTCATTTTATTCCCAAAACTCCGATAATTTAGTACTTACCTTTCCAGATTTCGTGGTACCTTCAAAATCTTCTAGCCGTTCGTTATACATTCAAGTGTATCAGGAATACCAACATACCAAAGTGATGCCAAAGTGACAGCGAATGAGCTAATAACCATAATGGCGTACAATCTCACAAGACGAAAGCTAATTTTAATTTTACGTAATCGAAATTTAAAATGAAATATTTTCCACGTCCCCCAATGCAAATAGTTTTTTTTTAATATAATTAAGGTGAATCAAAAGATATTTTTTTTTAAAAAGTGCGTATTAACCGTTTCCAACGATCCCCAAAAATTAATTTATTATTATTAAAAATACATATAAAACATTATTATTACATAGAAAATACGTATAAAACATTATTAAAAATGTTTTCTATGCCCAAAACTAAATACGATGCGACTTTTGCAAAGCATCATTACACTTACCAGGGAAGAACTTTTTTCAATCGTCTACCAGAAGAAATCAGAAGCATTAATGATAAAACCGGAATAATGCTCTCTGTCAAGAGACATTTTAAAAATATTCTTAAGAAAAAAACTACTGTCACTTAATTAATCGTACAAATATCCTTAGTTTTCCATAAAATTCTTTCTTTTTTTAAATAAATACACATTATTTTCAAAATAAATACTGCAGCTCACATATATTTATGTATAGTTTGGCAAGAAAGTCTAGAAATTAAATCAATTGGAACTAAACCTGTTCATTACTATGGCAACACCGAATTATATGACGTTTCCTATCATATTCCTATGGCTGTCGTGTTAGCGGGTGTTACGGTTGATTTATTGTCTTAAATCTGAGTAGAATATCGCTGATTTGATAATATGTTTATTCATTGTTTGCCTGAATTTAATTAAAATGAATAAATTATTACATAGTGATACAAGAGGGGTTACATTCTGCGTTTTTCAATGCTGCCTAGCCGAGTGTCACGCGAAGAAGCTTTTGTTTGATTTGGAAGAAGTTTAAAAACGAACTGCAGAAATGAATGGTACGTAGTATAGTTTGTTTAATAAATTTCATTAGTATTACAAGATTTATGCCAATTTTTGAGCGATAATAATCATTACAATCTGATTTGAGGTTATGTTAAAAAAATTCGAATTTGACATTTCGATTTGACAGTTCATATGCGGCCACAGGAAAAAGGGAATAAGTCAATAAAAAAATAATAATATGCAACTTCTTTAAACTCGTAGAAAAGTTCCTTTTTTTCTCGTTTTCTCTTTTTTTCTTTCTAAGTGAATATTATCTAGTGTGTGTTTTTAAAACTACCTTCTATAATAATAATTTTTATGATGTTTTTCACACACAGGTAAATCTGAAACAACGGTAAGACGAATCGTCAAGGAAGGGGAAAAGGCAGATGGAAAATTTGAAACACCGGGAAAACGGAAAATGGGCATAATAATAATAATATGTAATAGCATAAGTGCTGATGATTGGAAAAATTGTTGCAAACACTTGATGAAAATTGAGGCAGAATATTATGCACGAGGCAGTACTATATATGATGATATCGATGAACTGCGTTTAGATGAAGATGAAGATACGGAAGAAGAAGAATCACACGAAGACAAAGACAATAATTACATGTCGGGTGTTGAATTAATAGACTTAAATTTTTAAGTACCTACGTTTTTATATCGAAATAAACGCTCACTTAAAACTTGTTTTGTTTTATTTTGCTTCTATTAAATTACAGTTTTTTGTGCAATTTTTTTGAAAATACAAATACGCTATGAAATATGCATTTTGCCAGAAGTGTTTTTTTAAAACATACGTTCTTTGTCTTATGAGCCATCTTGGTGTTGCCATTTAAAACTAGAAAACGATCGCAGCGCCATCATTTATTTTCTACACTTTCTTGCCAAACTTGTACAATGAATTATTTAAGTACTAACTTATAACATTTATGTACACTCCCCTTCCATACACAAGCAAATGCTTTCAATGGAAGGGTAGCAAAAAACCTGAGATGTAAGATTATCATGTGAATACCGTGTAAAACATATTATTAAAAATAAAAAAATTATAATTTATTTTTTATTTTAATTACTTATTAGATTAAGGAGTGTAAAATATGTCAACGTTTTATAATGTAAATGAATATTAAAATTGAAATTGAAACACTTTTTAACTTTTTTCCACTTATTTATTTCACCAGTACCGGTTTCATCCTATTATGGACATCTTCAGGCTGGCAATTGACATTCTTTTGTTACAGAATTTATACAAAATTAGGTAGGTAGGTACACAACGTTAAGGTAGGTACATATGTTTGCGTTATTACGTAACAACTGCTCTTTATGGTAAATATGTCATGAATAAGAAATTAGTGGAAATAAGTGGAAAACAGTTAAAAAGTGTTTCAATTTTAATACAATAGAATTCCACCACGAATAACAGTACAATAAATAAACTCGTAAATGAATATGCAAGAAACATGAAATTGGTGTAAAGTTATAGGGACATTGCGCAGTAAACAGAAATATAAAGTAGATTTGAAATAAACAAATTATAGGGTAGGGAATACTGGGAGAAAGCGGGCATCGAAGATAGCAATAAAATGTTTGTAGTAGGAGTCACATGTTTTGCTGATCATGTGTGATGATCTTTTGAAGGTCTCCCTCACGACGAATGGTGACTTCCCTCGAGAGATCGTTCCTCTTCACTAGAATACTGCCGTTCCGCACCCATTTGTATTTAAAGCCGTTGGCTTTTCCGGCGGATCAGGTTTTCGCAAACAGGATTTTATATTTTAAAGTCAGGTGCTCGTTAATAAAAAAATTGGTAGTTGAAGCACCAAGTCCTAATTGTTCCGTGGTGAGGCAGCGGCGAGTCCTTGCCGCAGCGATAACATCATAGAGATGGATGACAATGTTGCGCGGACGGTTGGAGGGCGACGAGTGACCGCGAGCGACGCGGTGCGCTGACACCACACAGCTACTTGGAAGTGGGACATTAATGTTGGATCCTATTTTATCTACTAGGGTGACTAAATTTTCGCCCTTTGCCTCGGGAATACCGTGGATGCCAATGTTGCACATTCTACTGCGCTGCTCCATCTCATCGTGAGCATCTCGGAGTGACTGGACTTCTTTCCGGAGGTTGGTATTTTCTTCTTGGAGAACGCTCACATATTCCAGAATTTTTGTGTATTGTTCCTTCCATTCATTAGACAGCGCATATAATTTTAGCTGAACTGCATCAATTGCTTTCTTGTTTTCAGTCCGCATGGTTCCGAGTTTCGACTTGAAGAAATTGATGAACGAGTCAGTGTCAATATTATAATGTTTGAGGTTTCTTAATTAAATACAAGAACTGATTCATTTGTAAGACGTTTATTGACACTGTTGACAAGTTCAAGGGTATACATCAAGTGACGCGACAGACCTGCCAACTATCCGCATCTGACAGCTGGTTATTATTATTACCAACATAACATCCTTTCCTCCTTCCCTTTTTTTTTTATTTTTATATCAAACCAAATAACAATGACAAAGAAACTTAAGAGTAATCACTATGACTAAATCGTACAGGGGGTTTCACAACTCTGCCAGACCTAGTTATAATATCATTATTTCCACTAGTGCTGGGTAACGGTTCAATAACAATTTCATTTTCCTGACTTGTAAAGTCTTGCCATTTATCGGGATTCTCAATATTCTCATAACTTGATTTTGACTTAAGACAACTTTTTTTTATTTGATTAACATGAACCTTTTTCACCTCTCCTCCGATTAATTGAATTAGATACACCCATGAACTTAATTTCAACTTAACAGTTCCCTGAAACCATTTCATAGGACCTTTCACATGTCTTAAATAGACCAAAACATTATCATTTTCTTTAAATTCTTTCAATGCATTTTTTGTTGATTGTTTGACATTTTGTGATTGTTTACTTTTATTGACATGTCTTTCTTCTGACAAAATATGTAGTGGTGTACGTGGCTCATATGAAAATATTTTAGCCATTGGAGATACACCCGTAACAGAAGTAGGAGTGGAACGATAACTGTACAGACAATCTATTAGACGTTGAGCTGGCGATAAAAATTTAGAATTTTTCGAAAACATAAATTTAATTAATATTTTTTTGAAAGTTTGAACAGACCGTTCCGCTAATCCATTTGACTCGGGATTATACGGCGGACAAAATAATAATTTAATTGATTTTTCTTTACAAAAAATAGAAAATTCTTTGCATGAAAATGGGGGACCATTATCACAAACAATAGTTTTCGGAAAAGCGAATCTGGAAAAAACTTCACTTAATTTAGATAACAAATCCGAATATTTAGTATTTTTCATGTAAAAACATTCTACCCACTTTGAATATGAGTCGCAAACTAATAAGTATTTTGAACCTTTTAAATCAAAAAAATCCAAATGGACTCTTTCCCATGGACTTTCAGCAATAGGCCAACTATGACGTACATTTTTGTTAGCATTTTGTACAGACTGACACATTTCACATCTAGAAATAACATCTTCAATATCTTGATTCATACCTAACCACCATACATATGAACGAGCAAGAATTTTTGATCTGACTATACCAGGATGACCATAATGTATTAAATTTAGGACTTTGGACTTAAGAGATTCTGGTATTACAATTCTGTCACCAAATAAAAGACATTTTCCTTTGACCGACAGTAAATTTTTAAACTTGAAATATTTTTTAATTTCTGGACTTGACAAGTTTTCAATCCAACCGATTGAAACATACTTAATGACTTTACATAACGTTTCATCTTTTTCAGAATGATTTTCAACTTCTGAGAATGGAATTAATGGTGTAGACATGTATACAAAATTACATTCCTCAATATTGAATTGTTGTTTACTTGGCAAACGTGACATTACATCTGCTTGAGGAATTTTCAATCCTTTTTTATATTCCAATTTATAATTGTACGCAGACAATATTATAGACCATCTTATAAGACGTGATGCTGCTAAAACGGGGACTTTTTTGTTTTCAGCAAATAAAGACAACAATGGAGCATGATCAGTATATATCGTAAAATGACGACCAATTAAATATTTGTGAAATTTCTTAATTCCAAAAATAATAGCAAGGGCTTCCTTGTGCAATTGGCTATAATTTCTTTGAGCTGAATTTAATGTTGCAGACTCAAAAGCTATAGGAAATTCTTGATTCTTTACGACATGACTTAAGACACAACCGACACCGTATGCACTGGAATCGACTGTAAGACACAATGGTTTTGACGGATCAAATAAAACTAACATAGTTTTATCTGACAAAAGAGACTTACTATTTACAAATGCCTTTTCGCATTCATCAGACCAACACCATTTTACATTTTTTCTTAATAAATTATGAAGTGGTTCTAGCACTGTAGGACACATAGGAATAAAATTCCTATAAAAATTTAACATTGACAAATATGACTTTAGTTGAGTAATATTTTCTGGACACCCAGTAGACTTAATTTTCTCAACTTTCGACAAAGACGGACTTTTGCCTTGACCTGACAAAGTAAAACCTAAAAATTCGAAAGAATTCACAAAAAATTCACTTTTTGACACATTAATTTTTATATTAAACTCATTTAATTTTGACAAAACTTTATCCAAAGTATCAGAACACTCCTTCTCGTCTTTACCACCTATACAAATATCATCAATATATGCAGCACAGTTTTTTATGCCACACAAAACTGTATCAATTACCATTTGAAAAACGGCAGGAGCCGATGACAATCCATAAGTTAAACGATTATAGACATATAAACCATTACATGTATTAATTGTAAGTAATTCTTTACTAGAATCTGACACAGACAACTGTAAATATGCGTTTGTTAAATCTAATTTACAGAATACTTGACAACCTGAAAATTTATTAAAAATATCCTCTGGACGTGGAATAGGATATTGATCAATTCTCAATTGTGGATTGACTGTAGATTTCAAATCTGCACATAAACGTAATTTTCCATTTTGTTTAGGTACACAAACTATTGGAGAAGACCAACTACTATATTTAACTTTTGAAATAATGCCTTCGCTTTCAAGACGACTTAGCTCTTGACATACTTCAGCACGAAGTGCATAAGGAACTTCATATGCTTTGTGAAAGACAGGAGTAGCATTATTTTTTAAACTTAAATTCACAGAAAATTCTTTAATTGGTAAATCGTTATTAGTAATCGAAAAAGAATTTAAATATTTTTGTGACAATTTTTTAACAATATTTGTTTTATTTTTCTCGCTGACAGACACTGAATTTACAGTATTATTATGCATATTTGACATTAAAGAACTTATGAAAGTATTTTCCCAAGATGGATCAAACACTTTTAACCAATTTCTACCCAAAATAGCATCAGACGACAGATTTTTTATAACCAATACTGGTAAATCCATTACAACATTAGAATCCACAACATTTACTTTTGCCATAAAAAATCCAAAACAAAATAAATTCTGACTATTTGCTGTGAACAAATTACCGTAGAATTGACTTAACTGACAAGTTTTGAAAAATTTTAAATACATTTTGTTACTTATTAATGTCGAAGAACTTCCTGTGTCAATCATAAAAGACATATTTATACCATTTACAATTAAATTAATTTTCGCTGTATCAGACACTGACATATTTAATACATTTACATTATTGACACATTTTACGTGATTGATGATTGATTTTGCATTTGGACAAAATTTCGACGTATGCCCGTAAATATTACACTTGTAACATTTCCACTTTTTTGAAGGACATAACTCCGGTTGATGAGTTATAAAACACCTCTCGCATCTTCTGGACCCTTGACGTGATGGAGATGACAGTTGACTTGATGACCTTGAACTCCTTTGACCCTTGAATCCAGTCCTTTCACCCTGATGAAATCGCCTACTAGGACTTTTCTGACGTGAAGGGCGATCCTTTGAGACATGACATGTTTTTTTATGTGACATTTTTGACTTGACTTCACAGATTTCCGATGTAACATTTTCTTTGTGTAAAATTTGCTCTGAGCTGTGACTTACTGTCTCAATATTTTTGACAATTAATTTTGCTTTCTCAAAAGTTAACGATTCATCTTCAGATAGCAATCTTCTAGTCATTGCATCATCTTTTAAACCACACACCAATTTATCTCTCAGAGCTTGGTCTAGAAAAGCACCAAAATTGCATGATATTGACAGACTTTTTATATCCGTAATATAATCATCGATTCCTTCGTTAGAATGTTGTTTCCGGTTATAAAATTTATATCTTTGCGCAATTGTACACCTTTTTTCTTCATATTTACTCCTCAGTGTTGTTACAATATCGTTGAAGGTTAAATCTTCTAGATTTTTCGGATGCACCGTTTCTTTTAAAATTTTAAATTTCTCCGCACCGATCAATATACACAAATATCCAATTTTTTCTTTCTCTGCGATATTAATAATTTTTAGATACATTTGTATGCGTTCCAAAAACATATTGAAACTTTCGCAATCTGGTTCGAAATGAGGCACTGGCAAGGTACTACTCGACATGTTGAAAAAAATGTTTTTTCCACGGCGAAATCACTGTTAATACTATTCACACACGTTTTAACTGATAAACTGATTTTCCTCGTCGCCAATTATAATGTTTGAGGTTTCTTAATTAAATACAAGAACTGATTCATTTGTAAGACGTTTATTGACACTGTTGACAAGTTCAAGGGTATACATCAAGTGACGCGACAGACCTGCCAACTATCCGCATCTGACAGCTGGTTATTATTATTACCAACATAACAAATATTTATAATAGACTGATGCGCCGACGGTGAGTCCATAAGGCCAGACGGGGTTGCTGGAGTGTGATGACGGTGCTTTCTTTGTACTGCAAACCTTGCGTGATTTAGACATTTTTATTTTTTTTATTTGTGGTTAGGTTTCTTGCGGTTGCTCAAAAATCCCCCCTGAGTTAAATTGATTGTAACTTAACTTATTTGTCTATGACTATGAAACACCTATGAACAAAGTTGGTACTATCTTTACTATACTATACGATCTATGATCTGAGGGTAGGTATGATTTAGGGTTCAATTTTTGGCAGATGGGGAATTGGTGGGACGCCACTTTGACGACTGTTGTTTTCCCAGGCGTGTAATAAGTCACCACTATCATCTCCATTCACAATAGAGTTCAGAAATTTTCACCTTTTTTCTTACAAGTGTTTTTTCTTCCGTGAGTAAAAGCGGATCACACCACATGGCGGGATTTTTTGCCGACGTCTTTCACGCAACTGGACACTACAATGTGAGTTTACAAACTACAATGTTTCTGTCATCAAATAACCATTGCCCGTTATAATCATTAAGGGGCTTTCACGACGTAGCAGCTAGGGAACCGGACAATTTGGGGAATTTTTTTAACGCGGCGGTGGTATCAGCCGCTGAAGCTTCTTTGGGAAGAACAAACCCTAAAAAGGCTATTCGGACGCCGTGGTGGACACAAGAGCTGACTTTGCTGAAGGGAGCCTTTAAAAGCGCTTATAGGAATCTCAGTGTTGTCAAGCAGAGTTTGTGCTCGCCTGAAGAGGCTATTGTCCTCCAAGCCCGCTTTAGGGCCGCACGAGGTGCTTATCGCTCGGGTGTCCTTTTGGCAAAACGAGCTGCCTGGCACAATTGGGTTAATGAAGTGGGTAACGCCAGCCCGTGGGAAATCCACAGCGTCATTAGAAAAACGGGAAAAGGATCTGACAGTTATTTGTCGAGTGTGGTGCTCGGGAACGTTGAGAGTGTTGATGTTACCTCCACTCTTGAGACACTTCTGGGTAAGTTAGTTCCATTAGACTCAGTAATAGGGGAAAGTGTCCACCATAAACAGATTAGAAATCTGTCATGGCTGCCACCTAATGTACCCGCCCAGGGGGAGGGCATGCCACCGTTAAGTCGAGCTGAGGTTGAAGTAATAATTAAGGGTTTGGGTCCGAAAAAGGCACCGGGATTTGACAGATTGAATGGTATAATTGCGAAGAATGTCTGGACGTACGCCAAAGAGGAGTTCTACCAAGTTTTGGAGACTTGTTTACGTAGGGGAAAATTCCCTACAGAATGGAAGGAGGGCGTGCTCCGGATTATACCAAGGGAAACGATAAGCCGAAAACGGACATAGGAGCCTATAGGCCTATAACCTTATTGCCAATTCTAGGCAAAGTATTGGAAATCATCATTAAGCACCGTCTACGCCTAACCCTGACGCCGTCCAGCGAACTTCAATTCGGCTTCATCCCGGGCAAATCCACGGAGCACGCCATTAAGCATGCGCTTGAATGGGTGAGGGTATGTCCAAAGAGGTACGTCATAGGCATCTTCTTGGATATCTCGGGTGCCTTTGATCACGCGTGGTGGCCGATGATACTTACCAAGCTGAAAAGCAGGAATTGCCCGCGTAAACTGTTTGATATTATTAGTGACTATCTAAATGGTAGGACAGTTATCATAGGGCACGGGGACGTTTTAATCACCCGAACAGTCGACATGGGATGTCCGCAGGGGTCGGTCCTCGGACCCGACCTGTGGAAAATCTTGTTCGACGACTCCTCCAGGTTACCCTTACCTGAAGGTTGTACATCGGTCGACTACGTAGATGACAAATTGTATTTGGTCTCTGGGGACAGTAGAAGGGAAGTGGAATATAAGGCTGAAGAAGGTTTAAAAGTGATCCTTGAATGGGGAAAGAGAAACAGACTCAACTTCGTTCCCCACAAGACCGTGGGTCTCCTCATGAAGGGCATGCTTAGCCGAGGCAGGAACCCCTTCATTAGAATGGGAGACTCATCCATTCGATTTGCAGAAAACACCAGGTATTTAGGCGTCATTATGGATAGATCTTCTTCGTTCCTAGCCCACGTCAAGAACGTCTCCGATAGGGCCCAGGCCTTGTTTCAGAAACTGAGAAGAATCTCAACAGCCGAGTGGGGATTGCGTTCTCCGGCGATTCGCCTGTTGTACGAGGGGGTATATGTGACGCAAGTCTCGTATGCTGCCTCCGTGTGGGAGCATCGCCTGGATAATGTCTTGATAAACTCGGCTCTTAAACGAGGCCAGAGGACTCCCCTGTTGGCGCTCTCGGGCGCTTATAGGACTGTAGCTTCAGATGCATTACCGGTTCTGGCCGGCGTTTTGCCGATTGACCTTGCAATTAGGGAAATATTGACAAAAAAGGAACTTATTAGAGGCAGGGCTGCTGTCCACCTTGGAGTCGAACTGACACCGGGAGGAGACGTGGCCCTCCCCGGCTTGCTCAAAGCGATGCGCGAAAGGACTCTGAGTGTATGGCAAGAACGATGGGATAGGTCGACGAAGGGCAGATGGACTTTCTCCTTCTTCCCTTCAGTTAAATTCAGAATGGAAGGGGCACACATTAAACTGAATCACTACATGACACAGATGCTCTCCGGACATGGGGAATTCAGGGGTCGGCTACATAGCTTGACCCTTTCTCCCCATCCAAACTGTGCATGTGGTGATACTAACCAGGATGCCAGGCACATTCTGTGGCACTGCGAGTTGATGAAAGAAGCACGAGAGGAAATGTTGGATGGCTTGCGCGGAACAACAAGACCAGCGTGGAACGCTGACCTTGTGTCGAATAAAGAGAATTTCGAGTGCCTGAAAAAGTTTGTCAAGTCCTGGGTGGAGAGATGGTCTGTACTTAGAGTCGCCGATCTAGACTAAATTCATCTTTGTTTCAGGTGCTACACGTATTGCTCCTGTCTCCCTTGGTATATCCTCCATTACTCTTCACTACTGTATACGCTTCGAACTGTTTATAAAATTACTTTTGTGACCTGTAAATTACTGGTTTCGTTTTGACTTATGTATGTACTGAAACATTTTCTTTTCTTGTTTTAATTATTTTCTTTTAGCTCTAACTTCACACCGTTTACAGGCATCCATGATCTCCTAACGTTTCTGCTAAAACTGATTTATGCTTTACTTCAACAGGCCATGTTCTATCTTGGAGGGCGATGGTGGTGAAGACGCCATCGCCCAATATATTATGACTTCTGTAATCATACAACAATTATGTTTCTAATATATAATTGCTTTTTTCATTTTTTTTTAACTTTACATTAGCTTTAGTTCCATATTTTGGTGGTGCAGCTGAACTGTACATATTTATGTATCGTCGTCACCCCATAAAAGGGGGTGGGATAGACCCCGTCCGTGCGTACAGCCAGGCGAACCCATACTGGAGCGGTTTTTCTGCGATCCTCCCGCGCCTCCCCCAATGATATGGGTAGGCCTGAGGAACAGCCGCGTGGTCTCGACGTCCTTCCGCCCCCCCTCCGACAATCCGACGCTGATCTTTTCCCCGAGTCTTCAAAAACTTCCTCTTCTTTCCCACATATATTTCTTCGTGGCAAAATCGGTGAGTCGGCTAAAGGGCGCGGACTCCGGGTTTCGTCTGCGGTTGGGCCGATAGCCATACACATTGTCATTGGGACTGCCTGGTGGTTTGTGGAATACCTTCTCTGTATAGATATTTTATTTTTATGCCTTTTCTTCTCTCAGTTATTTTTGCAAATACTTGCATTATATTATTACTGTTACTTTTTCGGTATATATCTTAACTAGGTCTCCTCAACCGAGCGCAGCTCTTATTTTTCTTTATTTACTAACACCTTTATCTGTATATATTTTTCTCTATAGATTTCAGAAGAATCATTCCACGGGCTGCTACTTTTATTTATCTTTTGTATAATGTTAATGTAAGTACTTGCATACTGCTTACTAACCCCGTATGCATGGACATTGGAGGGTCTAGAGTCGTTCAAATAAATGTAGCTTCGTTCAAAAAAAAAATAGAGTCTTGACGTGTGCGGTGAAGGAGGAAACCATATGTTTCCTTATAACGCCGTTGGGAAAGTGGTGGGGTCCCCTCCAATGCCCGTTATAATCACAGTACACTTACTTTCTGAACATGCTAATAATTATGATAATATTTAGATGATTTATATAGCGCCGTTTTTGTGAAAAAATTACATCAAGGGCGCTAAGTACATTATAAGCAGGTAAAACCTACATAAATATATTATTAAAACTCACCATATTTTCGTCAGGTTTCGAGTCTTTGCTTTGTTCGTTTTCTGCTGGTAAATGCAACCTAGACATTTGCAGTTGCTCATAGGTGCCTTGGAAAACAATCTAGAAAGAAATGGGAAGAATTGTAGAATTAAACAGTCACACTCCCATGACTATAACTAGAACGCAATCAGAAGAAGGTGCGTAGACGGACTTCTCTTGCCATGCACAGAAAGGGCAATGTTTATTAGTAATTCGCTAGTGTTCATTAGTGGCTTGCCAAGTCGTACTCGCTTCGTGCACCGCGCTTCATTCCGGACGAACGGTCTTGCGATGAATGTTTGGTGACTGCAATAGTGTAGTATTGTTACCTTTCCTGTCTCTAGAAGACAGATCCTGCTAGCCCTGGATAGTTGCTGCACTTGATGCGTGACCAGAATCACTGCCGAGTTGCCCAGCAATCCCCTCACGCAGGACTCCATCAGAGCCGAAGAGACGTGGGCATCCACAGCCGATAAGGGGTCGTCCAGAAGGTAGACTTGACACTTGCGGTAGACGCATCTGGCCAATGAAACGCGAGCCTTTTGGCCCCCTGAGAGTTGAACACCTGGAAGAAAAAGAAAGATTGAGTTTAAAGTGTAATTGAAGCGACGATTATGTTTAACTCTTTTCGCACCCCAAAATTACAATTATTACGAGCCAGGAAATGCTAAGGATTCGGTCTGATTATTGTCTCCAGATACATTTAACAGGAATAAAAGAATTCATTCCCCTTAACACTTATTGTAATAATCCGACACAGGTCTACCTGATCTACTACACATTTACAAAGGTGTTAGGAATGTATGTCTAGGTATCCATTTTTTAAGCATTTACGATTTGGTTCAGAACTCCTGAACAAGGACAATTCTTTCAGAGGCATCATATAAAAGTAAGTACAAATCGTATAAGTAAGTAAGGTATAGGTAATAGGTAAGTATGTTATAGAGAATTTAAGTTTATTCACGCAGTCGTAATTTCCTAAAAACTCTCCAGGATTCTCAGAAATGAGTAGAAATCTTGGTTAGAATTAAAATATCAATAAGTTATTTTTGCGATAGTTTCTTAAGCCGAGCTTTGATGTAGGTATTTAACGGTTTTTTTTTGTTTTAATTAAATTGGACTTTTTTTAAATAACTTTTTTAAAGTTTCAGAGTTTTTTTGTACAAATCTAGTATTATACCTAGGTTTATTTAGCTCATCTATTTGATTGGCTGTGGTTTTTTATGGTGATTGCCTCTTTTTTGAGGTGATGAACTATTGTATGTGTGCGTGGAAAATCGGACTGTTTAAAAATTCTGTTGTTGATGCTGTGTGGGCTTTATGTTGCATTTCCGAGTTATCTTTAGTCGTTTTACGTGATTTGATGCTGCTGATCCCCGTCCTATCATTCCATATTCCAAATGAGAGTGGCTTAAAGCATAAAAATATAATCTCTTAGGTCCCTAGTTAACAAGATATTTCAAAACTTTTTGAAGAATTAGTTGAGTATTACTAGCTTTTTGGAGGTTCCTCTGATGTCTGAATCTCAGTGAAGTTTGACGTCAATTAAGATGCCAAGATTTTTTATGATTTTAGTTTAGGTCATATGGTGTAAGTATATTGAGGAATTGTTTTGACATTCGTCTGACTGAGATAGGCCTTCTGACATTTCTCTTACCTCTCTCCCCCACGATGGTCCTATCCCCATGCGGCAACATCTGCAGATCTTTCTCCAGCTGGCACGCTCGGATCACATCCCTGTACCTCTGCTGGTCCATGTCCAGCCCAAACAGGATGTTCCGTCGCACGCTGGCCTCAAAAAGCCACGGCTGCTGGCTACAGTAGGAGACCCCGCCACCCACGAGAATCGAGGACCCGGACTCCGTACCGATCTCGCCAATGATTGCGTGGAATAAAGAGGATTTACCGCTGCCGACGGGCCCTATTACGGCCACCAGTTCTCCAGGAGTCACCTAGAAAACTATAATCTAAAGCACAGGTATATATAAATTAACATTAACTTCGAGGAATCACCATCGATCTGTATTGCTACATGAAAGAAAAAAGCCGAAGCAAATGAAGTGGTTTCACTCTCGATATATTAAAAACTGAAATCATCTTGGTAAAATGCAAAATATATTATGTAAAAATGTAAGTATTTAGGTAAACACTGTAATATATAGAAATAAAAATAAATAAAGGTTTATTCTTTATATGATTGTTTACATCACTTTGATAAAAAGTATATATCTTTAAATTGAAGCAAGTTGATAATGTACGCATTTTTATTACTACCAATTTGTGACACACATAAATCAAACACAATACGAAATATAATCAAACAACAAGACCTAAGAAAAATATATTTCGGATTATGCAACCCTATCTTAACGTATGGTTGTATTGGTTGAGGAGTGTCAGGTAGAACAATTTTAAATCCACTCTTGAAGGCCCAGAAAAATAAATAATTAGGCATTAAGCGTAAACCCTATAGGTTTTCCAGCGATGAGCTCTACAAAAAAATTAATGTACTTGATGTTCATTGTATTATGTCAAAATTATTACTTATGTCAAAACTAAATAAAAAGGGTTACTATCCACGTACACAAAAATATAGAAAATCTTAATAAAATTGATCACAAATATATCACAAGAAGTCACACCAGAAAGGAAGTCGTGGTCCCAGGGAGCAATACGCCAAAGTTTCAAACGACATATACATATCTTGGACCGACATTGTATAATAAAATCCCCCCCAGAATTAAATATTAAAACACGCAAAATGACTTGCATCGGTTCAATAACTAAATGGTTGATTGGCTTAGGTAGGGTTGATTTTTTTGAGTTTCTTGGGCATTATTTTTTTTTCTTAGTTTTACAGTTTTTTAGAGAAAAATGTGTCCTTACTGGGGTACCCCGTTCTATATCTATATATCTGTTAAAATAATAAATTTAATTTATGGGGAGAATTATAAATTTAAATGTAAAAGAAACTACAATACAAGCATTAATCTTTGTTAGTTTGCAAAATTGTATCAATTTGGGAGGCGGGAATGGGTACCGCCGCACCGGGAACCTTTATTGGATAACCGACACCTCTGCCATAGGTCACCCCAAGTGGTTCGCTACGTTTGGTGATTTAGCAGGGGTGCCCGGGTTCATGGGGTGAGGTTTGTCTAGGTCTTGGAGGCGGATGACCAGGACATACCCCAGATTTCTACCCACCCCTTAAACCCTTTTCCTTCCCAGAACTCTCCTCTCCTTTCCTTCCTTAAAAAAACCCTCCACACAGCATCCCCAAAGATGACATAGGCCCTGAGGGAAATAATTTCCCTCAGGGCCTGCTGTGTGGAGCTCATGTAAAAAAAATAAAAATAGATATTCTTCCTTCCCATGTCCATAATCCATATTTTTGTGCTTCTTTTGAAGTCGGCTATTTTTTATGGTTTTTATTGCAAGAGGGAGTAAATTAAATAATTTTGTAGAGACGTATTGCATGTTTCTTTGTCCAAAAGCCGTTCGTTATCTAAAATGATTCTTATTGTTTTGAAAAAATATGTTAGTTTTTTTTTTTAATTTGTTGCTCACATTTTCCACTTGGAATAATTATTGATTAAAACTTACATTGGAACCCCCAAGGTTTTTTATTCTTTGTATTTCATTAAATTTTGGACAGACACAGGGAATTTCTCGGTTCACGTTTATGCAGTCTTCATGAATTTTTATATTTGGTTTTGTATTGAGGTTATGTGTCTGTTTGTCGTGGATTTTTAATTAAATATATTTAGTTTTTGTATCATTTAATGTTATTGAATTTGAATCACGCCATAGTTTTACCCGATTCATCCCTTTTTCAGCTTTTTCAAATACAGTCTCCCACGACTTTCCATGAAAGAGAAAGACTGTGTCATCTGCACAACTAATTCGACCGGTCAATGGTTGAGTGGGCATAGCGCTTGGGTCCCACCCGAGCATCGCGTGTTCGATTCCTCGACTGGCTAAGTCCTCCATCACAACACATGCAACATTTTCGGCTTTCTGTGGTGGTAGTAGGAGATTTTCAAACATTGTTGGGTTATTCGTATCCCGGGAATGTTTGCCTTTCTTTAAAAAAAATTACAGAGCCGTGACACTTTAGATCACATAAATCATTTATATATATCAGGAATAAAATCGGGTCTAAGACAATGCCTTGCGGGACTCCATGTTGGATTTGTTGACTTGATTAATTTTGAATCCTGACTGACATGTAGCTTTTAATGAGGCGATGGCATCGGAGTTTCATATATTTTTTCTAAATCCGTATTGATTTTCAGATAGTATGAGGTTTGTTTCAAGATATTGAGTGAGCTGCTTCTTTATAACTTTCTCTACTATTTTTGAAAGATTATTCAATATTTTTATCGGTCTATAGTTATTTATATCCGCTTTATTGCCGGTTTTAAAGATTGGTATAACCGAACCCGTTGTAGGCGTTGCAGGAAAGATACCATCCATGATACATCTACACAAGGTGGAGGAGTGGTTGAATTAGTTCATCTCTAGTTGCCTTCTCTAGTAGTATTCTCATTGAGATGTCATCTATCCTGAAGTGAGTGTTGGTTTCATTGATTGCTTTTAATGTCATCTGCCGTAACTGTATTTAATTTAGTAAGTGTGTTGTTAATTTCATTATTAGTATAAGGAGGTTTAATGATTTCTTTGGTTAAATTAGAACCCACGTTGGAGAAATTAATATTCATTCACAAATTGAAGTATTTCCTTTGGATTGATTTTAATATTTAATTTTTTTATTTGGTGGAAAGTTCGGTTATATCACTTTTTTTATTGTTGTTAGTGTATGTCATCTCCTTAATAATTTTCCAAACAAGTTTAGGGTCGTTATTACAGTTTTGAATCTGACGTTTGTAATAGTTACCTCTGGCAAATTTTAGACGTTTGGAACACATGTTTCTAGCTATGTAACAATTTGTAGACATTTTGTTTTGAGGAGTTTTAATTTTCAATGTTCATTTGTACTTTAATTTTTTTTAAATTGCGACTGGAATTTTTTTTTTTGATTAATTTTTTAAATTTTTAACTTTTAATTTTTTGAGTCAAAAAAAATATTAAATAATGTCACTTAAAACATAAAATTTTACATGGTTAACTATTAATGGCACACAGTAAAAACTTAGTTTATATTTAATCTACAATAAAAATCTACAATAACATTTTGTTTTTTTTACAGAATACATTTTGGCATTTTTCACCAGCATTTGGTTCCTTAGAATCTGCCTAGCTAGGAAATAATATAGACATATAAGACATAATAACACTTGTACACATTTTTAATATTTGCTGTTATTTTGAAATATTATTATTATATCATTTTTGCTGTATAAATGTATCTTACGTAATAAATAAAAAATACGTCCAAAACTCTATTTTTACATATTTCTATTTTTGAAACTGACAATTCATGGTGGAATTCCATTGTAATATATTTTATTTATACAGTTGAAAAATACAAAACAATTTGGTATTGGGTCTTATTTTTTGACAGTTGAATGAATTCTACAAAGCTCCTTTAGCTCATTATAGAAATCATGTTTCATGATGACATTGACCATGAACCTCCAGAAACAAAAATAAATACATAAATTCCTAAATGCCATAGCTCACTGTTTAAGGGTCTTCGCTCATGGAGAAACTGAAAAAAAAACAGTTGTCGACGCAACCGCAATCAACCTCCTTAACAAAGTCGATGTTTTTTCTGATGTGACATGTCAAAACATGACAAAACTTGACAGGTCGTGAGCCACTACCATGGCAACCTGTCAACAATGCAACTGAAATGCGACAGCCGTGGGGACCAGCACTGCTGGTTTATTTAAATTTTTTGTCTTGTTTTTTTTTTATTCGTTGTCTGTTTATTTAATTCATATGACTATGCTTATGATGCTAATCATGATAGGCGAAAAACATATTAAAATGTGGTTCTTACCTTCAAGCAAATGTTATCCAAGGCGACAGTCTTTTCTACTCCCCACTCATTAACGTTCCTCCAAACCACGTTGACATTATTCATAAAAAGTCCAGCCTCTTTGTGATTAGTCGACTTATTAACATCGTTGCCCAATTGTAACAACCCCTCAAATTCTTCTCTGATCTTCAAGTTATTCCCCTCGTAGCTTTCTTGTTCCGAATAGTTGTTCGGAATGGTCGTTCTTGAATCGAAGTCACTTTTCATGTTTTTCAACTTTTTGTCCGTCAATTTTGATAACTCGGGTAACAGTAAGAAATCTTGTATTCTTTTTACGGAGACGTACGCATCTAACAAGAACACTAAGGCCAGAGGGAAGCGTGATACGACTATGTCTTTTATCAGATCGTACAGAACGATTAAGACGAAAATTTTTGACGCCGTTATTTTATTGTCAAAACCCACGAAAGCTATTATGCTTATAAATACGGAAATTTTCGTGTTTAAATTTATGCAACAGTGCATGATGGCTTGAATCCAAGATATTCTCTTGATTAGTTTCATTTCTTTTCTGAAAGTAACAAAAAAGTATTCATTAGTTAAAATTTTTGGTTCATATGTATTATTTATCTAAAAGGATAAATGGGGACTTCTCAAAAAAAAATTTATTTGTATTTCGAGTTACGTTTTTATCTATATTTATTACAAGAAATTTGCTTCAGTTTCGGTGATTTTTATTAGGATTTCCATTTTTAATTTAATGATAAATGTATATATACTTTGAAATTATTATTTCACTTAGCAAAAAGTGTTCTATTTGGAAAAGCACAGTATTATAAGTACTTCTACTAAGTTCCGATATCTTTTCAATTAAGAAATATATAACAGGATTCGTGTTACACAATCAAGTGACAAACGTACTTGCGTAAATGCGATTATTTGAATAATTTGACTGCTTACAATGTAATACCATGCATAACAAACTTTTATTATGTAAATAAAAGGAACACTCTATCCCATTATTTGTGCCGACTCTTGTTGGCTTTTCTAGTCTCCTACCATACTTTAGTCGATCTTGGTTATGTAGTCTCTTCTTGCTTCTTATATTTAATTTTTGTATTTCAATTTTGTATTTCATTGCCTCTTCTCATTATGTCAGCTTACCTTATTTTGCCTTTTCATGATTATTTTACCATCTCAAACTTCTCTTCTTGCCTCTTCTTGCCTCTTCTTGACTCTTCTTGTCTCTTCCTGCCTGTTCTTGCTTCTTCTTGGCACCTTCATCCCTTCTCGTTTGTTTTTGTCTGCACTTGCTTCTTCCTATCTCCTCCTTCTTCTCTTTTTGCTTCGTTCTTGCTTCTTCTTGAATATTCAAATTCCATATATGAGTAAATAAACCAGTGTACGAATAAAGTACTACGTTCTGAAATACACTAAAAGTGCCGATTTCAAAATTGAACAGAAAAAAATAATAAAAACGACTGAAAATAAACATGGAACAGTTAGGATAAATATTTATCAAATTAAAAATGGCAAGATCGTTCTTCGGAGTTCGTCAAAATAAACAAATCATCCAGTAAACAAATACCTAATTGCCCGGCGCCATCCGTGTGATGACTTTACTTTGTTATTTTTTATTTATTATTGCCACCCATTTATGATATGAATGCGTTTATCTAGCGCCCAAAGATCAGTCTACATAATATCAGACCAGTTGTGACCCTAGACTGTCAATCCTACTCTGCCTGCTCATCCGAGTTCAGTGCCTCGCAACCTTCTGCATCCGGGTCCTGCAAACTGAAATTAGCAACAATTCGCGTGTACTTCATGCTACGTCAAGTGTCCCAACGGTTATGTACCCCTACCCGAGCCCGCGATGATGGATATATATAATAGTATGTGCCTACATAAATAATAACAAAAGTTGAACAGAAAAGAGCTTATCTTATTTTAGGAATTGCAGAGCGAAGAAATCCTTTGTCCTAATATATCCATTGACGACCTCCATAGTCCAGTGGCTAAGACTCTTGACTCACATTCCGGAGGTCGCGGGTTCGAACCCGGCATGCGCAAATAAATTTTATTTGATTAATTTGTGTTATTTCACAATTAATTCATTTAAAAATAATATATAGTATATTTGCGGCATGTTCCAGAGTGGAAGATACTATTAGTATCGCCCTGGTGTAAGACCACCATTCAGAATTGAAACGTTGCTTGAAAATGGCTTTAGCCGTGTTTAGTGACCAGATCTGAATAGCCAGGTACTTCCCAACCTTCCTCTTCCCCACCTCCTTCCCCTCCCATCTACCTTCAGCCTCACAACATACCCCAATTGGGGATGCCATAGTCTCACTGGCTCCAGACGGGAGCAGTTGAGATTCTTGTGTGGTAATCACTGTAAAAAAAAAAAAAAAATATCCGTTTTAGCACTATTAGCACGATGCAAAACCAAATTTCACCATACAATGATAAAGCTTCTACTAAAACACGTCTTTTGACAATTTTTCAAAGACATTCAGCTAGAGTAGCCAAAGTTAGAAAAACAAATACACGGAGTGAAATAAACACGTCACATCCAAAGGACGCCCGAGGCTATTCCCCGGGGAAAACTTTACTAACAGGGAACTTTACTAAATCGGACCATGCCCTTCAAAAAGCCACCTGCAGGACCTAGCAGGATCTACTAGTAAAAAGTTAATGTAAAAATGACTCACTTTCTCGTCTCCTGTATAATCTTAGCGAAGCTGTACTCCCAGGCGTACATCTTGATGACTTGAATTCCCTGAATGATTTCATTCATTAGCCGTATTCTGTTGTCGGTCTGCAGGGCTGACTTCCTCCTAATCTCTCCACTCACTTTACTTAACCAACCTACAAAATATTTAGTATTATACTTTTGAATGTAGTTATGACGTGTGTATTATTACTAAGGATTGTGGTAGGGGTAGAGGCGTTGCTAGGGATTAATGAAGAGTGAGTGGGGGAACATATCCATGATTGGGCTGTAAGATAATTTTTTTTGTTTGTTGATAATAGATTCATTATTTTTAAGGGATTTTTTTTTATTTCCAAGGCTTCTAAGTTAACTAAGCGTTTTCCTTTGTGGTTAATATGAAGAATATTTATCAGATTTTATATTTATTAATTTTTACGATTGTTCCCACTCACTATTTTGTAATTGTCAAATCAGTGTACTTTTGCCCTGAGGAAGGAATGGTCGTTCCGAAACCGGTCGGCTTTAAACAAATATAGAAGTGGTTCAAACGAAGAAACATTGTTTCATTTATCTATTTAGTATTATTTGGTAAATTAACTTTGATGTGTGAATGTGCAAATGTTCATTCTAGTCTGCTCTTGAAAATTATTTTGGTGTAAACTGTTATAGATTCGGTGCTCCAAGTGCATTTGCCGTAATTTAGTTAAATGTTCAAAGAATGCCCGAACAGGCGGTTTCTTCAAAATGTTCGTGTGTTCTTGGAACATGCGTCGACTTGTTCGTACTAATTATGGATTGGAGTAATGAAAAATGTCTACTAGAATTCTAGTTCTTGTTTTTTGTTAGTTGTTATTCTTTAGGTGTAAATGTTGAAAACGAATGACCGTTTATACTAAAGATAAAAATGAACGCTCTTGCTCGTTTACATTCATTTAGTTCGTTGCATTCATTTAATTACCGAGGTTGAAAACGACAATGTTGGCAATCACTACTTGAGGTAAGTATTTCATTTGCAGCTGTGGGCAGATAAATAATACGTTTTTTACCAAAAGGGTATTAAAAGAGGAGGAGTTTTGATTGCAACCAAGAAAAATATGTCAGCAAAAAAAACTAACTACGCAAAATACCTCATTGAAGCAATTATTTGTACAAATTATTACTCCTATGGAAAAAATCATCATTGGAACTGTATACATACCGCCAAACTCCGATATCCAAACTTAAAAGAAACATTGCGAAGACATCAATTTCTTCTGTCAAAAAACCCTACATCGAAAATAATTATCGTCGGAGATTATAATCATCCCAATTTAAACTGGACATCTAGTGAAAATAGTTACATTACTAACGAGAATTCTAACCACCCAGCACGTGAAGTGATATATATGATTAACTATTTAAATTTGCATCAACCCAATTTTGTACCCAATATATGTAATCGTCTTCTAGATCTTGCTCTTTCAAACTGTTCTAAACTATGTGTTGAAATGTCAAACGATCAGCTCGTACAGGTGAATAATTATCTTCCCCCCTTGCACATTGTAGTAAATATGTACACAAACAAACCACCACTGAAACAAACAATGCTCTACTTAAAAACGCCAATTACGACTCTATTAACTACCAACTCACTAATACAGATTGCACATTCTTTACCAATAACAGTGATATCGAACAAAATCTAGAAAAATATATCATATACACCTAAACACAGAACATATCCAATTTGGTTCTCCACAGACCTTATACTCTTACTGAAACAAAAAAAAAAACAACTACACAAAATTTTTAAACTCACTCACCAAATCAATGACTACTCAAACTTCTCAGAAACAAGAAAGAAATGTAAAACACTATCTAAACTATGCTATAAAGCACACATCACCTCCGTTGAGAAAACTGCGCTAGGAACAAAAAATCTTTGGAATTTTGTTAAAAAATTAAAGAAAGAAAGTACAGACAACCCCCTTACAATGCATTATGAAGGAAAATGATATTGTTAATTTGTTTGCGGATCATTTCCAAAGTGTATATATTTTTTTTTATATGAGCTCCACACAGGAGGCCTTGAGGAAAATAATTTCCCTCAGGGCCTATGTCATCTTTGGGGATGCTGTGTGGAGGGTTTGAAAGCGAAATATCTGATAACAACGTACCATCATACATATATCCAAGCACAATACATTTACAGAACTACCTCATTACACGGGAATCATGCTTAAATAAAATAATTTCCCTTGACCCCAACAAATCTGTAGGCCCAGATAAAATCCCACCAATATTTCTCAAACAATGCGCATCTGCAATATCAGGTCCACTCACCACACTATTTAACCACTTACTTTTACTTTAGGACATTTTCTTACTTTAGGACATTTTCCAACCCGTTAGACATCTAGTTATATTACCCCGATTATCAAAAAAGTGATGACACAGATATTAAAAACTACCGTCCAATATGCATACAATCAGCGCTCCCGAAAATCTTTGAATCTCTTGTTCTCGATTTAATTTATCCGTCAATAAGTTATAGATAAAAACCAACACGGATTCGTTTGGTAGGTCAACTGCTTCTAACCTGTTACTTTACCATAACTATATTACAGAATATTTTTCAAAAAAAAACAAGTTAAAAAACAGTATTTACACAGATTTTTCAAAAGCTTTCGACAAAGTTTCGCATAAATTATTATTTAGTAAACTGTATGCAATAGGACTGAGAGGCAAGTTGTTGGATTGGTTCTCAAGTTACTTATCTAACAGAATCTTATTTGTCAAAATTAAACATTCTAAATCTAAGTTTTTATATACAACTAGTGGTCTACCGCAGGGAGTCATCTCGGACCAATCATTTTCCTCATATTCATAAATGATATCATAAGTTGTTTCGACGATGTAGAAGTTCTGCTTTTTGCTGATGACATCAAATTATATAAAGAAATATCCAATATAAGTGACTGTCTAATCAAGGAAAATAAATTCCTTCAGGGCCTATGTCATCTTTGGGGATGCTGTGTGGAGGGTTCTTTTAAGGAAAGGATGGAGAGGAGAGTTCTGGGAAGGAAAAGGGTTTAAGGGGTGGGTAGGAATCTGGGGTTCAGTGTGTCCTGATCATCCTAGACAAACCTCACCCTATGAACCCGGGCACCCCTGCTAAATCACCAAACGTAGCGAACAATTTGGGGTGACCTATGGCAGAGGTGTTGGTTATCTAATTGTGACAATTACTAACTGAGACAGTGCCTGTTGAAATAAAACACAGGCTTTTTGGGACTGGTGACGTCACTCAGACAAGCACAGATTTAGTGCGATTTGAAAAATTAAAACTTTGAAAATTATTTTTTCTATAATTACTAACTATAACAATAAAAGCATATATTGGTATTTAAGTTAGAAGATCAATATTGATTAAAAAATTATAAGAAGGTCTAGAGGACCTTATTATACCAAATCTGGTTTGGTAAAAAAAGTTACCTTTTTGGTAAAACAGTATATTTAAGTACCTATTACAATTATACCAACTGTTCGAAAAAACTTGTTAAACTTTGTGAAACTTTGTCGAGTTGATCAACTAAAATTGAACCGTTCGACTCCGCTATAAAGGCCAGTCTCATGTGACCGTTTCCACAAACAATACCTCAAAACAAGAGGCAGGACAATGTTTTTTTTGTTTTCTACCGGACACGGAAAGCAAAAAATATTGTGACCCTGACCTAACCATCCAAAAAATATGTACATACATGTTTTTGTCGGAGAAGATGAATCTGATTTATTACGAACCTTGCAATGGAATAAAACTAAGCAGGAAAGCCACCCCTATAAGTGCGGCGGCCCCGATGCTCTGGTACATGATGTAGATGACAATGGTGCCCTCTACGAGCGCACTCAATATATCCTCACGGAACAAGATGCACACATGGAACCTGTTGACGTCATTCGTTAGCAGGTTGATGACGCGCCCCCCTAACCCTTCGCCGCCCTCGCTAGCTTTTAGATCCAGCCTGAGAACCTAAAAATACCACAGCTTAGTTAGTTTTATTGTCGTTACTTATTGTCGTTAAACTTTTTGCAAATAATAATTTATTACAGTATTAACATCAGATGTCAAAATTTACCACTGAGCGTTTGCAATATTGTATCAGTGGGAATATTTTATACCTTTCTATAAATAAGCGAGCAACAGGCCACCCTCATCTGCATGGCAAGGTGGGTTAGCATGTTATAGTAGGGATTCACGATTAACACATTCACCACCATACTGAGGACCATCCCGCTGGCGTACAGGTAGGCCTCTTGCAGTGATATCTCCGTTTGGCCGGGAGAGAAGTAGGATACGAGGACTCCCAAACACAGAGGCTGGGCTAGTCTGAAAGAGAAATCAATTGACATGATAAAACAATTAAAAATAGCAATAATAACGTCTGTCGCGTTATGAAAAGACACTGAATATCATGACCAAGTGAATGCCCTAGTGAAAACGACCCAGAAGCAGACAGAGGAAGGGTGGTCGGATTTGTGGAGGAGGTCAAATACCAACACAATATGATCTTAGAAGACTTTCAATAGACTAAAAGCTACATAAAATTTTAAAAAAAAATACATATTCACTTAGTCCAAACTTTCTTCCAGTGTTCTTCTTTTTCTGCACAACCTTTGGTGGAGTTTTTAAATCTTCATATAGAAATGTAGAGGAACTAGTGAATTTCCTAATTCCTAGAAAATAAATTTGAATAAACAAAATTTTAACAAAACTAAAAACGACTTAAAAAAGAGCATTAAAAAGTAAAAAAAATAATTTCGTTTTCTTCTACAATTTAATAATCAACTTATTTTTTCTACTCATCAGTATGTAGGTACGATTGTTATTTTTTAGGGTCGGTGTCAGCCATAGTTATAGGTGAGATGTGCTTGTGTCGTACGTGCGACTTGACGAGGCGAGAGGCGAGAGCGGGGCCACGGCGGAACAAAGACGTATGTGAAAAATTCAGATCAGTGTACGTAATACATAAGACTCCAGTTACTAATATCTACAGCCTGTATGTCTGACGAATATCTACAGCTCATATGTTGAACTAATATCTACGAACTTCAGAGTGTTGACTAATATCTACAGAGCGTAGGTTGAACTAATATCTACAGAGCGTAGGTTGGACTAATCATCTAAATGTGTCCAATAGTCCGATATTAGGGATTTTTACATACATACTTACATAAATTAATTTTTTTAAACTGCATACGCAATATTACGTTATTCCAATATGCTATACATAATTGCAAATCCAACCTCTGCCAGTGCTGTAGAATCTACAGCGTAGATATTCGTCAACACTTTGGTTCCCATATATATTAGTCAGCAGTTTGAGCTGTAGATATTCGTCAACACTTTGGTTCTCATAGATATTAATTCGATTTTTTCAGTTTTTGGAATTCCTGTAGATATTAGTAGACGCCTCCATACATAATACATATCACCATATTTGGATAAAGGCCGTCAGATTGTTAATATTGTTATGTTATAATCTATATATGTATATTGTATATATGTAATTGTATATATGTAATATTGTTATGTTATAATCTATATATATAAATCTCGTGTCACGGTGTTTGAAACAGTTTCACCGATATTTACGATTTTTTTAATGTATATTTGGTAGGTAAAGTATATTTCATATAGCTAGGTGATTAGGGTGCCCCTATCCAGAACAGACGATCGAGCTGGCAAGCGGGCGGTGTGGATTTGATTTGTATGCGAATTAACAGATTGCGGTGTGAGTTAATTTATCGTGGTTATAAAGGTTGGGTAACCATCCAGTAGATGACGTTGTGTTTCGTTATCCACAGCAATGCATGGCCGGGTCAGCTAGTGACTTTATAAAGTCCTTCGATATTGTTAATCACTACAGCTTCCTCAATAAACTGGCTAAAATAAGATTTTCCACAAGACTATTCACCTTTTTTGCTGGCCCTTAAAAGTGAAATGTATTGATATAATTAACAAAATGCGATTATTATTAAACAGCTGTTAGCTTTTTATGTAATTAGGACGCCACTGGTCGTTGAACCAGGCCAACGGCGGAGAGCAAAAATCTTCTTTAACAGGACCTTTGGAAAAACATACTTTTTTGTTTCAATAAGGATTTCAGCGGTATTTGTATTTCGTATCATCATCATCATTATATCATTAACATTACATAATATAAAATGAAGTCGCTCAAAATGGACGTGCGCGTTAATCTTTTAAACTACGCAACGGATTTTCATACGGTTTTCACCAATAGATAGAGTGATTGAAGAGGAATATTTATATGTATAAAACATGCAAATTATATTAGAGAAAGGCCGAGAAATTCAAAGAAAACATATTTTTGTGCGATTTAAAACGGCTGGCGGGCCGTACTATAGTCACTTTTGAAATTCGTTCTACGGAAGAAATTGGAAAACAGATGTCCTAGAGTAAGTAGGTATTTAATTTTCCCTTTTCAAATATCCAGTGTTGCATTGCAAGCATTGTATAATTAGTGGCGATCGCTCGAATTGCATTGCATAGTATAAAATGAAGTCACTCAAAATGTAATGCTTTTAAACTACAAAACAGATTTTCATGCGGTTGTCACCAATAGATAGAGTGATTCAAGGGGAAGGTTTATATGTATAATACATGCTTATTATAGTAGAGAAAAGCCGAGAAATTCAAATATTCAATTCAGGCAGCGGGCAGCGGGCAGCTGGCAAGCGGGTGGTGTGGATTTTATAAAGGTTGGGTAATGGCATTGTTTTTCGTTAGCCACAGCAACGTGTGGCCGGGTCTGCTAGTTGAATATAAAATCATATGTATTTATAAGATAACCAAATTATGGTCAACAAACGAGAAACATAATTGTGCAGTTTTAATATTATTAAATTATTCTATTTAACAAATAAGGTACATACAAAGTTATAACATTGGAAGTGGCTTACCCCGGGATCGACCAATTAATAATCTACGGTCTAGTTAAATTCGATGTAGGTCAACATTGGAACCGTAGAAACATTATCAGCAGAATCCAGAGAATCAGTCTGGATTCTGCTGGTAATGTTTCACCCGAAGAGACCGCTCCAACCAACAGACGATTTTTAAATCCTGGCGAGTCAGAACTCCTCGAGGAACGTTTTATTCTCCAAAAACCAATTGATCATTTGGGGGGTCAGCCATCCTGAAGGTGGACTTCAAATACCATGGGCGCTCAGCTCGCATATGATTTAAAAAACGGATAGCGAGATCCAAAAAGTTACGTAAATTATAAAATATTCGCGGATCATGGTGTAAAGCGTGCATTTAATATTCTAGAAAATCTTGTTTCTGTTTTGTATAAAATCACTTTGCGTTACGTAACAATTCAACGTAATTTAAATGACAATATCGCCAAATGACTTTATATGATTCTACATTTTTAAAGACAGAAAAAAATCAATTTGACCCTTGATAAACGATCTGCCTCAAAAGACTTCTTCTCAACAAGTGTGTTGCTTTTTTACCGATAGTCGAAATTCGCATTATTTTTTTGGAGTTCAAAAATAAAAACAATCGCTTACTTTCCACATTAAAAAAAAACCGTAGACTGACGTTCACATAGACAATAACTTTATAATGAGGTACTTATCGAGTGTTGTTGTGATAAAATAAATGACATACAGAAAGGAAACAGATTGTATCACATGAAATATTCCAATTTTTTCAATTTTTTGCGATCAGGAGTAAACTAAGGTTCTAATTTAGGTCCAATCTTCTTTTCCATAATCATTGATGAAATTTAAGAAGTTATTATGTGTTCTCTTTTCTCTCTGCTGAAACTAAAACTATTTTTAAAAGTTCAAACTTTTAGACTGCAAATCGACTTCAGTCAAATGTAGATGAAATTGTTGACTGGAGTAAAAATAATCATCAGCATCAGTAAGGTTGTTTTTAATTGACAAGCCTTGCTGATGCTGGTACAGTGACCTTAGAAGTTTATTTTATACTTATGATTGTTCTCTGTATAATTTAAATTTATTTTTTATAGTATTCTATTTAAAAATGACTTTTAAATGGACGATGGCCTTAAAATGGACGTTTTGTAAACTTTATAAACTAATAAAAATGTATGTTAAATAATTTAATAACATTTCAAGTGATAACAATCAAGTACTGATTAACTTATTTAAGGTGTTTCAAGTAGGTAAATAGGCTTGGGTGTAGGGAGAAGCCTGTGGGGTGAAATTGCTCTTGCGATAAGGCGCCAAAAGAAGTAGGTAAAGTACCTCAGTATCAAGTCGCAGATGATAAAGATAATGTCGATGGTCATCAGGCGCAGCCCGTGCAGCTGGAACATGATCCTCAGCAGTGAGGGTCTTTGGCGCCCGCCCGATACGGCCACGGCCTCTAGCTGCTTGTCCCACAGCTCCTGGTAGAGGTCTCCGATGGTGGAGGCCACGTGGCTCTTCAGGGGAGCGTACAGATCTTCCAGCTCGATCTGTCGGTCGAACCCTTTGGAGAAGAGGTCTTTCATCCACCTTCAAACAAATATCATCAATGTAGTAAGTACCTACCTATTTATACTCTATGTATTACTACTTACTGTACGTTGAAGTACCGAACAAGAGCGCCAATAAATTGCTCACAACTGTCTGGAACCAATGACACTATGGCATCTCCAATAGGGGATCAACTTGGGAGGCGGGCATGGGTACCGCCGCTCCGGGAATCATTTATTGGATAACCAACACCCCACCCTAAGTGGTTCGCTACGTTTGGTGACTTGGCAGAGGTGCCCGGGTTCATGGGGTGAGGTTTGTCCGGATTTTGGTGGCGGATGCGTGTGCCGGATCGGGAGAGACTTGTTTTGCACCGCAGTGGTAAAGTCAGATTCATAAGTCCGTCACTCTTCGATACACCGACCCCAGATTCCTACCCACCCTTCATACCTTTTTTCTTTCCCATAACTTCCTCTTCTTCATTTTCCTAAAAAGACCCTTCACAGAAGGCAATTATTTTCCTCAGGGCCTCCTGTAGGCACGTGTTATTAAAAAAGGGGAATTGTTGGACTGAAGGGCGTGTGTAAAGCGGTATAGATAATGCCTCATATAAATTATATGAGGCTGTGAGGCGGTGAGATGTTTGTGGATTGGCACAACATTTCGTATATGCGTTATTTTGTACACGAAACGAAAATTTTAGAGGAATATTTTTTCTCTTAAATTCTCTCACCAACCTATAGAGCAGGGGTGGTGAACCTCCGGCCCGCGAAGCTTTTTGGTAATGACATGTTTTTAAAAAAAAAATATTACACTTAAGCCAAAAAAAGATTAAATAAGTGTATTGTCCATAAGTTGAAAAACCTTTGATGAAATTATTTTTCTGAACGTAATATGCTTACTACAGTCAAATAATTTTTTTCGCAAAACTATGTTTTTCCGCAGGTTGGCTTAAAATTGTTCTTCTTTACTTAAGCTTTCAGCTCCACAAATCCTACGACTACAATATTCCGTGATTTTTCAATTAGTAATAAATAATATCACTTACCAGAATGTAATCACTGACAACCATCCTGCATCTTCCCTAGGGCTCTTCTTTCTATCATGGTTGTAGAATCCTGGATCCATTCTGCCGTGAGCTTTTATTTAATTTTCTGACACAATACAAAATTAACATTTAAATTAATTTGTACTAAATACGTGTTTAAATTTGCTGACTATTTCAAATCAGTGTATAGCCAGACAGTACCTCAACTAAATCTAGACTTTACTCGCACCGAGGAGCCCTGGAACATCGGCAAAATCGGTCTTTATCAGAGTAAGTAGATTTTTTTTTTTAAAGAAAAACAAACATTCCCGGGTTACGAATAACCCAACAATGTTTGAAAATCTCCTACTACCACCACAGAAAGCCGAAAATGTTGCTTGTGTTGTGATGGAGAACTTAGCCAGCCGAGGAATCGAACACGCGACGCTCGGGTGGGACCCAAGCGCTATGCCCACTCAACCACCGACCAGTCTGTGTTCTGACTCTAAAGCTTAACAAGGCTGCAGGACCAGACGGAATACCTCCTTATATAATTGATTATGTATCAAAATTTATTAGCCATCCACAGAGCTATATATTTGATCTTCACACATCGACTGGTTGTTTCCCCCATTCTTGGAAATTCACGCGTGTAAGCCAAATTTTCAAAGCTGGAGACAAGGCTGACATGAAGAATTACAGATCTCTAAACCACACCTACTGTCAACGGCATCAAAAATATTTGAAATAATTAATTTTTCAAAATTACATCACCAAATTAGGCCACTTCTATCACACAATCTAGCACAGGAGTAAAGAGGAAAGGTGCTGTTAAATAAAATTTCTAAAGCACCAGAACTTATGATCCTTTTTAAATAGCCTTAACCCCTCAGACATCGGGCCTATTTTATCACAAGGTCAAAATATTTCCACCTTGCAAAAAAATCCAAATAAAACTAACATTTCTTAACGCACCCGCTAATCAAATTTAATAATTCGAAATAAACATAATTTTAGAAATACAAAAATTTTGATTTCAAACCAAAAAAGGTTTGTAATGACTTTAACTAAAATCACCGATAACGAAAAAAACCACATTCACACATATTTTATTAGGCATATCTATCTATCTATCTTCTATCTTCTTCTTCTATCTTCTACATAAATAAAAATGAATCGCCGAAATGCATGTACGCGCATAACTTCCGAACGACTGCACCAAATTGGAAAATTCTTTTTTTGCTGTGTTCGTTATTGTCAGAAGAAGGTTTGTATAAAACTACTGGTGAGCTCTGGCATTACAAAATTTGTATAAAAAATTGCAATTGACGGGGGAGCAGGCGAGGGGAGTGGGGAGAGGGAAGGCGGTGTGGGTACGCGAGAGGGGGAAGAGGACGCGGGAGAGGAAAGGGAGGCGGAAGGGGAACGGGACACGCAGGGTGAAATTATTTCTTTATTAAATGGCATAGCAACGCATGCCGGGAACCAGCTAGTTTATTATAAATGTTATCGTCCTTAGCTCACTTTTTGCTGTTTCACCTGAATATAATTCACAAAAAATTCCCTAAAATATTTTAGGTTAGGAAGAGACAATAGATGGTACCTACCTATAAATCCGAACCACATCTATTTTCAAGAAAGAACTGTGGTTCACGAACTATAAACTATGTTCACCGGTCAATTTCCTTTTACTTGTACACTCGAACTATTCTGTGGTTGCGAAATAAAATGCAGAAATTAGCTAGGTATTCTAAAACCTGCAAATGGTACACGCTTCAACCTCCAGGGCAGGGTCGTATTAGGATCTGTTGGGCTGAACCTGAGATGTGGGCCTTACCGGTCTTGGGAATAATCCACGACCCCAGTAAAACGGGGGGTCGTCCCCGAAAATTAACCCGCAAAAATCGCTTTCAGAGCAATTTTTTTACTAAACTTAAATAAAAACATTTCAAGTTCATTGTTAAATCGAAGACAAATGTCTATACTTACCGAGTTTTGAAGTTGATGAAATGATAAGATAATAATGAAAAAATAGAAGATTATTGTGCTATTCAACACAATTTAACGACCAACTGTATTAAAAAAGAATACGTTGCTACGTTTAAATTCTTGTCTTGTTCCCAAATATATAAAAGCAGTATTTTATTTTTGAATATAATTTGAAAATACGTAATAATTTCGGTTGTCGGTGCGCGAAGTGAAATACCCCATGTGAAATTATTCAAGTTCATTGAACTCGAATTTGCTTTGAAGTTTCAAAAATTGGAACTGATTGTGTTACTTAATATCTATCTATTACCATAAATTTTTTTCAAAAGAACTTTTGGCTTAAGAAATTTTCGATACCTTGCAATAAAACTATACAATGAACTTGCACTGGCCATTAGACAGAACACAACTTCTTGTATAAATCAGATTCCAAGTCTTGGATCATCAGCCAAGGAGGATCTATTCACTGGTCAACAATGGTTTTGTTGCCCTTGATATGAAAGTGGTTCTGAATCATTTTATGCCTACAATTTATGAAACTATGAAAGATTTTGGAAAATTGACTCTAGTTTTTCTTTAAATCTTCATTTTCTTATTATACTACAAAAATCAAAATGAAATTACTAATATATTCTTTAATTTCAATTTTTTAATTGAAAAAAATGACTAATTGTTCTAATTGTTGTGTTTAATTAATAAAGGTAAAAATAAAAGAGAGAAAACTTTACAAAGCATATGTTATTCTTCAAAGAAACACCTTTTGTAAGTTTTCTTTCATATTTTTTTAAGGGCAATCTCTTTTTAAACACCAGCAGTAATCTGCCATCATGCGCTGGTCCTATCTGTCCTGATACCTTTCCTCCGTCACTTTAAGTTCCTGGTGGAAGCGCTCTCCCTGTTCCTCAAAAAAATGTCCACCACCAAAAACTCCTCCAAGCTTCACCTTCAAAATCAGTCACAACTTTTATAAAATTTGCATCTTTCATTAATGCCCGTGTTTGAGGACTATCGATTATTCCGGCGTTTAACTTTTCAATACTTTGCTTAGGAAATGTTTTACGAATGTATTTAAAGCATTCTTCTTCCTCGTCAAACGCTTTATCGAACTGTTTCATCATACCTAACTTGATATGTAGTGGCCGAAGTATGATTTTTTCTCTACTTAAGGCTCTACAACCGGGCTCGAAAAAAAGAAGATGGAGAGCTACGAAATTACAAATGTTAGAGGAGAGCGCCAAAATTTACAGCGACCAAAGCTAGGCGAAAATGTTTAATAAAACATGACTCGTTTAAAATAGAGCAAAAATCTCACGGGCATTGTCTTAAACAGCATTTAAAGTAACAATGTGAATTTTTTCATATATATAACTTGTAAAATAACTGAAACAAACGTGTTTATAATAATTTTTGGAGCATACGTTGCGATTTTTTCCATCGAGGGAATTTTTTGATACATGGGAATAGGTGCAAACATAATAACATAAAATATAAGAGAGTAACAAAAAAGATATTATTATTGCATTGGCTTTACCAACAGTAAGGATTCTCCACGTGAGGCATGCGGGGGGGGGGGTCACGTGATGTCAGTATACTCGAAATAAAGTCGCAGAAAGCGAATTTCACCAAAAAACTACACACTTATTAATAACTGTAGTTCTGAAGAGCCAACTTACACTGTTGATTATTTTAAACTAGCAGACCCAGCCACACGTTGCTGTGGCTATCCACAACGCCATTACCCAACCTTTATAACCAATACCATCTGTTAATTTGCATACATATCAAATCCACATCGCCCGCTTGCCAGTCCGCTGCCCACTGCCCCCATGCAATTTACACAAAATCTTGACAATTTATACGCCAAAAATGTTTCTCGTGAATCACTCTATCTATTGGTGAAAACCGCATGAAAACCCGTTGCGTGGTTTAAAAGATCTAAGCGTACGGACAGCGGGATCGGCTTTACATTATACGATGTAATGATGATATAAGATACGCCAACATCATAAAAACCTGAGCCAATTCAGTACTGTCATAAATGTATGCGTAAACTGGGTACTTGAAGGTGTAAACATCCGCAGAGATATCCAGGGCAAACAAAAAAGGTACATTTTTTGTTGTGCTGTGTTATCAATGATTTTATGAAATATTAATACGATTTATTTATAAGTACAAATTTCCAATAGTACGTTGATGATTGTCTTATATTTTAAACATAACCTCGTCTTATAAACTGCTCTCCAATTTATAAGCTTATTTTAGTTTGGGAGGCGGAAATGGGTACAGCCGCCTCGGAACCATTTACTGGATAACCAACACCTCTATCATAGGTCACCCCAAGTGGTTCGCTACGTTTTATGAGTTGCAGAAGTTCACAACAGTCAAATTTAGAGTTAAGTATTTTGAATAAAAATGTTAAGTCTTTTATTTTACGTCTGTCTTCTAGTGTGTGTATTTTTAGAATATTTAATAATAAATTATATTTTAAGTCTTTTTTTTATTTTATTTAATACATGAATTATCGAAAGTACATATAGTTTTTTTTTGTGATATTTCACCCTCCATGCTAGGGATGACCCTGTGTTATGGCGGGTGAAGTTTACAGTTTGTGGATATACATTCATTAGTATAGGTTGAAGTTTTTCACTAATTGATGTTATGCACACAAATTCATCTACAGTAAGAGAGTTTATGTAGTTATATTGGATTACTTGAATAAGGTGAAGATTTTAAAGAATATTTGAAAAGATAAGTTATTATTAGTATATTAAGGAATTATTGATATATATAGTTCACAGTAATCAGTCTTATACATATAATGCTGCTTAGATAGTAAATAAAGATATATTATGTTTTGCCTGCTCTTAATACTATGCACACAGATCTTCTATAATAAGAAAATGATATACTTATAGTTAGATCGGGTTACAAGAAGAAGATGGAGAAGTTAGAGAATTATTAGAAAATGAAAAATTTGAGGAGTTGTTAGCTATAGTTCACACTAATTAATCTTGTACATACAATGCCGCTAATTTAGAAAAAGAGATATATTATGTTTTGTCTGAAAGGTGATTAAATTGATAGAGTGTAAAGTGAATGGGTGTTAAAATTGTAATGTATTCCATGTGAAAGGATCCATTTCGTTATTTGTTTTTTAAAGGAATGGGGTTGACTCAACGTTTTTAGGTTTTCAGGGATAAGGTTAAAGATTTTAGGAGCTAGGAAGAAAAATTGTCTTTGAGCTGACGTGGTGTGTAGTGTAGGTACATTGTAGTGTCTGTTGGTTATTGTTCTGGTGGTGTAGTTGTGTTGTAAGAGAGTTTTGTTTTTGCATTTGAACAGGAAATGTATTAGCATAAATTTTAGATGGAGTTGCCGTATGTCTAAGACGTTATATTCGATGAAGAGTCGTTTAGAGGGGTATCTTGTCGGTCGCTTGTTAATGACACGTATTACCATTTTTTGGGCTTTTAGTAGAGGTTCAATGATAGATTGTGCACAGCCACCCCAAGTTATAATGCCGTATGCTAGTAGGGATTGGCAGAGAGCGTAGTAAACAGTTTTAAGAGTTGAGGTAGTAAGGATATTTCTCAGGGTTCGAAAAACATAAGAGAGTTTGCGGATGCGTGGGGTTAGACTGGCCAAGTGCTGATCCCAACGAAGGTGTTGATCAATGATGACCCCCAGATATTTTATGTGGGTGGCGTGTTCCAAGTTTGGGCAATTACAGGAAGTGCAAGTTCTTAGACAGGAGTGAATTATTATCTTTTGATTGTTGGTAGGTTGGGTTGCAGCAGAAAGACTGAAGGTTAAAAATTTTGTTTTTCCAGCATTAAGGGTTAGGAGATTATCATCTAACCATTTCTTTATCTGGCGCATGTCGTTTTGAGCTATGTCGAATGCTCCTTTCCAGGTTTTGTGTCTAGTTATCAGTACAGTGTCATCTGCAAAAGATATTAGTTTCCCGGTTATGGGAAGGTTACAGAGATTGTTGATGTAGATGAGGAACAGAATAGGGCCTAGAACACTACCTTGTGGGACTCCGAAGTGGATTGGTAAGGGGTTACTTGTCGTGTTGTTAATTTTCACAGCTTGCGGTCTGTCGGTTAGGTATGATGAGAACTAGTTAAGAGTTTTATCTCTAACGGGATATTTAATTTAAAATTTATAAAACTTCTAACGGGATATTTAATTTAAAATTCATAAAACGCAAATTTTTTTTTTGTATTCGCTCAATGTTATTAATGTGAATTTTATAAGATGGAGACCAAACTACCGAGTTATATTCCATTAGGCTTCTAACTAGAAATACATTTAATAATTTAATTTATTTTAAATATTGTTTTGTTATTTGTATTTCTGTTGTAAACTGTACCTGCTCTCTTGCGAAAGAGTTCCTAGTGAGACGGGCAAAGCACACCAATTGAAATAGAATTAATAAGAAAAGAAATAAAATCGAAAAAAAATTTTTTTAGAAAGGCTAATATTTTATCATTACTTTCAGCTTCATGGTACAATTATAATGTTACGTGATTTTTCACGTGTCAGGGTTATTATGAAATAAAATGCATAGAAAGACAGTTCTAAACACGACAAAACTCTTTAGCATTGTGAATTGACAAGAGTTAGAACTGATTTGACTATTTGGTTGATTATATTAACTTCACTATTTCATAGTATGAAATATTGATGTAGGTAGTTTCGTTAAAAAGAAATTAATGTATTCTAATTAGTTTAAAGAACTATATGTTTTACTTTATATCTATATATATATATGTACTTTTAAAATAAAATAAAAATTTAAAAAATGGTTTGCATGGTAATGCTTATTTTATTTATTTTTAACGGAAATCCCTGGCATTGCCCGGACTTTATGAACATGAAGTTTTTCGAATCCTAATATAGTCAGTAACCTTCATATTGTTTTGTTTTACCCAAAATTGTTAGCTGTCCCGCCCGCTACAAACACCCAGACACTCTCTTTATATAAATGGATAGCCGATGCACAAACATTATATTGCATATTTTTCGTGGTGGTTAAAACAGCTTTTAAGTAGTGATAACAAATTTAATTTAAGACAAATACTTTTTTTTAAATTAAATCCATTCAAAAATAAAATGTTTAAACAATTAGTGGTGCGAGCCAATGGGCTGCAGCCTTGATGCCTGCGCGTAAATGCGGCCCTGTTTCAGAGCCGCGGGAAGTCGAATTTAAATTAGTAAGTAAACATAATTATTTAGATAATAATTTGATACGTAAAACAAAATTGCAACAATGCAGTGTACACGCTTAACAAATTACTCCATACAAACAATTAAAATATATAGTCCACAACCCGTGTAGTACAAAGTAAAAGGCTTACGAGTATTTACCGTGGAAAATTTTTGTGAAATATCGTCCATCGCCCCGAAGTGGCAATGTAGTTGCCGCTATTGTCTGGTTGCCTGTTGCTAATCAGTAGGGCTCGGATAAATATGTATTAAAAAATTCAAAATATGTACGTGTAATATAGACTAAAAAATGTAAAAATATTGAAAAAATATGGAGTATAAAATAAGAATATCTTTCACATTAAAAATTGTTTATTGTGAAAAATTACTATGCAGTAACAGTTACATTAAAAAAAACTATAAAAAGAAAGCGAAATGTTCAGGTAATTCAAATAAAAAAATGAAGTTTTATTCATCTTCCTCTAAATCTGCCTTATTAAATTGATTGCAGTAGCTACACAATCACATGCTTTTTTAAATTATCGAAATTAAAACTACATATATGTATGTTTTGCTGTAGATACATGTTGCGATATTAAAAAACGCTGCTCAGAAGAAATAGATTTTTCATAGGCTTGACAATAAAGTACTTTTCCGTCTATAATTCGCGATTGGCTTTGGAAATCGTCGATATATTTTTCCAATTTGAAACGCAAAGGTTGTTTATCCTTATTATGGGCATAAAATTAAAATGATAGGAACCTAGACAGTAGTAGTAGGCAAGGGCGGCTGGTTGAACGGTGTGTTTGTGTGCAGCACTGGAAAATTATATCGTCTAAAATTACTTTATAATATCTTACCGAAAAATATAAAATCTATAAATTTCATTAAAAATATCACCTACCAATATAATGCATAATATAATATGAATCAGGGAGAGCAAATTCTCAAAGTTCCGCGCGAATTTACCCTGTCCGGTGTGCAGGCCCATTGCAAGCGGAACGAATTATGTTTTTGTATCGAATATCCCAAACATCGCCAGCGCGCAACGCCGGCCATATGTATGAAAAATTAAGATATTTTGGTGTGCCACCCAGCGGCCTTTATCATACAAACTTAAATTTGGATTTAAGGCCAAAATACTTAGCCAAACTGAATAATTCTTTTTTTAATCAAAAGGTACAGCAAATACCTAAATTTTACGTATATTAGCTTTTTTATTGATTGGTGTTTTAAATTATAAAACGCAGATCATTAAAAAATACAATTTTTTCATAGGTAACTTTGACAATTTTTCCCTCGACATTGTTTATAAATACTGTTTGTATCCTGTTTAAAATGAAATATAAAACTAACTAACCAACCATCACGCCGTTTCCCCACAGGGGTAGGCAGAGAGGACGGTCCGCCAAATAACTCGGTCTTGGCACACCCTCTTTGCCTCACTCACATTCATACATCGTCTCATACATTCTCTTCTATTATTCCGACTTTCGACATGGCCCGACTCAAGCATCTGATTCACTTGCTCGTGCCATGTCTTCCTCGGGCGTCCCCGACTTCTTCTACCATTCACATTTGCGTCGTATATTCTTCTTACACTCTTTCAAACTTTGTTTTATTTTATTAAATATAAAATAAAATAAATGAAACATTTAAAAAAAAAAAGAGTTTTTTGGGTTGAAATTTAAGATGTAGGTACTTACGAAAAAACAGTATTGTGTTTTTATTTTCTTAGTAGAGAAAAATAAAAATTTTAATTAAAAAGCGATATGTTTTCGCACTTCGAAAACAGCTTAAAATAGATCTTCTCTCCAAATAAGATTAGTGGATCATTTTTACCTAATGTTGCTTAGTAATCGTTATCTCATAGTTATCTCACAGTGAACCACCACGTTTTCAGGGCAGCGGCCGCCACTGGTAGTAGGTGACTTAAGTACGTAAAAATAAAAAGACGGGCAAGCAACATGGCAAGAACGTCGCTCGTCGTTGGTGATCTCCGGCTTAGAACACGTAAAATTATATCAATTTTTGTGAACTAACTCATGTTTTATGATATTAAAATCGAAAATATGGATGATTGTGATATTTTTTTGTAAAATATGGAATGAACCATGAAATATGGAAAAATATGGAAAATATAAATTAGTTTTTCACAATCTATATATGATAATCTAGGTAGAGAACACATACAAGACCGAAAATCGTGTAAATTAAAAATATGTATTTACATATTAATCCGGGCCCTAGTTATCAGAGAACCTTTCTTCTTCATAAAATGCCAACCACAACAATTTATTTAAATTTATGCAAAACTATCACTTTTTTAGAGGCACGAACCTCAGATTCACCCAAAGTGAATTTTTTCTTGTTGTTGTTGAATTTTTATAAATATAAACATTATTTAAGTTTTTTTTTTCTTTTACCCATAAATACCTTCTTTTAATGGCGTAGCTAGAGCAAACAAATATGAAATACGGTTCACTGAATAATAATAGTGATAAACTTACATGGTCACTTAGTGACTTAATTTTTTTTTAAACATGTGTGCAGTTCACACGCAGTAGAAGTGAAACCTTCAGATAACTAAACTTTGAGAAAATGAGACGAATGCAGATTATCAGGAGTAGGATAATTGTAGATTTTATTTATTAAAATATTGTAACCAAGTGTAAAAATGATTTTACATTTTATTCTACCAAGCACCGCACAAAGAGGACACTAATTAGTCTAACTGATTCTCTCGCAGGCTAAATCCTGTAGATGTACATGTTTGTCTCTTTTTAGTGTCGTTCGTTTCTGTTTCATCGAGTTTCAAATCACAACGGTGCTAAAGAAGTTTTCATTTCAATATTTTTTTTTATTTACTCCACCCAGGAGGTTCTGAAGAAAATAATTTGCCTCAGGGCCTATGTCATCTGAGATGCTGTGTGGAGGGTCTTTTTGAGGAGAGGAAGGAAGGAATATTGGGTCAGAAGGTTGGAACAACAGGAATGAACACAATGGTCTTGAAGAGACCCGTGTTGTAGGAAGGAGGAAACACAAAAGCCGAGCTGATAAACACAAGAACGAGTCGAAGAAGCGACCCGTTCTGATGTGACAAATGTCAACCGTGTACATATGTCGGGCACGCGTTTGGCGTTTTCCCCGACTATGCACCGGTGCCGAAGGGATCAATAACGCTAGTTCCTCGGCGCATCTTCCATTGAAATACCGGTAGAACAAGTATAGCATTCCCACCCGACGCGACGCCTGTGCTCTAAAGGTTGCAATCAGTTAAAATAGGAGAATATATCAGACGGACCACCCGCTTCTGCACAGAGTCGAGGGGTTTTTTCAGGTATTTTGGTGCTCCAGACCAGAGGTGGCTGCCAAACTCAATCGTGGAGCGCTCTTGTGATTTGTACAGGGTTAGCAGTTGTGTACTATTAAAGTTTCTACGGGCCCTGTACAGTACGCCCAGTTTTAACTCTGGCTTCGATGGACCCCCATATCTGAGCTGGTCACCATATCAATGGATAGTAAAATTACTTCAGAACAAAAGCCCACTACATTTGTAAAAAAAATAATTTTTAATAAAAACATATTTTAATTATCGTTGGTTGTGCCAACCCTTTCGTTGGAGCAATATTTATGTTACAGCGCCCTTGAGGTGATTTTTCACAAAATTGGCGCTATATAAATCATCCGAGTATTATTATTTGGTAATCCGATATCACACGCATCCAGCCGAAAACATGTGGAAAGAGTTTAAACAATGTGTGGAACGGAGTGTTGGATGGCCGAGCCTTTGCTACGCGGTGGCCTCAGTAACTCAGTATACCGGAAACTGTCGCATTCAAAGAACTCTTTGCTTCTCGCGCGATGGTGCAGGGATACTAGACCGCGGCCCACGCTCTCGTGGAGTGGAGCAATTATTAAATATTTATTATTTAGTCACTTAAATAGTTGTTTTTATTTAAAAAACTATTAAGGTTATTTAATAAAAAAATGTCGATTATATCTTCTCTTCAATACAACTAAACTAGATCGATTTTTAACCAATTACATAAATTGATTAATTAAGATTCTTCTCGAAAAAAAGTTTACCCATTTTAAAAAGGTGTAATCTTCTTCCCCCCCCCCCCCCCCCCCCCCCCCTCCTAATAAAATTTATTTTTTTTTAAGTTGTCGTAGTAGTCTGTACAGTTTGGCAATTAAGTGTAGAAAATAAATGATGGCGCTGCGATCGTTTTCTAGTTTTAAATGGCAACACCAAGATGGCTCATAAGACAAAGAATGTATGTTTTAAAAAAACACTTCTGGCAAAATGCATATTTCATAGCGTATTTTTATTTTCAAAACACAAAAAACTGTAATTCAATAGAAGCAAAATAAAACAAAACAAGTTTTAAGTGGGCGTTTATTTCGATATAAAAACGTAGGTACTTAAAAATTTAAGTCTGTTAATTCAACACCCGACATGTAATTATTGTCTTTGTCCTCGTGTGATTCTTCTTCTTCCGTATCTTCATCTTCATCTAAACGCAGTTCATCGATATCATCATATATAGTACTGCCTCGTGCATAATATTCTGCCTCAATTTTCATCACGGGTTTGCAACAATTTTTCCAATCATCAGCACTTATGCTATTACATATTATTATTATTATGCCCATTTTCCGTTTTCCCAGTGTTTCAAATTTTCCATCTGCCTTTTCCCCTTCCTTGACGATTCATCTTACCGTTGTTTCAGATTTATCTTTGTGTGAAAAACATCTTTAAAATTATTATTATAGAAGGTAGTTTTAAAAACACACACTAGATAATATAGATAATACTCACTTAGAAAGAAAAAAGAGAAAACGAGAAAAAAGTAACTTTTCTACGAGTTTAAAAAAGTTGCATATTATTATTTTTTATTGAGTTATTCCCTTTTTCCTGTGGCCGCATATTAACTGTCAAATCGAAAGGTCAAATTCGAATTTTTTAACATAACCTCAAATCAGATTGTACGGTTATTATCGCTCGAAAATTGGCATAAATCTTGTAATACTAATGAAATTTATTAAACAAACTATACTACGTACCAGTCATTTCTGCAGTTCTTTTGTAAACATCTTCTAAATCAGATAGAAGATTCTTCGCGAGGCACTCGGCTAGGCAGCGTTGAAAAACGCAGAATATAACCCCTCTTGCATCACTATGTAATGGTTTATTCATTTTAATTAAATTCAGGCAAACAATGAATAAAAATATTATCAAATCAGCGATCTTCTACTCAGATTTAAGACAATAAATCAACCGTAACATGCGATAACATGACAGCCATAAGAAACGTCATATAATTCGGTGCTGCCATAGTAAGGAAAACGTTTAGTTCCAATTTATTTCATTTCTACACTGCCTTCCCTTTCATTTGCTACCGATCCAATCAAAGGCAGCTTTCCTCCCTCCGACCATTCGTCAATTTTCGCTTCTATTTTAAAACGGTTTTGTTTTTACATCCCCATCCCGTAATAATGTTATGTGACGAGATGCTGCGCATTTAATCAATCGTAATTAACTCCATAACGTTAATTTTATTTTTAAACGACTTCAAAAAGGAGGAGGTTCTCAATTCGACTGTATTTTTTTTTATGTTTGTTACCTCAGAACTTTCGACTGGGTGAACCGATATTGATGATACTTTTTTTATTTGAAAGCTGGTGCTTTTCGTGTGGTCCTATTTTAATTTGGTCCAGTTCCGACAATGGCATCCACGAGAAAACCATATAAGTCTTAAATTTGCATTAAGCAGGTGCGCGACAAATGGACGAATAACTCAATATCACGCCAACCGATTTCGATGATTCTTTTTTTATTAGAAAGGATGTACTTCAAGGGTAGTTTGATGAGAGTTTGGTTAGGTTCTGATTATCGGATCCATGACAAAGTAACGGAACTCTTCAATTCTTAGGAGCAAATTAACGAAACTCGGCCTAATCTCTTAATTTGACCCTCACGTCGTTATGGTCAAATTATGTCTGCCTCATATGAGCAGCACGTTTAGTAGGTCTACCCATATTCAGACAAATTAGTTAGTGTACTTCAGATTCACTAAAAATCAAAAAATAAACAAAATTTTTAACAAAACAAAAAACGACTTCAAAAAATGCACTAAAAAGTAAAAAAATAATTTGTTGTTATTTTTGGAGTCGGTGTCAGCAAAGGTACCCGGCTCGGCGTGTTCACTTGACAGCACCCCTCACGCCGTGGCCCCGCTCTCGCCTCTCGCCTCGTCAAGTCGCTCGCGCGACACAAGCACATCTCACCTATAACTATGTATGTAGTTACAAACTTACCTTGACTGACACCGACTCCAAAAATATCAATCGTACCTACATATTGATGAGTAGAAAAAGTAAATTGATTATGAAGTTGTAGAAGAATACGAAATTATTTTTTTACTTTTTGGTGCATTTTTTGAAGTCGTTTTTTGTTTTGTTAAAATTTTTGTTTATCTTTCAATAGTTTGATATCTAATTCCAATGATATAATCCAATATTATTATGTGTATGAATGTACCTACATGTTACTTTTAAATTAGAAAGCTAACCAAGCAGCTGTTGATCTTATGTTTTAATTGGATATTTTATGTTATTCTATATCTTCTCTTTTCCATTCATATTTATACAAAATATGTATGTAGGTTTATAATATGCAATGTAAACACTAGTTATAAGTATATATATATACAGGGTGTTAAGGGAAAAAAAGGTTATTTGGAGTACAAATGTAAATGAAATTTTGGTCTCCGGTGACTTTTTTTGACGCCTTTTTTTTTCAAAATTTTTTTCTTCAAAATCAAACGAAAAAAAATTTCTTCCGCATGTCGTCACTGGTCACTCAGCCGGGTGTCCGACGAACCCCTTACCCCACCTCGAACTGTTCAACAACTACCATTTTTTTATGTTTTTGTAGAAAAAAAAAAAAACGTCAAAAATGTCACCGGAGACCAAAATTTCATTTACATTTTTTTACTCCAAATAATGTCAGGAATCACTGGTTAAAGTAAGTCAAGATCGTCCCTTAACACCATGTATACCTATTATTTTAATAACTATGCTAGCAAACAACAGTAATAATCAGGTATTAATTTTATTTTTATTTTACTTTATTGTTTCTATCCTTTTTCTACTCGTAGTTCTCGTTATACAAGATGTGTACGTAGGACTATAATATGAAATGCAAACACCATTACCTTATGTTTTAATTATTTTCTTCTAAGTACACATATATTTATAACTTTAATTTATTATTATTATCATTTCAACAACTATGCTAAACAAACCATGGCTGTTTTATGTTTTAATTGATTATTTCATTTTTATTTTATTCTTTTTCTTCTCTTTTTTTCTTTGTTTTCTACAACACATATATAAGTTACATATGTGTTGTTGTAGCATACATAAGTTACCTAAATGTTTTAATCCTCTTAATTCCTCTTATGTAACCTATATGTTACCTATATGTACCTATCTAATTTTTAAAATTAATATTATTTTCTATGCCAAACAAATAACAGTTACTATGTTTTAAACTTTTTTTAAATTTTATTTAATATTCTTTCTCTTCTTTTTATTTCATCAATTTTCTTTCTTTTTTTTTTGTACAAATCATGTTCCACATGTTCATATCCATAATATTTTGACTGTCCTAAAACGGGAATACTCCTAGTTGGGCAGTCAAAAATTTTAAATAAATCTAATATATAAAATTCTCGTGTCACGGTGTTTGTTACCATACTCCTCCGAAACGGCTGGACCAATTTTGATGAAATTTTGTGTGCTTATCTGGTAGGTCTGAGAATCGACCAACATCTATTTTTCATACCCCTAAAAGTAAAGGGTGTTCCACTCCGAAGAAAATTATTTTCCCCATACATTTTGTATGGAACGAATTCTCCTATTTTGAAAGAACTGCAGCAATATTGTAAGGGGTATAATATTGAACTGTGAACCGGGGGAGGGGGAGGGGGCGGGGGGGGGGAGGAGTGGAGAGGGGGGAAAGGAACTCAGGAAGGGGGTTAGCGGGACGGGGGAAGGGGAGAAGTGGAGTGGGGAGAGGGAGAGGGAACGCGAGAGGGGAAAGGATACGCAGGGAGAAACAATTTAGATCAATTCAGCTAATAAGTTGACAACAGTTTTTGATTCTGAAGCGGTACGAAGTTCGCCGGATCAGCTAGTTATGTATATAAATGTATAAACTTGTGCTAAATAAACAAATAAATAAATAAATTTAATTAATAATTTGTTTGTGGTAATCCCTGGTAATATAATAATCCCCTAATAGCGAGATGGGCAACGTGGAATGTCCGCACATTACTGCAAAACAGCAAACTGGATAATCTGAAAGCTGAGATGCAAAAAGTAAATTTGAATGCCCTAGGTATAGCAGAGATGAGATGGCCCAATTGCGGAGACTTCTGGAGTGGCAACTACAGAATCATCCACACAGGATGCATAAAGGATAAACCTGGCCAAGGAGGAGTAGGCGTTGTGCTGTGCAAGGAGTGGGGAAGACGGGTTAAGGGATACGTGCAATATAGCGGAAGAATTATTCTAGTCAAAATAGAAACTAAGCCTGTAGAAACTGTAATTATCCAAGTATATATGCCAACATCTAGTCATAGCGAAGAAGAAGTGGAGGAGGTATACAGTTCGCTAGATAAACTTATATTAGAGATAAAAGCAGGTGAAAATCTGATTCTCCTAGGAGATTGGAATGCTGTCGTAGGAGAAGGACGTGAAGGAACTTGCATTGGGCCCTTTGGGTTGGGTGCAAGAAACGACAGAGGAAACAGATTGACAGAATTCTGCGAAAAACACAAATTAGTGATAGCAAACACTTGTTTCCAACACCACCCAAGACAGCGATACACCTGGAAATCCCCTGGAGACAGACAAAGACTGCAAATAGATTATATAATAGTTAGACATAGATTTAAAAACCAAATAAACGACTGTAGAAGCTATTCCGGTCCAGATATAGATAGTGACCATAATATGGTAATGGCCAAAAGTCTCCTAAAACTGAAAAAATTAAAAAAGAGGAAAAATTTCAAATGGGATACAAAAGTATTAAAGATAAAAGAGATCAGCGACAGTTTTAGGGAAAAGACAAAAGAGTGCAACCTAATGGAAGAGGAGAACGTGAATGCGATCTGGAAAATGATAAAGACGAAGATTATAACTACGGCAGAGGAAACTATAGGCAAGGAGAAACCCCAAGCACGGAAGGAATGGATAACCGATGAGATCTTAAATATGATAAAGGATAGAAGAGAGCTCAAAAATGATAAAAGAGCTGAATCACAAGAGAAATACAAAGTGCTGAGAAACCAAATAAATAGAGAATCAAGAATAGCCAAAGAAACTTTCTACCAGAATAAGTGCAATGAGATAAACGACGACCTCAAGAGAGGAAATGTAGAAAGAGCCCACGCTGCGGTGAAAGACTTCTTTGGGATGAGAGTTGGAAAGGGTAATGCGATAGAAGGAGAAGACGGCAAAATACTTTTCGAAAAGGACCAAATAGGAGAGAGATGGAAAAGATATCTCGAAATGCTGTACAATGGAAAGGGAAACAATGACAACGAAACATTGATAGAAAGAGAAAACGAGGTAGACGCAGATGATTTGGGAGATCCAATCACTAGAGAAGAGTTTGACCTCGCACTGAAAAATCTCAAAAACGGGAAAGCACCCGGAATCGATGACGTTCCGGCTGAACTAATTAAGCCAGCAGGAAAAGGAACTATAGATGCCCTGTTTAAAATGATACAGACAATGTATAAGACTGGAAAGATACCAGAGGATTTCGAGAAATGCCTAATTGTCGCATTACCAAAGAAGGCGGGCACGACAAAATGTGAACAGCACAGAACTCTTAGCCTAATATCCCATGCCTCAAAAATATTGACTAACATCATCCTAAAAAGAATCGAACCAAAAGTAGAGAACATCCTTCCCGGAGACCAGTTTGGCTTTAGAAGAGGTGTAGGAACCAGAGAAGCAGTATTGTCGCTACGAATACTACTAGAAAAAAGAATAAAAAGAAACCAAAACACATTCATCGCATTCATAGACCTGGAGAAGGCTTTCGACAAAGTAGAATGGAAAAGACTCTTCGAGATTCTGAAGAGAATTGACATCAAATATAGAGATAGACGAATAATCCAGGCGCTATACAAGAATGAGGCCGCTATAATTAGATGTGACAATGATACAAAAGAAGCCAGTATAAGACAAGGGGTGAGACAGGGATGCTCTCCGTCACCTGTTCTTTTTAACGCTTATATACAAAGTGCGATTGACGACTTGAGAGAGAGAATGAGTGACAGAAAAGGTGTAAAGATACACGGGCAAAAGGTGGATATGATAAGGTTTGCTGACGATATTGCTATGGTTGCTGAAAGCGAAGAAGAACTCCAAGAGGCCTTAACAATCATGCAAAGCATTCTTCAAAACAATTACAACATGAAGATAAATAAAGACAAAACAAAGCTGCTGACTGTAGGCCGAACGCAACATCAGATGAGAGTAGAGATGTCAGGAGTTCCACTAAAGAACACCAAGGAGTTTGTCTACCTCGGGAGTAAAATAACATGGGACGGTCGGTCTAAGAGCGAGGTCAACAGCCGTATACACCAGGCTAGGCTTGCATTCAATAAAAGGTCGAAAATAATAGAATCAAATAATATAGACCTGAAACTGAGAATACTCCTCATCAAGACCTATGTATGGAGTATCTTGATGTACGGCTGTGAAACATGGTGCCTATCCGAAAGAGATAAACGGAGACTAGAGGCTTTTGAGATGTGGTCCTATAGAAGACTATTAGGAATTTCCTGGAGAGACCACATAACAAATGAAGAGGTTCTCCAAAGAATCGAAGGAGGAAGGCACCTGCTCAGGACCTTGTCCGAAAGGCGCGCAAGATGGATCGGCCATGTAATAAGACAAGAAGGCCTCTTGCATGCCATAATGGAGGGTATGACCGAGGGGACAAACGCTAGGGGACGCCCACGCCGAGAGTACCTGGAGGACCTGCTGGTGGACGTGCGCTGCTCATCATATGCAGACTTCAAAAGAGCCGCACAAGACAGGGAAGAGTGGAAGAAACGAATAGATGACATTGCTGCAAACCAATCTCAGGATTGAAACCAGAGAGAGAATCCCTGGTTATTTTAGACATGGTGTATTACTCTGTCGGTTCCATAGATTTATGTATATAACTGGATGGATGACTGGCGTAAATTGGCCGGTCTTCCGGTTTCGACGGCCGCCATTTTTAAAGTAGGCAAAAGATACGAGAACTCAGGGAACTTCTTAGGGGGAACTCGCAAATCCCAAGTTTTTCGTTACTAAAAAATGTTGTTAAACATTTTTCCTTTCTGTTTTCAGTTGTGTTACATTGAATTGTAATAAAATAAAACTGCGACTTTGTATATTTCGCATAAATAAATTGCAATATATTTAAAAAAAAGATCCTTGGAACAACTTTATTTATGGAAGATTAACTTCGAAGTGAACTTCAATAATGAAACTTCATTTAGGGCATCACACATCTACAGTTCTACATTGTTTTATAATCATAACTATTGTGATAATCTTACATTGTCTTAGATCAGCAGTAATACTGGTGTAGGTGGGATAGGTAACAATATGTTGAGAAACAGAAATAAAAACTACAGGATTTAATAGGTTTAAAATAAATAAATGTTTATTCCAGTATGTGGAGAGGAGAGTGCAATCCCACACATTCCATAAGGGTACACACATACATACACAAAGTATTTGAGAGGAAAAAAAGAAAAAGAAGGTGGATATGAATGTACACGAAACAAAAAAAGATAATAAGCTAATATTAGTAAAAGGAAAACAAAATAAATAATATTTTTTAATCTAAATTATTTTTAAAAATTATTAATAATTATTTTTAAAAATTATTATTAAAAAATCTAAACTATTTTTTTTCTCGTGTTAAAGATGGAGGTACTGCCTTTATTATTTTGTAAAAGCCCTCTGAGCGTAACATAAAATAAATAAATAAACAACTTAATAAATTAATGTTCTCCAAAACGACCTTGAAAAAAAATCATTTGTCATATACCTATTTGGTTTATAATTATGTAATTTCTACTCTTTAAGGAATTCTAAAAATTATAGTACTTCATTAAAATTAAATAGTCACAAATACATTGGGAATTCATATGTCAAATATTGGTTTATAAATCTGTAAATTCTAATTATGCAATTGTAAATGTTCTCTAAAATGGCCTGGAAAGAATCTCGTTCTTGTGATCTCACTAAAGAAACCACTCATTCACTCTGAATGCAATTATTAATGTTCTCCAAATGACCTTGAAAAAAAAATCACATCAATAAATCAAAACAACAAAGACATTAAGAAACCATCCCTTCGTTCAGAATACAATTTTTAATGTTCTCAAAAGTTGTCTTGACAGCAGCAAATTCCTGTGATATCTCGAACGAAACCATTCCTTTATTAAGAATATTATGAACTAAATATACAATTTGGCTGTCCTGAAACGGGTATCCTTCCCAGTTGGACAGACAAAGTATCATTTTGTAATGTTTTGTAATATATATGCAAATAATATTAAGCTTTCAGGATTCTGTGAGCACGTAAGGAGTCAGTATTTTTCTCCAGTGTGCATCAATACTGGATGATGGACTGAGGCGGGCTTCCAGAGCTGGTTATCCTTTCCAGGATGTTTCCAGAGCTGGTTATCCTTTCCCTAATTCCTGCCACCCTGGATCTAATAAGGGCTGCAAAGCCAGGAACTCGCCCCTCCGTGAACATCCTGGAAGCGTTAAATATCTGGGGAGACCAAACATTTTGCGGAAGGCGTTGTTATACTGAACCCGAAGTCTTTCTATACGACTCCAGATACTATTATCTACAGCCTGTATGTCGGACGAATACGTACCCACAAGCAAGAAAAATAACAGTCATACATAGTATATGGTAGAAACATATTTTTAAAAAAGGGTTAGAAGTTTATATAACTTATGTACAGACAAATTTTTTAAACATTATTAAATAATATAAGTTTGTGGAATTTCTGCCTAAAGTTTTACACAGCTATAATACGAGTATTCCCGGCTTGGCGTAATTCGGCATATCGCTCGCCGTACATTCCCAATTGGAATATATGTCGCGCGAAATGCTGAAATACGTCAACCCTCATATATGTATAATAGCTGTAAAGTGTACACACCATTATTTTTGTGTACATTTTATAGTGAAAATCTTCTTGCGTAAGTCTTCAATCTTTAGTTTTCTTATTACTTGCACGTCTCTTCATTTTCTGAAATCACTAATCATAAGTACATAAAACATTAATTGAATAATTTGAAGTTATTTATTTATTTATTTACGGACAAATAGTCAAATAGAATTGTTACAATAATATTATGGTAAGTACCTACTGTCTTTATATTTGATACATTGTAAGATGATTAAACCAGGCGGCGTTTCGTTCATACAAACGTATTCCCCAATTTCCTTATTAAAGACATAGAATATTTTCTTTTAATACAGTTAGTTAAAAAATCTTAAAAAGGAAAAAGATGATTAATACAAAATCTCGATTTTGGCGATTTTCCTTAGGTATTATAAGCCTGACGTGCAGTTGTCCCTTTCGCTCAGTACCTACTCAGGAGGGTAAAAGTGACAGCGCAGCAACAGTTTGGTCAAATGCCTATTATTCAAAATTCTCGGCGCCTGGCGTTTTAATATTTTTTATATTGCTAAAATCTTATTATAAAAATTACATAAGATACTTCATTTGGTTATGCCTGAGTGGTATTTTCTATTGTAACTCTGAAAAAAAATAAAAACATTATTATTAAGGTAATGATGAAATTTTAATATATACAATGTCAGAGAAATGATGTAATTTTGATATGGACAATGCAAGAGAAATTTAGAGAATCTACAGAGGTCATGAAAAGCAGTTAATAGCTGAGTTGACTAATGCATTGGGTTCAATACCTCTCCTAGTTAATTGCACAAGTATCCACTTATAATTTTATGATGGTAGAGGGATTGACATATTATAAAGATGTTCGTAACCTTGGAATGGTTGGTTGTCTTAACGCCATTTGACCATTATCACTTCTTTCAATTAACACTCTTTTTAATAATATTTGCTAAATTTCAACTCAAAATATCTGGTGCAAAGCAATGGAAATATCCATTTATTTTATTTATTTACTAAATTGTCTGCAGCCTAGATTCATTCCTATTTTTGTCATAAGCGCCTCAGGGTGAGTAGACCATGAAATTGATAGAAACTGTCTATTTATATAAAGAAAGGTGTCAGTGCTGATTTGATTTTTTTACACACCTTCAAAGTGAATCAGAGATTGATGAACTTTTGCCCACTTTACCTTTCAAAACAAGAGGAAGTCGAATTTCAAAAAACTCTCTGTAAATTCCGGGCAACGTCATGTACTTCAGATAGTAAAAATTTGTATGGTTAGGTACCTCCCGAGCTACAGCATAAAGTCCCCCGAATGTGTTCTTGCCGGCCTGCATTACGAGGGATCGGAACATTCCCTTGCCGCCACAGGACCGCAGCTCCTCGTTGTCTGTCTCCGACAGATCCTCGTCCGTTGCCGACGGAGACTCATAATTCAGCAGCTCGAAGGGGTGACCCACTTCCACGACTCTTCCACTAAAATGACATGTCATGAAATACTTTCTTGAATTATAACTTCCTACCCCTATATGATTATTTCCGTCGTCGGGTACTAAATATTTAATATTATTTGTTAAAAGTTGGCAACATTGGCTAGACGTTTTGATTGGCCCGAATTTCGGTGGGGGAGGGGGCCCGAGGATCCCTTCCCTCTGCGCCGGGAGTCCTTCCGGCTTCTTCTGGTTTCAACCTCGCTATGGGTCGGTCTTCGCATTTTGGCGGGCCGCCTAGGTTTTGGTTCCAACGGTTTTTTGGAACACGTAATTTAAAATAAGTTAAATTTGATATATCCAAATCAACAAGCTAACACCACCTGGCTCGCCTTATCAAGCTCCTGACTCCGATGACGAAGAGGATGAGGTGCCTCCCAGGAGTGACCCTGCCCAAGTGTCCGCTATTGAGGCACCCCTAATACCTGAAAGTGACATTTTTTTTTTTTTTTTTTTACAGTAAATACCGCACAAGAATCTCAACTGCTCCCGTCTGGAGCCAGTGAGACTATGGCATCCCCAATTGGGGTATGTTGTGAGGCTGAAGGTAGCGGGGAGGGGAAGGAGGTGGGGAAGAGGAAGGTTGGGAAGTACCTGGCTATTCAGGTCTGGTCACTAAACACGGCTAAAGCCATTTTCAAGCAACGTTTCAATTCTGAATGGCAGGTAGGTTATGTCAAGCAGCTGGCTGAGAGGGTCCAGACCGCAATGACAATCATAACAGATCCTTCATGCCGTGCCACTAAAGATCAGCAGATCAGGATTCAAAAGGAGCTCATCAGTGTTCTCTCCATTTCTAATATGATGGCTCTGGAAATGGGTAAACTAGAAGGTGCCCTTTCTGCGTTTACATCCAAGTGCATGCCTAATAAATCACCGTCTGCGCCCACCCGTTCCTGGAATACTGTCGCTGCTTCCACTTCTGATACCAGTAGAACTCAATATCCCCGCTTGCCGCTAATTACTAGAAATAATGCTCTTCCTGGCCCTGCTAGACCTTCAGTTCTCGTGTTTCCGGCCAACAACACCCATTCCACTTCCAAGGCCACCATGAAAACCCTGAAAACTGCGGTCAATCCTGCCACACTTGGCATACGAGTAACGGGTATGCGTGAACTGAAAAGTGGTGGGGTGATAATCCACCCTAGCACTTCTGCTGAAGCGACGAAATTGGCAAATGCTCCAGCTCTATCAGAAGCCGGTCTAAAAGCAACGATCGCCCCAACTCGCCTCCCTCGTATTGCTATACATGACCTCCCTCAAGATATTTCGTCTGAAGATATTATCTCGGCGATTCATCATCAATCTTCCAACGACACCGGTCTCTCATTAGAAAATTTAAAAGAAAACATATCTTTCTCTCATAAATCGGGCCCTCGCACTGGTAACTGCATCCACATTTTTAGAGTCCCTTCGTCTGTTCGTCACTCTCTAATATCCCGTTCAAAACTTGCCATTGACTGGCAGCTACACCGTGTAAGAGACTGGATAGATAGCCTGAAATGTGGCCACTGTCAATTATATGGCCACATAGCTTCCAAGTGCCAAGCAGACTTACCCACCTGTGCCCACTGTGCCAAAGTTGGTCACAACCGTGATGCCTGCCCCAAAAAGGAGAAATCTCCATTATGCGCCACCTGCACTTTCTTCAGAAAAACGGCTTCCCACAAAACTGGAGCTCAAGAATGCCCTGCCCGCCAAGCTGCTGAGAGACGTGAACTTTCTAGGATAAATTTTTTAGGTTGAACCTGAAGAATCGTTCTATAAATAATTACTTCTCAACGTACTACCAAAACGTTCGTGGCCTAAATACAAAACTGAACACTATTCGCTGTAACGTCAGTGCATGTCATTACGACTTTTTATTTTTTACCGAAACATGGCTCTCTGATAATGTCTCATCTGCTGAACTTGGACTGTTTGACTACAACATTTTTCGTTGTGACCATTCTACTTCTTCTGTGAAGTGTAAAGGTGGTGGAGTGATGATAAGTGTAAATCAAAAATACCCTTGCCATATTCTAGAAACATCTGACAATGTTTCTGATCAATTGTTCCTATGTGTTATATTTGGTACCAAAAAGCTTGTACTTGGTTGTTTTTACATTCCTCCTTCCTCTTCGGTAGAAGTCTACAAGTCGCATACTGCTTCAATTGAGCGTGTCTCTAGAAATGCTGATTCCTTACTTATTTGTGGCGATTATAATTTACCTAAAATATTGTGGCTGAATGACAACCAAGGGGTCAAAACTCCTACTAGTAATCTTTCCCAACAAGCTATTGAAATTGTAATTTTTTTTGCCTTTATGAATATGTTTCAAGTAAATCCAGTCACTTACTATCTAGGTTCTTGCCTGGACTTAATTTTCACTAGCATACCTAATGTCATAGTATGTGAAGCTGATGTCTCGTTGTTACCTATTGATAAATATCATCCACCTCTCTCTATTAACATCACAAATTTTTTTAAATTTGAATCTTTGAAACCAAGTGTCTCGTATCACTACAAATATCTTAATGGTGACTATTCTAACATGAACAAATATCTTTCCCTGATTAATTGGACAAAACTATTTTTAAATTCTGATATAAATGACGCCGTATTTAAATTTAATGAATGTGTAACACGTGCTATAGATTTGTTTGTTCCCAAGGGATGTTACTCTCAACCCAAGTTTCCAAATTGGTTTAGCTCGAAACTTAAGCAGTTAATAATTGAAAAAAAGAAAACTCATAAGATATTTAAAGAAACTGGAAACTTAAAATTTTATCAAAAATTTTCTCAATTAAGGGAACTGTCTAAAATCGAATCAGTCAAATGCTATAAATCTTTTGTAGAAGTTACTGAGACAAAATTACTTAAAAATCCTAAACAATTCTGGCAATTTGTTGCACAAAAGCGTACAGATAATGATCTCCCTTCAAGTATGTATTATCATGAAACTCACGCTACAAATGGTCACGACATCGCCAACCTTTTTGCTAAACACTTTTCCTCTGTGTATTCTGATGCTTCATGCACCATCCCTCCACTCAACTATGACTATAATATTGACTTGAATGATTGCCAAATTTCACTTGCAGAGGTTTACCAATCCTTAAATAATCTTTCTAACAAAAAAAGTACTGGACCTGATGGCATTCCAGAAATCTTGCTAAAAGAATGTAAATGTTCATTATCTAACCCAATTTGTATGTTGTACAATTTATCACTCTCAACCAGTACATTTGCTGACTCATGGAAAATTTCATTTATTCGACCCATTTTTAAGTCTGGAAACAAGTCAAATATTGGAAATTACAGACCAATATCAATTATATCTAATATTCCAAAAATATTTGAGTCGATAATTACAAAGAAAATCACTCCTATTTTCAAAAATGTTCTGATCGAGGAACAGCATGGATTTAGATCGGCGAAATCTACAACAACTAATTTACTGTCCTTTATAAATACCATTCTTAAAGCCTTAGAAGACAACACTCAGGTTGATGTCCTCTACACTGACTTCTCCAAAGCCTTCGACAAAGTTAATCACCGTATTCTCATGGCCAAACTTTATGCTATAGGCATTAGAGACCCATTGTTATCATTCTTTCACTCTTACTTGAGTAATAGAAAACAAAGGGTTAAAATAAATAACTTTGAATCCTTTAACATTGATGTAACTTCCGGCGTTCCGCAAGGAGCCCATTTGGCCCCGCTTCTTTTTAACCTTTTTATTAACGATATCATTAAAGTATTTTCTCACACACGTTTTTGGCTTTTTGCCGATGACAATAAGATTCTTAAGATAATTAAATCCCATCTTGATTGTTTACTTTTTCAACTTGATATTGACTCATTTAATGATTGGTGCCAAAATTAACTGCATGGAACTTAATGTTGATAAATGCAAAATTTTGTCCTTTTATAGAACTAAAAAACCTATTCAGTTTGATTATAAACTAAATAATGTTTGTCTCTCTACTGTCACATCTATCAAGGACCTTGGGGTCACTCTGGATTGTAAACTTTCTTTCCGGGATCACATTAATAACATCGTAAACAAATCACTTAAACTACTCGGCTTCATTCATAGAATTACCTCTGACTTTAAACATATAAATACACTTAAAACTCTTTACTGTTCGCTGGTCCGCCCTCACCTTGAATATGCTAGTGTCATTTGGTCTCCTTTTTATGCTGTCCACATTTGTTACATCGAATCTGTACAACATCGCTTCCTACGAGGATTTGCTTGGAGGTTAGGACTTGAAAGAGGAGAATACTCGTATGATGAAATTGAACAAACTTTAAACATTTCCTCTTTAGAAAAACGTAGAAAGGACTCTGATCTAATATGCATTTTCAAAATTATCAACAGTATTACTGACACACCTGCTTTGTTACAACTCATCCAGTTCAACATTCCTTCCCGTAGACTCCGAAATAATGAATTGCTGTTCCTCAATCAACATTCTACTAATTATGGATATCATTCTCCTTTATCCAGAATGTCGAGACTTGTCAACACAAATCAAAGCATTGAATTTTTTGGTGTAAGCCTAAATGACTTTCTGCAGTCGTTACGCAAAGTGGTTTTTTAAAGTCTTTTTAAATCCATCTTCAAGCTACTTGTAGTTATCTTCTCTATGTACTTTTATATTAGGGAACGTACCCATACTACGTGACACGTTTAGGGGGGGGGGGGTCTTCAAAATGTCACGCTCCATACAAATGAGCGGCGGATTGCTTAGGATTTTGGTCACCGGGGGGGGGGGGGGGGGTCAAAAATTGCAAAAAGTTGGTCACGTAGTATGGGTACGTTCCCTTATATGTATTTTGTCAATGCTCTTCATCTATATGTAATCTCCTTTCATTGTGATCTCTCTTTTTTTCTTTTCTGTTCGTGTTATTGTTATATTGTTAATTGGACTATTTGTCCGTAAATAAGAAAAAAAAAAAAAAAAAAAAAAAAAACTCAGTGGTGTTTCCGGGCGAGGTCCTCTGCCCAGATTTAACCCGTGACGAGGTAACGTACGTAAACCTTATATAAATATACATTATCCAATCATGCCTTTCATTATATATTAGAATCAATAACTTTGAGTTCACAAAGAGATTTAAGCTTTTTCCCTGGAAGCGTCGAGTCAAAAATAAATTCACAAATTATTTAAAAGCGACCAAGATATCTTCCAATTTTATTAAACCCTACCTATAATTATTCAAACAATGAAGCGACGACCGTTTTGAATCAAATCTGCACGAACTGAGAACACGATTTCCCTGAAGAAGCTAGCTTGAGGTTTGTGTTATAATTTGGTTTTTGGTAAGTATTTAAATTGAACAATTGTTGTTGTTGTGTCCTGATCATTGTGTTGTTATTTATTATTCATTTGTCTACAAGTTCGTACTTGTAGACAATTGAATAAAATATATATAATATATAATTTAGTAAACTCTCCCGTACAGAGGGGGGTAATACATCCCCCAAATGCGATTTTTTTTTTCGAAAAATTGTTTTTTACGTCACATACTCAATCATTTAGGTATTCCTAGAAAGAGTATTGAAAAAAAATCCTGTTTCCATTTTTTTGGTATTAAATAGTTTCTTTCCAATTTCTTACAATTTTTCGTTATTATTCAATTCATCAAAAAACACATTCACAAAATAATAGACACAGATCGTCAAGATTGTCGCCAATCTTCCTCAAACATACTCGCAATTGATAACATGGTGAATGTTTCACTAATAACAACCAAAGAAAATTCATTTAAAAATGGAGTACCTTCATATTGATAAAAAAATTATCATGCGAGTACTGTATGAACCTTTCATTCAGAACATGTAATATGATTCTAAGCGCTTTGTAGATTTTACAGCGTACCTGTCAATGACGATGACCTTATCAGAATCCATAATGGTGTGCAGCCGGTGGGCAATGGTGATGACAGTTCTATCTGCAAACTTCCTCCTGATGGTCTTTTGGATCAACTGGTCCGTTCTGCAAATTTTGTTGATTTCAGCAAGTAGGAGATGGATAAAGACTTGGATGCAAGTAGGATAAAGGTTTTTAGAAACAAAAAGAGATGACTATTCTATTAGTTGGAAGTATCACCCACCGGGGGCGTATTTACAAAACCTTTACAAACACAGAAGCTACTCTATAATTACGGTCATCGCCGTCACTGATATAGATAGAGCAACGAAACGCGTTGGCGACTAAACCGGTATAGGGTTTGTAGGTGAGTTTTGCACAACAAACCCTATCCCATTTCAGTCGCCGCAGCGACTGCACTGGTGTAGGGTTTGTAGGTGATTTTTGCATAACAAACCCTACCCCATTTCATTCGCCGCTGCGACTGAACCGGTGTAGGGTTTGTAGGTCGAATCCTATTCCATTTCAGTCGCCGCCGCGGATGAACCAGTATAGTAAATTTTGTAAATACGCCACCCGGGTGAGATTGGCTCTAGTGTCCAAAGCTTTACAAATACGTCAACAAAGTGGTCACCTGGTCGACAGAATATATCACAGGCAAGATACGCTGTAGGCATTCTGATTCTGTTTTACAGGAATTTCAATTGATGAACTTGCCGGATACGAGCAGATCACCCGTTCACATGTTGGTTTCATGAGAATGGATCGTTTCTTCAACTCGTTTTGAATAATTTGGTTTGTAGGTGGAATGAGCAATTTGGCTTACATCTGAAACAGCATCTGTTTTTCCTCCTTCGTATAATCCAGTCCTCTTCAAGGTTCGCATTAATAAATTCCTTTCTACAGTTCCTAACCATGCTGGCCAACTAAGTGGCTACGTAGCTCCCAAGTCTTTACGCTCTGCAGTTAGGGGGCTCTTGTGAGGTGTCACAAAATAATATGAAATCCTAGGTTAAGTTACTTTGGATAGATTAGGATACTTTATTTCATTTTCTAATTTGTCACTGCCAACAAAACATGAAGCAGTGCATTTCAACGATTTAGTTAATATTTTGAGAGAAAATATTTTTTCGATAATACTTCTGTTTAACAACATACTCGTGATCGACGTTGGCGGTGGCCTCATCCATGAGAAGTATTTTGGCCCCCCTCAATGCGGCTCTTGCCAGGCACAGCAGCTGCCTCTGCCCCACCGACAGATTGGTGCCCCCGTCTGACACCCGCCAGCTTAGGCCCCCGGTCAGCTCGGACACCATGCTCTTCATCTCCACCTATTATAATAACATAAACACTTGTAGCACAAGCGGGAAGCTGGTGAATTACATAGAACTAGTAAAAATGGTCTAAGCTTTTTGTTTCTTTGTTTTTCGCATTTTATAAACACCGATATCTAGCAACTATTCTCCTTCTCAAGACAGTTCCTCATTGCTGAGGATTGCTGATGGTGACCCCATCTCCAATTTCCATGGTTTTCAAGCCTCTTCCACTCCTTGCAGTCTTCCGTTGTGTTGAGAGCTGCGGACTCCGACGTAGGTGCTGGAACGCCAGAGATACTAATTCTCTCCAGGGCATTGGTGACCTTTCCCTTCTTCTTTTGCCTTCCACTTTGCAAGTGACAATGATTTTCTCCAAGTTTGAGTGCTCAGTTGAAATCCTATTGTGGATACCTAGTTCTTTCAGAATTAAAGCGACTATTAAGAATGATCTAAAAAATTCCAACTTCGGACTGACTTTACTCGAAAATAGGAGCCCCATTACACAAAAAGATATACTATAAAATTGACTCCAAATATGTTGTTGATTCAGGAGTTTCCCGCTTGTACCATGAGTTTCTCGACACCGTATACGTCTCAGTTCCATAAAGAGAAGGCGGATATTGGAAGATTTAGGAATGTAGATATATTGGTGCATCCTCCAAATACTATCATGCCTATCTTCATCATCTTAAATTACATCACACAGTAGGTACATGTCTTGGGTTCATGGAGTGTGGTTAGTCCGGATCTTGGCGGCCGATGCGTCAGCCCACCTGCTGGGCCGAACTGAGAGAGAATTGTAGAAGGAGGAAGAATGTTTGAGGAGATTATGTAAAAAAAGAGTGTTAGAGGGACCATGCTATTAATAAAAACAATTAATAATTAATAGGCGTAAGCGATTGTTGTGAAATTTTACAATTACACGACTTGTGTCATCATTCAAAAAAACATGTCATCATTCAAAGAAAAAATGATTTTTTCATTCCCATGTGGTTTTTTTTTCGTAGCATACTTTGCTATTGTTTTCTATCGAGGGAATATCATGCACTCGGCATCCGAATAGAGATTATCTTAAAAAATAACATACAAGTATCTACATATATTTTTTTAAATTTCAAAGTGTTTAAGTGATGTATTGAGTCATATTACGTTATATTACGTCGGTATAAATTAAGACTGTGGGGTCTGTATTGCAGTCTAAGTGAATATTACCTCGCCCAAAGAGTCCCACAGCTCCTGGTCAGAATGATGACTCCAGGGATCCAGGTTATCTCGGAGACTGCCGCTGAACAGTACGGGCTCCTGTGGAATGATGCTCATTCCGGACCTCAGCTTGTGGAGACCCACATCTTTGATGTCCACCCCGGATAGTCTGACCGTACCCTCGGTCTCGGCCAACCTGGAAATAATAACTATAATTCGAGAAAAACATTGTTTGACCTTTACAATGCTGATCTTTTCAACGCAACGTATTCAAGGTACTTTTGACGTAATACATGTGTTTAAGTTAAACTTCACGAATAACATATTATGCGACATCCGCCTAGAAGGATAGCTGTCGATTTATCATAAACGTCACAGCCGCAAAGAAAGGGTTAAAATGCAGGCAGAAAGGAATAAGCCGAAAAAGCACTAATTCTTTTAAATCGTTGCTCCATTGCTAAGGTTTGTATCCCCCACTCCAATTGACCTGTTGAATAAGGTTCCTCCACTCCTCACGGTTCAACGATAATTGATTGTTCGAATTTATCAGTGATCTTCCTGTGCTTTCCCTCACTTCCACATTGTCAGTGAGCAAGAGCTTATCCAAGTTTGATTTCTTCGATTCCAGGTTTCGTGACATTTCTCCAACTGTTAAAAACTGACGAAATTTGGCACTTATCGGAAATAACGCAAGCCTCCCTACAAGATGTACAGCTTGACAAAGATAAAACTAATTTATAATTGAAGAAAAAGATAACTCTTATAATCTAAACCAGGGTTTCCCAAACTGTGTTCCAGTCTTCCGCTCAATCTGAATAGGGGTTCCGCGGCAATTAGTCGGAAATATAATATACACATATTCATATTTCAACACTACTGATATTATTCACAAGAAATTATTAGTTGTATAAATATTTCACAATAGTTGTTAAGTTAGGTACTATACCCGTTCTGGTAGAGAGACTAAGCTTTATGGAAGTTGAAAGAGCCGTTTATGAAGTTACCGCAGTAAATCTTCATTTTACATACTAAAAAAATCTCTGAAATTGATTACTGTGCTGTGATAAAAGTCAATAACATGAACATCCGTGTGATGTGGAAACAATAACACTGGAATAACGGATCTGCACATTTTTCACGAAATGTTTGCCAGCTCTGGTTTGATATCTGATAGGCGATTCTAATTATCGATATACAAGATTCAACGCCACTGATAAGGTTTATTATTATTAGTTGTTATATTATTATTATGAGGGGGACCGTTGTATAAAAATGTACATGTTTATAATTTTTTATTTAGGTTGTTGTTGACTATATTTGAATTGTAACCGTTGTTTTTTTTTACCTAAAACACATGTAACTTTTAGTAGAGTATTTTGGTAGCGAAACCCGGTCGAAACGAACGCCAGCGAAGATTTCTATTTATACTGGTATGATGAAATTTGTATGAAGAATAAACAATTAGTGGCGGGCGAGTAGTTTGAAAATGTTGTGTATTTCATATAGTTATAGTCCTGTGGATGAACGAAGGAGGAGGGGTGGTTTGCGGGAGGGGATGAGGCGAAGGCAGATAAGGTGGAATGGGTTCGCGGGTTGGAGGGGCGCGGGAGGGGGGAAAAGCTGGGCAGGTAGACAGGGGACGGCAGGGGAACAGGGACGGGAATGAAATCGGCACCAGCGACGCCACTAACTACAAATTTAGTCAAACAATTATAATACTTTACAATAGCAAAATAAAGTCACCTATATAGTGCTGCAATGATGGAGCTCTTCCCAGCGCCAGTTCTTCCCACAATTCCAACTTTTTCTCCGCTCTCTACTCTGAGGTTAATGCCCTTCAGGACAGCTTTTGAATCACTACCTTTGTCGTATTTAAGGTACAAATTTTCAATTTCAACACCACCTACAAAATGAATATATTATTAGATGGACAGACCATCAATGCACCAATAACATATAAATTACTTACTAGTTTCACTTATCAATGTTAGCTTTGTCACACATTCAACATCACCAAACTTCCAATGCCTAATGCCTAACGATTTAAGATTGAAAAATATTTGAATCATAAGATATTATCTAAAATTTGTAGGTAAACCCAACTTTTTCAGATCCCAGCATCTTTTTTACCCTAAGTTAAGGGTGAAAATGATACTGGGATCTGAAAAAGTTGGGTGATTCTGAAAAAGTTGGGAAAATGATGCTGGAAGTTAATAAAAAGAAAAAGTAAAAAATACAAGGTGCCATGTTATTATTTGTGCATATTAATTATGTAATCAAATCTCAGGAAAAACTGGGTAATAAAATTGTTACTTGACGACGTAACAGGAAAAAAACAATATTTTACCATCATTAGGCCATTTTGCAAGATCCACCCCTGGATATTTCGTAGAGAAATCTGCTTTATCTGTTTCCAGTTCCGGTTCGGACGGTAAATTTGAGTATTCAGTGATACGTTCAACCTGAAATTAAATAGACGTCATTAAATTTTTAAATAATTTTATTTTATTTCTAATTGAACGCTTTAATTCAGTACAGCTGATAACGGCTTACCGAAGTCATTTGGTTTTCAACTTCCGCTGTTTGTCTCATTCCCCATTGACACATCCCCACTAACCCCATAACTTGGGTTATAGCCAAACCTACATTTCCTCCAAACGTATCTAGAAAAAGAAATATTATATAATTAAATTAAGCACTAGATTTTTCTCAAAAATCCAAATTAACATTTTCACCATTTGGCCGTGGCCTTTTAGTTTTTTTGAAAGTTGAAAGGTCCGCGTAATAGGCCGATTCCTGACAAGGGCGGATTTAGGGGAGGGCACGGGGGCACGGGGGCACGGGGGCACGTGCCCCCCCCCCCCCCAAGACGGTATTTTTGTATATTGTGGAGATTTCATTACAGTACACACACAGGACACTTTCATAAACCTTCCTATACATACTTGAACTTTTAATAGTAATTGTTGTTTTTTTTGCACGTCCGCCCCTTGTGCCCCCCCCCCCCAGAAAAAAATCCTGGATCCGCTCTTGATTCCTGGTGTCTTTCAGCTTTCTATCAAAGGGTAATAAACTGGTAAAATTAACAATATGATAGTTGTTGTCCTCTTCTACTGAACATCATTTGCTCGAAATTTGAAAACGACCTAGGATTGGCATTTAATGCGGACCTTTCAACAGTCAAAAAAACAAAATGGTGCCGATTATGTTACTGTTTGGTTTTGAAATGATAATAAGCATAGTTCCTACCGGAATGTCATTTATCCAGTTCTACCCTCCCTAACCATATCACCTTGCTGAAGAAAGCAATTTAAAAAAGGGAACAATAACAACCATTGCATTGTGTGAGAAGACTTGTGACATTTGAAGGAACTGGTTGGTGTCATTAGTTTTTTTAAATGCAGTGTTCGACTTTTCAGTGGTAAGTATTTAGTTTTCCCGTATGTATTTCATAATCTTATCTTACATATTATATAATTACCCAATTTCAAACAAACGCAGTTTCGTTTTCGTACAATTTACAGAGTCCTTTTTGCCTGTTGCTTTAGAAGCTGTAATTTGAAGATAGTTTCTGATGCAACATTTTTGTTCAGCCAATCCCAGAGAGAAATCTGATTACATTCACTTCATGAGAGAATATGAATCTTGGGGTCACATGATAGATGTGACAAGTTCATCAGTTTCGACTGGAAGATATTTCATTCCTCCTCATTGTGTAATTAAGGATACTGTTCAAAAACGCTCAAAAGTTCAAAAACATCTTCTAACCATTTAAATTATGTACTTTTGATTGGGCCTAAACTTCAACAAGATATTGTGAAGTTAATATTGTAATAATCGCCTACAAGTTAACTGCCGCAAAGCATCGTTCGGCTCTAAAATCGTGGTTCATGAAAGTGCGATTCGTGCATTTTCATCGAGTTACAGGCAAAACTTATCAACATTTGTCTCACGTTCGGCACGGCAGATTATACCTTTTTTAATACGGTTGATTTATTTAGAGGTGGTGGGCGATTGCAACTTGTAAATATCGCCTCGAATGTCCAACATCCTGAACTTTTTCCCAAGAAAAGTAATTTTACTAACATGATTATTGACTCGTATCGTAAGAATTATTTGCACGTTATTGTCAATTCTAAAATCAAAACATTGGATTGTTTCCGCCCGAAATGACCTTCGGTCGCGTCTTAGTAAATGCATAACATGTTTTTAGGTTCGTTCTGTTGGTGTACAGCCTATGATGGGAGGTTTGCCCCAAATTAGATTTCGTGAAAATAAAAAAAATACTTATCAGCTCGTGATTACCTCACGTTTGCTGCAACCATGCCGCAAATCAAATGGTATTTTCATCTCTCTTCTGCATCTCACTTTGGAGGCATACATATATGAACCAGGAATAAAATCCTCATAATATCACCTAAAACGAGTAAGGGGTGAACAAGTACTCACGTTTGAGGAATTAACAATATTGTTTAGTCGAATAGAAGCCATCTTGAATTCTCGTTTATTATCTCAATTGTCGTCTGATCCATCTGATCTCGAAGCATTTATTTTATTTCTTTTAGATTTTTATTTGCTCTGTAAAATATATTATACTATAGTTTATGTAATATGGCAGACTGGGATTGCACTACCCTCCCAGCCCTGCTGGAATAAAAACTTAAATAAATAAAAATTGACGCCCGGTCATTTTTTTTTGATAGGTGCTCCTTTTACATCGGTTCCTGAACTTGATTGGTCTGAAGTACCCATGAATAAGTTATCGCGGTGGCGGTTGTTGCAAAAAATAACTCAGGCATCTAAGCAATGGCCACTGAGACGCATCGAGTAATGTCATCCGGGTCCTGATCAAGATCGAAACAGATTTTTTGTTTTTTTTATTTTTATTTTCTTTATTCATTTTGTTTGTTACAGGTTCGTTTTACATGATTTTTCGACTACCAAGCTAGGCAAATGCCCGTATTATGGTAGTTAAAACTGCACAAAGAACATTTCGTCGGTCAGTTGTCAAACTTTATCCATTACCACTATGAACGATTTTACTAGTAATTTGATTTTTAATTTTATATTAATTTATAGTTTTTATTTTCGTTTGTTTTTTTCCTTATATGATGTTCGATTTACCGCGGTGCAGGTTGCTATGAAAGATAGTTCTTCGGTAACGTATCTTATGAACATATTGGTTATGTACTAATATTAGCTTTATTGGAGACTTACGTTTCGATTTTTTAATTTCGATAAAGTTGTTCGTTGCACAAAGATTGAATAATTGTTTGTCGTTTTATTAATTATAGGTTGTTGTTGGATTCATTTGTTTGTTGTCAGTTTTCGGAAATGTGTGATTTACCATCGGTCGTAGATAAGAGATTTCGATATCTTTTCGGGGGCGGGAATGTTTGGTTTTGAAATGATAATATGCATACTTCCTATCGGAATGTCATTTATCCAGTCCTACCCTGCCTAACCATGTCACCTTGCTGAAGAAAGTATTTTGAAAACAGGAACAATAACAACCAGTGCATTGAGTGAGAAGACTTATGACATTTGAAAGAACTGGTTGGTGTCGTTAGTTTTTTTTATGTGCTGTGTTCAGCTTTTCAGTGGTGAGTGTTTGGTTTTCCCATATTTCCTTTGTATTCCATAATCTTATCGTACGTATGCTCCAACTTCAACAAAAAGTCGGCAACTGCGAAAATCTGATGGGTGGTTTGACGAAGAATGTCGAAACCAGAAGAGATCAATGCGTAAATTGGAGAGGTCCTACAGACACTCAGGAGTTACATCACGGGACGATTGGATACGGGCTCGAAAAGAGTACTCGTTATTAATTCGCTCGAAAAGATCTGAATATTGGACAAGTAGGATCGATTCAGAGCATCATATCATAACCCACAAAGTCTGTGAAACTCGATTAAGACGGTCGTTACAACCGACAAACCGAAGATTTCCCAGGGGTTCTGGGCCCACTTCTCTTCATCCTCTTCACAAATGATGTCGCTAAAATAATCGAATCATTTGGCCTTCTATCTCACTGCTACGCTGATAACCAACAAGTTTACTTTTACTGCCTACCAGAGGAAGTAGACAGTCTAAAAACTCGCATAAATGAGTGTCTAGAAGCAATCACCCGCTGGATGACCTCAAATAGATTGAAATTGAATCCGTCAAAGACTGAGTTTCTCTGAACCGCCACAAGCAGACGTCAGCATAACATTGATAACTCCACAACAACCATTTCAGGAAGCAACATCACTCCAAAGACATGTTTAAAAGTACTGGGTGTCAATCTTAATGCTGATTTTTCCCTTAAAACTCAAGGGAACCGAACCGTAAGCACGGGGTTCTTTCAATTAAGGCAAATTAAAGCAGTAAGAAGAAACCTGCCAACAAAGGCGACCAAATTACTAGTCATTTCGTATATCGTTTCACGTCTAGATTATTGCAATGGAATATATGCAAGTCTTCCAAAATACCAAATCAATAAATTACAATCCGTTTTCAACGCTACGGCAAGACTTATCACCGGCGTATCTAAATATTCCCATATTTCGGAGTATCTCAAAAATCTTTACTGGCTCAAATGTCCTGAAAAATCCAGTTCAAGCTTTGCTGGACGGTATTTAAGTCCCTTAACGGAATGGCTCCGGCTTACTTATCGGAATTGTGTATTCCAGAAAATTCCAATTCTAGATAGTCAACCCAGAGGTCAGCAGCATCATCAGCTATCGGAAGGTTGAAGGAACCAAAGCGCACACCAGATACTATGTTCGGTGAGCGCGCTTTCGGAGTGTCAGGACCTAAAGCCTGGAATGGACTGCCACATGACTTAAGAATGATCACAGACTCGGCAGAATTTAGAGCTAAACTTAAAACTCACTTTTTCAGACAGTCGTATCCATAAACTCAAAAACCTTTCAACTTCACCTTCAATGCCCACGACACTGTAAATAACTAATTTGGAAAAAAAATAATAATGAAAAATTTTATTTAAAAATCTTAATTGGAAGCGTTTTTTGAGGTCATTTCACGAACATTCTCCAGCCCTAAAGAGTCCTAAATTCTCCAGTCTTTCAAAATAAATATCAACTCTACTTTTGTCACTAATCTTTTAATAAATGTAATACTAATAATGATGGGGGTAGCAAATGTAAAATCGTGCAATGTTCTGTGTTTTAAATAGAATGTCCTCCGCGTGCAAAGCCGAATCTTCTCCTAGCATAAATTTCTAATTAAAGTGTGTTTGTCGGAAGTGACCTGCCTGAAGTATGTTTCTGTTTCTATTTGTAAAAAGTAAAATTAGATAGAAACTAAGAATTCTTAATAAATTGTACAGCCCCCATGAGGTGATTTTTCAATTATTATTATTATATGATGTAATATAATCACCCAATTTCAAACAAACACAGTTTCGTTTTCGCATACTTTGCAGTCCATTTTGCCCATTGCATTTGAAGCTGTAATTCGTAGACAGTTTCGAATGCGATTACATTTGCAGTTACACCCCCCCCCCCCCCGCCCCTTGGCCCCCCAAATATAAGAAAATCTTTCTTCAATCATTCGCTCTACATGTATAATCTAAACCATCTAAGCTTCCCTTTATCTTACTTATTACGCTTGCATCAGCCTTGCATTCTTTTCATATTTTTCTCACACTATCATATATGGCTTTACCACATTTAGTCCTTCCTCTGCCAGTTTCATGATTCACTTCATCAGGGTTGGGTGTTACCTGCATTTATCCTTCTTTCAATATCTCTGTCAGCCTTCTCATTTCTCGTAAACATATGTACTTTCAGAACACACAAACTTATCCACTGTCATTTTTGGGTAACTATTACAAATTGTCTTCGGAGATGCTATGTGAAGGGTTATTTTAGGGAAAGGAAATAGTGAAAGGAAAAAGGTATGATAGGTGGTTAGGACTCTCTGGGTTAGTGTGTCCGGGAAAGATGGATATATGAACCTTTCCCTCCCATTGCGATGCGAGGCAATGTCGAGAGATTCCTGCTGGAGAGGTTAAATGGTCTCCCTCAACCAGTCCTTTCCAGCTCGCCACGCATTACGGGGGCAAACGCATCAGCCGCTAACTTGAAAAATCACATCCGATGAACTCAGGAATCCCTACCAAGTCACCAAATTTAGCAATCCACTTGGGATGACTTATAGCAGAGGTGTTCTTTATCCAATAAATAATTACCGTGGCGGCGGTACCCACACTCGCCTCCTAAATTGAAAATTTTGCTTCATTCAAATTCATTCGTCGTTTCACTTAAAGGTACCCTTAACGTGGCACGACTCAAGTATTTGATTCCCTCGATCGTGTAATGCAGCCCTACTGCTCCCTGTGGCCAGCCAAGTTTTAAATGTGCGGTCCGCCATCTTTTATTTATTTATTGAAGTGAAAACTTCTTTAGCACCGTTGTGATTTGACAAACACATACATCTATATGTTTTAGCCTGCGAGAGAATGGGATAGTATAGTCGGTCTCCTCTTTGTACGGTGCTTCGTATTCTCTCCACTGTTGTCTACTTTTTAGTTTTCTTATATCTTTAGCGCCCCTCCCTTGAGTTTTTTCTGTATCCGCCACTGCCCTAAACTGCATATTTATTGAGTCTAATACGAGTTGCAAAAATGTTATTCCCTCACTCAAAAATTAGTAAAAAATTAATATTGCATTATTTGATATGTAAATATCGATCGAAAGGTACTCAGAGTAGTCACTATCCCCTGATTAGAGCAATATGTTGTTGGATAGTTGATGGTTTTCCAGAAGACAATGGCCAGTTTGGAGTTGATGACCAGCGGCGGTCGAACCCCACGGACAGCAACTAGACTGCGGATTCTGAGGATCCCACCGTCCCCAGGCCTGGCAGGGTGGTGTTCACATATGTGAAGGCTTATCCGATTGGCAAACCCACCTTCATTACTAAGCAGCAAGAAACTATAGGTGACCGCTGCCAGGTAGGCGCAGCAGACTATGTCCATCCAGAAGGCGAAGGCTCGGTTAGAGTTGAGGACCAGCGTCCAAACCGATGAGTGCAGGTCCTGGTAGCGGTCAAACTCCATGGTCAGCAACTGGGCTGCGGTCCCCGAGGAACGCACAGTTTCCAGGCCTGAAAGAGTGGCGTTCACGTGGGTGAAGGCTGGCGACCTGCCTGGAGTAGATGATTTTAATTAATTAATAGGTTAGTTAGTTCATAATACATATACATATAGATAGGTTCAATGTCTATCTGTCACACTTCGAAACTGTTAGCGGTAGAGACAGCCAATTCTATAAAAATGACCCATTTAAGTAATCATTGGTGTCACTAAAATTAAACTAACTAATATATTGCATAAAAAAATATTGAATAATACTTAAATACTTTATTTTGGAAATAAGAAAATCATTTTTTTATTCATTTATTTACAAAAATACCACGCAAGGGAACTTAAGCAATTCCACAAATTTCATTGCTACAACTAGCTACGGCTAGTTTCCTAAACTGAAATATGAGAACACTTGTGTATACATATGAGTTCTTTATTTTCTTTAATACTATTTTATTTAATATTCTTTGATATTATTTTATAATCTTTATATTCCCTTATATTATTGCTTATTTAACCTTCGTACACTCGCGCACGGTGTCTCAGACGGATATTCTCATCATATATACTTTTTAAGCATTATTGGTATTTATTATATAAACGAAGGTATTATTGAATTTAAAAAAAAAAGAAAAAATATTAAAACTTTAACTTTATTTGATAGAAACAGACTTCTAACCCAGCCCCTAAAAAATACATAATTTTTTTACTCTAACTTTAATGGCAAAAATAATGTGTTAAAAAAAAAAAACTCTTAAATCTAATAAATGAAAGAACAAAATAGTCACCGGGACAAAGTAACCGAGACAGAGCAATGACGTCATATGTAATATATAGCCACTTGATACAACATGTATTACCGTCAATCTTTGAATATCCTGAGAGATTCACAAATTCGTAGCAGCTATACCTAGGGGGGAAACGTCCCTGTCCGACCTGCTGACGGAAGTAGCAACATCTTGTGTCGAATTCTTGAATTCGGAACTGAATTATTATTATTTTTTTTTTTTTTTTAATTATTTATTGAATCATTTATTATAATTACAATTTTACAACAAATATATATATTTTTTACAGGTATTTTTTTTTTTACTACCCTTCCATTTAAAGCATTTGCTTGTGTATGGAAGGGGAGTGTACATAAATGCTATTAGTTATTAGTTATAAGTTAGTACTTAAATAATTAATTGTACATAAATATATGTGAGCTGCAGTATTTATTTGATAATGGTGTGAATTTTTTTAAAAAAAGAAAGAATGTAATGGAAAACTAAGGATATTTGTAAGATTAATTGACAGTAGTTTTTTTCTTAAGAATATTTTTAAAATGTCTCTTGATAGAGAGCAGTATTCGGGTTTTATCATTAATGCTTCTGATTTCTTCTGGTAGACGATTGAAAAAAGTTCTTCCCTGGTAAGTATAATGATGCTGTGCAAAAGACGTATTTAGTTTTGGGCATAGAAAAACATGTTTAAGTCGAGTTCTGTTTTCATTTAAAATGGATATTTATCTTTTTCCTTTATAATTTGAATCAATGAATTTTTAATATATAAATCTTTAAATGTGGGTACTTGAAATTCTTCAAACAGGCGTTCTGTTGGGTAGTCTAAGGATTTTTTTAAATATAATTTTAATAATTGTCCTTTGTACAATTTCTATTGGAAGAAGGTTACATTTATACGCGGATCCCCAACTAATAATAGCGTATTGTAGAGTGGATTGAACTAAGGCATGGTAGATTAAATATAGATTTTTTATCGACAGAAAATTTCTAATTCTTAAAAATATATATATTAATTTTCTGATTTTGTTTACTACTTGACATATTTGTTCCTTCCATTTCAGATTTTTGTCGATAATTACTCCGAGATATTTAATTTTATTTGTTGTTTTTAATATTGTACAGTTTGATTTGCAATAATTTTGGCTATGAATTTTAGTATTATCGTGTATGACAATGTTAAAATTTTTGGGAGCATCGTTTGGATGGATTGCAAATGGAATTACAAATGTCTTTTCACTATTTAGTGATAGTAAATTAGTGTCGAAAAAATTCTTAAGCGTGTTGATGTCTTCTGTGGCCTTTAATTCTACATTTTCCCAAGTCTTTTCACTTATTATTAATACTGTATCGTCGGCGTATGATGTAATTTGACCATTTAAATGTTGAAAAAAAATATCATTTACACATATGGTAAAAAAAATTGGTCCAAGCACTGTACCCTGCGGGATTCCAAAGCTTGAAATCTCTTGATCACTATTAACATGATTGATTTTTACCACTTGAGGGCGGTTTTTTAAGTAGTTTGTGATCCATTTAATCGCGTTGCCTTTTATGCCAATATCATTTAATTTTTTTAATAGCATCTCATGGGATATGCTATCGAATGCCTTTCTGAGGTCAATAAATATGCCCGCACATTTTTTAGCTTTATCTAATGATTCGTAAATGTATGAAGTTACGTTAACAATTGCATCTTGTGTGCTGAGTGATTTAATAAAACCAAACTGGTTTTTGTGTAGTATTTTATTACTATCTAGGAAATTTACCAATTGTTTTTTTACTATTTTTTCAAAGATCTTTCCTATGTTAGAAATTAGACAAATTGGGCGATAATTCGTTACTTGGTGTGGATCACCAGATTTGTAAATAGGTGAGATTATTGTGTTTTTGTAGTTCATTGGAAATATTCCTTTCGTTAAACTCAAGTTTATTAAATGAGTGATGGGTTTTATTAAGTAAGATTTCATAGATTTTAACATGTGTGCCGTAATAGAATCAAAACCGGGAGACGAACCTCCTTTCATATTTTCTATTATTTTTAAAATTTCACATTCTGTTGTTATTTCAAATTTTGAAAGTATATTACGTTTCTGTAGATTTTTATTTTTATGTTTTTCTGGGTTAGAAGGTTTATGAATATTTTTCGCAAGATTTTTTCCAACATTTGCAAAGAAGGAATTAAATATGTTTGCACATTGTTTAGGCTGTAAGTTGGCATCTATAATTTTTTTATCATGTTCGATGTACTTAATATTTTGTGTCTTTTTTGTATTGTCTATGGCCAAATTCACAGTTTTCCACATTTGTTTATGGTTATTTTCTGAAGATAAAATTTTATTTTTAAAAAACTCTTCCTTACTTTTTATAATATAAGATGTTAATTTATTTTTATATTTTTTATAAAAAATATATGCTTTTTCATCATGGGGATTTTTTAAAGTTGTTTTATAAAGTTTTTCTTTGTTTCTGATAGATATTATAAGTCCTTTGGTAATCCAAGGTTTTAAACATCTTAATTTTGATTTTATGTGAATTATTATTTCAGTTGTCGAATTTTTAATGTGTTGTGACAGAATTTTTTCAAAGTTAGTGGAACATATTTCGGTATCATCACTCTTTAAAACATTGTTCCAATCTTCCATTTTTAGTTTTTCAGAGAGAATAGTCATGTCTATTGTTGATTTTTCGGGTATTAAATTATGTTTTTTATGTTTAATATTATTATTATACAGAAGTAAGCATGAATGATGGTCAGTTATGTTAGTTTTCCAAACAATTGATTTTAGTTTGTGAAGATCTTTAATGTTTACGTTTGTCCAAATGTGATCTAAACAAGATGGAGTATGTTCTTTTATTTCTCTAGTATTTTTATTTATGCAAGATATGAAATTTTGTTCAGTCATACAATTGATGTATTCAGTTTTGTTATTATTTTCTATTTTTTCATTAATGTTCACATTAAAATCACCCACCACGAAGCAGAGTTTATTTTTTAATTTTAATAATATGTATTTCAGGTCATTAATAAACGTAATAATACTTGAGCCATGCGTTCTATAGATAGCTATTAAATGATATATTGATTTGCCGAGTTTGAAATGTACTTCGATGCAGTTTACCAAATGTATTGGGTGTTCTATAATGTTAACAATACTAAATTTATTATTTGCAAATATTATTATACCCGAATTTTTGTTGATATCTACTTTGGTAGAAATATAATTGTACTCAGGTAAGTGATAAGACGGTGACTCAGCGTTTGTAAATGTTTCAGTTAACACTATGAAGTCCGGCTTTTTAATTAAATTATTTATTTTTAGAATTAGTTCATCTAAATTTTTCTGAATGCTACGGATGTTTATGTGCATAATAATTATATCATTGATGTTTTTAGAAATAATTTTGTTACATGAATCAGTACAAATACATTCATATTCTTGAATTTTAATATTTAATTCTAATTCGCTATTTAAGAAATCATCCATTAAATTAATGTATTTTGCAAAATTATATATAATTTTTTTTATTCAATGTCGTAGTTTATTCTTTCCTTGGCTAATTTAAGCATGTAAGAACGGAACTTACATGTTTCGCTGTTTGTTCGGTGGTCTATTTCATTCATTTTACTGTTGAAGGAGTTAACTTTCTTCTTGTTAGCTGAGTGACAGTTAGCGCATTTGGGCGGTAGTTCCAGGGATTTACACTCGGAGATGGGATGATCTTCTGAACAGTGCTTGCATGTTGGTTTATTCATTTCAATTATAATAGTGGCTTTGAAATTGTGTGAAATTCCATGTACAAAGATGTTATTTGTGGCGCGGCGCGTATGGCATGGCGTAGGACATGCACTCTTTGCTGGGTTATCCACGCAGACGCTATGGTATTAATAACGTTCGATTATTAGGATTTATGGTTAGTAATTGTTAGTTACCTAAAAGACCGATAAGAGTAAATAACTGTTACAAGTCCATTCAGCACCAATGCGCCCGCCGCACTAAACAATGCCTAACAACAAATTAAGAAGCTACTAAAAACCTCAAAGTCTAATTTTGTTAATTTTATAGAAATCAACGAATTATTGATTTTTCGGTCTAAGAGACCAATGCGCGAGTATAGGAACGTTAAAATGCTTATACCCTATATTTAAAATGTACGTAAAATCAACCATCCTTACATGGGCATATGTGCCTAGCATGGTGGTCGAAAAATTCTAAATTATATAACCATTAAAGCAATAAACAAAAAAAAATAATTAAAAAAATGCAATAAAAAACCAGAGTAACCAAATTATATAATTAAACATACCGTTTTTTAAAGATACCCAAACAATTTTTTTAGATACGCACCTTTCATTATCAAATTATCAAGTATACCATAGACAACATACAGAAATCGAAAATATTCTATATTGACTCGAATAAGTACCCCTCACGGCAGTTTCAAAGTAACAAACACGCAGGATTCGGCGGTTATGAACTTCACGATTTTTTCATTTTTTTTTATAAATATTAAAAATATAAGATAAACGTTTAAATACAGGTTAATTCATGGGCTATATAGCACTATAATAAGTTTTTATGTCTTCGAATATATAATTTTTTTAATGTTGGCGAAAAATTAAAAAAAAATTATCTTCTGAAAATGTCAAGCAAACGGCGAAAAAGTTTTAAAATACGCTGTCGCTCCAATGGTTAACGACCGTTGACCGGTATATCTGTTAGGTGGCCGTTGACCAGCGTCCTCGTAACGTTACTAATAAACGCTAATAACGTAATAACATATTGACATTTTTCTGTTGACTGCATTGATGTTTGGTACAAGTGCGCAAGCGAAAAACAATGTGGGCGCGGCGCGGCCATAAATGTGTAGTGGAGATTGAACTAATAAGTATCGATGCAAAACCCAAAAAAACTAAGGCCAATAAAAAACTGGACACTGGAGAGTTAATAGAGAAATAGCAAGATACTTACATATGCTTTCCATCCTCTTCAAACTCCTCCCTGTCTTGATGTAGATGGTTCTGGCTATTGATAGCACTATAACAACCAGGGCTGTGGGTATGAGGAGCCAATAGTTAGTTATGCAGACCACTACCAAGATACCAACGATTTTCAGAAGGAACTGAAACACATTTTTTTTAAACTTAATGAGTAAAACCTCAAGTGTATGTTTAATGAAGACAATATTAGCGAAATCAAAAATCTGTAACAAAAAATCAGAAAAAGATACGGTTTCGTCTACGAATCGAACCCACGATCTTAGCCTAGCCGAGGCGGTGCTCTGCCACTGAGCTAATAGGACCCTATCCGATTCAATCATATTTAACTGACGAAGAACTACTAATATTTTCATCATTTTCCGAATATTTTTATTGTATCTTCATGTATAATTGCAAAATTCATCTGAAACATAATACTGTCTGGATAGTGTCTTGGATAAATTTATCCAAGTAGACCGAATCATCAGTCAGTTCACCTCTTCTTTGGTATTCCTCCGGGTCACTTCCACAGAGATAACCACTTGGTCATATTTCCACACTGCCATTGGCAAACCCATTACATTAAGGAATCTTCCAATAATTTCACTCGCAAGTTCATTTTCACGAGAAGTGAAGCTAGCAATCCATAGTGGATGATACTCTGATGGGTGGTAGTAAAGCTTGGAACTAGCAGAGTAATAATCAAAGTAGTAATAATGTTACATTAAGGAATCTTCCAATAATTAAGAACGTGAGTGAGGCAAGGAGTGTGTGCCATGACCGAGTTGTTTGGCGGTTCGTCCTCTCTGCCTACCCCTGCATAAATGGCATGATGATTAGTTAGTTACTTAATTCATTTTGATTCCGTATGATTTATTTTGTAGCATGGGTCCAAATAATTGGTATCTGCAGTGTGGTATAGGCATCTCTTCTCTAAGCCGTGTGTGACAGATTAATTGGTATCTGCAGTGTGGTATAGGCATCTCTTCTCTAAGCCGTGTGTGACAGATTAATTGGTATCTGCAGTGTGGTATAGGCATCTCTTCTCTAAGCCGTGTGTGACATCTGAGAACGTTCCATATACTGTAGCAGTTTACAAGTTTCAGATGGTTCTGTGCGCGCCAATTGTATTTTGACAGCCATTTTATTTTCATAGTGGTTTTTAGAAAACTATATTTTAAAAACCTACTTATTTGCTTTTTAAAAATTATATTGCGATACTGCAAGAGCCGGCAAAGATCGAATACCAATCTCAGAATATTAGTGTAATTCTATATATTTTTTTAAATAAATCATATTATCCTATTAAGTTTTTTTTTATTTTATATACAGGGTGTCCGGGGGTAAAGTGCATTATCTCCGGGAGGTGATTCTATATGATAGTAGAAGTAAGTTGGCCAATGGCAGTGTGGAAATTTGACCAAGTGGTTATCTCTGTGGAAGTGACTCAGAGGCAGATCGAAGAAGAGGTGAACTGACTCCGTGGATTGGAGCATGGTGGGAAGACCTGCGTACTGGAGAATAATGGCTAGATTGTAAGAGAACATCAGTGTGAAATATTTGGGGTGCAGGGGAATTCTCAAGTTATCATTATCATCATCATTATCATTACATTACATAGTATAAAATGAAGTCGCTCAAAATGTATGTGCGCGTTAATCTTTTAAACTACGCAACGGATTTTCATACGGTTTTCACCAATAGATAGAGTGATTGAAGAGGAATGTTTATATGTATAATACATGTAAATTATATTAGAGAAAAGCCGAGAAATTCAAAGAAAACATATTTTTACGAACGTCACTTTTGAAATTCGTTCTACGGAAGAAATTGGAAAATAGATGTCCTAGAGTAAGTAGGTATTTGATTTTCCGTTTTCAAATATCCAGTGTTGCATTGCAAGCATTGTATAATTAGTGGCGATCGCTAACTATATTATTATATAAATAAAATAAAAAAATAATAATATAGTTGATTCAAGAGGAAGGTTTATATCTATAATACATGCTTATTATAGTAGAGAAAAGCCGAGAAATTCAAATATTCTATTCAGGCAGCGGGCAGCGGGCAGGGGTGGTGTGGATTTAATAAAGGTTGGGTAATGGCGTTGTGTTTCGTTAGCCACAGCATCGTGTGGCCGGGTCTGCTACTTGTTCATAATATTGTTTTGTTAATTATTGTCTGTATCTGTGTTTTCTCCTTAAATAAATTTTTTTTTAAAAACATTTGTAGAGGAGAACACATAGTTATATGTGGATTACTAAACTTACTTCAATACACTCTACTAGAGCTGGTGGTAGAATTGTATCCACAGTGCCCATGTCCTTAGAAAACCTGTTTAAAATCCTTCCAGAAGCGTTAGTGTTGAAGAACCACATTGTCGCTCTAGTTATTCCTCTGAAATAATGCAAAAACATCCAAAATAATTTTAAAAATACGCGGTAAAACCCTAACAATGTATATTTTTTTTACATTAGCTCCACGCAGGAGGGGCTGAGGAAAATAATTTCCCTCTGGGCCTCTGTCATTTTTGAGGATGCTGTGAGGAATATCTTTTTAGGGAAAGAAAGGTGAGGAAGTTCTGGGAAGGAAAAAGGTGTGAGGGGTGGTTAGAAATCTGGGGGTCAATTTGTCCAGGAGTGATGGACGTATGAGTCCACCCCTCCCACTGCGGGGCAAGACAATGTTCCTAGAGAGTACGGCTGGAGAAGTCAATGGGACTTCCTCAACCACTCTCTCCCGATCTGATCTGCCAAGCAGCTGGTAAGCGGACGCGTCCGCCGCCGCGGAAAAACCTCCCCCTGAATCCGAGCACCCCTGCTTAGTCACCAAACGTAGCGAACCACTTGGGAAGACCTTATAGCAGAGGTATTGGTTATCCAATTGATGAGATAAAATGTCTCCGTTAACCAGACTCTCCCGATCCGACCGGCCACGCACAAGGTGAGCACACGGATCTGCCGCCAAAACCTAGACAAACCTCACCCCATGAACCCGGGCAGGGCCTGACATCCCCTCACCCTATCACCAAACGTATCGAACCACTTGGGTTGACTTATAGCAGGGGTGTTTGATGGCTTTCCAATAAATGATTCCCGGGGGTTAGGTACCGGTAATCTATATTTATGAATGGATATATTATCCTTATAAGCTAATATAAGCATATTAAACAAGATTAAGGGACGATTTGATAGTTTGTGCATGTAAAGCACACAAAGGTTTGATAATATTTAATAACCAAGTAGATCTAATAATCAGTCTTTGGCATACCTACCAAGATATGTTATGGTCAAGTCAGGCCATGTAAAGAATCGGAATAACAGAATATGACAAAAATGTGTAGTATTTCATTCTCTCTACCTACCCACGCATGGCTGGAAGATTAGTGGTACTATATCAAAAATATTTGGACTCTAGTGAGATAAAAGGACACCGGGAGGGTTAGAGCGCATTTTCTGAAAAGCAGTTTTGCCAGTAATGATGAAGATCGCACTATATTGAAGCAACATTCAACATACATATTAAACAATAGTTTTAAGAACCGTTCACATCTCCAGAGAAATTATCTACTGATGTTCTATGGACTTACATAATAGGTATTGTAATCTTGATATAATTTAATTTAACTTGTATTGTAAAAGTACTGCATAGGTTTTAAAAAGTAAAAAAAAAACCATTAGGTATTTTAAAAAAATGTCACTCACTTGAACATGGAATCGTGAAGATTTATCGACGCTCTTTTTTTTTTTTTTTTACATGAGCTCCACACAGGAGGCCTTGAGGAAAATAATTTTCCTCAGGGCCTATGTCATCTTTGAGGATGCTGTGTGGAGGGTTTTTTTTAAGGAAAGGAAGGAGAGGAGAGTTCGGGAAGGAAAAGAGTTTAAGGGGTGGGAAGGAATCTGGGGTTCAGTATGTCCTGGTCATCCGCCTCCAAGACCTAGACAAACCTCACCCCATGAACCCGGGCACCCCTGCTAAATCACCAAACGTAGCGAACCACTTGGGGTGACCTATGGCAGAGGTGTTGGTTATCCAATAAAGGTTCCCGGGGCGGCGGTACCCATTCCCGCCTCCCAAATTGATGATGTGCTCTGATGCACATCCCAAAGAAAAGCACGATTTTAGTCAACATTAAAACAATACAGATGATTATCAAACCAGAGTATACATATATGTTGATTTCTCTGGATGGGTACCACGAATATTCTCCCAAATATTTCGAAGACCTGTCGTTAGAATCCCACAATGTCAAATTTGTGGTGGCTGTTTCGCCTGTCGAGTTTGTAAACAATTCTGAACCATTTTTGTGTATGAGAGATTCTGATGTGGCGGTTGAGAGTTCCTCCATGTTAGCCCTGCAAATGGAAAAGATTCACCAGTAGAGGAAGGAGTATAGAAGGATAATGCAAATTACAAAATGTAAGAAATCTGCACTACATATGTATTTAAAAAAAATTGTATTGAATACATTAAACATACTAATTACGGTTGTAGGTGCATGGATAAGTAAGTAATGTGAAATATTCCTGCGTAATGTGTACCAGTAAGTTAATTTTCAAAACTGAAACAAAATATTTATCATGTCAGACAAGCGATGAAGTAGGCACTTATCAAAATTATTTTGCGAGATAATATTCTTTATTCGAAATGAGTTTTTGTTTTGTACAAATGCATGAGAGATCATTAATGGAGGAAGATACGTTACTGATACAACGCGCATGATTTCACTGAACTAGGTTAGATGGACATACTTATGCATCACGTTCATATACATGTTCTTTGAATGGCTATCCTTCTCATTAACGGTGCAACATTTTTTTGTTATTCGATTAGTATGAATATAACGTGTCTTTCATTTTTAAAATGTAATTGGACATTTGTTAATGTTAACTTTTCAAGTTCACTAACATTTGACTTTTTTTTCTTTTGGAAAACTAGGCAAGTACTAATGCCTTCTATTTTTTTCTACTTAAATAAAGTTAGGTAAGTGAAATTTTTGAATTTGGTAATATTCCTCAAATCTTCTTCAACAATCCTCTGCAGTAATAATTTTCCATGTCAACAGATGGCAGTACTGCAGTCACTTGCAAAATGGCTGATGTCGATGTTCGTATTAGACAGGGTTCTGAGTATTGATTCTTGAATGTAGAAGGTGAAACGACTATTCGCATTCATGAAAGATTGAAAATTACGGTGGACAGTGTTGCAACAGTGGACGTCAGTACTGTTATACGATGGGTTCGTCTAGCTAACGAAAAGCGGAGCGGCGGGCCGTTGATTGCATTGACTCCACACAAGCTTGAGCGAGTCGATGACATCATTCGTGGTGACCGCCGGATAACTACAGAAGAATTAAGTCACATTCTCTCCCTCAGTAAAGGCAGTGTGATGGCGATTATTTGACTGAGGTACTCAAAAATTTGTGGGTACCAAGAACCGACCAGAATAAAGAGGCAATAGCCTCACAACACTTGCAGCGCTGCCGTTTGAAAGGAGAGGAGATTCTGGAAAAAAATGTGGCCGGAGACGAAATACAGGTTCATTTTTTTAATCTGAATCAAAGAGGTAGAGTCTATAGTGCTGGTAAGTAACTGGGCCCGACAATGGATGACATTTGGACGACTTTGTTTATTCTCAGCCAACTTGTGAGTTGGGAAACATCAACATTCATTTCCGTTTCAAGCGATCTCGTTTTCTTCAATTCTCAATGTATCAAAGTGAGTGAGGCCATAGAAGTTGTCATACCCCTTGACGTCCATCATCCTAACCAATTAACTTTCTTTTCTAAAATATTAAAATCCTAATTGGAAAGTTCCGAACTACTGCAACTTGCACAGCTACAGGAAGTTCCATCGATACAGCGGTTTGGCACTATGCGAAACCAATACTTAGGTGTTATTGGACATGGTTAATGCAATTTTGTAAACCTCTGATCACCTTACTTTTATTTTTGTCGTTTGTATTTTTATATCGCGTATGTATTTTTTTATTGTAACTTATTGTTATTATATATCACCGCACTTTAAATTGTTGTTGCTTATATTTTTTTTTCATTTTTTTTATTTCGATCGTAATTTTATTTATGTTATTTCTTTCTCGTGTTAAAGATGTAGGTACTGCCTTTATTTATGTATGTAAAAGTCCTCTGGGCGTAAAATAAAGTAAATAAATAAATTATAAAAAATTACCGTGTTGTCTTCATAAAGTAGAGTTCCATTAATACCCTAATTTGTTGTAAAAATAAATAAATAAAATAAATAAAAAATAGCAACGGTCCAAGAATTGATCCCTGTGGCACTCAACATGTTATTTTACTTAGTTCACTCGTTTCAATCAACATCGTTTTTTTTTGCAACACTAAGATACATGCCCTCAGATGGACCAAAGCTGAGGAAATAGACGCAGATTCTATTGAAAAGTAACAAATTAATCGTCGATAGTGTGGTTTTCAACCCACGTAATAGGCCACTTGCATCACGTTTTTTTTAAATTTTTTCCGGTTTAGACAAATATTCTAAGACATTCCGTATTTTTTTTTAATCGTATTTTTGAAACCCTGGGGATTTCTTGAAAATTTCAATCCGAAAAATCAGACCATTTTTTATAAACCGGAAAGACAGGACATAATTTTATAGGTGCGAAAAAACGATAATTACATAGCCGAAAATCATTTAAAAAAAATAACGTTTTCCACACGAATGGCACAGGAGAATAACGAGGCATACCAAAAATATTACATCTCATAAATATTTTTTTCCTTAATCCATCTTATTGATCATAAATCATTATAATGTACAACGTATATATTACTAAATTCAATGAAATTTACTTGTACTTGTAAATTATAATAATAATAAGAATATTATAAAATTTGATTTTGTTAAAATCAGCACCATAACCATTATACCTCTAAAACACGTACCGACTTCTAAAATATACGGGGTTCTCTTCAGAAGATCTGTCAAAAAGTCAAACCAAATGATAAGTTCGCAGAGAACAAACAATAAATCTAGTGAACGAATTAAAAAATTCGCCTGAAATCAAAGTGATGCCATATAAAAAAAATAAATCAGTGTGGAATTTTACAAAATTAATAGGAACATTTTACAAAATTAATAGGACGGGACATTTTCATGTAGTGACGTCACGAGCCCAAATAATGGATTTATTTATTTATTTATTTAAAAATAAAAAAAACTGTACATTTCTAAAAAAATTTACTAACATTTTCGCAATCTTAATAAAAAAATCTATTAACACGAGTTTTTCCAGGTCGTTATGAATTCAATGTAAGTGGTCTATTACATTTTTTGTTTCTTGACATTTAAAACAAAAAAAATAGGAGGCATTACTTTTTGACTGACCCTAGTACTTCCAGTTTCATAAATCATACATAATTATAATATCCAGTAAATTTTCACAGGTGTACGAGAGTTTTAAAATAAATTATAAAGGTACACACATCTTTAGATTCACACAATCTAAGACAACAAAAAACTATTTTAAAAGTAGCACTTTTGACTGCCTGCAAAGTATGCGAAGTTGGAAATACCTACCTCTTGTTCCATACGTTTCAAATATAGGATCGCACTAACCATTTACTGATCCATAAATCGCAGGCTGAGAGAGCTACCTGGCTCAGCACGAAAAGTAACGCCAACATGGCTAGACTCAGCGTCCCACCTAGGCTTTTTACAGATGTAATGTAGACTTTAGAGTCCACTGAACCAGCTTTCTGTTCCTCCGCCTCTCGCACTTGCTTTTCATGCTGCTGGTAGTCTGTTGGAGAGGAGAGGGAGATTTTTGAGCTTACGGAACCGATCGTCTGGTGATTTCCTCTCTTTCGCATGGTTTCCTGGAATTTTTTAAAGTTAGAAAGAATGATTTGATATGAGTATCAGGTTTTGTATTTGATTCATTTTTGGAGGAAACCAATTTAAAAATTAAAAATTCCATTTTGTACAGCCTTACATTTCATGCCGTGGGTACCAGTGGCGGTTGGTGATTTTTTGTATAAGGGATGCTGAAGTATATACTTACCTAATATCAAATATACAGTTCTAAAATTAAATTAATTAAATAGATATTCGAAATATATTTAACGTATCAATCAGCATCCGTTATTCAAGCCAAATTGTCAAAATGGCCGCGCGAACAAATTCTCTAAAACATATTGAATTAATCAGAGAAATAATAAATTCCATGCTATAAAATTATACAATGCTCTACCAGATCAAATCAAAAATATAAAGGAAATGAATATATTTAAAACAAAAGTAAAAATATGGCAGAGAGATCAAAGTGATAATAAAATTAGAAACATCATGAAGACGATATAAAGACAATCCATAACCAAATACAAATATTTTAAAAAACTACAGGCCACCTCAGAACAGGAAATCCTAGTGAGGAGGTCTGTGAAGAAAAAAAATGAATCTATACTTATTATATACATCATACATACATGTACAAACCTTGTTATTGAAATTAATAAAAAATAAAAATAAATAAAAATCCACGCACTTTGTTATGCTCTTCTGTGCACTATGCGTACGGGCAATAAAGTCGTTTTCTGCGCGTTGGATGCTCCCGTCGAATGCTTCACGCAAGGCGGTACTAAACGCATGCGCAAATATCAAACTTTTTCTAACATCGTGGATGCGGAATGGAGCAGGAAATCTACTGTTGCTGGTATTGGTGCGTTTATTCGACACACTACTAGCATCGAGAATGGTGTTGTTATTATGTATTTCATTTGTTTTGTTGTTTTTGGCAGCTGAAGTTTGGACGGTATCGTTAAGTTGCAGTATTTATTGTAGTTTATTTTTGCAAAAGTATGTAATACCTATGTAAATATTAAAAACTAGCTAATACAGCTTTTGAAGGGTTGATTTTATATATAATCCTGGTTAGGATCGCAGCTTACACCACTTCTAAGATCTGTAAACTGAGCTCCGTGATGTTGAGGATATTTGTTAATAAAAACTCTTGATTACTGAAGTCGAATATATTTATAAAAGATGTTCTATTTACATTTAAATTAAAACATAAAGACGCTGACGGCGACGGGAGAAAACGTATAACAACCGGTGCAGGTCGGTGTTAAAACCGAAATACTTGCATTGTCATCTTCTGTGTCGATAGACGACTTTCGGTTATACAAGTATATCATAATTTAAAATGATGGACTGATGGACGTATTTTTATACAACCCGTCTTGTGTTGGAATTCAGTTGAAATTCAGTTGCGGATTCATTTGTTGACGCATTTCGAAGGAAACCATTCTCGCGCTCCTAGTGCTGTAATAAAATTCTAGTTGTAGACCATATGCTGCAAAAATCAGAAGAAATGCATTTTCGAGTTCTGTGGAACCTGAGTATATGCAAACAAATTCACTGTAAAGTTAAAACCAGTTTTGTTATCCATATGCGAAAATCTAAATATTAGAATCTCTTCTCTGGAATGTCGTATAGCTGAAATAGAGCAGGAGAAGCTCTCTGATAGCTTAGAGATGGCGGGTGTAAAGTTGCAGCCGGGGGAACCACCTGTGGAAGCGGTACTTCGGTTAGCCAGCTCCCTGGGAATGCCCCTACTACCACAGGACTTACGACTGGTAACCACAACACAGGACCGGAGACACAATACCCCGGATAAACTCCGTGCTGCCTTCCATAGCTTAAAAACAAGGGACTCCTTCTTAACGCTCAAAAACGCGGCTAAATCACTAAGTTCAAACTCTCCCATATACATAAGTGAAGTGCTAACACCATACTACAAAGAATTACTATGGAAAACAAAGCAAACAGCAAAAGATAAAAAGTTCCAATTTGTATGGTTTAAAACCGGCAAACTACTAGTCAGCAAAGGATCAGGGGAAAAAACTGTACAAATTAAACATGAAAATGATTTTTTAAAAAATGATATAACTAATAAAGGTCACTCAGACCTTATAACAACACTATCCTGATTTACAAAACACCATGGCTGATCTTCTCTCAATTAATTTGAATAGTTCTCATAAACATCATACAACCAATGACACTAAACTATGTGATTCTATTTTTAACAATCCAGGCTCTCTTACATTACTTAATCAAAATATAAGATCACTAAATCATAACTATGACGAACTTGACATTCTCTTAAACAACTTTAAAACAGATTTCAAAATTATAATCCTAACGGAATGCTGGATATCAACAACTTTTACAACAAAACATAAAAAAAATTATACTGCGTATCACACATTAAAAAATAATAATCAAAATGATGGGATTGTTGTATACATACATGATAGTCTAAACGTGTCTGTTTCAGAAATCGACTTGATAAATAATAACTGTCTACAAATAATCATCGACTCAGATACGTGTGCCCTCGCCATATATAGATCACCATTCACACATAACATTACACCATTTATAATAGCTCTGGATTCTCACCTAAAAAAACTCACTTCATACAAAAACATCATCATAGCTGGTGATCTAAACATAAACATACTTCCTAATGGCCACCCTCAAAATATTGATTACCAACTGATGCTTCTGGAACATGGCATTATAAGCACCATTAACTCTCCTACCAGCGTAACCAAAGATTCAGAATCATGTATAGATCACTTTATGGTTAAATCAAAAAGTCAAATATGTAGTGCTGTATACGAATCCACAATCACAGATCACTACACTACTGTAATAGGCCTGACTTCGCCAACTAGAAACTCAACTTTCCAAAATAACACTGCAAAAAAAAAATTGATTACGTCAATCTAAACCAATGTTTAGAAAAACAAACTTGGGAACATCTTACAAAATTTAACTCGGCAGAAGAGGCCTGGAATTTCTTCATAACACATCTACAAATTCTCATTACCCAAAATACCAAAACGATATACATACCTATCCCACACCGCAAAGTAAGACTTAAAAAATGGATTACCCAAAGCATTATAAATAGTATTAAAAAAAGGGACAAACTACACAAACAAATTAAACTGAACCCTTATGACACTCCTCTTTATTTCTTCTACAAAAGGTACAGAAATATTTGTTCTCTAATAATACGAAAAGCAAAAGAATTATATTATCGAAACAAACTTATAGCAGCAAACTATGACCCTAAAAGCGTATTGTCAATTTTGAGGGAAAGTACGCATTCACAGAAGAACAAAGAGGATAACATAAAAAAATTACTTATTGATAATGAAGAAATTCACTTCCATGACAATCCTACACTTATCCTCAATTACATTAACAAGCACTACACTAATATAGGAGCTAGCCTAGCTGAAAACATCAAAAAATCACAGCCTCTCCAAGATATTCAGGAATCTCAAAACACTGCCACTAACAACAGCAATGAAAATAGCAACAGACACTTCAAATTACAAAATATTTCACTAGAAGACACCAATAAAATAATTCAATCACTAAAGAATAACACAACTACGGGACCCGATGGTGTGGATTCCAAAACAATCTTAACAGTAAGCCAACAACTACTCCAACCACTCACATACTTAATTAATCTTAGTCTAAAAGAAGGAATTTTTCCTAGCTTACTAAAAAAAGGTCTTGTCATTCCAATTTTTAAATCAGGACAAAAAATAACATAAACAACTACAGACCCATTACGCTACTAAATACCTTTTCAAAAATTCTGGAAAAAACTATTAAGAAACAGCTTCAACACTATCTGGAAACCAAACAATTACTATCGATGAACCAACATGGATTCAGGAAAAACAGAAGCACAGAACATGCAATAGCTACTGTAACGGACTTCATTACACGTAATCTTGATGCTAAAAAAAAAGTTATTTCAATTTATTTAGACCTATGTAAAGCCTTCGACACAATCTCACACGAAAAACTTTTCAATAAGTTAAAAAACATTGGTATTAACGGAGTAGAATTCGACTTAATCAAAAGCTTCATTTCTGACCGAACTCAACATGTTAAAATTGATAACAAGATAAGTGAACCACTTTTAATTACGTACGGAGTCCCACAGGGGAGTGTACTTGGCCCTTTATTATTCCTCATCTACATAAACGATCTGTGTGACATTGAAATTGAAGGTAAAATCGTGACCTTCGCTGACGACACAGTTCTTCTCTGTCAAGCAGCCACATGGAAAGATGTCTTCATAATAGCTGAAAAAAGTTTGTCAATTGTCAAAAAATGGCTAAACAGTAATACTCTTACCGTTAATACAATTAAAACAAAATACATCACACATAGTATTACACAAAGAAGTCAACCTCCATCAAACATAGACCTGTTTCTGCATGACTGTGAACAAACTTCATCCAATTGTCAATGCGAGCATATAGAAAGGGTCAAACAAACAAAATACCTAGGGGTTATTGTTGATACACACTTACGCTGGACTGACCACATAACTTTCATCACAAATAAACTAAAAGGAGTCATGTACCTAATAAAATCGATTAAAAACATTTTCCCACTGACAATACTCAGATCCATACACTTTGCCCTTTGTCAATCCATTGCCACATATGGAATACTGGCTTGGGGAAGTGCTACAAATATAGCAATTGACCCAATTCAAAAGATACAAAAGGCGATAATTAAACTAATCCTGCAAGTGCCTTTCTACACACATTCAAACATTAGAAGTCATGTCAATAAAACAACTTTATGCCAAATCTGTTCTGCTATACTTCCTCCAAAACAAACTCCATATTCCAATCCAACCAAAAACAATAATAAAAACCCGGTCCTTAACAAATATAACCCTGAACATACCGATAACACACACCACTCACGGACAAAGACATTTTCAGTATTATGCAACCAAACTTTTTAATTATATGCCCATTACTCTGAAACAACTCCTAACTGCAAATACATCTACCAACATTCACAAAAAACATATCACAGCCTGGATCAAAAATCAAGATATTCACTTTATACAAAATACTTTAATCCCTAACCAAACTTAACCAAACTATAAAATAAATAAACACGTCTTTCAAGAATTTACCAACTATTCATATGTACATATATATACCTTATATGTATTTTTTTTTCTTCTAAATATTCAATGTGCAATTATCATTAAAATGTAAAAAAAGAAGATAAAAAAACTAACTTTCTACTACAACACATACCTGTACTTGTCACACTTAATCATAAACACGTAAACACCTCAGCACAGGTTCTCCTAGTGAGGTGTTCACGAAACATACAATATTACCAACCAACAGTTTCACCTTCTCAAACCTACCTTACACCCAACATAATGAAATGAAATATTAATATGTAAAAACTTATTTTCAAAATATATTATGTAAAGATGTTTATAATAAGGTAAAAACTGTAATATATATAGATATAAGTAAATAAATAAATTCGAAACCGTTCTCGAGAAGAGTCTATAATTAAAATTTGTTGCAAAATTCTAAGGAGCTTGTTCTGCGAGGAACCATAATATATGCTGGGGACTCGCATACTTAAGTTAAAACCAGTTTTGTTTTGTGTTCAGAATGAAACAATAAAATAATGTCAGTTGTGGGAACATCTGCCGACACATTTTCGTGATCTGGGTTCAATAATAAGTAAACAAGACAAAACTAATTTTCTTCCGAATACATAGTTACGGCCGCTCTTACCAATCCTACTAACCAACTGGTAAGCCAAATCTAAGGTTCAACACTGCTCAAACGCAAACTCAGCTCTTTCCAACACACAACAACAGAGTGGCGACAAGCCAAGTGCTAAGTACCGAGGTACTAACACGACGGCGGCAAAAGTCAAGCTGACACTTTATTTTGAATATAAAATGCCAGTTTATGGATAACAGTATTTAAAATAAATTATGCATGTTATTAATAAAAACAATAATTAAGTCTTTGATATCAATTTAACATCGAAAGTTTTTACTTATATTGCGAACGAAAGTGGGTGGGGTTATTTAAGATAATCAGTGGAGGTAATCCACCTCTTACCCGCCCTGGTATAAGTAACTGACGGTTACTCCTTCAAGGCTCTCGCAAGATTCTAATTTTTTTTGTTAAACGAAGCTACATTTATTTATTTTGAACGAATCTAGACCTCCAGTGTCCATGCATACGTTGTTAGTAAGCAGTATGCAAGTGCTTAACAGGAAAAACAAAATGCAAAAAATAGGTTAGTAAGACAAAGATAAATTAAACAGGGCAAAAGAAAAACTCATTCATGAGGCTCCATGAGACGGCATTGCATCTGTCAAACCCGCAAGCACCTGCATAAAATAGAGAACATAAGTAATACAATAAATCTCAAATCAATTGGCAAGCACCAACAAAAAATGTGAATGGCTTTTGGTCTGATCATAAACTACACTTAGCTTCCGTGTCCCTTAGCTAACCACTCAGTGAAGCCTCAAAGAATGTTAACTGAATATTTGGGGTAAAATACCCTAAGACTAAAAGAAAATTCAGCGTTGGGTAGTCAGAGGCAGGACAAAGGATAGTCAAGGTCGTCTGATCAAGCCTCAAGCCTGCACATGTCATTGGGGGAGGCGCAGATAGATTTGAGAAGGATCTGCAAAATTAGTAATGTAACTAAAGATGAAGCAGGGACAAGGTCTAGCACACCCCCCGTATGGGGATAGGGAAAAAAATTGAGTTCAGTTCATCCAGTAAAACATTGAAACACTTAAAGACGAACAAAACAAAACAAGGAACATGGCATAAATTAACAGCTAGTGTAGACATTATTAACAGAACAAATCGCAAGGCAATTAAATACATTTTTTAAAACATAGTGAACAAGGTAATATAATAACGCAAATGTAAAATATAACACATAAATCGTAATATATAATAAAATAAATGTTAATAAAATAAAAGAAATAACATATTACAGAAACACAAAACACATAAATCATAACAATTAAATCCAAGCGGTAAATGTAAAGGAATCATGAAGAGTGTCCGTGAATTCAGAAGCAAAATACACCTGGTACCTAAGTTGTTTTACAGCTACTCAGCGACTCTAAGAACAGGCCATCTCTCAACCCAAACTTTCGTGAATTTCCTCAGGCACTCAAAGTTCACCTTATTCGAGACGAGATCTGTATTCCAAGCAGGTCTCGTAATAACTTGTAAACCATCAATCATTTCGTCTCGAGCATCCGTCAAAATCTCACAGTGCCACAAAATGTGCTCGGCTGTTTGGTCGGTATCACCACAAGCTCAATTGGGATGGGATGATAGAGCCAGTCTCTGAAGTCTACCTCTAAACTCCCCATGCCCAGAAAGCAATTGGGTGATATGGTGGTCCATTAAAAGATATGCCCCTTCCATTCTGATTTTAACTGATGGAAAGAAGGAGAAGGTCCATCTTCCCATATTCGATCTATCCCATCTTATCTGCCATTCACTCAGCGTTTTTATTCTCATCATCTTTAGAAGTTCAGGGAGAGGCACTGCTCCACCAGGTATTAATTCAATATTAATTACTTATTTACATATGTAATTACTGTGTACCTTTTCTTTTCTTTTTCTCTTTTTCATAATAATAACAAACATACGTACATTTATGATAGCAAAAAAAAATTATAATTAAAAAAATAAAAATAATTAATTACAAGAAAATTACCTACTTTTATATTAATTGTTAAAAATGTTTTACACCACTGCAATACCGGTATGCTTCAAGTGTATTTGGAATCACATTTTGTGTGATATTGTGACAATAATTATTGAATATAATGTAGCGTGAGCCCAAATACGAATCCGCTGGTTGAACTCCTTTGTAAACAATTACTTGAATATTAATACCTACTATGTTAAGCCTACTTATATCTTTCTAGCTCTGTTTATCATTTTATGTACCATATACTTATAATACTGCATACTTGTTATAATGCTCCTGTACAATTTATTTTATATGTAAAAGCCATCAAGGCGTAAACAAACAAATAAATAAATAAAAAATAAATAAATACCAAGGTGGTTTACAGGTCTTCCTCTTTTCAGACACTTCTTTGTCAAAACTTCCCTAATTTCTAAATCAATTGGCAAAATGCCAGCCAAAATTGGCAAAGCATCCGATGAAACTGTTCTGTAGGTTCCTGAAAGCGCCAGTAAGGGGATTCGCTGGCCCCTCTTAAGCGCTGAATGAATAAGTGAATTACCGAGTCGATGTTCCCATACACAGGCACCATATGAGACTTGTGCCACATATACGCATCTGTATAATAGACGGAGCGCAGGGAAACGTAAACCCCATTCAACAGTTGAGATTCTTCTCAGTTTTAAGAAGAGAGCCTGGGCCTTACTAGAAACGCTTTTAACGTGAGTCAAGAACGAGGACGATCTGTCTAATGTAACGCCTAAATATTTAGTACTCTCTACAAAACGGATTGCAGTATCTCCCATTTTTATGAAAGGGTTTCTACCTCTACTGAGGGAGCCTTTCACAAGGAGACCCACGGTCTTATGGGGAGCAAAAGTCAGTCTGTTTTCCTTTCCCCAGTTAAGAATCATTTTCAAACCTTCTTCAGCTTTATTTTCAACTTCTTTTCTACTGACCCCAGAGACCAATACATGACCCCAATACAATTTGTCGTCTGCGTAATCAATCGCAATAGTGCCTTCAGGTAAGGGTAACCTGGAGGAGTCATCGAATAAAATATTCCAGAAATCCGGTGCAAGAGGAGAACCTTGGGGACAACCCATGTCCACATCTCTTTCAATGATGCAATCACCAAAAGAAATTATAATTTTTCTATCTTTAAAATAATCGCAAGATATTTGAAAAAGTTTTCTTGGACAATTACGATTCTTTAATTAAGTTAAAATCATCTCCCACCATGCATTATCGAAGGCACCAGTTATATCTAAGAAGATACCGATTACGTACCTCTTTGTGCAGACCTTCACCCAGTCAAGCGCAGTCATAATGGCGTGCTCCGTGGACTTACCTGGGACAAATCCATATTGATGTACATATGATGGTGTTAATGTTTCTCGTAGACGATTTTGAATAATTTTTTCCAATATTTTCCCCAATACAGGAAGAAGTGTTATTGGTCGATAAGCTTTAATATCCGTTCTTTTTTTGTCGTTCCCTTTAGGTATGATCCTGAGCACGCCCTTCTTCCATACAGAAGGGAAAACTCCCCTTCTCATACACGTTTCCATAACCTGAAAGAGTTCTTCCTTGGCATGGATCCATACATACCTCACAATTATACTATTCAATTTATCTTGCCCTGGTGCCTTCCTAGGACTCAAACCCTTAATTATAATTTCAATTTCAGCTCTAGTTATTTTAGAAATTTTTTCCTCCTGGGAGAGGATTGGAGGAATCCGTGATTGATTTCTAATCTGTTGGTGGTGGTCGCTTTCCCCAATGACTGAATCTAAGGGAACTAACTTTCCCAGAAGTGTATTGAGAGTAGTCACCACGTTAATTCTCTCAACGTTCCCGTTATCATTGTCGATAACACTAGATAAAAACCGATCAGAACCTTTACCCTTTTTTTCAATGGCGCTACAAATATCCCATGGGTTAGAGTTACCAACATCTTTAACCCAATTATGCCAAGCAGCTCGTTTAGCCAAAAGTACAGCCGATTTGAAAGCTTTACAAGAGCTACTTAGTTGTCTCCTGAGGGTGGATGTCTCCTCCTCCGTACATCCAACCCGTCTAGAGACACTAAAGCTCTGTAAGCTCTCTTAAAAGTGCCCTTTAGCAAAGTCAGCTCATTCGACCACCACGGAGACCTAATAATCGTCTTTGGCTTTGTTCTTCCCAGAGCCGATTCAGCAGCTGATACTACGGCCGCGTTGAAAAAATTCCCCAAATTTTCCGGATCTCTAGCTGCTACGTCATGAAAACCCCTTAAAGTATTACGTAGAGCATCCCCAAAGTTATCCCAATTCGCCCGAGTAGTTTTGAAGTTCCAGGAGGATCTTGGAGCTTCGGTCTTCTTGACACCCACCATATAAGTTATTTATCTGTGATCAGAATTAATAGCACATTCGTGGACCTTCCATTTAGAAATCTTGGCCGCAATCGATCCAGAGCAAAGAGTTAAATCAATATTGCTCTCACCATGTGTATTACTGAAAGTAAAAATACTACCAGATTCATTTATTAAAGAAAGACCTTGCGTCGCAATAAGGTCTTCGACGGCGTCTGAACGTTCCGTCCGTTGTTCAAAATTGTCAAACCACATCGGTGAGCGAGCATTAAAGTCTCCTCCAATAACTATGTTACGTCCTTTAAGCGCGTTTATTGCGCTCGTCAGGCTCAAGATATGTGGTCCAACTGGATTACAATGTTTAAAATAGACTAAAATTAAAATAATTTCAGTGTCTCCAAAATTAAGTAAAACACAAGTTTGGTACTCGTTTGACAGTCCCACCAGAAGGAGGGGACTGATTAACGAAATGTTAACCAGGACTCCCGCCCCCGGTGCTGGGCCAATTTCGAGTACCGCACCCGGATATTGAACAGGCGTTCTACCTAACCAGGTGTATTGCTCCTGAATGAGCAAGATGTCAATTTTTTTGTCAGTCATAATCTTCAGTGCCTCAAGCGTGGCCACTCTAGACCTCTGAAGATTTATCTGACCAAGGGAAAGAAGGTTGTTAAAATCCATAGTCGGTTAATCTGACTTGGGCTTCTATAGCTGCAATTTGGGCTGGGCAAAGCCGATCTCCAGTATTATGTGTTGCTGGCTTTTTGAAACGTGTGCAAGTAGCACAGACAGCAGCTTGCGCCTTCTTAGTGCAATTCTCCACATCGTGACCAGTTGCCGCACAGTGGCGACAAGTGGATTGCTCCTGCGTACAAGCCTTACTGATGTGACCATACTGTTGGCACTTGAAGCAACGTGTAGCACCAATGTAGTCGCGAGCACGGCATGCATTCCACCCGAGGAAGCACAAACCACTGTCTATGAGTACTTTTCTTACCTCAGGGTGACATGTAAGAATCATATTCATGCTAGAACTATCTCTCTTGCCGAATAAAGAGACTCTTCTCATAGTTCTAACATGATCCTCTTTGGTAATATTACACTTACCCTCGATGTTGTTGATAAAAATTTCATCAAAAAGAGAAGAATCTGAAGAAACATCACCTTTGGGAACATCATATAACACAATTTTGGGGAGTCGGCCTTGAGGACTAACAATTTTGATGCCAGTTGCAGAAAATTTTTCAGCAGCTTTTTTATATTGTTTACTCCTCCTGGAGTGGTGGTTTGTAGGGCAATGCCACCACCCTTAATTTTTCTCGTTCGCACTACCTGGAAGCCGTTAGTTTTAGGATTTAATCTCATAATTATAAACGTTCCTGAAAGTACACAACTGAACCAAATTGAAAAAATCAAGGACGATAATTTACAAATTACAACCATTCTGAAGAAAATAGACAACAACATAGAACCAAATTCCATCAACACATTCCGTCTTGGAGCAGTGAGGCCTGATAAATCGAGGCCCATTAAAGTGATCTTAAAAAACTCAACTGAAGTAATGAATATTCTCAGGAAAAAAAACTTTTATCTTAACAACTCCCCTGTCAAAATTTTTTCCGACCAAACTCCGAACCAAAGAAAATATTTATCAGACCTACGTCAATCAATGGAAAGTAGGATACAGGGAGGTGAAGTTGGACTAACAATCAAATATATCAACAGCAAGCCGACAATAGTTAAGAAAAATCCAAAAAACTCAAACACATCAATGGATACGGCCAAAACATCCGCGGCTGCCGAACCAAACTCTTAGAGTTGCAAACTTCTATTCCTTTACTTCAAAACGTCGATGTATTTCTCCTTACTGAAACCTGGCTTGATCCTGATATTCACACCGAGGAACTTGGATTCTCGTCTTATAACACCTACCGCCTTGACAGGAATCCAGCCACCAGCAATAAAACCAGAGGAGGAGGAGTTCTCATATCCGTCAAAAAATCACTGCCATCCACTCGATTAATTTGCAAACATCTAGACGTGGAACAGGTATTTGTATTACTAAAAACTAAATCAAGTAAAATTTTACTGGGATGTGCCTACATTCCTCCTGGATCCAACATCACAGTCTACCGAAACCACATTGATGACCTCGAAACCTTTAAAAATAAATACCCTGATGCCAGAACAATTTTATTTGGTGACTATAATACCCCTAGCATTGATTGGATGAATAAAAACTCTTATAACAACTTAAGCCTACCAGAAAATGCCCGTGAAATAATAGATATGACGAACTTACTCAGTCTACATCAAGTCAATCAAGTCTACAATACCAATAACCGGCTGCTGGATTTAGTATTCTGTAGTGATCTCTCAATTCACATTGTTAAATCAGTTGACGAGGTCCTCCCCCTAGACTGCCACCACCCCGCTTTAAGCATAACCATAACGATGAATAACTCACCAGACGACACAACTATTCTTCCTAACTTAACTTATAATTTTTCCAAAGCTGACTATCCTAATATGAACCAATATCTTACAAATGAAGACTGGTCATTTCTTCACCTCAACAATAGTATTAACTACAATCTTGAAATTTTTTACACAATTATCAACAGGGCCATTGAAAACTATGTACCACTTTCACACTTCAAAGAAGCGAAGTTCCCGAAATGGTTCAACAGCGAGTTAATCAACCTGGTTATTTGCAAAAAAACTGCACACAAAAACTTTAAAGAATCTAAATCCCTTAATGACTATAAGGTATTTCACAATTACAGAACTCAATGTAAAAAACTGTCAAAAAAATCATATTATAATTATATAAATGGAATCGAAAAATCTATACCCTCTAATATACAAAACTTTTTCACACATGTAAACTCTCTTAGAAAAAACAAACAAGGTTTACCCATTTCAATGCACTTCAAAGATAAGAGTAGCACTGATATGAAAGTAAAGGTTAACTATTTTGCTGATTACTTCAAAAGTGTATATGACGAAGATATCCCAGACAATTACATACCACCACCTTCCATTATTGAGAGCATACATATCCCTCCTGTACACATCAATATAAGCGACGTTAAATCTAAAATTAAATCTCTGGACAAAAACAAAAAGGCCGGACCTGATAACGTGCACCCCAATATTCTCATTAATTGCATTGCTTCACTGGCTGAGCCGATTTGTCTATTGTTTAATCAATCGCTTGACACAGGTTGCTTCCCGGACATTTGGAAACGTTGTTATTTAACGCCTATATTAAAAAAGGGTAATAAAAGTGATGTCACTAACTATAGACCTATATGTAAGCTATCTATAATTCCGAAACTTTTTGAAAAATTACTTCTTGATAAAATTTCTCCATATATTAACAATCTCATTGTTCCAAATCAACATGGATTTTTGTCAGGCAGGTCAACTCTGACAAATCTCTCATTATATGAAAACTTTATATCAAATGCATTAGCTAACAGAACTCAAGTCGATTCCATTTATACAGATTTTATCAAGGCCTTTGACAAAGTGTGCCATAAAATTCTACTGGTTAAACTACATAAGCTCGGTATTGACGGAAAACTTTTAGACTGGTTTGCGAGCTATCTATCTGATAGAGTTCTACTTGTAAAAATTAATTTGTTCTATTCCAATCAATTTAAAGCTACCAGTGGTGTACCTCAAGGGTCCCATTTAGGCCCAATTTTGTTTTTACTGTTCATAAATGATATTGTTGACATATTTGATAAAGATGTAAATGTATTGCTTTTTGCAGATGATTTAAAAATATTTAAAATCATCAAAACCGCTGAAGATTGTGCCTGTCTACAAAATAATTTAAACAAATTAATTAGTTGGTGTTCTCTTAACAAACTTTATCTGAACATAAATAGGTGTTATTCAATAAGTTTTTACAGAATAAGTCAACCAATTATTCATCCATATGAACTTAACTACTCTACCCTTACCTCTGTCGAAGAAATTAATGACCTGGGCATAACTTTCGACTCTAAATTAAACTTTATATCCCATATAAACTCAATCTATAATAAAGGTATCAAAATGCTTGGCTTCGTTCTTAGAAATTCCAGAGGTTTCAGGAATATTTCAACTTTAAAAATTTTGTATACATCCTTAGTACGTAGTCAAGTCGAATATAACTCCTCGATCTGGTCCCCCCATTTTAAAATACATTCAGATTCAATCGAAAAAATTCAACACAAATTCTTAAGACACATTAATTTTATCCTCGGTATTCCCATTGAAAACATAAATTATAATTACTTGATGAAAGAATTAAATTTATTAAGACTCTCAGATCGAAGAATTATATCCGACTTAATATTTATGTTCAAAATTGTAAATGGTAGCATAGACAGTCCTGATTTAAATAAGCTCATTGAATTTCATATTCCCACGAGAACCACTCGTTCTAAAATCCTTTTTAAATGTAACAATAATCGGACTGAGTATACGAAACACTCACTTTTACCTAGGTTACATGAAGTTACTAATAGATATGCAGATGTGATAGATCTATTTAACTGCACGGAACAAGGGTACAAGAAGGCTATGCTATCATATTTTTTAAATCACTACTAATTTTATTTGTGTTATAGATTTTTGCATGTAAAGGTATCTCTGTTGTCACTTCCCAATGTATCGTCACAACTAACTGTTATACATACACTGTTTTATCATTACTGATATTTTGAATATGAATTTGTGACATGTAATTAGTGTTTATGGCATACTTATGCCGTTTGTATTAAATAAATAAATAAATAAAAAACCGACGTAATTTTCTTATGCATCTCCTCAGAAGATTTGCCCTCAGGAATACATGGATAAAAGAGAATAGTTGGTTGTAAAGAGGGAGTAGGTCTCTCAAAACCATTTAAAACCAGTTTCTTTGATTGGTTCTCTCCAGCAGCTACTCCAGCATAAGATTTTTTTTGGGCAGTTCAGGATTATTTTCAATTATACTTGTTTTATTCAAAATGATGTCTAATTTTTCTGAAATTCCATTTTGAGTTTCAAAGACTTTTGATAAAGTTTCAGCCTTAGAAACAGCCAATAATAAGATAATTAAGATAATAATTAAGATAATCAACGATAAAATGTTTGGGAACAACGCGAATCATACTTACAAAATTCGTTAGCTGATCGCAGGTTGATCGAAAAGTTGGGAACAGCGGCCGTTAGAGAGATAAATAATCGTGTTCAGAGTTAAGAGGGCATTACCAGAGAAAGCCGGAAATACGTCATTTTCAAAAAAGTTTTTAGACGTATTGACTCTTTTCCACAAAAAAATATAAATGGATTTCGAAAGATTGTTCTTTTATCTAGCATAATTATGTAATAAATTTTTAGAATTTTTTTTAATTTTTAGTATAATAAGGTTATTCCATAGGTCGTTGGCAGATTTGTTAAATTTTCAAAAAAGTTTTTGTATTATACCACACCCATTTCAAATAATGTAATCATGCAGTAAAATAAATCAATACATTATCTAGCAGAGTTATGTATTAGAATTTTAATTTTAGTTTCAATAAAATCATTAAAAAATATGTACGTACATGTGTTTCTTGACGAAAATTGGTCCATTTGTGTATTTATTTGCGCACTTACAAACTAATATATTTCAGATTTTTTTAACATTCTTATTAAATTTAGACATTATTGAAAAATGATAAATACTTATAATCAAAAATAACTACAAAAAGTACACTATTTTAATAGTTTTATCATCACGCCTTTCAGCATTTTTGGATGAAGGTATAAATTAATGCTATTTTGGATTGAAATAAATTCGATATTGAGTTATAATTTTAAAAAGCTGGTACGGAGAATAATCAATCTTTCTCATTGTAACCGCCCTGCACGATCGGAAGAACAACTTTCGACGAAATGTGGATTTTCGTCCGCTGGCTGGTTAAACGCTCTTAAGCTTTACATTAGAGTTGCACACCACGGCCTGCAAAATTTTGACGAAAGCCATTTCGTTGCCCTGGGTGTAACTATTATTTATTAAAATTTGCTTTAATTTATACTTACATTCAAAAATGTTGAAAGGCGTATGATAAAATTATGTATTTTTTGTAATTATTTTTTGATCATAAGTATTTATAGTTTTTCAATAATGTCTAAACAAAATAAGAATATTAAAAAATCTTCTATATTTATATTTGTTTGTAAGACCGTAAATAAATAGACAAACTGAAGTATTTTCGTCACAAAACACGAGTGCGGATCTTTTTTTAAATGGTCTTATTTAAACTAAAATTAAAATTCAGAAACATAGATTTCCCAGATAATTTATTGATTTATTTTCATGCATAATTATACGATTTGAAATGTGTTGTACGAGTATAATACAAAAATTTGTTTGAAAATTTAACAAATCTACCAACGACCTACGGTAAAACCTTATTGTACTAAAAATAAACATATTTTCTCAAAATTTAAAACATAGCTTTACTAGATAAAAGAACAGTCTTTCGAAATCAATTTATAATTTTTTGTGGGAAAGAGTCAAAACTTCTAAAATTTGATTTAAAAATGACCAATTTCCGGTTTTGTCTGGTTATTCTGGTTAGTGAAAATCAGACTTGTATTCTGAACGTAACGTAAAAATTCGAGATGCGAACTCTTTACGAAGGTTACGTGCATTGCGTCTGGTCACCCATTTTACCTTTTTTATACGAATATTTCTTGGCAGATGTGAAAAAATCGGTATTTCGTGAAATGGGGTCATAATAATAGTTGCCATCCCCTCCCCCCCCCCCCCCCTATCCCATTTCCGAAAAATACAATTGCGGCCCGCGGGTGACACAACACATGGATCATATTCCTTCTAGCGTCAAAAGAAAGTGCAAGTTATGTTAAAAGTAATATCCTATCCTACTTCCTACTAATATTATAAAGGCGAAAGTTTGTATGGATGTATGTTTGTTACTCTTTCACGCAAAAACTACTGAATGGATTTTAAAAATTCTTTCACTAATAGAAAGCTACATTGTTTGCGAGATATATAGGCTATATATAGGTAAGCTCTGGCTTTATGAAATTATTTCTCATACGTTTTCTGTCCCTAATAAAATCGATTTTTTGCAAACGTCAGAAAAAAGCAAACCAATTGTCGCCTTGGAAACGATGTTTTTTTTTAATTAGTCAATTCACCCTAAAAAGAGTGCTTTGTTGGCGTCGTACTTAATAAATATCTCTAAGAATGAATCACCGAAATATATGTATGCGCATAAACCCGAACGACTGCACCAAACTGGATAATTCTTTTTTTTGTTCGTTATTTTGTATAAAACTACCGCTGAGTTCTGGAATTATGAAATTTGTATAAAAAATTATAATAGGTGGCACGCGAGCAGTTTGAAAACTGAATGCATCGGGAATGAATGTGTGGAATGCGAGAGGTGAGAGGGGGGAGTGGGGAGGGGGGAAGGAGTGTTGGGAGGGTGTTGGTGGAGGGGGAAAGGGGAGAGGGAAGAGGATGGGGGGAGGGGTGGGTGCAGGGGGAGGGGAGAGAGGGGTTGATGGGGGGAGTGGAGTGGGGAGAGGGAAGGTGGAGGAGGCGGAGTGGGAAACCCCTAAAACCATGCGAGCGAAGCCGCGGGAAAAAGCTAGTTGTAAATAAATTGTCGAATACTTATTTTGAATTGAAGTGTCTTCATTTAATCGAGACGATTGAGACCTTAAAATTATACATGTTCCTTCGAGCCGAATACGAAATTCAGTTCGTTTTTTATGAAGAAATCATCAGAACCAGCGCTCGAAGATTATCCAGGAAGATAAGTATTGGTCGATTTCCAAAACCACGTTCCTTTCCAAAACCATTATCATACAAATGCCAGATTATAAATTATTTCATTATTTCTCTTATATAATTATGTTGATTAACATATGAACAAAATCTTAATTCTTAATTACCCACTTGTAATCTATTATTGTAAAACTATTTACATAACGATGGTGTTATTATTTACACCCGGAATGATGTTATTGTTTCTGTCAAAGAAATAGCTATTCCACATGCTAACTGTCTTAAATTACAACTATTTGATAATACATGTGTTATAGCGGTTTATAGATCTCCTTCTCAAACACATCTTGATAACTTTCTTGACCACCTGAACAATTTACTCCGTTCTGTATCAGCACTTAACCACGAAGTTATTTTATGTGGTGATATAAATATAAATATTTTGGAAATGAACTGCTTAAAAAGCGAACAATAACTTTCACAGCTGATTTACCACGGTTTAAAACCATTTCACCAACTAGAGTCACTTCAAAAACTGAGAGATGTATTGATCACATTATGGTCAAGTCAAAAGATGATCCTCAGAGTGCTGTATTCAGGACCAGCATCACAGACCATTTCGCAACGATATTGAGATATCCTAAATCTATAATAACCAAATCAAAAAAAAAATAGACGTAAAGCTTAAACTGTGTATAATGACCTGCTAAATTCAAGACTGAAAGAAAAAACATGAAATACCGTTTTATTTGCAAATTATGTCAATACAGCAGCTGATAATTTCATAAAGTGCCTAAAATTACACATTGAAAATTGCTTATCTGTAAAGAGAATCCATGGTAATAAAAATTACTTGTAACCATGCATAACTTCTGGAATTATTGACTGCCTCCCTATAAGACGTGACAAATTACATAAGAGTTGTCGCCAAGAACCAAATAATATTGAACTAATTGCATATTATAAAAGACTAGCTGGTTCCCGGCATGCGTTGCTATGCCATTTAATAAAGAAATTGTTTCCCCCTCGTATCCTTTCCCATTCGTCCCGTTCCCCTTCCTCCTCTCCTTCCTCTCCTGCGTCACCTTCCCCTCTCGCGTTCCCACTCTGATTCCTACACCTTCCCTCTCTTCTTTCCACTCCCCCCCCTTCCCCTGTTCCGCGAACCCCCCTCCCAAGTTCCCTCCCCACTCCCAGGTTCCCCTCCCCTATCCGGGTCCCCCCCCTCCCATGAACCCCCTACACGAGTTCCCTTCCCCCTCCCGCATTCCATACATTCAGTTTTCAAACACCACCCACATCATTTTTTAATAAAAATTTCATAATGCCAGAGCTCACCAGTAGTTTTATACAAAACTTGTCCTGACAATAACGAACACAAACATAAAAGAATTATCCAATTTGGTGCAGTCGTTCGGAAGTTATTTAGTTACATTTCGGCGATTCATTTTTATTTATATAGATATAGAAATTGGTGTTCTAAAATTGTAAAAACGATCAAACAGTCATATTATAAAAGGAAACTTCATGAGGTTAAAGGAAACATAAAGCAAGAATGGAAAATAATAAAACAAGCATTGGACATGCAAAAGGAATCCGTGCCAATAAATAAATTGAAAATAAATAATAACATTGTTTCTATAAATGATAATCCAACGCTCATCAGTAACCATGTAATGTTTCAAAGACCCAATCTTGTCTGATTACGTCCAAAAGGGATCGAAATAAAAATCTAGTCTCTTTCAACGGAAGCAATCTTCCGAACAGGCCCTCCATTGATATACTTGGTGTAACCCTAAGTGACCAGCTCAGGTATGGGGGCTCCATCGAAGCGAGAGTAAAGCTAGCCTCCCAAAAACTGGGCGTACTGTACAGGGCCCGCAGATACTTTAATAGTACACAACTGCTAACCCTGTACAAATCGCAAGTGCGCCCCTCTGGTCCACCTCTGGTCTGGAGCTCCAAAATACCTGAAAAATACCCTCGACTCTGTGCAGAAACGGGCGGTCCGTTTGATAGATTCTCCCATCTTAACAGACGGATTGCAATCTTTAGAGCACAGGCGTCGGGTGGGAATGCTATCCTTGTTCTACCGGTATTACAATGGAAGATGCTCCGAGGAACTAGCATCATTGATCCCTTCGGCACCGGTGCATAGTCGGGAAACACGCCAAACGCGTGCCCAACATTTGTACACAGTTGACATTTGTCACATGAGAACGGGTCGTTTCTTCGACTCATTCTTGTGTTCAACAGCTCGGCTGTGGAATGATTTGCCGGCCTCTGTGTTTCCTCCTTCCTACAACATGGGTCCTTTCAAGACCAATGTTCATTCCTTCCTCTCCTCAAAAAGACCCTCCACACAGCATCCCAGATGACATAGGCCCTGAGGGAAATTATTTTCCTCAGGGCCTCCTGTGTGGAGTTAATGTAAAAAAAAAAAAAAAAAATGTAAATAATTTTTTTAGAGATATAGGTCAAAATTTTGCTAATCTTTTGTACAGTGCAAATAACACCAGTGAAAAATTTTTAATCAAAAATTGCAATCCAACACAATCTATGCAAAATGCCTGTTTTGAATTCAATCCAACGAATTGTAAGGAAGTTCTAAAGGTTATTAATGAGCTAAAATCAGGTTTTTCGAGTGGAAATGACGGTATAAGTGCAATGGTCTACAAACAAAATTCTTCTGAACTAGTTATACCTATTACAAACATTGTAAATTTTAGCTTTGAGAATGGCTTGTTCCCTAATAACTGCATAAAAAACAAAACAAAATAAGAAAGCTAGCCTATATCTTCAAGACTCTAAGAAATATATTGGACAAAAATTACACTAAACACTGTATATTATGCTCTTGTTCAATCAACGCTTTCATATAACGTTATTTGTTGGGGTTCTTGTCATAAGACTACTCTAGAGCCTTTAAATATTGCACAAAAATGAATTTTAAAAATAATGTTCAAGAAAAGTTTTATGTATTCATCACAGTTATTATATATCGAAAGCAAAATTATGACAATAAGGCAGTTGTACCCAATACAGGCTCTCTGTAAATTTTTCAACAACATTATCACTGCGAAAAGATCTCAACAAGTGCGCAACACTAGATTGGGCTCTTCTTTAATGTATCAGCCGGTATATACCAAAACATCCTTTGGACAAATAAGTTTTTCATATAAAGCTCCATTGCTTTATAATATGCTCAACGAAAAAATAAAAACTATTGGTACATTACATTTATTCAAGAAAATGGTCAAAATATGTATACTAACTGAGAGTGCTGGTTTTGGATTACCCATGTTGTCGCTAATATCATAAATCACTCTGGAATTAAGCTATATTTCATACAATCCATATTTAATAACTGTGTACGTACTTAACTTATTTATTATTATGTACTTTTTAATTTGCTTATTGTTATAAGTATTTACTTATTATTATCTACTTCTTTCGTATCATAATTTACTTACTGTACCATATAATTGTTTATTAGTATTTACTCATAATTATTATGTACTTTATTTACTTATGTTTATTTACTTATTATTAATAAATTGTTTATTATAGTTTACTCATAATTATATTATATATTATCAACTTAATTTATTTATATTTATTTACTTAATAAGTATATTATATTTATTACATAAACTATATAAATTTATTAAATATTATTATTATTAATATACTTAATTGTTTATTATTATTTACCTGATATTATTTAGCTGTTATTATTAACCAATCTTTATTTTTTGTTAATAATTAAATGCTATTGATGGTCACCCTATGAATGCATCTTGTAACAGGTACCTTGTATTTACATATATAGTTTACAGTATAATGTTATTGTTGCCAATGATGAGCATACTGCCCAGCTATAATTAAATTATTAATAATCCATGTCTGAATAATTGTTCTCACTGCTTCTTTTGTAGGTTTATAATTATATTTATTTATATTTATATGTATTTTTTTTAAATTACATTATTAAACTGCATATCGCGATACAGGAATGCCCTAGTGAGATATGCAACTTATGTTTTTTTTTGTATTTCTTATTTTTCAATAAATAAACAAATTGTAGTAATGAAATATTCCAATAGTAATGTTAAACATTTTCAGCCTTACTAAAAAAAAACCACAGCGCGACCGATTAACTGTATTATTGCAATAACATAAATAAACCTTGTGTACGCTAGATCCCAATTTGTTACTAATAACGTTTCTTGCGTGGTCACGCTGTTAAAATGCATTAAGATCTGACAACATTGCAAATGGTTTTAATTTCCTAGGAAACAATGTTGTTTTAATTCTTCTCCGCCAGGGGCATTATTGGCGCGCCTTCTCAACGGCACCGCGATGAACATAGCCCGGTGTGTTTTTTATGGCGGGGTGTCAGAAAAATTTGTTAGTGCCTAAATGTTGTGATTTTACTTATTAATTTCTATTGTAGTGACGAATTTACTCTTCTATTCACATGATTGATATATTTATTATGTTATGTGTGTGGTTTACATCAGTTTAATCGAGTTATTGTACAAACGCCGTACTTTCAAAGTTGGACTGTCAGAATATTGTTCTATAGAACTATAGATAGTTTTCTTAAAAGATAAAATTAACATTTTAAGATCTTTATTTTATGTGAATTTCATAAATGTGGTGTTTTTTTAAATATTAATATCTAATACATGTGTACCTAAACTTATCAACGAAATTAACGTTTTAAAGTTGCTAGAAATCTGTTATAAAAGTCGGTATTATTTTTTTAGGTTAGTTTTTTGGCAATAAAAAAACTTTGAAATTTTTTATTATTTTTTTATTGTATGTACGAGGAAAAAGTGAGGTGGCAGTTTCGTTCCAAATTCATTATATAAAAGGTCAGTATTTTTCAAATTTTGTTTTTTTTATAAATTTCTGTACACTTTCATCAAATATGTTTGGGTAAGAAATTTTTTCCATTTTTTTCCGAGTTTGGATCTTAAATTATGGCAGTTTTTGAAAACTAAAGTGTATTTTAAATACACGAATCTAAAAGGTAATTTTGTCTAGTTTTCATAAATGGTATTGGTTTTTACGACACCTTTAAAAATAAGAAATATATAGAACATTCAAAATACTTAGGAAAAATTCCAAATTTCGTCCGAACATCAATCGTTAAAACAGAGATAAACTACCCCCCCAGGCCGTGGAAACCATGTGTATTTTTTTCCATGAAAAATTTTTTAATTAGTAATGTTTTCACATCCGCGGCCGTTTGTCAATTGAATAAAATTTTCACTGGGTTTTTTAGTAAGGCTGTAAGTTTGTAGAGTATTATCATAGTTTCTATCAGATTGCGGAAATCAATAAAAACAATCGCATAATTTCAATATTTTTGGAATAACGTTAAAAAATCTGTGTTCTCTTCGTGGAATAAAAGGTTTTCTTTATTAATCAGTAAAAATTGTAGAATTTCGACATGCGTGGCGGTAATAATAAATTGTGAATCTTTGTTCTTAGTGTTTTAGAGAATTCTGTGAAAAAGTATTTAGTTTTTTTGCCGGTATGTTTTTGTTGTTGCGTATTTCATTAAATACCCAATATTGGAAAAATTAAGGTTTTTTATAAATAAACGTGGAGTGCTAAAAAGGAAGTAACTCGATTAAAATGAACTGTTGAATACTCTCTCGGTTAGTGAAATCAAACTCCGGTACGAGAAAGTGAAATCAATCATAGACGATTTTGAAACTCAAATGACATTGAAAATGTGGCACAATGGGAATCATTTGAAAATCAATTAATCTAATTAAAAATATAATTCCATGAACCGTCAAAAGAAGTGCAAGTCATGCTCAATTAAACAACCTACATGAATGTGTTATTAAAACTCACCATATTTTCGTCAGGATTCGGGTCTATGCTTTGTTCATGTTCTGCTGGTAAATTCAACCTAGACATCTGCAGTTGGTCGTAGGTGCCTTGAAATACAATCTAGAAAGAAATAGAAAGAATTGTAGAATTAAACTGTCACACTCCTCTATAGCTCACTGACTATATAGCTAGAACGAAATCCAAAAATGGTGCGCGCAAACATAATTCTTTTGCCATGAACAGAAAGGGCATGATTTATTAGTGGTTTTCTAGTGTTTATCGGTGGCTTTCAAGTCGCACTTGCTTCCCGCACCGCGCTTCATTCCGGACGAACAGCCTTCGAGCCTAGCAAAGAATTTTTGGTGACTGGAATAGTGTACTATTGTTACCTTTCCCGTTTCCAGAAGAAAGATCCTGCTAGCCTTGGACAGTTGCTGCACTTGATGCGTGACCAGAATCACTGCCGAGTTGCCCAGCAATCCCCTCACGCAGGACTCCAGCAGAGCCGAAGAGACGTGGGCATCCACAGCCGATAAGGGATCGTCCAGAAGGTAGACTTGACACTTGCGGTAGACACATCTGGCCAATGAAACGCGAGCCTTTTGGCCTCCTGACAGTTGAACACCTGGAAGAAAAAGAAATTACCAAAAGAATAAAAGAAATTAATGAAACAATCGAAAATTAAAAATAAACTTCAGGATACAGATAATAAAAAGAATTAGAAGGAACCTTGTGCGTAACAAGCGAGGTACCCCGCAGGAGATACTAAAAGTCCGTAAAACCTAGCCAAACCTGACATAACCTAACCTCACCTAACCTAACCATTTAAACCTAACCTAACCGAACAAAACCTTTCAGAATCAAATTTAAATTGAAACTGAACTGTAAGTTCGTTGCTGTCTCTTTTGCGGTTCCGCGACTTTTCATCCCGCGACATAATACCCCGCAACAAAACATCTACCGACAAAATATCCCTGACAAAATATCCTACGGACAAAACATCTCCCGACAAAATATCCTAACCTAACCTAATCTAACCTAACCTAACCTAATCTAACAGCCAAAAACCTGTAAACGAAAAATAAAAAGTGGAACGCGATATGGATCGAAGGTTTCCACCACTTCCTACTTCAAGACACGCAGTGGTCGTTAGCCACAAAGACAAAAAAGATAGCGCCGAGGTTTTGAAAAGAGTTAAAAAGGACCTAGACCCACGGAAACTGAAGATGGGCATAATAAATATCCGACAATCTACTATGAAGGAACTGAACTCCGCAGAAATGATAGAAATTTTGGAAGAGCAGAACGAGGATCTCGCTCGCCTCAAGGAAGACTCGACAATACTCTTTTTGCAAAAAAATAAAAATCCGCACTAAGAAACGTCGTTATCGAAACGAATCCCAAGATATGGAAGAAAATCATTAACCTGGGCAGAGTTAACATCGAATTTCAAAGAAACTGCGCTGAAAATTTTATATCAATAATGCAATGCACGAACTGTCTAGGGTTTGAACATTTAAAGAAACACTGTGATACGGAAACCAGGTGCTGGCACTGTGCCGGGAAACACGTTTAGACAATGTCCAAATAAAGATAAAGTTGATGAGGTAAAATGTGGATCATGCGTCAATGAAAATCGCAAGATAAAGACCTCAGCTCCATCAAGACATAGATCTGGAACACACGAATGTCCACTCTACAGGCGAGAAATTGAAAGATTTATCGACCACACAAATTATGAATAAAAAAAGAATTGTAAAAATAAAACTTGTGCAAACCGGGATAGCATAAATAAAAATGGCGGGAAACATTAAAATCTAACAGTGGAATGCGCAAAGATGCCAATCCGCTACAGATAGCGTAGTAAACATGGACAAATCGGATATCGTCCTGTTATAATAACCTTATGCAGAAAACACTGGACAGCTAAAAATGAAAAGATGGTAAGTATACCAACCCACCAAAAGAACTATAGAAAGCCCAACCAAAACAGCGATCCTCGTCAGCAACAGAATCACTGCAACAATTATATTCTCAATCGCTTCGGAGAACTCAACATACAGCGAAATAAAAACCCGAGTCGGAACAATAACATTAGGATCAGCGTACGTTGAACCTAACAACCCTCTAGCATCCCTGCTAAATGCAATCACCAAACTGAATGAAGAAAACAGGAAAAAGGCAAGAGCATCATTATAGGCGGTGACTTCAATGCAAAAAGCTCTTGGTGGGGCAGCTCAAAAACAAATAAACGAGGCGAAGAACTATCAGAGACTATAGCAGCACTGGATGCTCACATATTAAATGACGGCAGCACTCCAACTTTTGAAACGTGGAGGTCGGGCGAACATATAACCTCATTTATAGACGTAACCTTCTGCTCTAACAACAACACCTCCTGAAGAAATCACTCCAAGATACAGGACAAAGTTCGCGGACTGGAACAAATTCGGAAAAGTCGCAAAAAAAATGCCGCAAAATGCCAACATCAAAATAGAAGACCCCGTTTATTCCAACAACGCAAAAGATCTAGAGAAACAGGTAGAAACTATCTCTGCAATCATCAAAATAAGCTGTGAAAGATCTATTCCAAAACCAAAAGGAAAACGGAAAATTTGCCCAAGGTGGTTTGACTTACTCACACAATTAAAATCGGAGTTGACCTCCGCTAAATAAAAACTTCAGAATTCTTGCGAGCCAAGAAGGTCTGAAGAAACTTTACCTAAATACCAGGAAGCCAAAGAAAATTTAAAAAATGGATTAAACATCCCCGAAAAAAAAATTAACGGTAATTTAGAAAGGTTTCCCCCCTGGTACACTTTACCACTTATTAAAATTGTAAAAGAGAAATTAAAATATCACAAGAAATGGAAAAAATACAAGAACTTAGCTGACTACCAATCATTCTCTGTACTGAGAAATCGTCAGAAGAAGATCTCGCTAGAATGTTATGAAAACTTCATTACGACGGCAGAAGATTCAATAAAAAAGTGTAGCAAACAGTTCTGGTCATTTGTTAAATCAAAGCAATCCTCTTCCGATTTACCTAAGCAAATGTATCTTGGTGATATTTCCTGCAATGATGGACAATCCATATGCGACCATTTTAGTGATTATTTTAGATCAGTTTTTGTAGAAAATTCCAACCCTCGCCTCAATCTTACTGAGAATGGTGACGACAACTCTAATCTACATATACACACTATTAACTTCAATCAATCATGTGTACTTAGTTATTTAAAAAAACTTGATCCAAATAAAAGTGCGGGATCTGATTTAATTCCATCCATATTTTATGTAAAATGCCGGGACCAATTGGCTTATCCTCTCTCCTTGCTATTCAAAATGTCATTTGAAGAAGGCAACTTCCCCAACGTCTGGAAACAAGCACTCATTACACCAATCCACAAAAGCGGGGACAAAAATAACATCACCAACTACAGGCCCATCTCCAAACTCCCAATTGTCAGCAAGATCATGGAAAACATAGTTCTTGATCAACTTTTTCCAGCAGTACAAACAATCATATCCAAAAATCAACACGGCTTTTTCAGAAAACGGTCGGTCGAGACAAACCTTCTGGAATACACAGATTTTATTTTAAATTCTATGGGTGGTAAAAATCAAGTGGACTCTATCTATACGGATTTTTCAAAAGCCTTTGATAAAATTAACATTGAACTGCTTCTGAAGAAACTGTTAAAAATCGGGATTAAGGGTGACCTTCTCAGATGGATCAAATCGTATGTGACAAACAGAAGTCAAGCAGTTAGAGCTAAGGGTTTCTCCTCTCGTTTTTTCAATATACCTTCAGGAATCCCGCAAGGATCACATCTCGGACCTCTCTTGTTTATTTTATATATCAATGATATGAGTGAATGCTTTAAAAATTCCAAATTCCAAATTTTTGCTGATGACACTAAAATTTACAAAAAAATCACTAATATTAATGACAGCCTAGAATTGCAAGATGATATTAATAGGCTTGGAATATATTGTGCGAACAACCAACTGTTCCTTAACCTAGAAAAATGTAACACAATATCATTCACCAAAAGCATAAATCCCCTAATATTTCCGTACAAAATCAATGACGTAGAGATAAAAAGATGTTGTGAAGTGAAGGACTTAGGAATAATTATGGACTCCGGAATGTCTTTCCGAACACATATAAATTCCATCTGTGACAGGGCATACAAACTTCTAGGATTCATCATAAGAGTGACCAAACCATTCAGGTCACCACACGTAATCAAAATACTGTATGTCTCTTTTGTTCGCTCAATATTAGAATTCGGATCAGTCATATGGAATCCCCAATATAAAGTTAATATTGAAAGGTTAGAAAGAATTCAAAAAAAGATACTGAAACACCTAGACTTTAAATCCTTTCGAACATCAGAAAGCCTAAAAGACTCATTAACATTCCATAATTTATCAACCTTAGAAGATAGAAGAAATATATCCGACCAGAAATTTCTATTCAAAATTATTAACAACGTTGTTGACAACAACTATCTTCTGGAACACATTAATTTCCACTGTCCAATAAGAAACACAAGGTCAAACCAACTATTCCACATCCCACACTCAAAAACAAATTACACACAACATTCATTTCTCCGAAGGACGTGCACAAAATACAATGATATCTTTTACGACGCTGATATTTTCCATTTGTCCTCAGGCCAATTTATTAAATTCATAATAGAAAAAATCAAAACAAATTGTTAATTATGAACTCTCCACCCCTGCTGCATGTTTTCCTTCTTTTTATAATAATAATAATAATATTTGGATGATTTACATATCCCACATGCTTTAATTTGTGTATTTTTTTTCTCATTTCTGTTGTACATATATATATTTTTTCTTTTTTTCTACCACTTTATGTTTTCTTTTATGTTTTAATCTTTGTTTATATATATATATATATTATAAATTTTAGCGGAAACTTTGCTGGTTAATGCAACCATGTAATATGTTACTCTATTATGAAAATATGTATAACTGTTTGTTTCCTTAATAAACTAAAATAAAAATAAAAAAAATAAAATAAAAAATTAAGAGAGTCAAAAACTAGAAGCTGGAAAGACTTTTGCCAGAAACAAACGAAGGAAACAACCTGGTTAATATCTACAGAGTTCTCACAAATCCGCCAAACAGGGCACCTATATCAACTTTTAAAAATAATAATCCAAAAGAAACAGCAAAATAAATTCTACATCACTTCTTTCCAGATGATAACATGGGAAATGAAACACTGGAACAAAGGCGAGGAGAGATGAAGCCCTCTTCCGTCGTGGGGCCTTCAGGGAACCAAGGAGGAGTGAAGAGGGGAAATGAGACCTGGGAAGACACATTGTCGAACCAGAAGATATAGCTTCATTTCCAATGACAATCCTGGTGAACTTTATAAAAGGGACTGGGTTACTGTCAAAGGAATGAGGTAAAATGGGAGATAGTACAATGGATCTATGGCCTAAGTGCTCACGGGAACTATATATATATAAACCGTATCCAATTATTTATTAAAAAAAAAAATTTAAAAAAGAATAAGACACGGAATCCATTCGAGTGAAAAAAATGTTTCAAGGATCGATTGGCGGGTCAATCTTCTGGAACGTATAGCTGGACAAACTATTGCAAATGGATCTCGGCCCAGGCGTATACATCCAAGCTTATGCTGACGATGCACTTCTGATTGTAAACGGAAAAAAACCCACGAACCACTAAAGAAACGGCAGAAGGTCATGGTAATGAGTAAACTCCGGGAACAAACAATTAACTTAAAAATGAACGGCAAGGAAATAAAACCAGTAAAGGAAGTAAAACTTTGGGTATGGTAATGGATAAACACGTAGATTATATTTGCGGTAAAACTTCAACAACATTTAAAGTCTTATGCAGAGCAGCAAAACCAACGTGGGGATTATCGCCTGAAATTGTAAAAACTATCCATGACGGGGCAATCGTACCAATATTTACATATGGATCAGGGGTCTGGGGAGACACGTGTAAAAAAGTTAAGAATAAGAAAAAAGTAGCCAGCGCTCAGCGATAATATGCAATTAGAATTTGTAAAGGGAATAGAACAATCTCCACCACCTCAGCTTTAGCCTTAGCGGGAACACCACAAATAGATCTGAAAATAGACGAAGTTAAAGATGTGTACAGAATTAATAGAAGGGGAATAACAGCCAACTTCCTTCCGGCTGACAGGGAAATAATGACCACGTGCAGTGTTAACGAGCTAACACACCCAGGGAAAATAGTTAAAGAAAATATATCAATTGGACTAGATAAAGAAAATAAGATTAATGAAGATGCTATACAAATTTATACAGACGGAAGTAAACAAGACGGTAAAGTGGGTGCCGGGGTAGTTATAAAAGTAGTTGGACAAGATTGGGTATCAAAATCTAGAAGTTAGAGGATTACTCCAAAGTATTCCAAGCGGAAATGATTGCAATTCAAGAAGCAATAGAATGGATACAAATAAATAATTTAAAAGGGAAAGATATAACCATAAATTCAGATAGTATATTATCTTTAGAAACGCTGAGCAAAGAGAGAACAACAAACGAAATAGCAAGAGAATGTTTAGGAAAACTAGGAACATGCAGAGAAAATAAAAACAGGGTAAATTTTCAATAGGTTAGAGCGCACAACGGCTTAGAAGGTAATGCAAGGGCAGATACGGCAGCAAAGGGAAGAACACTTAAAAAGAGACCAGACTATAGCAAGGTACCTCATAGCTACACAAAAATCACTTCAAAAAAAGAAACTGAAAATAAATGGAACAAAAGATACATAGAGGAAAGCACGGAAAAAAATATAAACAAATACTTACCAAATATAAGCACGGCACTACAAAAAGGAAAACACGTTAAAAACCGCTTTACTGCAACCCAAATCTTGACAGGACATGGGTGCTTCAAAGAATGTTGTGATGAATTGCATTAATCAACAGTGAAAATAAAAATATCGTAGCTTCCCACTATGATTAAATATATCAACATTACAAACAAAACAGACACATCTACGACACCTATCGGATTAGATTTGATTGAGTTAATATTGACAGTAGACATCTGTAATAATTGAGTTTATATCAGGTTTCTAAAAATAAAACACAGAGGTTGTTAGGATCGTTACTGAGAATGGGATTCCTAGGAAGCTAGGCGTGAAAATCAACACATGGGCTTTGTCAGCCAATCAAATTGGGATAAAGGCTATAAAAATTGTACTAAACCAATCAGTAGATAAGGAGGTGTGTACCAAATTAGAACAAAGGATTGAACTTTGGACCCAGTAATTAAGGAAATAATTAATGACTTTTACGTTTTCACCAAACTAAGGGATCAACAAACTAAAACGTAAACAAGAGATAAATCAAGGATAAACGTTCAGTGACCCGCGTTTAACGATAAGAATTAGGTACATTTATGGAGTCGAAAACCGTAGATCCCGAATAGATCAAAAGCTTTTAAGTTGTGAAAAAAAACACGTAAATGACGACGGAAAATTGTATAAACTATGTATTGAATAAAAGAGCGCGGAGACATAGAAAACGCTAGTGGGAGAATTTTCAGTTATTGCATGTGACGGCCGAGAATGTCAAATTCGAGGAAAAACATGCGAGGGGAAAATGAAAGTGTTAAAAATAGTGGAAAATTATTGTTATCAATTTCAGATAAAGCGGAGATATTAGAAAAACGATTTGGAAAGAAAATTTCATAAAAAAATGGGCGTTTATCACGAATGCGTCGACCAAACGAGGGGACGATTCAGAGGAATTAGTGCAGTTACAAAGATTTGAGGTAGATAGAGTAGTGTACCTAGGGATGAGTGACAATGCTGGACACGTTACGATGGATTTTATTCAACAGAAGCAATCGTTTTACGTCATTTGTGGTGTAGATTGAACCACGCAATTGATCATATTAGTGATGAGATAGACGCGAAAAAATAGTTGTCGATCTCACATGTGTATTGTTTTAAAAACAATGGAGATTCGAACATGGGTTTCGTTTAAACAAGGACTAATAACCATTAAAAAAGACGATAAAAATTAACCCAGGCCTTACGGAATCGAGATTAGATCGAGAAAAATACATAAAACTAGATTATAAACACATAAAAAGGAATTTATGACCAGGTATGTAAAAGTTGTACCGTAATCAGATGTCAACGCTTATGATTTATATGAATTTGCGTGAGATGAGACGCATTATTGGGCGGGATTAGAACGAAGTAATTAACTTGACAGATATTTCGGGATGTAATTGCGTAGTGGGCAGATAAAACACCATAAATAATAATCAAAAAGAAAAAAAAGCTTTAGCGTGGGGATACAATTATGAAATAGAAGTCAAACGTCAAATTTCAATAATGGATAATAAGCTTAGGGAGGGGGGAAAGAACGCAAAACCAACATTACAGAAATAATTATCTAGAGAAATGGAAAACTCAAGTTAACGTTATAAGTAGTGTTTGGATTTAGACCCAGGACTCAAACCAATTATGGATATGGATTTGGGTTACCATTAAAGGTTGGATTGCGATCCAAGAGTTGTCTGATTTGTTCGTTAGATGTCGATAGAATCATTTTATTTTTACTTTTGTCCCTTTCTCACCCAACAAACGAGGGAAATATAGATGTACGAAATCCTTATAAAAAGGCTTGCATCAGTAAAATTAACTTACTTCTTTACGAAAACTTGCACTAAGAATTTAAAATACTACTGAACCCTTGTCCGTTGGATGGGGAAAAATTATTATCGTCAGTTATAAATATCAAATCATAACAATAAAAAATCAAGAAATTAAATTATAAAAAAGTGCTTCATTTATAAAAGGGCATCCCAAGATTTCTCCTGAGTGAAGACCACAATTTTACAAGTAGAGTACATAAGGATTCAAATATAGTTCCTTATGAACAAAAAGTAGGAAAATCGTTAAAAGCAGTCGTAAAAACACCGTTATTTGAAGGTAACTCGGGGGGGGGAAGGAAAAACTAAATAAGTTAGATAAATTGAGAAAATACGGATCTGAAACATAATCGCTTACGTAGGCAAAGGAAAAAGGGGACGCTCGCTCACGTGGAAAATGATAAAGGAAAACTTGCATTTAAAACTAAGAGACTGGAGTATCTACGGTTTGCGAATGTTTATGACGATTTACAATACAGATTTAGCAAATCGCACGTGGACCTATTACGAATTGAGAAAAAAAGAACGCAAAAATTATGTAGTTCAAACAATATTTGTGTGAACGGGAGGACAAAGGAATTGTAGGGCAGTCTAACGGGAACTTACTGATTCGGACCCTATAGGTGTGAAAATACGAGACAGAAAGCGGGGTCGCAACCAGGAGAGACGAAAGGGCGGGCTTATGTATGTGCAAGGCATAATGATGAGGAAATTTCAAAACATTACGAGTTGATAAAGGTTGGAGTTGCTTATCAAATTAAAATTCAGATACACTCTTTTGGAACTGAGAGGAGTATAAAAGAGGAGTATTTTCATTTTTCGAGAAGTCGACCGTCGGATTTGTAAGGTGAAATTTGGGTGACGCGGACGGAAATAACAGTAATTAATGGGAAAAGTGTTAAAAATTTTGATACTTATATAAAAAAAAATCATGTTCAAGTCAGAGGAACTCCTATGACTTGGAATATTTTGCAATTAGAATCAGTGAAAATTCATCAATAAAGTTTTACGTTTTAATTACTTGTGAAAAGTTTAAAAAGTGCTCGTGATAAATACAATTTGTTTTAAGTGGAAAATTCGGATTTTATAATCAATAAATATTGTATCTTGGGTTTTAGAAAAATTCGCGACTAGAATCAGTGAAGTTAATAAAAATAAAGTTATGTTTAATAATTAAATGTAATGAAGTTATAAATAAGTGCGTCTAGTTAAACGGAAAAAGTTTTAACCAGTATTAATTATTTAAATTCAGTATTAAAAATAGAGCAATTCGAAATAAATTTCCTCATTAATTTATGAAGTTTAGAATCAATAAAGTGATTAATCATAATTTATTGTGCGTTAATAAAAGTGTTGCTTAGTGTAACAAAATTTAAAAAAAACAGGATTTAATAATAATTATGGTTTTAATTAAGTAGATGAAATTAACATCAAGATATTTCGGATAAATAATTTGCAATTGGTCGGCACATTCTTATCACAAAGTACTAATCTATTATTAGATTAATACTATAATAATTTATTAATTCAAAATTAAAAGAAATAAAATGAAAGAAAAAAAAATAAAAATACATAATAATATTTTATTGCTATATAAAAGTTCGGTGGAATAATCAATGAATTTAACAACAATTTACCATTTCGAAATTAATCTTGTAGTAACTATTGTTTGAAGTCTAAATTAGCAAAGTGTTATTTAACCAACGGGTTTTGGAAATAGAATATACTTAGAATGATAAATATTAAATATCAATTAATTTAGTTAGATTAAACAATAATAAAATATAAATTGAAATTAATAGTCGAAAAGATTTATTTGAATTTAGTTAGAACGATAAATAATTAGGTAGGGAAATTTCAACAAGGTTTTAATCGTGTAGCACCCGAATTGGAAAAACCTTAAGGGGTGAGTTTTCTTTATTATAAATAATTTCCAGACACCAAGGAGAAAGTAGAATGTAGCAGACTGTTGGTATTTGAATTTAATTATTATAACAAAATATTACTTGATTAATATGTGTGTTATGTATATATACATGTATATTAAAATATTGTGTGTTAATCAAAACATCGTTATATTGGATTTAAATGGTATCGATTCCAAATACATACCTTTGAACGTATCTATACTATTGAAAATAATTATGTGCTTGATAATTTTCAAGTTCACGTAGAATTATATATTTTGATTTATTTTAATAACATATGTAATATTATAATTCCAGTTAATATATGGCAATCAATGTATTTATGTATGTATATGTATTTGTATCGTATGAATCGTATATATATTGGAGAGATAAAGAATGTTAGAATGACCTCGGAACGTATCGTAATAAATATCAAAAATTAACGATGCAACGGGTATAAAAGAAATCGTATTTAACCTTAAAGGGAAATTAAATATTGAACTAAAAATGGAATACTAAAATTGTGGGGATTATTTTGCACAATAAACAAATAACTGACTAATAAAAAGTGTTAGGTATGTTTGAATAAACAATATTACACACATGTCGTTTTGCTTACTTGTAGTAAGTATATCAAAGGGTTAGTGGGCCAGCGGGAATGTTTACGTAATTGAAATGTTTATAAAACAAATTGGTTTCCGAGGCACTAGGTCAAGTAGTTTTAAGTGACCTTGGATCGTAACAAAAAAAATTTATCAGTAATGTAAAACAGATTTTTTATTATAGCTAGACAAGAGGTTTTATAATAGCTTAAAAAGGGAAAGCTACGTTACAAGTAGTATGTACATCAAACATTTGAAAAATCACGAGATAGGTGTATAAACGTATTTATGACGTACATTGAACATCTGAGAAATCACGGAATAGTCAAATAAAATGTATCAATGATTTACATAAAACAGTTGAGAATTCACGGGAAAGTTAAATAAAATGTATTGAAGAATTACACGAAACAGTTGAAAAATCATGGGATAGTAAGAATTTTATCAAATGTTGAACCTTGGGGGAAAATCAAAAATACAGTTTAACCAATAGGAGGCAGTGGTCACTCCTTATAATAAGGGCCATTAACCAAAATAAACAGAGATGACGAATCTCTTAAATAAAATCGTCAAAAAAAACCAAACAAACAAGCCTGGAGTTTGATGGCTCTCCAAAACCAAATCATCAAATAAGATATTATTATACTAGTATGTATTGATAAATCCCACTATTATTATGTATATATTCGGTTACCAAGCTTAGAATTTCGCAGAATTCTTTGTACGAGATCCGAGCTTGGAATGCGATGCAAGTAGCTTCGTATTACAAGTTATAAACCTACCCAAAACGTATGTTTACATATATATCTTTTTATGTACTGTCCATTGGAAAATGCGAACCTGCATACAGCTTGCATTTTAGGTCTGCCGGACCATTCTCGCATTAGCTCTTGACGTGGAGGGGAAGATTCACGACCCAAATCTCCACACAACACCGTATATGATTGTATATAGGACGAAACCGGTTCGCCCTAAGTTAATAGTAGACTTCGGAGGAGCAGGAATTTGGGAGTTTCGGGACTCGGGAGGAAACCTAAATGACGTGCATGATGGCGAAGGAAGATTCAATTGGGACGCGATAACTTAGGTATCAATCAATTGAATTGTGTCAAAAGATTGTGCGAATTTCTAGTTGAATTCTGATCACCTGTATACTTGTTGGAGGATACGGAGCCAAATTTTGCCAGCAAAGGGTTATTCTGAGTTCGTCAAATATACAATTAACTAATTACATTAACCTGCTAAATCCATCTTTATATGTACTTAATAGCAGCAGAATCATAATGGAGCAAGCAGACACAAGAAACAAACATAATCAAATTTACTAACAATTAACCATTTGAGTTATATTTAATTACCTGTTCAATTAAACATGTATAATGTCGTTTAGTACAGTTTATCTACGAATTCATTAGGATGTAGGGAATCATAATAGTGACAAGGGAAAGTTTAGCTCATTTAGAGAAACTATTTAAACTTAGATTTGCAAGAGAGAGACCAATTCAATTTGAAGCTCAACGCTTTGTTCAGAATCACAAAGGTTACCACAAAAATGAAAGTAATTAAAGTACTATATCATAAAAAAATACACAACGTTTGATGGAATTTAATTACAACATAAATTCGAAAATATTTACGTTCAAGGTCGTAAATAACGTATTAATTAGTTAGATACATACGTCTATAAAGATATGTAGTACAAGAGAGCTTTAAGTAGCTTTTTGTAGTTATCAAAGAAAATAAGGGTCCTATTTTCATGGAGGCTTGTGTGATATAGGGGAGGAATTTTCCATCCACACTACACATATGCAAAGCCTCAGGAAAATTTAAATATCGATCAGAGCCAAGAAAAAGTTTAAAAGAAAATTCAATATATGAATATAACAAGAGTAAAAAAAGACGTAACATCATAATTGTTTTGCCATAGACCAGGAGAGCTACATATATAAATGAGCTCTAAACAATATTTAACAATAGCAAGAAAGGCGAAATATTACAATATCTCAAGCGTTTTAAAATAATAGATGATGACAAATGCCCGTGCAACAAAACATCAACACAGGACAGCATCCATGTACTAGAAAAATGCTTTATCTTTGATGTGGACAAATTCAGACTAAATTTTGATCTAAAAAACTATGGAATAACAGAAGAGAATAGGCAATAAATCTGGAATCAAAAAAAAAACAAGTGAAATATATTGCATACTTAGAAAATATTACCAAAAGAATAAAAGAAATTAACGAAACAATCGAAAACTAATTAAAGATAACATATAGTAAAAAAGAATTAGGAGAAATCTTGTGCGTAACAAGCAAGGTACCCGCAGAAGATACTAACAATCCATACAACCTAACCTAACTTGTCTAACCTAACCTAACCTGACCAAACCTAATCTAACTTAACATAATACAGGACAGCATCCATGTATTAGAATTATTATTGATGTGGTAGAGTTTATCTTTCAGAGGTACCATAGTTTAAAATAGTAGGGACAAATCGTATATAAGTAAGTATGTAAGTTATGGAGAATTTGAGTTTATTTATACAGTAGTAATTTCATTGAATTTCCTAAAATGTATCCAGGATTCTCAGAAATAAATAAATTCTTGGTTAGAATTAAAATACTTATCAATTATTTTTGAAATAGTTCCTTAAGCCGAGCATTAAGCATAAAAAATAGACTCTTTAGAACCCTAGTTAACAAGACATTTTAATTTTGTGAAGAATTAGATGAGTTTTATTAGCGTTTTTTGAGATTTTGTCATTGTGTGAATCAGAATGAAGTTTAAGTTGAAGTTCCAATAACGATCTCAAGATATTTAATGCTTTTAGTACGGGTCAAACGCGGGAATGTTTGGGTCAAACGTTTAGACGTTGGTGTATGTTGTGACAGGCCTTCTGACATTTATTTCTCTTACCTCTCTCCCCCACGATGGTCCTATCCCCATGCGGCAACATCTGCAGATCTTTCTCCAGCTGGCACGCTCGGATCACATCCCTGTACCTCTGCTGGTCCATGTCCAGCCCAAACAGGATGTTCCGTCGCACGCTGGCCTCAAACAGCCACGGCTGCTGGCTACAGTAGGACACCCCGCCTCTCAAGAGAATCGAGGAGCCGGGCTCCGTGCGGATCTCGCCAAGGATTGCGTGGAGTAAAGAGGATTTACCGCTACCGACCGGCCCTATTACGACCACCAGTTCTCCAGGAGTCACCTAGAAAATTACAATCTAAATTACCGTACATAAATCTAACGGAAGACCGAATTAAAGCAAATAGGCAATAATGCCAGTAGATGGCGCCACTTCATCCCCTGCCAGATGTAGCCAGGATTGTTGTTTTGATATACTCGTATCCCTCCGACGCGACGTTCGGATATGAAACTCTGAGTTTCTCGGTCTGTTGGCTAAATGTTCTTGTCAGTATTATTGTAACATAATTTGATAAAACATAAAATAAAATACTTTTTGTAAATGGCGGATAATGTTGGTATTTTTGAAATTTGTAACAGTTTGAAATTATAATGCAAAGTACAGTAATTAATTTGGTGGCTACACATCATTTCAAATTGATTTTTAATTCAAATTAAAACGAATGGAATACTGCATTCTTCTATTGATAGAGATACTAAGGCCAAGCTTTTTTTAGACGAGTTCCACATAAGAAGTCAGAGAGTCTGGACATTTGTTTCGACGAAAGAAGACACATACTTCGGTGAAATCGCCATCCTGTGAGCAAATACTTCGGTTAGTTTTGAGTTTATTGATTTACTATTTAATATTCTGTTCACTGGCGCTGAGTTTGAGTTTTAAAATATTATTTTGTTTATGAATTAGAGTCTCATGTTCTGTTTTCGTTATTATTGAAAAAAATAATTTAATTGTTGCTACAATTCTTTATTTTAAATATTAATGTCTTAAGTTGTTCTATTTACCTAGCATTACATTGACGCCCAAGTGTTGTATTCATTTCCGCAGCCTTACAAATTGTGAGGAAGTCCAATTAGTGTATTGAATACATTCGCTTGCGGGATTTTTCATAAAAATGGCGCTATACGAGTATATAACATCCAACAATAGATTACTGATAAATGTGAGTCGGTCACCGTGGGATTATTAGGAAGATACATATTGCATTGCAAAAATATTCAGAATTTCATGCAGGCTCGTTTCATCGTCAGTAAAATATTCGCCAATCATAGTAGTTTATTAGGAAAACCTGATAATTCGCTTCCGAACGAATAAAATGTGAGCTGCTCAGGGCCGTAGCTAGGGGGGGGGATTATGGGGCAATGCCTTACTTTAAAATACCTGTGCCCTACCTTAAGAAATACCATCAACTATGATAATATACTAGTAAACTGTTTGTTCATAGTTTGATATGATTGAAAAAAAAATACTACCAATAAGTGTAGCGTAGCGACATCTTACTAAATAGCTTCGAATCAAGGGCGGATCCAGGGGGGGGGGTCATGGGGGTCATGACCCCCCCCTGGGCTGGGTCCAGGACCTATGTGGACCTACTTTTTACTTGTATCTATTATTATCAAAATTAAATTATAACTTCTTGTGACTTGACCACGACTATGTGACCCCCCCTGGCGCTATGTGACCCCCCCCCTGGCGCCAAAGCTGGATCCGCCCTTGCTTCGAATTAACCAAGGAATCATATCGCACTAATTCTTGATTCTGCCCATAGATTGCATTGAAGTAAGTGGTGGGAGGCTGTGTGCGTATTGCAATCAAGGGCGGATCCAGGATTTTTTTCTGGGAGTGGCACAAGGGGCGGACAACCAACAATTACTGTTAGAAATAAACATGAAGTATGATACTTGAAGTATCATACTTCATGTTTATTTCTACAAGTTCAAATATGTGTAGCGAGGCGGCGAACAGCCATAAAATATCATTTTTGTTAGATTTTGCACAGTGGTATCACCGGTCATCACTCGCCAGCTAGGTACGAGACAACGCATTTTGTTTTGCAAAACCATTCCGGTTCTAGTGTTCGCCCTCTCTAACTGCTTTGCGTCAAAGCAAGAATAACATTAAACTTGTTCAAATTATTGTAAATAAAGTTTCGGTTGTAAATACATTGTGACTCGCGTTAATGTCAAGAGTTATTATGTAAACACCTCCGTACATGTTTAAACACGCATCCAGTTTTCAGACGTGGGTAAGGTTTGTAAACTGCCAAATCTGGATAAAACATATAAACAATATATTCACCAAACTGGTGGCACGATTGCCCATATTGGAGACCCACGATTGCCCATATATGTAAAGGAAAGTTTATGAAAGTGTCAAAACAATAGAAAAATGAAATGTTTAATAAAGACAGTTTTCTGTGCTGTGATGGAATCTTCACAGTACACAAAAATACCTCTACCCCCCCCCCCCCCTCCCTTATTCCCAAACACTTTGGAGATGCTATTAAGTTGAGTCATAAATAAACCAATCCCTAGATCGATACCTTCGGGCCTTCTCCATACTAAACGATTTGTCATCAGTGTTATCAAATTAAGCACTTGCATACTGCTCGCTAACAATGTATGCAGGGACAATGGGGGTCTAGTTTTGGTTAATTATAAATGTAGAGTCGATCTATGAAAAAATATAATCTTTGTGAGATCCCTGAAATAGTAACCATCTGTTACTTACACCGGGGCGGGTGTGTGGTGGATAACCTCCAATGCACTTCGAATAAGAGAATATTTTCCTTCGAAATGAGTCTGCAGGTGAATCCAGAACTGGAATTTTATATTCTGAACCCAAAGCTGGTTTAAGTTAAATCTGCGAATTAAAACTACACTCAGATGAAAATAGTTTTTCTTTATTCCGGCAGCACCATAGTCTGCAACTAGAATTTTACAACTGCACTTCAAATAAGAGAATGTTTTCCTTCAAAATGTGTCAGCAGATGAATCCACAACTGTATATTTACATTCTGATCCCAAAACTGGTTTTAAATTAGGGTGAATCTACTTGCGTGTCCTCAGCTTTAATTAGTATTACTCTCATATAATGCGCAGTATGGTTTTCCTATACGAATTTCGAATTTTGAAGAATTATTTGAAACAAAAATTTTAACTCCACTCGAAATTTTAGAACAGTTTTCTTCGAAACGCTTCAGCAGACTGGAATTTTGACACATCATTCGGAACATTAAACTGGTTTTAACCTAAAAGTTAATCTGCACGCTAGTCCTCCGCTTAAGCTCAGATACCAGAACAAGAAAACGATTTTCCACTTACTTTTATACTTGGAACATATGGATGGTTTGATGATCCATTGGAACACATGATGGTCCAAACTTTCTTATAATTGTCGCGCATCGCCCACGGACATCTATCAATCATTCTCACTGAACATTAGTCATAAACAATCCAAGCGCAAAACAAACATTCATTTAAAGAAAGGGGATTCCTCAGGTTTGTCACAGAATAAGTAATGAAAAATTCCGTGCCCATTTAACAAAAATATGAAACGAAATGGTTAAAATTTTTACAAGATGTTATCAATATTTATTGTGAAATTTAGCCGCCCAGGCGGGCCATCCCCCCCCCCCCCCCCCCCCGCCCCCCTAGATCAGATGAAGTTAGATTTTTACTTGCGCCCTACCTGTAATTACCGCTGCCCTATCTTAAATTCAACCCTGGCTACGGCCCTGGAGCTGCTTACAATGTATTATCAGGAAGATTCGTATTGTAATGCCAAAATATCAGGAATTTCATACACACGCGCTTCGTCGTCACGATAAAATATTAATAAATTGACAATAGTTTATTAGGAAATCCTGATAGTTCGCTTCCTAATGTTTATTAGGCCAATTCGTCTAGTTAATTCATTCGTAAAGCCTGCAATCCCGTTTCTAACACTAATTACAAATAATTTTAAGAGAATTCTTAATAAATGAACAAAACGTTTTTCTCAGCGTAGGTATATATAAATTAATCATTTATTGGATAACCAATACCTCTGCCATAGGTCACCCCAAGTGATTCGATACATTTGGTGACTTAGCAAGGGTGCCCGGGTTCATGGGGTGAGGTTTTTCCGGGTCTTGGCGGTGGATGCGTCAGCCCACCAGCTGCATGGCAGGCCGGATCGGGAGAGAATAGTTGAGGGAATCCCTTTGACTTCTCCAGCCGTACTCTCTCGGAACATCGCCTTGCACCGAAGTAGGAGGGATAGATTTATACGTCCGTCACTTCTGAACACACTGACTCCAAATTCCTACCCACCCCTAATACCCTTTTCCTTTCCAGAACTTCCTTTCTTAAAAAGACCCTCCGCACAGCATCCCCAAAGATGACATAGGCCCTGAGGGGAATTATTTTTCTCAGGGCCTCCTATGTGGACCTTATATCAAAAAATAAAAAAAATCACCATCGATCTGTATTGCAACAAGACAGAAAAAAGCCGAAACGAATTAAGTGGTTTCACTCTTGATATAAGTATTAAAAACTCGAATCAACACCGTACAGGTTTGTATTTTATATCTATGTTCAAATCATTTTGATCATTTCTATAAATTGGATGCATTTTTATTACTACCAATTTATGACTCATATCAATGATATCAAATGATAATTCATCACAATCAAACACGGAACTTAAACGTGCAAAACTCTATTTTTACAGATTAGGAATTTGTACTACTTACGAGTATATTCTGATTTATTTATTTATTTATTTGTTTACGGACAAATAGTCCAATTAACAATATAACAATAACACGAACAGAAAAGAAAAAAGAGAGATCAAAATGAAAAGAGATTACATATAGATGAAGAGCATTGACAAAATACATATAATATAAAAGTACTTAGAGAAGATAACTACAAGTAGCTTGAAGGTGGATTTAAAAAGACTTTAAAAAACCGCATTGCGTAACGACTGCCGAAAGTCATTTAGGCTTACACCAAAAAATTCAATGCTTTGATTTGTGTTGATAAGTCTCGACATTCTGGATAAAGGAGAATGATAACCATAATTAGTAGAATGTTGATTGAGGAACAGCAATTCATTATTTCGGAGTCTACGGGAAGGAATGTTGAACTGGATGAGTTGTAACAAAGCAGGTGTGTCAGTAATACGGTTGATAATTTTGAAAATGCATATTAGATCAGAGTCCTTTCTACGTATTTATGATGAATACAGGAATAGCAGGTGTCCTTGTACCCAAACGTTTTATACTTCAATCGTTTGCCTTGATTTTTCATTCATCGTCTGTTTATTTACGCTTGTGCCTGTGTCATGAGGCGTAAAACATATTAAAATGTAGTACTTACCTTCAAGCAAATTTTATCCAAAGCGACAGCCTTTTCTACTCCCCACTCATTAACGTTCCTCCAAACCGCATTGACATTATTCATAAAGAGTCCCGCTTCTTTGTGATTGGTCGAATTATAAACACCGTTGCCCAATCGTAGCAGCCCTTCAAATTCTTCTCTGATCTTCTTCAAGTTATCCTCCTCAAAAAAAGGGATGATCGAATCACTATCGTAATTTATAAACATTTTATCCATGTTCGATTTTTTCTTTATCAAAAGAGCATCGCTTTCTTGTTCCGAATAGTTGTTCGGAATGATTGTTTTTGACTCGAAGTCAAGTTTCATGTCTTTCATCTTTTTGTCCATCAATTTTGGTATCTCGGGTAACAGTAAGAAATCTTGTAATCTTTTTACGGACACGTACATATCTAAAACGGCCACTATGGCCAGCGGGAAGAAGCGTACAACTCTTTCTTTTATCAGATCGTACAGAGAGATTAAGACAAAAATTTTTGACGCTGTTATTTCATTGCCAAAAACCATCAGAGCTATTATGCTTATAAATACGGAAATGTTCGTGTTTAAATTTATGCAGCAGTGCATGAGGGCTAGAATCCAAGATATTCTCTTGATTAATTTCATTTCTTTTCTGAAAATAGCAAAAAAGTATTCATTAGTTAAAAATTTTGGTCCATTAAAGTTAAAAGGAAACCGTGCCTCGTTTCGTTATTTACCAATTTCCTCTTTGGAGATTGACGCTTCTGCAAATACTTTTTTTTTAATATGATGTAGATGTCGATAAGTTACTTCTCCAAAATCGTTAAAATAGCCTGGTTTGAACGCCATCTACAGAAGTTCAGTATACAAACTAGACCATGTTTGTTTTAAAGCAAAACGGTCAGATATAGATGAAATATACATATATCTTCTAGAACAGTTACAAAATCGTTTTTGGTGGAGAAAAATTTTGACAAAAATTTGACAAAACCTTGATTTTTATTATTTTATTTGGGTATTATCAGCTTGAGGTGCAGTTGTCCCTTTTGCTCACTATTCGGGAGAGTGTGAGCAACTGTAACAGCAACAATTTGATGAAACAAATTTCTTGGAGCCGGGGTTTGCTATGAACATAGACACTTGCCAGAAAACACAGGTTGATTATGATGCCTCACGTACTACTTTTTTGTAAAAGTGGAGCAAAAAGAGGAAAGTCGATGAAAATCCGTAGGCCACAGAAATTGGACAATTCACCAAATTCAATAGGTCATGTTTTAGTTCTGTGAAAGTTCTATTCAAGTTCTGTTATTACATCATTATGAGCTAGTTGTTTTACGGAAATGAAATAATAGAACTTGCACGGGGGATCAAAAAAAATCAATCAGGCTTATTAACAAGGGCGTAAATGAGGGGATTAATGCCGTCGACTCAACCGTTCGAGAATAGCTCCAGTGTTCGCGTTCCACTTTTTGATGTATAATCTTGTACGAATGGAAATTATGGAGTTGAATATTGTTTAATAAACGTTTTTTTTTTTTTAAAGAAAGACAAACATTCCCGGGTTACGAATAACCCAACAATGTTTGAAAATCTCCTACTACCACTACAGAAAGCCGAAAATATTGCTTGTGTTGTGATGGAGGACTTAGCCAGCCGAGGAATTGAACACGCGGCGCCCGGATGGGATCCAAACGCTATCATGCCCACTCAACCACCGACCAGTCGTGTACGTGTACATACAAATTCTTGGTAATTTGTTTTACACCCGCGATACACATTCCGATACTTGATATTACATTTGCAGATTCGATTGATTTTAACAATTGTATATTTAATGATTAAATTGTACATTGATGGCTTACGTTGATGATATCGACATAATCGCGAAAACTCCCGATGCTTTACGTAGCGCCTTTATAAATCTTGAAAGTTCTCCAAAAATATGAGTCTCATACAGTGGCGGACTAAGGGGGGGGGGGGCAGGGGGGGGCGGTCCGCCCCGGGCCCCCAGTCTTGGGGGCCCCCAAACGTCTCCATATTCCCTTGATCAAACTCTAAACAAGGCTTTAAGACACCACTGTAAATTTTTTGTAGTTTTTATTTCATTTTTGATAGATGCACTTCTTGAGAATGCTCTCACCAATCTTTTTTAAGGAAATTCGAAAAATTGACGGAGATACAGCATGTTATGTGAAACCGTTTGTAACAGTTTGTGTGTTGAATTATCCTTCAACAAATTTTGAATGCGTTTTATTTTTGAATGAATTTTATTTTCTATTTTTTATGGTAAATTTTCCTCGTCTGGTATCATAGTCAGGACAAGATTAAACATGTCGATGCCTCTACTCAATGCACGTCTCAGGGCCCCTTTACCATAGGGGCCCTAGCCGATGCGTGGCCCCTAAGCAGTAGCCTACACTGCCTTGTGGACAATACGGCTCTGCCAGGGCTTGCTTAAACATGTCGGGGCCCCTAGGCAATGCACTTGTCGGGGCCCCTTTACCTTAGGGGCCCCTAGGGAGTTGCCTACACTTATTAATTTTATGGCCCTGGCTATAGTGACTGGATTTTCGAAGGCGGTGGGCTAATACGGCCCTGCCAGGGCCGGCTTAAGCATGTCACGGCCCCCAGGCAAAACATGCTTCGGGACCCCTTTACCCTAGGGGCCCCTACCCGATGCGGGGCCCCTAGGCGGTGGCCTACACAGCCTTTTGAACAAAAGGAGCCTGGAACATGTCGGGGCCCCTAGGCAACGCACGTCTCGTGGCTCTTTACTCCAGAAGCCCCTATCCAATGCAGGGCCCCTAGGCAGTTGTCTACACGTCTTATGGATAATACTGTAATGGCTATAGTGACTGGATTATCGAACAGTTTAAGACTTGGCGCATGCCAAAACGATGTATAGTTTTTCTAATATGTTGTCAACCAGGTTTAAAAACGTAGTTTTGAGAAAAAAGCGTTCAAAGTTTTGCTGAAGGATGATTCAACATACAAACTGTTTAAAACGATTTCATATAAGATGCTGTATCTCCGTCAATTTTACGAATTTGGTGAAAGCATTATTAACAAATGCCTCTTTTAGGAAATGAAATAAAAAGGGTAAATTTTTTTTTAGTGTCCTGGTGCCTTTAAAATATGCTTAATACCTATCTAAGAGGTTGTTTGGTTTTGGGAGGACCCGTACAAACATAGTCCTATACATATAAAATAGGAATAAATAAATACAGTCTGAACCGGTATTTTACAATTTTTTAAATAAAATTACTACTACTAATCTTTCTAATGTCTGAACAGTTTTAGTTCCAGTTTCACTTTATGTATTGCAGTTCATATTTTTTTACTACCTTAGGCCCTTTGCTGAAGGCTATCTTATCATTACAGATAATAAAGATAGTAATAAAATAAGTAAGTAATTAAATAGATTCAGTGGCGGAATAACAGACGGGAGGGGGGGGCTTAAGGGGCGGAATCTGGTTCTCAGGGGCCTCCAAACGCCTCCATGTTTCCTTAATCAAATCCTAAACCATGATTTAAGGCACCAGGACACTGTAAAAAAAAAATTGTAATTTTTTTTTTCATTTCATTTTCTGAAGTTAACAATGCTCTCACCAAATGTTTTTTACAGCATTTTATGTGAAACCGTTTGCATATTGAATTATCCTTCAGCAAAACTTTGAATGCGTTTTTCTCGAAACGTTTTTTACTCGTTTTTCAACCTGGTTGACAACATATTAGAAAAACTACATCAGCCTGTATGCATTTTATTGCATTGGCATTTACTTTTGCATCTAGCAAGTCTTAAACTGTTCGCAAATCCAGTGTCTATGGCACCACGTAGAGGATTTTTGATATCTTAAAAATAGGAAATATGGCGGACCAGCGAATTTTATATTCAATTTTTTAGGGAAAATTTTCTGCGTTCTTAAAAAATATAGAAAGGGGGCCCTTTATAAAAAAAAAATTCCTATGTGGTGCCATAGTGACTGGATTTTCTAATAGTTTAAGACTTGGTGCATGCAAATCAGATGTATAGTTTTTCTAATATGTTGTCAACCAGGTTGAAAAACGTAGTTTCGAGAAAAACGCGTTCAAAGTTTTGCTGAAGGATAATTCATCATACAAACTGTTTAAAACTTTCTTTAAATTTTCTTAGAATTTCCTTGAAACTTTTGGTGAAAGCATTATTAACAAATGTATCTTTTAGAAAATGAAAAAAAGACAGTTTTTTACAGTGCCCTGGTGCCTTAGCCTTGTTTAGGATTTGATCTCTGGTCCCTTGATCAAATGTGAACTGAATAAAAATCTTGTAAAATTACATCAACTTTTTTAACTAGGGGGGGGGCCTCATTCAGCTTTGCCGCCCCGGGCCTCTGACGGGCTTAGTCCGCCACTGGTCTCATAGTAAACCAGCAGAATACCAAATACATGGCCATAGGATGCGCCCAACAAATCCCAACCCTCTCGTGTGGAAGCCAAAATTTTGATACGGTACCAAGATTCACATACCCAGGCTCCCTAATAACAAACGACAATAATATCACAGAGGAGAGCCGGAAACGCATAGTGAACGCAAATCGCTGTTATATCCGCCTACAATAAATAAATCAATGAATAAATAAATTTAAAAAAAAAAACAAATATTATTTTTAAATAATTTGTTTTTAGTTATATTAATGTACAAATTAATGATAAAAATAATTTAAGTATATTTTCCATGGATAAATAAATAAATAGAACTATTATATATATAGTATTGTTCACTTTTCTTAACGAATGTACAGTTTGGATTGTTATAAACGGAAGTTGCGCCCTCTGTTATGTTAAAAAAATCCATTGAAGTTAAAAACAAGCATCTCCAATGAGAAAATAACAAAACTTGCATTTCACGGTTTCAAAAACTTTTATACAATTTTTCGACACATTTTCCGTCCTATCTTGCCGGGAATTTTTTTTTCCCATTTTCCTGGAAGAAATATTTAAAAAAAAAAATTCCGAGTTCAATGATTTAAACTTAATAACGTGAAAATTTTCCAAACTTCACACACCAAAATCAAAAAGATAGTGTTTTTATACAAATTTACCGAAATTACCGTTTCGGTTTTTTTCGGAAGAATTATTTTCAGGAAAATAAAATTTCCAAGACAAATGTTATTTAAAAAAATCCCGATCGATTATTCCAGAAGAAATTTTAAAGAAATCACAAAATTTTCCAGTGTCAAAAATTTCCAACATGATGTATCCAAACTTAAAATTACAAAAAGATAAATGAAGAACCAAACATAAAGTTTTCCGAAGTCAAATATAAAAATTGGAAAGAAAAAAAATCTAGCTTATAACCAACTTCATATATGACAATTTTTTTTTTTTTTTTTTTTTACATTAACTCCACACAGGAGGCCCTGAGGAAAATAATTTCCCTCAGGGCCTATGTCATCTGGGATGCTGTGTGGAGAGTCTTTTTGAGGAGAGGAAGGAATGAACATTGGTCTTGAAGAGACCCATGTTGTAGGAAGGAGGAAACACAGAGGCCGGCAAATCATTCCACAGCCGAGCTGTTGAACACAAGAACGAGTCGAAGAAACGACCCGTTCTCATGTGACAAATGTCAACCGTGTACAAATGTTGGGCACGCGTTTGGCGTGTTTCCCGACTATGCACCGGTGCCGAAGGGATCAATGATGCTAGTTCTTCAGAGCATCTTCCATTGTAATACCGGTAGAACAAGGATAGCATTCCCACCCGACGCCTGTGCTCTAAAGATTGCAATCCGTCTGTTAAGATGGGAGAATCTATCAAACGGACCGCCCGTTTCTGCACATAGTCGAGGGTATTTTTCAGGTATTTTGGAGCTCCAGACCAGAGATGGCTGCCAAATTCAACCGTGGGGCGTACTTGTGATTTGTACAAGGTTAGCAGTTGTGTACTATTAAAGTATCTGCGGGCCCTGTACAGTACGCCCAGTTTTTGGGAGGCTAACTTTACTCTGGCTTCGATGGAGCCCCCATACCTGAGCTGGTCACTTAGGGTTACACCAAGCATATCAATGGAGGGCCTGTTCGGAAGATTGCTTCCGTTGAAAGAGACTAGATTTTCATTTCGATCCCTTTTAGACGTAATCAGACAAGATTGGGTCTTTGAAACATTAAATTCAACGAGGTTATTTTTACCCCAAGAGAAAACACTCTCGAGGTAACCGTCCATTCTTTGCTTCAAAGCCCTACGAGCTGTTGGAGTTTGTGAGCCCTTTGGGGGCTTGTCAAACAAAAAGCTATCATGAACTGTACTGTCATCCGCGTAACAGTGAATTGGTGCACATGACAAAAGGTCGTTGATGTGCAACAAAAACAAAGTCGGAGACAGAACCGATCCCTGCGGGACGCCAGCATTTATCGAGTGTGAGGAAGAAGCGAAACCATCGACTACCGTCTGAATCGACCTCTCCCTCAAGAAGTCGGCAATCCACATACACAAGGATGCGGGAAGTCCGTAAGAATGCAGTTTGTTGACAAGTCCTCGGTGCCAAACCCGGTCAAAGGCCTTGGAGATGTCCAGTGCAACCGTTTGGGTCTCACCGAAACGTTCCAGGCATCGCCCCCAAACATGCGTCACATACGCGAGAAGATCACCGCACGAGCGGTTCCGCCGGAATCCGTATTGACGGTCGTTAATAATTTTGTTCTTCTCGAGGTATGTGAGCAGTTTGTCGTTGATCACACGTTCCATCACCTTAGACAGAACTGATGTGATCGCTATGGGGCGGTAGTTGGCCGGGTTGGAGCGGTCACCCTTCTTTGGAATAGGATGGATAACCGCTTTTTTCCAACCAGAGGGCACAGAGCCAGTCTTCAGGGACAATTTAAAAAGCTTCGTCAAAATTGGAGCTATTTCTGCAGCGCACCTCTGCAGTACCAGGGCAGGTATTCCGTCAGGCCCACTAGCTTTATTAACATCAAGCCCTCGTAAAACATGGAGTACTTCCCGATGCCGAATCCTCAGCTTTTTCATACGAAAACCGCAGTGAGGAACCGACGTCGGGACAGCACCTTGGTCATCGAGGGTTGAGTTATCCGCAAACATTTTACCTAATAAGTTTGCCTTTTCGGTGGCGGTGTTTGCTAGTGAGCCGTCAGGTCTGGTGAGAGGTGGCAAACTGGATTTGCAGAAATTGCGACCTATTGAGCTCGCAAGCGACCAGAATTGCCTGTCGCGGTTTTTTTTAGCCACGCTGAGTTTTCTGCCACTGGATCGCTCGGTGTTAGTTTTTTAAAGAACCTGAGAATCGGTTCCTTTTAGCTTTTAAGAAGCCCGAAAATTGAATCTGTGCTTATGAACAGGAAATGTATCTAAAGTGATAAATATAAATGGTAATCTTGAAATTTCAGAGCCCAAAAACCGATTTGGGTAAAAATCGGTAGGGGGAAGAAACTCAAACTTTATGTCAAAATACACAATTTCAGCGATGTTGTATCTCTTGGCGTTGACTTTGTTACTTAGTAGAAATTAGTTTTCCTTCATCCAGTGAATTTCAAATTAACCAAGTTATATGGTCTACGTATATTACGTAGGCATTAATAAATTATTTTTATAGTAAATGTATCTATGTGATTTATGTAAAATTTGCATACATTCAAACGGGCAAAACTCTACCATCAGGTAACCTTAATAAATTGGGCCAAGCCCATCAAAAAGCTGCCTGCAGGACCTAGCAGGATCTATTAGTAAAAATATTGTTTAAAAATTACTCACTTTCTCACCTCCCGTATAATCTTAGCGAAGCTGTACTCCCAGGCGTACATCTTGATGACTTGAATTCCCTGAATGATTTCATTCATCAGCCGTATTCTGTTGTCGGTCTGCAGGGCTGACTTCCTCCTAATCTCTCCACTCACTCTACCCAACCAACCTACAAAATATTTTGTATTATTTGGTAAACAAACTTTGGAATGTGAAGGTGGATTTTGACCAAACGAGCAAATGCTCCTTTCGTTATTTGTTTTTGGGATGTTATGCCGTGTTGCGCTACCTCCTTCTTTAGCCATGATGGTGGATACTGCAACGCTGTCCGAAACGTTGGCTAAAGAAGGAGGTGGCGCAACACGGCATAACACCCCAAAAACAAATAACGATAATACTTTTGGCCGTGAAAATCTTAAAAAGAGCAAATGCTCGTTCTAATCTGCTCTTGAATATTGTTTCGGTATAAACAGTTACAGAGCATTCCTTCGGTGCTCCGAGTGCATTTGCCGTAATTTAGTTAAATGCTCAAAGAATGCTCGTTCGTTTGAAATATCAAAGTTTGAAATGAACGCCGTAAATGCGCCCGAACACAGGCGGTCTCTTTAAAGTGTTATTGTGTTCTTGTAACTTGGGTCGACTTGTTTGTACTAATTACGGATCGGACTAATGAAAAATTTCTACTAGAATTTTAGTTCTTGTTTTCTCGTTCTTGTTCGTTGGTATTCTTTTGGTGTAAACGTTGAAAACGAATGACCGTTTACAGTAGTTTACACCAAAGAACAAATAAGAAAGCTCTTGCTCCAGCTCTGTCTCTATGCTCGTTTGGTCTAAATCCACCAAAAGATATTTCATCAGAAGATCAATAATTATTAATGCATTCATTTTATTCCTGAGGTTGAAAACAACAATGTTGGCAATCACTACTTGAGATAAGCATTTCATTTACAGTTGTGGGCAGACGTGATACGAATAATACATTTTTACCAGAAGTGTATTAAAACTTAATTATCTACATCTAAACAAAAAAAAAAGATTTATAATTAATTGTAAAATACACGATTTATGTATGACGCAATAATATAAAATAAATAATCAATAAAATAATGCATAAAATAAAATTGTAATTGGTGCATTCATGAAACTTTGTTCAAAGATTGGCAATAGCCAAGCAGAATCTACGAACTGTTAAATGAAGATGGTCAGAGTTCGCCCAAATCAAACACCTCTCCAAATTCTGCAATCATGTAAATTAAACAGAAAATATGCAATTGACATCTAGTAACTACCACGTGCAATGCGACTTTAAATACAAGATCACCTCAATTAAACTATTTTACTTCTATCAAAATGATCCCCACAACAAAATGCAGGTTTTGGAACACTAATATATTATTTATCAAGTGTGGTCACGGGTGTATTTTTGTACTATGGTATTTTGTGCAACAGTAGTGACAAGATGCTTGCATTTTACATTTCAATATTAAAAGCAGTTAAGAAGAAGCCATACTAAATAATGCAAAATCATACAAAATCGTATGTTTTTGTTCTGAAAATTGGATCGCTTAGAAGTATTATAGAAGCGTCTATTAAATACTACGTGTAGAACATACCTTGGCAAAAATATCGGTCAGTTTTATAGGCTTATTAAAAAGTCTTTTAATAAGCCTATAAAAAAATAAAATACAAAGTCTGTAAAAAACACTTTAAAGTCCAAACTCTCCTGTTTATCCCTTTTCGGATATGGTTTTATTGTTTAATGTAGCAAATTTAGTTTCTCTTATAATAATCGCAAAAAAATTTGATATTTACGCCCGAAGTTCACAAAATAAAATAAAATATGCATTTTCGCGTTGTTATTTTACAGTACGGCCGGCAGTCGACGAATTTGGATTTTCAAAGTGAACTCTATGCCGTTCACCGAAGGGCTACATAACTAGTCCCGCCCGTTTTTTTATCAGTTCGCCCCCGAACGGAGCGGGAAACGGACGCTAGGCTCCACGTCACTTTGTTTCGTGAAATCAATTTTCAAATTCTGTTTTATTACAATAAACAATGCGTAAAAAATGAGTTAATGTTTTTTACAGGCCTTTGCGAAATCAACCTGTAAAAAAATTCTCAAATTCGTTTTCCAACCTTTTTAAAAGCTTTTTCTCAAGTATTTTTAAACTCCTCCCATAAATGGGCGTGAATTACGATTTCGATTTTTTCCTGAACTATTGGATCGCCTTAAACAAAACGTTTCGATTCTCGACGCTGCGCCGCCATCCAAAATACAGTGCCCGTTGAAATAACACAGACTTTTTGTGCCCGGTGACATCACTCAGGCAAGCACAGATTTGGTGCTATTTCGGGAGACCCGAAAAATTAAGATTCTGAAAATTATTTTATCTACTAAAACACTTTAGTTACGGCTAAGTTTAAAAACTGAGTTTTTTCAACATTTAAAGAGAGTAAGTTTTCATCAAACCATCGTTTAATGATATTTAATGCATTATTTGCCGATATTTCGGCCTCTTTCCAAGAGTTTTCTTCAATCGTTAATACTTTATCATCTGCATAAGATATAATCTTTCCGGTGATTGGAAGTTCAAAAAGTTCATTTACATATAATATATTGGGCCCAATACAGTTCCTTTACATAGTTCATTTACATATAATATATTGGGCCCAATACAGTTCCTTGTGGGATTCCAAAATTATTTTTTTTCTATATAACTTAACTCGTTGTTTATTTTTACTTGCTGCGTTCTTTGGTATAGATAACTATTTATCCACGCTTCTTTGTCGGTTATTCCTGTATTATTTAGTTCGTTGATTAATTTTGAGTGTGAAACACTGTCAAAAGCTTCACGGAGGTCAATGAATATACTTAAGCATTTTTTCCCTTTATCCAGTGCTTTATAAATAACTCTAGTTAATTCCGCTATTGCGTCTTGCGTGCTCATTTTTTCTGTGAAACCGTATTAGCTGGGGTTTTAACATATTTTTGATTTTCCACGTAATCTACAATTTGTTTCTTTGTTACTTTTTCGTATATTTTAGCTACATTGGATCCTAGCGATATTGGTCGGCAATTGTTTATTTCTTTCGAATCTCCGGATTTATGCACAGGTGTTACAATGGGTTTTTTTGTAGTTTGATGGGAATATTCCACTTTCAATGTTTACATTAACTATATGAGTAATTGGTTTAGTTAGTGAATTAGAACATTTTTTTAGATTTCTTTAGTTACACCATCACATCCAGGTGCAGCACCATTTTTTAGTGATTTTTTTATGTTTTCAATAGTTTCCTCCGTAGTCGATTCAAAAACTGATAGATTGTTATTACTTAGTTTATCTTCGTGTACATCATCTGGTTGATAATTTTAATTAATTTTATATATTTATTATTTTATATATTATTTTTATATTGTCAATGCTATTAATTTATATGTGCTCTCCCTTCACTGTCATCTGTGCTTTTTTATTCGTGTTATTATTATGTTTTTAATGGACTGTTGTCCGTAAATTAATAAATAAATAAATATTTAGTATTAATGACTCTATCTTGAATGGCAAGCATAAATCCATCTATTTCTGCGCTCAACTCTCCAATACTCAACCATTTGTTTGACGCAAGTTTGTCAACATATGTTTGGTTGAGATAATTGAAGTGTTTTGCTTGAATAATTTTATTTGACCAGGAATCTAATAATTCCTGGTTAGTATTTATAAGAATGTTGGCATTCTCGTCATATAAATTTAAAGGTGTAATGTTTCTATCTGCCTTGCAAATTATTTTGTGCATTTCTGAGCTATTAGCTTTCCTATGCAAAAAATTTCTAAGCATTTCTACCTGATTGTGTTTCAAAGATGTTATTTTGACTACACCTCTACCTCCTAAATTTCTAGGTAAATTAATTCGTTCTATAGCTGAATTTGGAATACGGCAATTTAATTTTGTTAACGTAGATATAATTAATCGTTCGAAACTATCTGAATCTGTATTGGACCATTTAATTATGCCAAATGAGTACGTTAATAGAGGTATTGCCCAAGTATTTATTGCTTTTACTATTTTTTTAGCAGATAGATTGCATTTTAAAAAATTTCTGATCGTAGTTATTTTTAATACTAGTATGATCTAATCTATTCGATTGCGGGTATCCTAAATATTTATAAACCTCATCCCCTTTCATACTTTTAATTTTGAAATTTCTAAATATACCCTCGTCTCCATCTACAATTTAGCCTTTCTCTGTATGGATCATTCTACATTTATCTATACCAAAAGTCATTTTAAAGTAAAAAAATTTTAGTCATTTTAGTCTGTAAAAAAAATTACTACCTTAATCATTTTCTCTAAATTCAGAATTCGAAAATAATTTTATATCATCCATATTTAATAGATGTGAAACTGTACTACTCTCTCTTGTTTTTATTCCAAACTTGCTTTCAATTATAGAGGATTCAATGCTAAGCAAACCCAAAGAGAACTCGATGAGTCTCCTTGAAAAACCCCTCTTTTTATTGAAATGCCCGGTACTACTATTTTCTTACCTTTTAAATTAACTAGTAAATCTGTATTCCAAAAGGACATAATATGTTTCAAAAAGCTAATTATAATTGGGTTAACTTAACTATATATTTTCAATATTTTGACTAACCACGAGAGCGGGACACTATCAAAAGCTTTTTGATAATCTGTATTGCAAGTATGTAAATTACGCTTTTGATTTTGAATTTGTTTTAGAATTAAAGAATAAATAACTAATTGTTCTTTACATCCCATATGTTTTCTGAGACAACCTTTTTGTTGTTTAGATCTACTGTAATATCATTGGATTCTTCTACTATAATATTACCTAAACTATCTACATTCAACGCATTCAATGCATCTGATGTAACATTACTACTCGTATTAATTTGTTCTAAATTATTCGCCAATTGCAATTTATTTTTATTTATTTATTTAAGTTTTTATTCCAGCAGGACTGGGAGGGTAGTGCAATCCCAGTCTGCCATATTACATAAACAACTATAAAAAAAAAAAGTTTAAATATTAGGTAAGTACCTAATTAAAACATGAAATGAAAACAAAATTCATCACACAAATAACAAAAAATAAACATAAAATTAAAATAAGTAATAAGTAGACAGAATTAAAAATAAAAGATAAAAAGATTTTTTTGGATCGTCCATCATGGAGGTCGCCTCATCATCTGCATCCATCGCTCATTTATTGGGGAACTGAGCCACTCGGATGCAGCCACGACAATGATATTGGTTGAAGTTCGTATCCTGCTCCAGAAGCTGGCTAGTCGGTGGCGAAGTAAGGCTGGGAATGAGTGCACCCTCCCCTCGGTAAACATCGTGGAGGCACTGCAGAACCTCGGTAGTTGCATAAGTTGCCTGTATGCGTTATTGTAGCACACTCTCAGTTTGTCCCATTGCGCTGCTGGGTATTGTGTCCACAGTTCAGACGTATAAAGGGCAGTACAGTATGTCTTGAATAATAATTTTCTGACATCTTCGCTACAGTGGTAGAACCGCCTTGAGAGCATTCCGGCCCGTCTATCAATCGGCCAATCTATCTGCTACTTCCTTTTTTATCTGATTTAATGTTACTACAGGAATTAAATTATTTTTGAAAATTGCCCTTTTTTGGTCAGCTAATCTTTGTTCGTTTACTTGGGCAACCGGATAATTTTGTGAGAAAAGTAAATGTAATTTTTTCCTATTCAATAGCATATCTGTTTCTAGTTTAGTTACATAAAAATATGAACGAATGATGAACATATTGACATCGTTCGTCCGTTTCATACGCTGCCTAGGAATACCTGCTTTTGTTTTTTGGGGTCTCAGATTATCAATGTTTATCTGCATAGATGACACAATAAACCCATTTTCATTCCCGTTGGTTGAAAATGTCATTTTGTCACCTTTCAAAACAACTTGGAAATGATCGTTATTATTAGTTCCTACATTCCAGTAACCAAGCAACTGTCGTTACCTAGTGATGTCATTTGTCAACAAATAGTTTTCAATATGTCCAAATTAAATATTTTAATGTAAACTGCCCTTCAATATTACAAATCTTTAATACATATTATATTTTAGAATAATGTTATCAAAATAAAATATATAATTAAATTTAAATTAATAAATTACTTCGTTTTTACCACTTTTATTGTTTACAAAACCGACATGTTTCGTCAGCAAAGCTGACTTCTTCAGGGTTTTGACAGAACTAATTTTAAAAATAGACATATATAGGTAATAGAGAAAAATAATCGACATAAACAATAATAAAATTAGAAAGAAAATAATGTTTAAGGGACGAGGGGCAATATAGAACAATTAAAAATTTTAAAAGGGGAATAGATTTTAATAATGGGTCATTTAAAAACAATTTTTGATTATTAATAATATTTAAATTTGCATTAACACTCTTTCTAATCTCTAAAATTTCTAATTTATCCAACTGAATGCCATTGACATTACAATGAATTAATTCTATTCCACTGTTAAAATTAAAGGTATGACTAGTTTCTATTAAATGGTTGGCAAACTCCGAGAAACTATTATTATTTAAAGCTTTCATATGCTCTTTAATCCTTATTTCAAAGTTTCTCGAAGTTTTACCTATATAAAAGAAATCACAATCATTACATTTCAATTTACAAACTCCAGATTTTTTCATTTTGGAATCTCTATCTTTATTATTTACAATGTAATTTTTAAGTTTATTATTTGCATAAAATACAGGAAGAATTTCATTTGGTACATTCTTTGTCAAGGAATTAGAAATTTTATTATTAAAATACACAATTTTCCTCCATTTTTTCCCTTCCTGATCCTTTTGTACAGGATAGATATATGATTTAAGGAATTTATTCTTGTATTTTTTATTAAGAATGTTTTCAATTAAATTGGTGTTGTATCCATTATTAATAGCAATTTGTTTAATAACATTGAGTTCTATTGAAAAATTATTGGGAGACAGGGGTACATTAACTAATCTATGAATCATAGAATGGAAAGCTGACATTTTTTGAGAAATTGGATGATTTGAAGTGTTGTGGATTACAATGTCCGTGTATGTATCTTTACGAAAAATGTTAAATTCAAATTTATTATTAATTATTGAAATATTTAAATCCTAAAAGTTTATACTCGAATTTTGCCCAATCTCTACAGTAAATTTTATGTTTTTATGGAGTTTGTTTAAGAAATTAAGAAAAATATTAAGTTGTCTCAATGTACCTGATCAGATTATTTTCCCGTGTAGCCCTGGATATATTAATTGCAAGTCTTTTTTCTTGATTGTATTGTTTTTTAATGAAGTTAGGATTCTTGCTGATGTTTTTTATGACTTCTCCACATTTATATTGATAAGAAATATGTTGATTATTCAAAGCACAATTAACATCTACTGCTAACAACTCCAATTGTTTATTATTATTATCAACTTGCAGGTTATGGTTTAATCCTTTTGACAACTAATTTATCTCTTCCTTATTAAATAATCTGATCATTACGAAAGCTGACAAAGGTAATAGTGTCATAATTATGAACAAGGAAGATTATGTGGAAAAAACAATGGATTTTTTACAAGGCTATAATTTTGATAAGTTACAAATGAACCCTATTAACAAATGTCAAGAGCAGATAAGGGTTGCTCTAAAAAATTGTAAAAGTGAAATAATTATTAATTTAATTAAAAATAGGAGACTAACTGTAAAAAATCCTCAAGTCCCTAATTTGTTTAGTCTATTAAAAATTCATAAAAAAGGTCAACTAATAAGACCAGTGGTCTCAAATTGTAATGCTCCTAGCAATAAAATATCATCAACAATTAATAGAATTATTATGGATTCACATATTTTTCATCCTAAATACACGATTAAAAATTCATTTGATTTGATTGAACACTTAAAACTTTTGGAAATTCCTGAAAAAGCATTTTTAGTATCATTTGACATTGTTAATTTATTTCCAAGTATTCCAATTGAAGAATGTAAACCTATTATTAAAGAACTTTTATTTTCATCAATTTTACCTAATGACTTATCTCAGGATTTAAATGTATTGTTTAATATAGTTTTAAAACAAAATTATTTTCAATTCAATGACAATATCTTTAAACAAAAAGATGGCATGGCAATGGGTAATACCAGCCCCTTGGTCGCGGATATATTTATAAATAATTTGGAAAATAATATTTTTAATAGCTGTGCATTATTACTAAAATACGTTCATTGTTGGAAGAGATATGTGAATGATGTGTTCTGTGTTTGGACAGGTACATTTAGACAACTTAATATTTTTCTTAATTTCTTAAACAAACTCCATAAAAACATAAAATTTACTGTAGAGATTGGGCAAAATTCGAGTATAAACTTTTTGGATTTAAATATTTCAATAATTAATAATAAATTTGAATTTAACATTTTTCGTAAAGATACATACACGGACATTGTAATCCACAACACTTCAAATCATCCAATTTCTCAAAAAATGTCAGCTTTCCATTCTATGATTCATAGATTAGTTAATGTACCCCTATCTCCCAATAATTTTTCAATAGAACTGAATGTTATTAAACAAATTGCTATTAATAATGGATACAACACCAATTTAATTGAAAACATTCTTAATAAAAAATACAAGAATAAATTCCTTAAATCATATATCTATCCTGTACAAAAGGATCAGGAAGGGAAAAAATGGAGGAAAATTGTGTATTTTAATAATAAAATTTCTAATTCCTTGACAAAGAATGTACCAAATGAAATTCTTCCTGTATTTTATGCAAATTATAAACTTAAAAATTACATTGTAAATAATAAAGATAGAGATTCCAAAATGAAAAAAACTGGAATTTGTAAATTGAAATGTAATGATTGTGATTTCTTTTATATAGGTAAAACTTCGAGAAACTTTGAAATAAGGATTAAAGAGCATATGAAAGCTTTAAATAATAATAGTTTCTCGGAGTTTGCCAACCATTTAATAGAAACTAGTCATACCTTTAATTTTAACAGTGGAATAGAATTAATTCTTTGTAATGTCAATGGCATTCAGTTGGATAAATTAGAAATTTTAGAGATTAGAAAGAGTGTTAATGCAAATTTAAATATTATTAATAATCAAAAATTGTTTTTAAGTGACCCATTATTAAAATCTATTCCCCTTTTAAAAATTTTAATTGTTCTATATTGCCCCTCGTCCCTTAAACATTATTTTCTTTCTAATTTTATTATTGTTTATATCGATTATTTTTCTCTATTACCTATATATGTCTATTTTTAAAATTAGTTCTGTCAAAACCCTGAAGAAGTCAGCAAGCTGACGAAACATGTCGGTTTTGTAAACAATAAAAGTGGTAAAAATGAAGTAATTTATTAATTTAAATCAAAATGGTGCCACAAAATAAGTTTGCTGTGTTAGAAGAAATATAATTAAATTTACCTCCAAAATATATTTCAATGTAATCTCAAATTACTGTTGTTTATTTGGTTACTGGAGTACTACTTTTATATAGTATTTATTTATCTGAATATCCTATGGTTCACTCACAGTTTATTTATTACGTTATCTAATATACTTATTTTCAAATATTTATGTTTTGGGATCAAAGCTAATTCTTTTCTATCTGATACAATTAAAAAAATCAGAGAGTAAATTCAAGAAAACGTCGAGGCTGGCGTTGCTAAGCAACATTTACAGTGATTATTTGGGCCAATATTATTATTCAAGTCACCTATTAATACAATTTAGAGTATTCTTATTACAGAGAATTTTTTTTAATTCTTCTATAAATAGTGGTACATTTGAACTGTGTGTTCGATACATTGCGATTATATTAAAGGTCTTATTATTTACATTAAAAGTGATTGACAGACAGTTTACGTTACACATGGATATTTCGGAAACGTTGATATCGGTAAATTTTTCAATAGTATATACTACAATTCCTCTATTTTTATTAATCTGATAATTTGTAACATATTATAATATCTGGTTGTGAACAGAGTGTATTTATAGATACAAGAAATTCATCCATGTTTTTATTTACACTTCTTATGTTCAGGTGTAAGATTGTAAGTCGATTTTTTATATTTTTAAAGATTTTACTGCATTGTATGGCTGTTTCACGTACATATTCTTCTATGTTTAGATTTTTATCGATTTCTTTTAGGTTAAGATTTTTCATTGCGTGTGTTAAAATGTGAAATTTGTTCAGTGGGTATTAATAGCAGTAAAACCATTATAATTTGTGCTACAGTGTCCTTGCCTGACTCAAAATTAAAGTATAAATAATAAATTGAATTTTTTTCTATAGAATTTATTACATATATAGAAAGTATTTGTGAATTTAGTAAGTATATGTTTAGTTGATAACAATCGGTGATTTGGTGCATTCTTCGTTTGGGAATGATTTTAAAATAATGAGGATTGTATGCAGTCGATATAATATTTAGGTATACGTAGATAATGCAAATATTGAACGAACAACATTTTAGACGGGTAGGTAATGCGCTAAAAGTATGTGGTGATATATTGTAACTATAAAATAATCAATATATATTATAAAAGAAAGTCCAATAACTCAGGAACGAGTCCCGGTACGATCAAGGGAGTTATATGGTGTGGTAGATCTCTATCCCCCCCTAGGGAATAAGAGTACTCGTTTTTCCCTAAAGGGCGTGCTTTTGAAGATGTAAGGGCTGAAATTTCTAAGAAGACTCTAGAAATTTCAAGAAGACTCTAAACATTTCCGGAAACTTCAAGAAGATTCGATAAAACTCTGGAAAGCTCTGGAAGGAGTGGCGCAGTATGTCGATGAGTCTAGAATGTTCCGAAAAGTTCTAGTAGGCTCGATAAAGCTGTAGAAATTCTGGGAGGAATGGCGGAGTATGTCGATGAGCTAGAAGGTTCCAGAAAGTTTCGTAACGTTCGATAAAGCTGCAAAAAGTTTTGGAAGGAGTAGCGGAATATGTCGGTGGGTCTAGAAGGTTCCGGAAAGTTCTATAAGGTTTGATAAAGCTGTAGAAAATTCTGGCAGGAGGGCGGAGTACGTTGGTGAGTATAGAAGGTTCTGGAATGTTCAATAAGGTTAGATAAAGCTGTAAAAAGTTCTAGAAGGAGAGGGGAGTACGTCGGTGAGTTTAGAAGGTTCTAGATAGTTCCGGAAGGTTCCCTAATGCTCTAGAATGTTATGGAAGGAGAAAGTTCTAGAAGCTTTCAGAAATGAGTAGCGGAGAGTGTCAGTGAGTCTAGAAGGTTCTGGAAAGTTCTAGAAGTTTGGATAATCTTAATCTTCAATATATGAGTACATTACTAAAAAAAAGTGTATAATGTGCACGCCGTTAAAACTCAAACACGAGTCCCGGTACGATAACGGAACTTATATTGTGTCCTTGGCCCTCTATCGCCCATCCGTGAAGAAAGTTCCCGTTTTTACCTGAAGGGCGTGCTTTTAAAGATACAAGGGCCTGATGTTTCGTCCCCTTGAAATTTCTAGAATAGTTTCTAAACATTCCAGAGTGTTCTTGAGCATTCCACCACGTTCCAGAACATCCCGGGACATTCTGCAATGTTGTGGATTGTTGTATGGAATGAATGAATAGGATGGAACGTTCAGGAACATATCGGAACATTCCAGATCATTGTGGAACATTCCAGAACACTCCTGAATGTTGTGGAATTTATACTGATTTTATTGTTCGTAGACTGAGAGATATCCAGTTTATGAAATGAATATAATATTAAATGTTTAGGTTTTGACGCGTTTAGGATAATCAGTTTTACATACGAGTAGATAAGATATTGAGAAAGGACATGAAATACTATATTGATGATTGACAGAAAACAACAGTTTAAATCTATTATTTTGATCGATGCAGTTGGCACAGTTTGGCGAGGTTGCAATATTTACGCAGTCCTTATGTTGGTAGGCTAGTCCGCAATGCGACCAGGTGGGCGACTCCTTTTTCTCATTCTATACCCATTGATGGAGTTAAATTTAAATGTCGCATTTTTATAATGATTCTAATGTATATAATTAATATATTACGGGTGAGGAACCGTTTAAACATAACGACTAAGTAAATTAATTAAATGAAGTTAAAGGTAAACCATAATTGAGAATCAAATAGGTATTTTAAAATGGTGGATTAACGGTTCATGATGTTTCCGCCATCCATTTCAAAAGCCGCAGTACACGTCATCCCTTTGAGCCTGCCTGGTCTATACTGAAGCCTTAAGGACTCCAGATACTAATATCTACAGCCTGTATGTCTGACGAATATCTACAGCTCATATGTTGAACTAATATCTACGAACTTCAGAGTGTTGACTAATATCTACAGAGCTAAGGTCGGACGAATATCTATGACGGTCCCAGTGTTGACTAATATCTACAGAGCGTAGGTTGAACTAATATCTACAAAGCGTAGGTTGGACTAGTCAGCTAAATGTGTCCCATAGTCCGATTGGTATCGCAAAGGCGACACGTGGAGTGGACTGTATCAATATATTTAAAAAAAATGTTATGTTTGTGAATACTTTGACACAACTATGGGGAATGGTAAACAGATGAATGGAGAAGGAAACTGACTTACCCCTTATGGTTGATGTTCTGCTCAATATTATGGATCTGAGGGAGCACTAAATCACTCACTGCACAAGCTTCCATAAACTGGTCGATGTTATATAAAACTGAGAGAATAATGATGTTCGTTGCACAGCTTATTTTAACAGACTGACTGACATATTGATTTTATTGTTGAACGGTAGGTAATATTGTCAGTAGGGACAGGTAATTGTGGTAAACAAAGGATGGGTAGATAAATGGAACAAGGTATATTGATAGGTATACATAGTTGCGTCAACATTTTCCGCCCACCTAATTTTGGAACAAAATTAACAATAAAAAAAAAATAAAAAAATAATACCAATAATAACAAAAAGTAGCTTGAATACTATGTTATTAAACAAAAATTATAAGGGAAAATTATTAAAAAAAATTATTGTGAGACGTAAGCACACCAGCTGTCTTCTGTGTATTTATCAAAGGAAACAAAAGGAAAACAAAAAACATAAAATATAAGTAATAGATAGCTCTATGATAAAAAAAATGCTGAGTATTGAATTAACAGATGACTTATTCTATGGGCAAAGCGCAAAGCTTAATCGCTGGGCGGACAAATATACCCTTAGTGGTTTTAATAGTTGCAACGCGAACGATATTATCTTTACCCGGATGTACGGCAACAATTCGCCCTAAAGCCCAGCGCATGGGGGGAAGACGTTCATCCTTTACTAGCACGAGTTGACCGATCTCTAAATTGGGTCTGTCTCTCAACCATTTTGCACGTTGTTGTAGAGTATTAAGATACTCCACATTCCAACGTCGCCAAAAGTGTTGAGACATCTTTTGTATGTGTTGCCAACGACTTAAACGGTTTGATCCAGTAGCGGACAGGTCATATTCGGGAAGTCCTAAGAGGAATCCTCCTATCAGAAAATGGCCGGGTGTAAGGGCGTCGACGTTGTCTGGATCAACCGACAAGGGGCAAAGGGGGCGTGAATTTAGAATAGCTTCAATGGTAGTAAGAAGTGTGGCAAACTCCTCAAATGTTAGGGAAGTATCACCCACTACTCGAACCAAATGATGCTTGACGGATTTAATTCCGGATTCCCACAGTCCACCAAAGTGTGGACTGGCGGGAGGATTAAATGTCCACAGAATTTCCTTTTGGGCAAGATAGTCCGAAATTACTTCACGTTGTGGTGAAGAATAGAAATATTTAAATACTCCAGTTAGGTATCGCTTTGTTCCTACAAAATTTGTGCCGCGGTCACTGAAGACTTCGGAACACAAACCCCGTCGATTTATGAATCGGGTTAGGGATGCGATAAAGGCATCCGTGGAGAGGTCTGACATGACCTCAAGGTGCAAGGCTTTGGTGGCCATGCAGACAAAAAGACATAAATAAGCCTTAGTGGTTTTTGCTCCGCGACGTTTATGATCCTTCAGCATAAAAGGTCCACCAAAATCGACCCCTACACGAGAAAAGGGACGACTAGGTTGAACACGAGAGGACGGCAGATCCGCCATCATAGGTGAATGTGCAGTGGCCCGAAACTTGTGGCATGTGACACATTTTGATAACTGAGATCGAATGACGGTACGACCGGACATAATCCAGTATTTGCGTTGAATAAGAAATTGGAGAGTACGCGGTCCGACGTGAAGATAAGCACGGTGATAGTAATCAATTAACAACCCGGTCAAATGACTAGACTTAGGAAGTAAAATGGGATGCTTACTATCGGACGGGAGTGCAGAATTTGTTAGCCAACCGCCCACCCTCAGGATACCGTGAGGGTCAATAAAAGGTTTCAGTTTTTGAAGGCCGGAAGAACACATTTCGTCAGAGCTTAACAGAATAATATCGTTGTGAAAACAAGCCTGCTGTTCGAGTTTTATAATCTTCATGAATGCGTTGTCCAGTTCTTGAAGAGTGAGTGCCGCATGATTGATGCTCTGTTTCGCCATTTTGGAAACATTAGAAAGACAATTTGTTTTGAACCTAAGGATCCATGCAATGACTTTCTTTAATTTTGATAATGAAGAATACTTCGCTATGATGGAAGATGATTTTAATTTGACATTAAAAACTGTAGGTTTAGGGGGTTGAATTTCTGGCAATTCGCTTGCTGGAATAAACGGTAGCCTCGCCGAAGGCCAATCCTCAACTGGATTACGGAGCCACGATGGACCCGAAAGCCATGATAGATGTTCTACAAAATGAGCAGGAAGGGTACCTCGGGACCCATAGTCAGCACTGTTATCCTCTGAAATAACATGCTTCCAAATTGCTTTTGGCGTGTTATCAAGGATCTGAACAACACGGTTTGCGACGAAAGATTTTAATAAATGTGGCGGCGTTTGAAGCCAAGATAAGACAATTGTCGAGTCAGTGAAGAGGATAACCTTTTCAATTTGCGCGGCAAAATGTACAGACGACAATATATATTTTATAAGTTTTGAAAGCAGCACGGCTGCACACAACTCTAATCTAGGGATTGTTAATGACTTTAAAGGTGCAACCTTGGATTTGGCCATCAGCAAGTAGCTAGAATTATGGTTTTGAACAACTAAATATGTCACGGCTGCATAACCCAGTTGTGATGCATCGCAAAATCCTACGAGGATACAATGACTATCTAGATTCGTATGGTAATATCGTGGAATTCGTAACTGTTGTAGCAATGGAAGTTGTTCCACAAAGTTGTTCCACGTGGACATGATGTGGAGTGGTACTTCAGTGTCCCAGTCCACGTTCAATTTCCAAAGTTCTTGGATAATCCGTTTTGCAGTGAAGATCACAGGAGACAACCACCCTAGCGGATCGTATATCCGAGCAAGGGTTGATAATATATTCCGCTTCGAACATACTGCCGAATTGGGTATCGAAATGTGATGAGAAAAATAATCCTCTTCGGGATTCCAAAAAACACCTAATATTTTAACATTCGATTGAGTTTTGTTAAAATTCAACTGTTGTTGTTGACATTCAGAATCATGCTCGAGTAATTCTGAACAATTGCTTGCCCACTTGCTGAGTTCCAGTTTGGACGATTTTAAAACGGCTACAATTTCTTCCTTGAGGTGTCGAGCAGATTCAATGGAATCTGCCCCAGTCGCCAAGTCATCAACATAAAAATTCTCTAACAGCGCCCTTGAAGCGGCAGGATAGCTTTCCCTCTCATCCCTAGCCAATTGACGTAAAGTCGAAATGGCCAAAAATGGGGAGGTCGTTAAACCGTAGGTTATGGTTTGAAGTTCGTAATCTTTCATTGGTTCACTCGGGGAGTCGCGCCAAAGGATGTGCTGATATTTACGATGATTGGAAATAATTAAAATTTGCCGGTACATTTTACAAATGTCAGCAGTAAATACAAATTTATGAAATCTAAAATTTAATATCATGTATGGTATTTCTGTTTGTAGTTTTGGACCGCTATATAGCATGTCATTTAATGACATATCGGAGGCCTTCGCAGACCCATCAAAGACAACGCGAATTTTACCTTTTCCATTGATTACCGCATGATGGGGAAGATAATTTGCCCCAGAGTTGGGTGCTACGCGTTTCATGTGACTAAGACTTTCATATTCATGAAGAAAATCCCTATAACTAGTCGCCAACGTCGCATCCCTATCAAAACGCTTTTCCAGCTTGCGCATTCGCGATTCGGCCAAGTTGTAAGTATTTTGCGGTGGAGGACTGTCCGATTTTAACAGAATCGGAACCACATATCTCCCATCCGTCTGTCTGTAATGCTCCTTCTGAAACATTTCTTCCGCCTTGGTGTTGTCGGGGTTTAAATCAGAAACGACGGGAGCCTCTTCAATTTCCCAGAAATTTTTCATTGTATCATTTAATGACATGTCGGACAGTGTCAAAAGTGACGTTGGCGATGAATCGATCGATTGACATCCAACCTTCCCAAGAATAATATATCCAAAGACTGTATTTAAAGCACTAGGGTTTCCACGAACGATATGTGATAGATCATCCAAAATGTTGGGATATAAATCGGCGCCGAGTAGAAAATCTATTTGACCCGGCTGATCAAAACTTGGATCTGCTAACGATAAATTGAAAAATCGCGATTTAACATCTTTATCAAGTGTGACAGATGGCATCCATGAAGTAATTTCCTGAATTACTATGGGTGTCGCAGATAACATAGGTGCTCGCTGTTTGACAGGTTTGATAACACATGAGGTTATACCTGTGCATGAGTTAACAGCCGTATGTCCTAATACATTTAACGGAGTCTTATATTTCCTTATAGATAAGCCTAGCCTCTTGGCACAGCTCTGCGTGATAATGGAGACTTGACTTCCATTATCTACGATGATACGTACAGGAACGTAGGCGCCAAATTTATTTTGCATGTGAACAATCGCTGTACCCAAGAGCACATTTGGTGCGTTGCTCACATTTTCGTTTGACCTTGTGACGGCAGTCAATGACGTGGTCACCTTTTCACCCGTAGAGGGTGTTTCAAAATGCAACATAGAATGGTGCCGCTTGTTACAAATTTTACAACTAGATTGTGATTGACAATCTCCAAATCGATGAAACTTTAAACAATTAAAACATCGATTTAAATGTTTTATGCGATTTTTCCTTTCAAGGGGAGACATTTCAAGAAATTTTTCACATTTATAAATTGAGTGAGCTTCCTTGCATATAGCGCACATTTCAGAGCTAGAATTCGCCGGCAATAAAGATTTTCGCGCAACCGCCGTCTTTGGTTTAGGTATGTTTGCAGTAAGTGGGTTAGACGCTTCGAGAATTCTAATCTGATTGTGTAAAAATTCAAATAATTGAGATGTCTCCGGTAATTGTGTTCGTGTAAGTGACGTTTCGAATTGTCGTCTGGTGTCTTGATCCAAACATCGTAAGATTATGTGGGCAACAAACTTACTAAATATATTTTCATGTTTCATTGCATTCAAAGCAGATAAATTTTCTTGAAAAGTGTTTAAGATATGTGTTAATCCATTTATCGATTCATTATGTAATGGTTTAAAATTCATCATTTCGTCTACATAAAAAGTAAATAATAATCTACTATCTTCATACTTTTGCAGCAGAATATTCCAAGCTATTGGGTAATTCTCAGCAATTAATGGTAACGATTTAACCAAATTCAATGCAGTTCCCTTCAGTAACGAAATTAAATGATGAAATTTCTCTATATCTGTATACATATTATTATTATGTACTAGATTTTCGAACAATGCATGGAAGGTATGCCAATTTTTTACATTGGAATCAAATGGTGTTATTTGAATCGCGGGTAATTTTAAGTTGCCAATACTATTTGCAGAAATTGGTTCTGATTTAATGTTTGAATTTTGCTGTCTTTTTGCAGATGAAATTTCAAAGACCATTACATCTATTTGTTCAGAGATTGTTGCTATCTCCTTACAACCACTTGCCTTGTCCGATTCAATTAATAAATTTTCCATATCATTATGTAATGACTCTACCTCTCCGAGCCATTCCAAAACCTTTTCATACCGGCTTAAAAACGTTTCCCTTTTTTTTTCATCCGTGTTTATAAAAGGTATTAATTGATGCGTTATTTGTATCCTAGCTAAAAAACGATCCCTTCGAGTTTTCAATACGGCAATCTTCTTATCTGCCATCTTAAATTAATTCTTGTTTAGTGAAATATTATGTATTTAACACAGAAAACAGCCAATGTATACGGCGACAATAATTATAGAATGTAATGAATTTAATGTTTTCTAGATTAATCCAGGCTCGTAATGGACCAAATAATGGTATCGCAAAGGCGACACGTGGAGTGGACTGTATCAATATATTAAAAAAAATGTTATGTTTGTGAATACTTTGACACAACTATGGGGAATGGTAAACAGATGAATGGAGAAGGAAACTGACTTACCCCTTATGGTTGATGTTCTGCTCAATATTATGGATCTGAGGGAGCACTAAATCACTCACTGCACAAGCTTCCATAAACTGGTCGATGTTATATAAAACTGAGAGAATAATGATGTTCGTTGCACAGCTTATTTTAACAGACTGACTGACATATTGATTTTATTGTTGAACGGTAGGTAATATTGTCAGTAGGGACAGGTAATTGTGGTAAACAAAGGATGGGTAGATAAATGGAACAAGGTATATAGATAGGTATACATAGTTGCGTCAACACCGATATTAGGGGTTTTTATATACATACTTTCCTAAATTAAGTTTTTTAAACTGCATACGCAATATTACGTTATTCCGATATTCAGTACATAATTGCAAATCCAACCTCTGCCAGTTGTAGATATTCGTCAACACTTTGGTTCCCATAGATATTAGTCAGCAGTTTGAGCTGTAGATATTCGTCAACACTTTGGTTCTCATAGATATTAGTCAACAGTTTGAGCTGTAGATATTCGTCAACACTTTGGTTCTCAAAGATATTAGTTCGATTTTTTCAGTTTTTGGAATTCCTGTAGATATTAGTAGACGCCTCCGTCTGAAGTCAGGCTTGTTGAAAAAGTATCGATATACCGATTTATCGATATTTTTAGTCGATATATTTTGATCCGATATATCGATACAAAATATGTAATCATGTTTGCACATAATTTATTACGCGAGTATTTCTCAAAAAAAGTGTACATTTTGGAAAAATAAAGTGTGCCGATAAACAGTTAAAAAATTACCCATTTTTAATTAATCATACAAAAAAAAATTACACACCATTTTGTAGAATAAATATTAGGCTTTAAAATAACGAAAAATAAACATTACAATCGTATTAATCCGCAAATATTTTAAGTTTTTAAAAAATATCGATTTTTACCTTTCATACAAAATAAAATTGCCACCCTACCTACTTCATGTGTTTATACTTCATAAAATGCGAGCAAAACGTTGTAATATGTGAATTTTTGTAAGTTTTAGGGTCGTAACTAATTGTAGTTTCTGTACAAAGTAATTTTATTAGGGGTTTCATAATAAATTAATAATTTATGCACAAAAATAAAAATGAGACATAGTCATTTACTTTTTAGTAACTACTCTTTAGTTACGTTTTTTTTCTACTTCCACCGTAATTTCCGAACCCATTCATTAAATTTTACATGGGCAACACTACCTTCATTCTGGTTTGTTTTTGGTCTGAGGTATCCGCTATAACATTAATTGTTTAAATCAGTAATAACGTGTTTCTTTAGTGGGACTACAATTTCGTAACAGGAAATATTAAAGCCTTTTTTCACAAAACGGTAAGTCATTTTTAAAAATTTTTTTTTGTAATACGTGCGGTACGAACATTGCTAAGCTTACATGTTTAGAGTTTTAAATTTTATCAAACCATTGACTTTTTATAACCCCATTTTGTCTAATTCTTGTTACAATTTCGTAACTTTTATTACGAATTTCGTAACGTAACGAAAAAGTACAATATAAAGCTGAGTGTATACAGTTACAACCTGATTTTTATTTTATTTATTATAAAGACATAGTAATACAATATGACAGTAAAAAATAAAAAATATTTTATCGAAAAAAGAAAAGTCCCAATAAACTATTTTAAGTACTTTGTCAATGGGTGCTTTTACTTTAGAGATATAAATAAACTTATTTTACTTTATTATACAGTTAGAATTTTTTGTGTCAGAGTCTAATACAAATTATTTCTTTCGGCGAGCCAATTCTCTAACATAATATTTGTTTTACCATTTGTACATGTTTTAATTTTGGTAGGTAACATATTTAAGCAATTAGGTATCATGTGGTCCAGCGTTATTCTTGCATATTTGTTTAAATTCTTAGGTTAAGAATACTATATTGTAAGTGTGTCTGTAAGTATGTAAGTTGTCCCTTTCAAATTGAAAGCATTTTTATGAATTAGTGCCTCAAGCTTTATTTATATAAAATCTTATTTAAATTAAAAAATATATATTATTTATTATAATACCGGCTATAGGATTACTTTTTTTTAATGCCCCCAAAAACCAATGCCGGAAGGCAAAAAGCTTCTTAGAAGCTTATTAGAAGTTTCTAAGAAGAAACTTTACCAAAAATGTATCCATGGCAGAAAAAGAAAAGGTAAAAAAATGCTAATTTTGCTAAATATAATTACAGATTATTTAAAGACAGAGTTTAATAAAATAGATCCCAGAGAAAAGAAAGTACTAAAAAAGTAGCTACAAACCAAATTGTAAATAAACACAAATTAAAAATAGCTATTTCGAGAGTGATTCATATTAATAAATTTTTAAATATTTTAAACAGTGCCTGTTCTATAATTTCTAAAGATTTGTTATTATTATGTTAGGTACTTAAATTTGGAAGCTGATAATTTTATTAAAAAAACATTAATTAATACATTAATTAATTATTATTTTAAACCCTTGCAATAAATACTAGTATTTTTATTTATTTATTTAAGATAAATAAATAAAATTTGGGTCGTGAGTTTATGTATGTTTGTAGTATATACAATAAATAAAAAAAGTAAATGATAATTACGTACATTTAAAAAAGACATTTTTTAAAATAAATTAATAATAAAAATAAATAAAAATAAATTTAAAGTTTTTGTTCTGTATATAACAAGCTTTATGTTTACTATTTAGTTACATCTTAGGACTATTTCGTAACAATATTTCGTAACAACATTTTCGTTACGTACATTTATTTTGAGAAATACTCACGCATTGTAGTTCTAATGCATAAATAACTAAAAAATATATATATATATATATATATATATATATATATATATATATATATTATTACATACACAAATTCTATCTGATTTTGTAAATTTTAATATAGTTTCTCTTATATTATTATGTTACTATTACTATGTATTATCTATAGGTTCACACTTCAAACACATAACCTAACATAACTTCATATCTTTATAATATTGTTTATAATAGCAATAACTCTTTATGTTGTAAATCTTTATGTAATTCCTCCAACTTGTTATCAGGTACCTGGTTTATTCTTTTCAATACTTACAACTAACTTACCTGCTTATCTCACTGTAAATCCGAATATATTAACACTGTAAATCCGAATATATTATCCGTTACCAGGTTAATTCGGTAAATCCGAGTATAATAATATATGCTACCAGGTTACTTTTTCTATTTTTTTTGTTTGTTATGTAATTGTGTACATTTATTGGAATAATATGAACTAAACCTGTCAATTTGTCTGTCCTGGAACGGGAAACTTTCCTAGTTGGACAGACAAAGCTGCCTAATATGTTATTTGTACTTTCTTTTGTATTATAAATAAATAAATATATAAAATATCTAATATCGAAAATTGTATCAAAAACGATGTTTTACTTATTTATGTAACCAAAGTCACTAGAATCCAAAACCGTATTCCTATAAAACCATATCCTTTTTTCGGTTCGTTCCTACGAAGGAAAAAAGTAACTGTATTGGGTCATGACATCTGGCGGTTGAAATTTTAACTAAATAATAGCTTACAAATCTATTGTCTTTGCATTAGTATTTGTGATCTCTAATAATATCTCATGTGTGTAGGTACATATATAGAAATGTGTGATATTTTTGTAATTATTACCTAATAAAAAGGAATACTGATAAAAATACCTTCATTTTTCAGATTTTTGTGCATTAAAATAATGCACATTATGTAGAAAAATTACTTTTGATAATATTGAGCTGAATCAAAGATATTGAAATATAAGTAGATGTGCCATCTGCAGTATTTACTATGTGAGACTGCGCTTCCGGGTGTCGCCGATATTGTTTACCAATTAACAAATAAACTAAATGAACGAATAATTAACAAATAAACAAAACGAACGTTAAACTAAATGAACGAATTATTTCCGTATTCAAACAAAATTAACCAATACTAATGCACATCTTCAAAAAATCAACGAAATTAACAAATTATTTTTGTATGCAAACTACTCTAATTAGGGCGTAGTCCGCCGACAGTTGCGCGGACAACATAGCATATCTCTTTTGTATTTGAATATCTTTTAGCTGAATACACTCTTATTTGAAAAACACAAAATCTTTTGAAAATTTGACCGATATATCGATATATCGATATTTTTTCCTCGACATATCGACGACGATATTGATATTTTAATAAATATCGATACATCGGTATATCGATAATTTTTTTCACTTTTGACATCCCTAACTGAAGTCTGAAGTCAGCACCGTCCGTGACTCGCTCGTTCCTTCAGTCCTTGAAGTAGGGATGTCGCAGCTGATCGCATTACTTGTTGCGATGGGTCCAAGCATGGTCGAAAAGATTATTATTAGTTAGTTGTCATATTATTACATTAATGGATTACGATGTTTTTGACAGGTATTATAGACCGGGAGCCTGGCTACACAAACACACGTCATCAAGTACACAGATGAAACTACTTTGTAGTGATAATGGACATTTAGTAAGCCTTAAACAAGCTAGTCTGCCGGTGCACATCTTGGAAGGTTCCACGCAGTCATGGAAATAGTGAGCGATTTTTGAAGTAAAACTTCTTTATGCACGCTCGACATGGGGGGTAGGCTGGTGAATGCGTTACGAAAAAGGATATTATATACATTTTATGCGAACGGTGGGCGAATGGTTGGGCCTTTGGGAAATGGGAATGGGAATGGGAATGGGGATGGGGATGGGGATGGGGATGGGGATGGGGATGGGGATGGGGATGGGGATGGGGATGGGGATGGGGATGGGGATGGGGATGGGGATGGGGATGGGGATGGGGATGGGGATGGGGATGGGGATGGGGATGGGGATGGGGATGGGGATGGGGATGGGGATGGGGATGGGGATGGGGATGGGGATGGGGATGGGGATGGGGATGGGGATGGGGATGGGGATGGGGATGGGGATGGGGATGGGGATGGGGATGGGGATGGGGATGGGGATGGGGATGGGGATGGGGATGGGGATGGGGATGGGGATGGGGATGGGGATGGGGATGGGGATGGGGATGGGGATGGGGATGGGGATGGGGATGGGGATGGGGATGGGGATGGGGATGGGGATGGGGATGGGGATGGGGATGGGGATGGGGATGGGGATGGGGATGGGGATGGGGATGGGGATGGGGATGGGGATGGGGATGGGGATGGGGATGGGGATGGGGATGGGGATGGGGATGGGGATGGGGATGGGGATGGGGATGGGGATGGGGATGGGGATGGGGATGGGGATGGGGATGGGGATGGGGATGGGGATGGGGATGGGGATGGGGATGGGGATGGGGATGGGGATGGGGATGGGGATGGGGATGGGGATGGGGATGGGGATGGGGATGGGGATGGGGATGGGGATGGGGATGGGTACCCGGCACGCGTTGCAAGAACACTGTAACCTTGGGGTCAACTGAACTGTAATGGTTCCATCCTATATAACATTATATACAACGGGTACCCGGCATAATTTAGTGAAGTTTTACTTCAGTCGTGTGGTCACACACTCGTTTTTATTTGAAAAAATTACGTCATCGGGTGCACGAACGGGAATGGTTTCATATGATAAAGGTCGATTAGTAGATGAGAAAATTAGCAGCTCTGCCAACCGGCAGTCTGGCACGTTCGCAGGCAGCCGGTGTTAAATTGGGATAGAAATTAGTAAACTTTACGTCGTAGTTTTAGTCTGTAGTCTAGATTCTAAACCATCCCATTGAAGAATTTCTCCAGTTCCATGACTACGCGGAATCTGCCAAGAGGCGCTGCACACCAGCTTTTTTAAGGCTTACTAAATGTCCATTATCACTTCAAAGTAGTTTCATCCGTGTACTCGTAAGGTTTGTGTACCGGCTCCCGGTCTAAAACTCCGATTCCATAGACATTGTGACAGCTACATAGAAAGTACCTCAAGTGTTGCCAGCGTATAACAATTTCTTTTTGATTACCTTACATTGCTTATGAATATCGGTTCGGTACAAAATCGTCGGTTGTTATGCCATGTCGATTCGATATTGTAAAGATAACGATTTCAGTGTGCTAGGACCCCAGACAATGAGGTAAGATGATAAGTGTGATGAATCAATTGTTACAAATCTACTTAAGAACCTACTAAAATTATACTAAATTTGATTTGGTACAAAGTGACATCTTTTGATATAACAGTCTACTTAAGTACCTGCTTACTACCATAACACCAGAACTGGTTTGAAATAAAGTTACTTCTTTTGATATAATGGTACGTATTATAATTAAGTCACTCCTTGTCTATGATACAGTCGAATAAATCAAATTAGAAAAGAATTTCTTACGATTGCAATTGCATGTCTAATAGTGGGTTCAGACGATTCAATTTTAGTCAACGTTTTTGACGTTCAACTTTGAACTTCAAAATTGTTTGAGAAAACTTGAAAAATATTGAACCTTCTAACATATGACCGTTTACAAATAACATACCTCAAACATTCCCACTAACATGAGGCAGGATAATGTTTTTTTTTTTTTTTATCGGCCACGATAAGCAAAAATATTGTGGCCCAGTACTAACCATCCAAAAATATGTGTGTCTTTTTGTCGGAGAAAATGAATCTGACTTCTTATTACGAACCTTGCAATGGAATAAAACATAGCAGGAATGCCACCCCTAAAAGCGCGGCAGCTCCGATGCTCTGGTACATGATGTAGATGACAACGGTAGCCTCTATGGGCCCGCTCAACAGTTCCACAAGGAACATGATGCACCTATCGATCCGGTTGATGTCATTCGTCATCAGGTTGATGACGCGCCCCCCCAATCCTTCGCCGCCCTCGCTGACTTTTAAATCCAGCCTAAGAACCTAAAAATACCATAATTTAGTTAGATCTTGCTCTAATGATGTATAAAGCTGTTTGAAATTTTAGCTCACTTAGAGCGATGAAGCGCAACACAGCATTGATTTTAGATTTGAAGTTGTGAGGTGCTGAGTTAATACGTATTTTTTCAAGTGCCTTTAAAAACAGGTTTAAAGAAATTTGAAACAAGTATTTGGTCTCTTTGAATATTGACTCAATTTTGATACCATCTTATTGTTTAATTTTCATTAATCTGTTAAAACCTTTATAAGTAATAATTTATTAAGCATTTACATCGCGTGCAAAACATTGTAGGCATTTGTAATATTGTAACAGTGAGAATTTTTTATACCTTGTATCTAAATATTTAAAACGGGTCAATTCCAACAAGGGAGCTGGGCTAGATGGTATCCCACCACTGTTCATTACCAAGCACGCAAATCATTTGTCACTTCCGCTATCAATACTGTTTAATATATCGCTTAAGACTGGTACATTTCCAGATATATGGGAAAGAGCCTACATCACGCCAATTCATAAATCGGGAAATAAATGTGAAGCAGATAATTATAGACCCATTTCCAAGCTCTGCATTTTTTCAAAGGTGTTCGAAAACATAGTCTATGACCAGTTATTCCCTGTGGTAAAGAATTCGATAAATGAATTTCAGCATGAATTCTTTGCAGGTCGCTCTGTTGCTACAAATCTCATAACATTTACAAATTTCTTGTCTGCCTCTATGGATAAACGTGTTCAAGTTGATACAATCTACACCGACTATAGCAAAGCCTTTGACAATATCAAACACCGCCTCCTGCTTAGAAAACTTGCTAATCATGGTATTTATGGAGATCTCCTTCGTTGGTTATCTTCATACGTAACAAACAGGTCCCAGGCTGTGGCAGTGGGTGGATTTTCATCTGGAAAATTATCACTTCCGGTGTGCCTCAGGGGTCCATTTTGGGTCCTTTGCTTTTCTCTATCTATGTAAATGATATTACGACATGTTTTCACGACGCTCAAATTTTACTATTTGCCGACGATATGAAGATATACCTTCCTATAAACTCCCCAGACTGTTCTGTGTGTTTACAAGAAGATCTTGACCGACTGACGGATTACTGTCTCAGAAATAAGCTTTTTATCAATATTTCTAAATGTTGCAAAGTCACATTCACACGTAACCGTGTGAAAATACTGCATGATTACTCATGTATATTATGTTACTAAAACTGTTTATGTTCCTTAAATAAATACCTTTCTATAGATAAGTGAGCAACACGCCACCCTGATCTGCATGGCAAGGTGGAGAAGCCCAATACAGTAGGGATTCACAATGAACACTTTCACCACCATACTGAGGATCATCCCGCTGGCGTACATGTAGGCCTCTTCCAGTGATATCTCCGTCTGGCCGGGAGAGAAGTAAGATATGAGGACTCCCAAACACAGAGGCTGGGCTAGTCTGGAAGAGAAATCAAAAATTAATAAAGCACTCCAGTGGGGTTTGCTTTTTTGGCGACAGATTGCCGGACAGTAAGATGGATCAAATCTACACGGACAGGGTAAAAATATTTTTAAAAATAACAATAATAACGCATGTCGTGTTATGAAAATCATGACCAAGTGTATGTCCTGGTGGAAACGACCCAGAGGCAGTGTTAAGTTTTGAAACGACTTTGGAAACTCATCCATTTCCCAAAGTCCTTCATTGTCATTCATCTCACATTGTCCTTCTCCCTCCTAAAGGCCCTACTTAGGAGAAGAAACCATAAGAAGAAGATGAATATAATTTCTACCTATGTACTCGTACTTGTAAAGTGTAAGATGTTATTGCAGAAGAATTGTAAATACCCACATGGATTGAGTCGAAAATTGTCGTGATATTGTTCGCATCTACGTTGAGGTCTCTTGAAATTCATATAAAAAATACTATAATAAAACATACAAAAATGACGGTACGGTGACCCAACCTTGTGCCACCCAACCTGGAAGATTGCATCATTGGATGTAAGCAGCAGACTTCGTGAAAGTTAGGGCTTCTTCCCTTCTAAATCTCGTTCTGTGATCGGTATATAAACAAAAATTTTAACAAAACAATAAAACGACTTCAAAAAATGCTCTAAAAAGTAAAAAAATAATTTCGTATTCTTCTACATCTTAAGAGGGCAATACCAGAGAAAGCCGGAAATACGTCATTTTCAAAAAAGTTTTTAGACGAATTGACTCTTTTCCACAAAAAATTATAAATGGATTTCGAAAGATTGTTCTTTTATCTAGCATAGTTATGTAATAATTTTTTTTAATTTTTAGTATAATAAGGTTATTCCATAGGTCGTTGGCAGATTTGTTAAATTTTCAAAAAAGTTTTTGTATTATACCACACCCATTTCAAATAATGTAATCATGCAGTAAAATAAATCAATACATTATCTAGCAAAGTTATGTATTAGAATTTTAATTTTAGTTTCAATAAAATCATTAAAAAATATGTACGTACATGTGTTTCTTGACGAAAATTGGTCCATTTGTGTATTTATTTGCGCACTTACAAACTAATATATTTCAGATTTTTTTAACATTCTTATTAAATTTAGACATTATTGAAAAATGATAAATACTTATAATCAAAAAATAACTACAAAAAGTACACTATTTTAATAGTTTTATCATCACGCCTTTCAGCATTTTTGGATGAAGGTATAAATTAAAGCTAATTTGGATTGAAATAAATTCGATATTGAGTTATAATTTTAAAAAGCTGGTACGGAGAATAATCAATCTTTCTCATTGTAACCGCCCTGCACGATCGGAAGAACAACTTTCGACGAAATGTGGATTATCGTCCGCTGGCTGGTTAAACGCTCTTAATAATCAACTTACTTTTTCTACACATCAATTTGTAGGTACGATTGTTATTTTTGGAGTCGGTATCAGCCAAGGTAGGATTGTAACAACATATATAGTTATAGGTGAGATGTGCTTAGTGCTTATGTCACACGCGCGACTTGACGAGGCGAGAGGCGAGAGCGGGGCCGCGGCGGAAGGGGAGCTGTCAACTTGACAAGTGAACACGCCGGGCCGGGTACCTTGACTGACACCGACTCCAAAAATAACAATCGTACCTAAATATTGATGAGTAGAAAAAGTTCATTATTACGTTGTAGAAGAATACGAAATATTTTTTTTACTTTTTAGTGCATTTTTTTAAGTCGTTTTTTTTGTTTTTTATTTGTTGATTTAGCACAAGATTATACATTTATATAAATAATTTATTAAATTTTTTTGACTACCTTACTCCAGGAGTATTCCGGTTTTAGGACAGTCAAATTATTATAGGTATGGACATGTGGATAATGTTTCATAAAAAAAAAAAATATATATTTTAGTGAATCTGAAGTACACAAACTAATTTATCTGAATATGGGTAGAACTACTAAACGTGCAGCTCATATGAGACAGGTATAACTTGACCATAACGATGTTACGGTAGGTGACTCAAAGATCCGGATAACCTATAAAAGATTCGGCCGAGTATCGTTAATTTGCTCATAAGAATTGAAGAGTTCCGTTACTTTGTCATGGATCCCATAATCAGAACCTTACCAAACTTTCATCAAACTACGCATGAAATACATCCTTTCCAATAAAAAAAGAATCATCGAAATCGGTTGGTTTGATATTGAATTATTCGTCCATTTGTCGCGCATACTTAATGCAAATTTAAGACTTGTATGGTTTTCTCACGGATTCCATTGTCAGAACTGGACCAAATTGAAATGTAACCACACGGAAAGCACCAGCTTTCAAATAAAAAAAAAGAATCATCAATATCGGGTCACCCAGTCGAAAGTTCTGAGGTAACAAACATGAAAAAAAAAAAAAAAAGAATACGGTCGAATTGAGAACCTCCTCCTTTTTGAAGTCGTTTAAAAAACAAAACCAATTATCCATCTACTCATTCTTACACAGTGTACCGCCAAGCGTTACGATATCGGTCGTGGTCCAAAAATTCATCTCTAAACCGGAACTGTGACTACCCCTGCCTAGAGCAAGTAAATATTATCAAATATTTAGGAGTAACCTTTGATACACACCTAAATTGGAAGCAACATATTCATAACACTACAAACAAATTCCGCAAATCTATATACTTTTTCAAACAAACACGCAATTTCCTTAACCTAAAACTTTTAAAAAACAGTGTATTACTCACTGTGCCAATCTCACATCGAATACGGAATTTTAGCTAGGGGTAATGCATATTGCAGTGCCCTTGACCCCACCATTAAAGCACAAAAACTAATCATAAAAATAATTCTCAAACTGCCGCTTACTACCAGCACTGAAACAATCTTCAATGCCTTCAACGTTATGGACATAAAACAGCTCTACTCAAGATCCATATTAGTTAATTTACACAAAAACAACAAAACACTATACAAAGCTACACAAACAATACACAATACCCGAGCCAAAAACAAAGAACTTCTCCAAACTCCTTTTTTTTCATAACCACCTTTGGACAAAGACACTCTAAATATATAGCTTACAAACTATACAATACATTACCAGCTACGATCAGACAAACTGACTCCTTAACAAAATATAAAAAATGGAGTATAAGTATTGGACGCCACACTATTACAAACATCTGTAAAATAAATCATAAATTGACGTAAATAATTATTCACGTACGACTTAACCCATATAAAATAAATGAAAATAATAGAATCCTGTCAAATTTAACTCCATAAATAGATTAGGCAGAATTTACTACTTTACTACATCTCCAAAATTTATAAGATAACTCTCTTTAAAAGATTTACCCACCCTTCCAATCACCTTTCTGTTTTAATTCTATTCAAATTGGTATGTATTTTACCTTAAATATTCTTGTAACTACAATATTCATTTACATTCCTGTACGCCTGTCTCGACACAGGTATATCCTAGTGAGACAGGCATAAAAAACGCAATGTAAATATACTTTTATAGATAAATAAATAAAAAATAAAAAAAAGTTACTTCAAAGGAGATGATGTTTCCTACCTACATGGAACACGAACAATATCGCACAAAACTCTAAGATTACCTTCCTCAATTAATTGAAAAATCGCAGTGATATCGTTCACATCTCGCAATTGAATACTCGCTAATACTCATAATAAATACTCATCAATATAACCCCAAAATGTCGGTAATTGTGACCTATAGTTGTGTTGTTATCGTGGAGAGCAGCAAGCATCAAGATCGGTCCAGAAACAGCGGATGAACCCAAAGGTAGGGACTTTTTCTTCTCATCGCCAAATTCTGTGATTGAGGTTTCAAAATGCAGTCAATTGTCTTGATTAACCAAAATTAGATTTACTTTCCACCATCTCTCTCGTGTTACGATATTTTTCGTGACACTTGTTTTAACTTGTTTTCGTGACACTGTTGGAGCTAATAGATATCATACCGTAACATCATATTAACCATCATATTCGTAACCCAGAGAAAAGGCTGATAACAATGATCCATGTCCCCAAGCAAACTTTTTGAATATTGTAGTCATTAGCAAAATACGATCCGATTTTATAAGAATTGTTAAGTAAACCAAAGGGCCAGATAAAATACTTAAGTCCAAAACTACAAAATGAGCTCATTTCTGTTCTGGTTCTAAAAATAGAAAATGCATTCATAAATGAAATAAACACCACACCGTTTTACTCTACCATATTCGATACGACTCAAGATATTTCAAGAACAGATCAAATGTGTAAACTTTACCGTTATTGAATGATCGAGAAATGGAATTCCAAAGGCTCTTGTAATTGAAGAGTCATTTTTAGGATTTCATTACGGACAAAACTCCCTTAGCAATGTCCAACCAAATTATTAAATCCATAAATGATAAAAATATACCTCTAAATAAGTGTCGAGGATAAGGATATGATGGTGCTAACACAATAAAAGGCACTTAACGTGGAGTTTAAAAAATCTTAAAAGGTATCGAGCCAAATGCGGTATATGTTCACTGTGCTGCTCATAACTTAAGAGGGCATTACCAGAGAAAGCCGGAAATACGTCATTTTCAAAAAAGTTTTTAGACGTATTGACTCTTTTCCACAAAAAATTATAAATGGATTTCGAAAGATTGTTCTTTTATCTAGCATAGTTATGTAATAATTTTTTTTAATTTTTAGTATAATAAGGTTATTCCATAGGTCGTTGGCAGATTTGTTAAATTTTCAAAAAAGTTTTTGTATTATACCACACCCATTTCAAATAATGTAATCATGCAGTAAAATAAATCAATACATTATCTAGCAAAGTTATGTATTAGAATTTTAATTTTAGTTTCAATAAAATCATTAAAAAATATGTACGTACATGTGTTTCTTGACGAAAATTGGTCCATTTGTGTATTTATTTGCGCACTTACAAACTAATATATTTCAGATTTTTTTAACATTCTTATTAAATTTAGACATTATTGAAAAATGATAAATACTTATAATCAAAAAATAACTACAAAAAGTACACTATTTTAATAGTTTTATCATCACGCCTTTCAGAATTTTTGGATGAAGGTATAAATTAAAGCTAATTTGGATTGAAATAAATTCGATATTGAATTATAATTTTAAAAAGCTGGTACGGAGAATAATTAATCTTTCTCATTGTAACCGCCCTGCACGATCGGAAGAACAACTTTCGACGAAATGTGGATTTTCGTCCGCTGGCTGGTTAAACGCTCTTAAATCTAGGACTTAATGATGAAACGTGCTGCAACGTTATGAGCTTTTTTTGCTTTAAAAGTTCAATTCGTTGAAGTCCAAAAAGCGCTAACGAAAACAATTCTGTTAAATCGCAAATTAAGCGTTTTCACTTAAGAAGATTGAGAACCACAAGTTTATTGTTACTAGCTTTTTCCCGCGGCTTCGCTCGCATGGTATTAGGGGTTTCCCACTCCGCCTCCTCCACCTTCCCTCTCCCCACTCCACTTCCCCCCCCCCCATCCACCCCCCTCCCACCCTCCCCCTCCACCCACCCTCCCCAACGCCACTCCATCAACCCCCCCCCCCTCTCCCCCTCCACCCACCCCTCCCCTCCCTCCTCTCCCCTCCACCTTCCCTCTCCCCACTCCACTCATTCATCAACCCTCCTTTACCTCCCCCCCCTTCTCCACCGACCCCTCCCCCACCCCATACCTTCCCCACTCCACCTCCCCCCACCTTCCACCACCCCTTCCCCTTCCTTCTCTCCCACCTCTCCCACATTCCCTCTCCCCACATCACTCCCCCATCAACCCCCTTCCCCCCACCCCTTCCCTCCCCCTCTCCCTCCCGCAACCCCCTCCCCCTACCCTCTTCCCCCCCCCCTTTCCCCCTCCACCAACACCCTCCCAACACTCCCTCCTCCCCTCCCCACTCCCCCCTAACACCACTGGCATTCCACACATTCATTCCCGATACATTCAGTTCTCAAACTGATCGCGTGCCACCTATTATAAATTTTTATACAAATTTCATAATGCCAGAACTCAACGGTAGTTTTATACAAAATAACGAACAAAAAAAAAGAATTATCCAGTTTGGTGCAGTCGTTCGGGTTTATGCGCATGCATACATTTCGGTGATTCATTTTTTGAGATCGTTATTAAATACGACGCCAACAAAGCACTCTTTTTAGGGTGAATTGCCTAATTAAAAAAAAACATCGTTTCCATGGCGACAATTGGTTTGCTTTTTTATGAGGTTTGCAATAAATCGATTTTGTTAGGGACAGAAAACGTATGATAAATAATTTCATAACGCCAGAGATTATTCATAACGCCAGAGCTTACCTATATATATATATATATATAGCCTATAGATCTCGCAAATAATGTGGCTTTCTGTTAGTGAAAGAATTTTTAAAATGCAGTAACAAACATACATCCATGCAAACTTTCGCCTTTATAATATTAGGTAGTAGGATTGGTTTTCCATTGCAAAATTCTACAAACTATCGATGCAGCCTCTAAAGAACATCAGTCTAAAGCCACCTATCTTTCAAATGCCCTAAAACGTTTCACACTTATTCAAGTAGGTACAACCGACAGGCTTGGGTGTGGGGTGAAGATTGTTCTGGTGGTAGGTCAAAGGAAGTAGGTAATGTACCTCAGTATCAAGTCGCAAATGATATAGACAACGTTGACGGCAATCAGGCGCAGCCCGTGCAGCTGGAACATTATCCTCAGCAATGAGGGTTCTTGGCGCCCGCCAGATATGGCAACGGCCACCAGCTGATGGTCCCACAACTCCTGGTAGCGGTCTCCGATGGTGGAGGCCTCGTGGCTCTTCAGGGGAGCGTACAGATCTTCCAGCTCGATCTGACAGTTGAAGCCTTTGGAGAAGAGGTCTTTCATCCACCTTCAAACAAATACATCAACGTAAGTAACTTTACCTACCTATTTATTTTCTACGTATTACTATTATACGTTGAATGGTTCAAGAGCACCAATAAATTGCTAACAACCGTCTGGAACCAATGAGACTATGGCATCTCCAATAGGGAATCGATTTGGGAGGCGGGTATGGGCACCGCCGCCACGGAAACCGTTTATTGGTTAACCAACACCTCCGCTATAGATCACCCCAAGTGGTTCGCTACGTTTGGTGACTTAGAAGGGATGCCCGGGTTCATGGGGTGAGGTTTGTCCGGATTTTGGCGGCGGATGCGTCTGCCCACTGTGTGGCAAGCCAGATGGGGAGAGACTGATTGAGGGAGATCTTTTGACCTCTCCAGCAGGACTCTCTCAGAACGTTGCCTTGCACCGCAGTGATAAGGACAGATTCATAGGTCCGTCACTCTTCGATATACCGACCCCAGATTCCTACCCACCCCTCATACCTGTTTTTTCCTTCCCAGAACTTCCTCTCCTCCATTTTCCTAAAAAGACGCGCCAAAGGGGGGATTTTCCTCAGACCCTCCTGTATGCATCCATTGTAAAAAAGGGGGAATTGTGAGTCCGAAGGGCGTACATAAGGCAGTGTAGTTATATACCTCATATAAGTATAGGAGGCGGTGAGATGTTTGTGGATTGGCGCAACATTTCGTGTATGCGTTATTTTGTGCACGATGTGAATATTTTCGAGGGATATTTTTTCCCTGAAATTCTCTCACCAACCTATAGAGCAGTGGTGGGGAACCTCCGACCCGTGGGCCGGCTGCCCGTGAGCATTTTTAAAGCACCATAAAAAAATTACACTCTAAAAGCGAGAACGGTTTTCTTTTACGGTGTTTCATCTACATCTTCAGGTCATTATTACAAAACCCAGAGAAAGTCACAATATAGCTGACGGTATGTGCTTATGTATACACCTTTATTTCTAGAAATCAGGTTGGACACAAATACTCACGTGATTTTTTAGTATTCATTTTAATTTCTTATTATTATACGATAGGGAAATTAATATTAAAAAATTGCTCTGTATTGATGATAACTTTATTCAGGAAGGAAAAAATAACGTTCTTTCTTCATATGTTGCCACACTTCTGCCCTAAAAAATAGTTAAATAAAAAAAAACCATTCCATTTAAATTATTGTAAATAGTTCAACAAATATAAAAAAAATATTGCAGTCAATAAATTTGCTGTAAAATGCAGGAAAATCGTTAAGGTGTAAGGTGAGTATAATATAATTTTAGCTGATGGACTGGTGAACCTCTACGCAGATCCATTCCAATTTTAAAACCATTCTTGTGTTCGTAATACAAATTCCTGTTGCGGGATTCATCTGCTGACGCATTTCGAAGGAAACCATCCATGTTTTCCAAGTGCGAAAATCGGAGGAAAATCATTTTCATATTCTAGGTGAAGTATCAATTAAGGCTGGGGACTCGCGTGAAGATTTATTTATTTTATTTATTGCTTCTTCACAATTTATGTACATATATTTTTAGCATGTAATTATTAACCCCACTAGGGTTCGCCTGTATCGGGGTTAATAATTTCACAATTTAATAAAAATAACACACGCAAATATCGGTCATGCAAAACAGTTAAGTAAAAGCAAAATCATAAAATTTAAAAATAAAATGATAAACAGACAAAATAATAAGTGATAAAAATATATGAATTAATAACAAAGTGTTGAGAGATCAGACAAAATGTTCTCATTCATTATATCATTAGTTATATAAAATTAAAAAAATACATGTCCTTAGGTTTTTTTTTTTAAATAGGTGTAAAAAATAAACAATGAGAAAAAAAAAACAAAGATTTATAAGCGATTACATTAGAGCGAATCTTTCTTATGCAATATTAAAGTGACTATCAAATAATTATGAAATAAATATGAAAGAAACCCTTTTGATCACAACATTATTGTGTGCCCGTTTTCATTAAAATACGATTGTATTTTATAGTGTAAGTGACACCTTAGAAATGCCATCCGTGTGATCATTTAGTTTTGATAAAGTTATGGGATACGATAACCCCTATATATTTATTTATTTATTGTTTCTTTATCTTTCTAATTTGGGTGTTATTGTTTAAATTGAAATTTTGAACTTCATTTTGACTTGAGATTAACAATTTTATAGAGTACACAAAATAATGTGTTGAAAGACAATATTGTTACAATAATATTTCTCACAGAATGGGCCTCTACAAATACATTATAACGTAAAACATGTAGAGTGACCATATGTTGAAATTAGCTTTGAAAACATTTTTTTTTTTGCAAGTTGTTTAATCTATAATATTTAAAATTAGGTTCGGTTAGAAAATTAATATGTAATGGTAAGTTAATAAGAAAATAAAAAATAATATATTAACAGTAAATATACTGTAATAAATAATCAATATGCTATTAATTTAGAAATGACAATGTAGAAAAAGTCAATTGGCAATCCTCGGCTAATACGAATAATTTAACCATCTTTTTAAATGTGCACAAGGAATTAGATGACTTAATATGTTCTGGAAGGCAATTAAATATGAGTGGAGCCTGATAGAAGTAATTTCTTTGACCAAAAGAAGATTTAGTTTGAATTGCCACAAAGTTAAGACCAGACCCAATTCTAGTAGTACGAATTTGCTGAGTTCTTTCTGCAATATTAATATTATTAAAAAAAAATACAAAGTGTTTGTGTAATATACAGCTGTTTTACATTCATGACATTACATTCCTTATAAAGTATATGACTTGGATATCTAAATTTTTTCTTGAACATAACTTTAAGGATCAGTTTTTGGGCAATGTTAAGTGGTTCTATATAAGTCTTTTGGAAAGAACCCCAGCACACTATATTATAAGAAAGTAGAGACTGGATTATTGCAAAATAAACCATCTTCAATTTTTCCTTGTCTAGTATATGTCCGAGTTCTTTAAAGTTCTTTAAAGTAAGTCTCCTAATATTATTTACCAACATATTAACATGATCGTTCCATCTTAAAAATTTATCTATTTTTACGCCAAGGTATTTGATGCTGACTACATTTTCTACAGAGTTACAGTTACAGGTTTGCAAACAATTGTGTATTATTAAATTATGAGTGGCGAAGGTTGACTTTTACTTGAAATGCTAAAAGTGACATATTTGGTTTTTTGTATGTTCAAAGTTAAAATACTATTATTTAACTAACTATTTACCACTCTTAAACCTGTATTACATTTGTTAAATGTTTCATCCCAAGTTTTACCCTCAAATATTAAGGTAGTATCATCTGCAAAACTAACGATGTTACCAGGAATATTCAGATTACATAAATCATTTATATATATTAGAAACAATATTGGCCCAAGCACACTACCTTGCGGGACTCCAAAGGAGATTGATTTACCATTGCTTAATATTTTATTTATCTCTACTTGCTGCGTTCTATCACTAAGATAAGATCTGAACCAACCCATTGCTGTACTATCAAACTATCAATGCCTAGAGATACTCTTAGGTTAAAACCAGTTTTATGTTCTGAATCATCTGTCAAAATTCCAGTAGCGGATTAGTCTTAAAATGCAGTCATAAATAAAAATAAAACTTAAGATTGTGGACTATTGCGCAGAATCAATCTGTAAATCTGTAAGTTAAAACCTGGCACGTATTCTAAAGTCCATGAAATTCTCTACTGACGCAATTCAGGGGATACCATTCTCTAGTTGCAGAATTTGTATATATGGGAACGGGGCGAATGAGAAAGGACACTCGGGGAGAAACAATTTCTTTATTAAATGGCACAGCAACGCATGCTGGGATCAGCTATTATCGATCCAAAATAAGAACAACCCGTGGACGCGCATGTCTCCGCCCCTTCTCCCCACTGCTTATTAGACGAACGCTAACACATTCAATCCCACTATTTAAATAAATTGAATTATTTTATTAAATTTTATTTTATTTGTCTGACAAAAAAATGACAACAATTTATACTTTTTAAATAATGGTAGCGGTAGTATCACCAAATACATATTGTACTTTATGTGGCATGAGATTTACCAAATTGGCTGAGGAATTAATCCGAACCTAAAAATATCATCATTGTCATTTTAAAAAAAAACCTCAGATGATTCACTTGAAACGTTGAAAGCCAGTGAATCATCGTTGTTGTCTCCGAGGTCATGAACAATAATATGATGGACATTCCAAAATTATCGCTTAGAACCAATAATATGTCGAATAAAATTACTCAAATACTCTGTTGTAACTTTTCCGATGCATTCTTACGTGGGTGTTCTTAGGCATTTATTTTGAAGGAGATATTGTTTACTTTAACATGTTATTTTTTCATCGACCATACCAATTTGCTCGTGTTTAATTCGCAATGTTAAGGAAGAAATTGGAACCCAGTTTTGTTGGCTTCGTTAGCAGTGACTTTTTTTTTTATAATTGTATTTATCTTAAAAAATGGAACATGTTACAGTGTTACTTTTCCTCCATTAAAAGCATTTGCTTGTGGATGGAGGAGCTTGTGGATACATTTTAAATATGTACAATTTATACAGTCAGGTGTTTCACTTAATATACAGGTACACAGATTCACAGTTAATATACGTACACCGTTAAAACCCATACATATACATATACTTATTGTTTATCATATAACCCTCTGTGACAGCTGTCTTTTCTGCTCTTTTGTTCTTTGTAAGTAATAGCGATAATGTATTTGAACATATCGGCTGATTACCCATTTTACCACTGGGTCTGAATGGGTTAATTTTTTGTAACGCGGATACACAGGAGTCCAGTGGCGTAGCTAGCATGGGTGGCACCCGGGGCGGAAAACGTGGTGTCACCCCCCCCCCCCCCCCCCCATTAAAGTTTACTTTGAGAAATTTATAACGCAAATTTCGACCTCCTTAAATATGAAAACATTACTAGCTAGTCAAATGTGTAAACAAAACAAGAAATTTTTTGGGAATCCCGACCGACCGAGCCATAGAGCTATAAATAACAGAGTTCCGAGTGGAGTCTTTAATTCTAATATGCTGCAAAATTCTGAAGAAAATCATTTGCTGGCATTAAAACATCATTTTAACAACCCATATTTAAGTTAAAACTAGTTTTGTGTTCTGAGTGTAACGATAAAATTTCAATTGTGAAATAGTAAAGGTGTAAGTCCTTATCTTTAATTATGAATGCACACAGTACACGAAAATGGTTTTCCTCCGATCTTTGCAGCATATAGTCTGCAACTTTCAAATATTGCACGTGGAACTCGAAAATGGTTTCTTTTGAAATTTCATTTGAAACTCTGTTCATCTGCGTACCCATTTCGAAGGAAACCATTCCCGAGTTCCACTATTGCGAGATTTCCCCGAGTCGCAAGATATGAAAGTTTCAGACTACGTACTGCAAATACCGGAGGAAAACCATTTTCATGTTATGGGTGTAGCTTTAACTAAAACGAGTTACCGAATACAGATTCAATCTTAAATTTCAACCGGTTTTGAAATAATTAATAAGGTTCAATTTTTATTTAAGCCGGTAGACTCTTACCAGATTAATTCTTAAGTTAAGACAAGTCTTGTTTTCAAAATTTCAAAAAATATCCAGATGCGGATGCATGTACTGACGCACTTCGAAGGAAACCATTCTCATTTTCCAAGTGCAGTTAAAAAAATCAAGTTGCGTAGGTACTATGTGGTGAAAAAATCCGAGGAAAACCATTTTTGAGTTCTGGATGCAGTTTTGAACCTGGGGAAACGAACACAGAATGTTAAAACCAGTTTTGTTCTCCAAATGCAGGATAAATTTCGAAACCGTTCTAAAGTTCCGAGTGGAGTCTTCAATTCTAATATGCTGCAAAATTCTGAGGAAAATCATTTGCTGGCGTGAAAATATAATTTTAACTACCCATTCTTAAGTTAAAACCAGTTTTGTGTTCAGATTGAAACGATAAAATTTCAATTGTGAGATAGTAAAGGTGTGAGTCCCCAGCTTTAATTTTTAATGCATGCAGTACACGAAAATGGTTTAACTCCGATCTTTGTAGCACATATTCTTCAACTTTCAAATTTTGCACCTGGAACTCGAAAATGGTTTCCTTTGAAATTTCATTTGTAACTCTGTTCATCTGCGGACCTATTTCGAAGGAAACAATTCCCGAGTTCTTATTGCAAGATATTCTCCGAGTTGCAAGATATGAAAGTTTCAGACTAAGGGCTGCAAATATCGGAGAAAAACCATTTTCATGATATGGGTGTAGTTTTAATTAAAACGAGTTACCGAATACAGATTCAATCTTAAAACCAGTGCTTAAAATTTGAGTTGGACACCGTACGCTCCAAAATTGAAAGAAAACCATTTGCTTGTTCCGTGTGTAACTTTTATTCGAGCTTTGAGATTCTCATACAGACTGACTCTTAACTTAAATCTGGAAAAATGTGAGATCAGTATAGGCCGGGTCAACGAATGAATACACCGTCAAGACGCCATACTCACGTAACGTCGCCAATCAAAAAACTTTTTATTTTTCAAAATTAGGACTAAGACAAAAATCTGATTTAAGGATTACTAGTTTATCGATTATACTTATACATATAATTAAATTATTAAAAATATACAGTATCTTTATTTTTAGTAACTCAAACTAGATTTTGCATAATACCTAAGCTAATATTGGATAAAATAATTAAGGTATTATGATTTGAAGCGCTAGTAATGCGAAGGTGACCTCTTATCCAAAGAATCGACACTGATCAAAATCTGAGGGTGCTCTTACATTTGGTAGGCGAATTACCTTAGCTTGCGAAACTATCCCATTGTATAATCGTTTGGTGTAAATACTATCGGCAGTTGACTTGGTAATCGGTGTAAATAGCGCTGCGTCATCGAATTCAAAACGCATATTTCGAATTCATAAAAAACGTTTTCTGAAAATCTCCAAATTACTTATTATTCCTTGTATTTATTCATGTACACAAAACAATACAATACAGAAAAAACATACTTACAGATGATTGATCATTTTTCTTCAATCAGTTATCGATCGATTCTGGTATAATTGCATTCAAGTTTTGTGTCTATTAGAAAAGTAAACTATCAAATCCACTTACATTGTTTTTTTTAAATGATCTTTAACAACTAACGAATAACAACTTTTTCACTAATTCAAGTCAGTCAATAGATAACAATTCACTCCACGGGTTTACGTTTACAATAAAAATAATATTACAAAAATATAATGACGCAAGGAATATTTCAGGGAAATCCCCGACTCAGTAACACTTCGAGCTAGGAAAGAAAATAAAAAATATTTTTTTTTTCTTGAATCCCCGACCAAACGTGCCATAGTGCTAAATAACTGTCAGTGTTCAAGCGTAAAATATTTTTTGTGACAATTTTGCACTTTCGTAAGTTTTTTCTCCACGTCCGAGTGTCACCCCCCCCCCCCCCCCCCCTCGGGTGGCACCCGGGGCGGTCCGCCCCCACCGCCCCTCCCTCGCTACGCTACTGCACAGGACGACGGTCAACGGCATACTGAATTTTGGACGAAGTGATTGGCGGCAGCCAAGGGCCGGTGAAGGGACCGTAGCGGTGGGAGTGGTATGCGCAGTACAAACCAAATTTTGTACCATCGCGGGTTGTTCTAAATGTGGATAGAGAATAGTTGATTATAAGTATTATCCATAAGTTGAAAAACCTTTGGATAAAATTATTTTTTGTATGTAATATGCTTACTACATTCAAATTTCGCAAAACGATTTTTTTCCGCAGGTTGGCTCAAAATTGTTCTTCTTTACGTGAGCTTAGAACAATTTTCACAAATCCTACGACTACAATATTCCGTGATTTTTACGGGTCTTCGCTAGTAATAAATAATATCGCTTACCAGAATGTAATTACTGACAACCATCCTGCATCTTCCCTGGGGCTCTTCTTTCTGTTATGGTTGTAGAATCCTGGATCCATTCTGCCGTGAGCTTTTATTTAATTTTCTGAAACATTTCAAAATTGATTTATATTTAATTAAATTTAATTAATTTGGACTAAATACGTGTTCAAATTTGTTGACTATTTCAAATCAGTGTACAGCCAGACAGTACCTCAACTAAATCTAGGTTTTACTCGCACCGAAGAGCCCTAGAACATCGGCAAAATCGGTCTCTATCAGAGTAAGTAGATGCCTGTATTCGGACTCTAAAGCTCAACAAGGCTGCAGGACCAGACAGAATACCTCCTTATATAATTGCTTATTTAATCTTAGCATATCGACTGGTTGTTTCCTCCATTCTTGGAAACTCACGCGTGGCCCAATTTTCAAAGGTGGAGATAAGGCTGATATAAAGAATTACAGATCTCTAACCACACCTACTGTCAACTGCATCAAAAATATTTGAAATCATTAATTTTTCTAAATTACATCTCCAAATTAGGCCATTTCCATCAGGAGTAAAGAGGAATGGTGCTGTTGAATAAAATTTCTGAAGCACTAGAAATTAAATTCCTTTTTATAGCGATAACCCCCCAGACATCGGGCCTATTTTGTCGGATGGTCAAAATATTTCCGCCTTGCAATAAAATCCAAATAAAACCAACATTTCTTAACGCACCCGAAAACTAAAATCGATTTTTGAAAGGTGATGAAACACGCTTTCAAATATTATAATTCGATATAAACATAATTTTTTAAATATAAAAATTTTGTATTTTTAAACTAAAATCACTGATAACGAAAAACTCCTTACACACATATTTTATTACGGAAATTTATTATAGATGTTATCGTTAGCTCATTTTTTGTTGTTTCACGTGAAAATAATTCATAAAAATTTTAATTATAGTTTGGCAATTAAGTGTAGAAAATAAATTATGGCGCTGCAATCGTTTTTTAGGTCTTAAATGACAACACCAAGATGGCTCATAAGACAATGAATATATTTTTAAAAACACTTCTGTCAAAATGCATATTTCATAACGTATTAGTATTTTCAAAAATTTTGCACAAAAAACTATAATCTAAAGAAAGTAAATAATAGAAGTAAAATTGTAATTTAACATAAGTAAAATAAAACAAAACAAATTTTAAGTGGGCGTTTATTTATTTATAATGTAATAATAATAATAATACGACATTATAGTATGGGCGGTACATATACAAATCAAACACAAACAATTTACATATCACAAAAACTAATAATAAAAACAATTTTAAAAAAACCCTACTCACATTCGTCAGAACTTTTATTCAAACAATTTAAGGTCAGAAAATTATGTGCATTATACTAATCATGCAACATTATAAAGTTATAAAGATAATATTCAAAAGAAAGTTGCAAAGTTTATAAACAAAGCCGATGGAATGCAAAAATTTTCGTAAATACTCCCGCAACCCGCAACCATTAAATCCAATGTATTCTGGGTACGGTTAGTAAAGTTCTTAAAGTTGGAACTTCTTAACGTACTATGTAAAAAAAATTAATCCAACTCTTTTTTGGGGCGCCCCATTTTCCGTTTTCCCGGTATTTCAAATTTTCCATCTGCTTTTTCCCCTTCGATTCGCCTTACCGTTGATTGAGATTTACCTGTGTGTGAAAAACATCATAAAAATGATTATTATAGAAGGTATTTAAAAAAAACACACTAGATAATATTCATTAAGAAAGAAAGAGAAAATTAAGAAAAAAGTTACTTTCCATGAGTTGAAAGAAGTTGCATATTTTTTTTTTTTTTAAATTGAGTTATTCCCTTTTTCTTGTGGTTTCACATGAACTGTCAAATGAGAGTGTCAAATTCTGATTTTTAAACATAACCTCAAATCAGATTGTAATGGTTATAATCGCTCGAAAATTGGCACAAATCTTGTAATATTACTGAAATTTATTAAACAGACTATACTACGTACCAGTCATTTCTGCAGTTCGTTTGTAAACATCTTCTAAATTAGACAGCAGCTTCTTTGCGTGATATTCGGCAGCGTTGAAAACCGCAGTATATAACCCCTCTTGCATCACTACGTATTGGTTTGCTCATTTTAATTAAATTCAAACAACGCACAGGCAAACAATTAATAAAAATATTATTAAATGAGCGATCTTCTACTCAGATTTAAGATAATAAATCGACCGTAACATCCGATAACATGATAGCCATAGGAAACGTCATAGCAAAGCGAGTAATTCGGTGCTGCCATGGTAATGAAAACATTAAGTTGCAATTTATTTAATTTCTAGACTTAATTGCCAAACTTTTTTTTACATGAAAACCGCACAAGAGTCCCAACTGCTCCCGTCTGGAGCCAGTGTGGGACTATGGCATCCCCAATTGCGGTATGTTATGAGGCTGAAGGTAGTGGGGAAGAGAAGGAGATAGGGAAGAGCAAGGTGGGGAAGTACCTGGCTATTCAGATCTGGTCACCAAACACGGCAGAAGCCATTTCAAGCAACGTTTCAATTCTAAATGGTGGTCTTACACCAGGGTGATACTGAGAGTATCTTCCACTCTGGAACGTGCCGCAAATATACTATATATTATTTTAAATGAATAAATTGTGAAATACACAAATTAATCAAATAAATTTTTTTTGCGCGCGCCGGGATTCGATCCCGCGACCTTCGGAATGCTAGTCAAGCGCCTTACCGCTGCACTACGCCGGCCGTCAAGTAAGTAGCAAACTATAAGTAAGAGGCAATAGATGGTACCTACCTATAAATCCGAGTTTTTGCAACATCTATTTTCAAGAAAGAATTGTGATTCCTTTTACTAGTGCACTCGAACTACTAACTGTGGTTTTAAAAGAAAATGCAGAAATTAATTAGGTATTCTAAAAACTGCAAATGGTACACGCTTCAATCTCCAGGGCAGGGTCGTATTAGGATAAATTATTATTATTTTAATCGGCTTTGTATTCTTCCGGATCTCCACAATTTACCTATCTATACCTATAGTCTTACCTATAATATACCTACATGGTTTTACAACATATACTTTTTTTACATTAGCTTCACTGAGGAGGCCCTGAGGAAAGTAATATCTTTTTCATGTTCCGAATGCAATTATACAGGTTCACAAAGGGATGATTTAAAAATCCACAGTATGATTCACAGAAGAGAAAAACCATTTTCAAGTCCTGACTGCAACTCTTCGTCTCCTCAAAGGGGATATCTAAGAAGTCGCTTGCTGACTCATAGTGGAGAAAAACCTTTTTCATGTTCCGGATGCAACTATTCATGGACTACGAAGAGAAATCTAAAAATCACATGTTTACCCACAGTGTAGGAAAATCCATTTCAAGTCCTGACTGCAACTATTCTTCTTCTCGATAAAAAATAACTAAAACTGCACTTTCTAACTGTTGTGTATCTAAAAAGCTTCCGCCTTTTAGACACAGATGGCGGTGATATGAACTATCAGTCGATTCCGCTAGATGGCAGGTAGCTTAGTACCTAAGTTGTCTGCCATCTAGCGGAATCGACTGATAGTTCATATCGATCATATTCATATTCATATGATCGGAGGGGCTCAGAGTGAGTGTTTTCTGTAAACACTAGGCAGAACCATTTTAGCTAGCTTCTAGTTAGGTAGACTACCGCAGTCCCTGTTGTATACGCGAAGTATAAATAAATCTAGATAACGAACAAGAATCTATTCATTCCCATCAAGTAATCTCCATCCAAGTATTTGGAGAATCTGTTAGTGTGTCTATTAAATAACAGAACACTACACTAACTCAGTGATGAAAAAAACCTTTTTCTTGTCCCGACTGCGACTATTCATGAGCTACACAACGGTGTCCAAAAATTCACATGTTTACCCACACTGGGCAAAAACCTTTTTCATGTCCCGACTGCAATTATTCATGTTGTACAAAGGAACTTCTTAGATATCATTTGCTAACTCAAATTGACATAAAACCTTTTACATGTTTCTACGGCGTTATTCGTATTCTACAAAGAGGTGCCAAAAAATCACATGTTTACGCACAGCGGACAAAAACCATTTTCCTGTCCAGAATACAGTTATACAAGTTCTCAAAAGGAAACTTTAAAAATCCACCGTACGATTCACAGAAGAGAAAAACTTTTTTCATGTCCTGACTGCAACTATTCGTGTTCTCAAAAGGGATATCTAAGAAGTCACTTGCTGATTTGACTCATAGTGGAGAAAAACATGTTCATGTTCCGACTGCAACTATTCATGTACTACGCAGAGAAATCTAAAAAACAATGTTTACCCACAGTGGAGAAAACCCCATTTCATGTCCTGACTGCAACTATTCTTCTTCTCGAAAAAAAATAACTAAAACAGCACTTGCTAACTCACAGTGAAGAAAAACCTTTTTCTTGTCCCGACTGCGACTATTCAGGCGCTACAAAACGGTATGTAAAAATTCACATGTTTACCTACAGTAGACAAAACTATTTTCTTGTCCCGAATGCAATTATTCAAGTTCTCAAAAGGGAGATTTAAAAATCCACAGTGCGATTCAAAGTGGAGAAAAACCTTTTTCTTGTTCTTAGTGTAACTATGCATGTACTACGAAACCTATCTATATGTAATATTATTATATTTTAGCAGTAAAATAACCTGTGTGTATTAACTAAAAAGCGTTGTTCTAACTAAAAAATCTTGTATAACATCATTCATTCAATTTGGGAGGCGGGAATGGGTACCGCCGCCCCGGGTACCTTTATTGGATAACCAACACCTCTGCCATAGGTCACCTCAAGTGGTTCGCTACGTTTGGTGATTTAGCAGGGGTGCCCGGGTTCATGGGGTGAGGTTTGTCTAGGTCTTGGAGGCGGATGACCAGGACATACTGAACCCCAGATTCCTACCCACCCCTTAAACCCTTTTCCTTCCCAGAACTCTCCTCTCCTTCCTTTCCTTAAAAAAAACCCTTTACACAGCATCCTCAAAGATGACATAGGCCCTGAGGAAAATTATTTTCCTCAGGGCCTCCTGTGCGGAGATCATGTAAAAAAAAAAAAAATATTCATAATATGTTCCATAAATTTTACATTCTTTTTCTTTTTTCTTTTGCTGTTTTCCAAATTTCGTTGGCATTTTTTTGTTGCGCCACGCTGGCAAGTCAGAATGGGAGCCTTTATAGGCCAATAACAGCTGATGATGTAAATCTTCCGCTTTGGAGGACATTACAGTACCTACAAACTCACTTTAATAACATTGACTCCAGCAAATTGTGTTTATGCGTATTTCGTGTTTAAAACACTAACTGTTAAAAAGAGTGAAGACTACTGCCATCTAGCGGCGTATTTTTGTAGCCTATTGTCAGTTAATATGGGATTTTACAGATTAGCGACGTAATTCGAAACTAAAGGTAAACACTAGACGGTAAAGTAGATCTCTGGTTTTTTATATCGTATATTATGGTGACACGAAAGTGTTGTTTATTTTGATTGTGTTAGAAAACTTATTATAAATAGTCTGCCTTTCTAGTTTAACTCTCTCTTAATTCGTGGATCTCCTATAAACAGCTAGCATTGTCTAGCAAGTGGTCAAAGTGACCAAATTTAGTGTTTTGTCGGGTCGGGACAAATTATTGTAGCAAATGTGCTTTGTGAATAAAACCAGGAATTCCTCCATTGAAACCAGATGTTTTTACTTGACGTCCTTCTGCTGAATTATCAATTTATAACATGGTCCTCCAGCCGCATCTACCTTACGATCGGATTAAGGCATTAAAAGGAAACAATAAAATGAACCAGCGAGCTATCCAAAAATCCAGAAAGATGAAAAGATGAAAACATGAAGAACAAGGATCGACATCAATATAAGTATCACCTGCCCATTATTTCCTTCTATTCCGTGAATTCCTGTTCAAACAAGTGCTATTTTTTGTGTGTCAATGTACTTATTTAAAAACAAAAAAACTAACTACCCGCAGTGTAAATGCAAGTCATGCGAATTATTTTAGGTTAATTGTTTTAGAAGATGATTATTGTAAGATTCTGTCATTGTTCATAGCTTGAATTGGTTACTACGGTTTTCTACGCGATTATTGCACAGAAATTATTTTTTAAGGAACATTTTTAGAATTTGTTGTGTTGAATTATTGTCAAACGTATAAAAAATGGATAATTTAAAATCGTTGATTAACAAACGCGGAGTGTTGAAAGGTAAACTCACGAGATTTGCGGATTCATTAAACGCATTATCAGTTAACGAAATTAAAATTCGCTATGCGAGAATTGAAAAAATAATTGATGATTTCGAAGAGGTCCAGGAACAAATCGAAAGTCTTCCGGATTCCAACGAAATTGATAATAATTTGCAAAGAGAGAATTTTGAAAATCAATATTATTCAACCTTGGCGACTGCTAAAGGAGCAATTCAGTCTGTAGAGACTCCCAAATTAGAAATCAAGTTACCCAACCTTCAGTTACGAGAATTTAACGGAGATCCCAAAAATTGGATTAATTTTCTAGAAACATTTAAGACATTAGTTCATAACAATACTGCCATAAGCAATGTACAGAAGTTTTATTATCTGCAATCCTGTTTAAAGGGGAATGCAGCAAAGATCATCGCCAATTTCGAGGTATCAGACCTGAATTATATATCGGCTTTTGAATTGTTGCAGCAGAGGTTTGCAAATTTGCGAACTACCGTACAAAGACACATCCAAGCTCTGTTTCAACTTAAAGAGATGAAACATGAGGATCCAGTAGCCATGCGTTATCTGATTGATGAAACTAATGTAAATTTGAAAGCGTTGCAAAATTTAGGCTTGAAAATCGAACAATGGGATGCTTTAATTATATACGTAATTTCTAATAAATTGGATGCAAGTTCTAGAAAGCATTGGGAACAAAACCCATTGCAGGATGAGCTACCTACATTACAGGAATTTCTTAAATGTTTGACCTCGCGTGCGCAAGTTTTGGAATTAATGTTAAATTCAGATTCGAAAAAAATTCCTACCTACCCGAAAGCAAGTGGTAGCAACAATAATCCCAAAAAGGAATCGGTATTTTTAGCTGCTACCCACAATAATTGTATTTGTTGTAATGACAAAAGGCATAAAATATATTTTTGTAAAAAATTTTTAAAATTAAATTCAGGAGAAAGAGCCAACGCAATAAGGAGGTACCGTGCCTGCTTCAAATGTTTGAGGTTAGGACATACGGCCCCATATTGCAAAATTAATTTAAAATGCAAGCATTGTGATAGCGAGAGCCACAATACGTTATTGCACAGGGAGATGCATCCGAGCGATGACTCCATGAATAAAGGTGAATATCACCCAGGAGGTGACTGCCAAATGGATGCTGAACGAGTTTCAGTATCAAACCATTCAGCTTTAGCGAAGGCTGAAAAAACAATTTTATTGTCGACTGCTATCATTGGGGTAGTAGGTCACAATAATAAAGTGCATGAGGCAAGAGTCCTAATTGACTCTGGAGCTCAAGCCAATTTTATGTGCGAAAAGTTCGCAATGAAGTTAAATTTGAGATGCGAAAATATAAACAAGCCTGTGTTAGGTATACACAACAATGTTACCCATATAAAGAAACGTGTTGCGATAAAAATGAAATCTCTGAGGACAAATTATAATCAAAATATCACTTGTCTAATATTGCAGGAAATAACCACAAACCTACCTCAAGCAACAGTGGCCAGAAAAGACTTTAAGCTGCCGCCGGGATTACAAATGGCGGACCCAAATTTCAACGTAGCGGCGCCTATTGATATCCTGTTAGGCGCTGAGAGCTTTTGGGATATACTACAAGATGATCGGCTGAGATTGGATACCGGACCTACTCTGCAGAGGACTGAATTAGGCTGGGTTATATCGGGCCCGATCAACATTCATCAGAAAAAAAGGCCAGTACCGCAATTTTGTAGTTTATCAATAAACACATTATCTAATCAGATAGAAAAATTTTGGAAAATGGAGGAGGTGAATCCTGCGAGATTTCAAAATCACGAGGAGAAGGCGTGTGAAGCGGATTTCGTCGCCACGCACTCTAGAGAGAGCGATGGTAGATACGTTGTAAGTCTGCCGCGCCGCCCATGTGTGAGTCAACTTGGTGACTCGTTAAACACAGCGGAAAAAAGATTTAAGCATTTAGAAAAGAGATTTTTAATAAATCCTGAATTGAAATTGCAATATGTACAATTTATGCAAGAATATGAGCAACTAGGTCATATGGAGTTATGTGATAAATGGAGAGGGGATGAGCAATCCTATTTTTTGCCGCATCACGCGGTCATAAAAAAAGCTAGCACCACGACGAAGGTGCGTGTAGTGTTTGATGGTTCGGCAAAGACGTCGACCGGAATATCCCTGAACGATGCTCTGATGGTGGGAGCTGTCATTCAAAAGGACTTATACAGCCATTTATTACGTTTCAGAATACATCGATACGTCATGACTGCGGACATCGAAAAAATGTACCGTCAAATCAACGTATGCGCAGAGGATCGCAGCCTTCAGAAGATTGTATGGCGCGAATCACAAGAAGAGGAACTCCGACATTACAAATTGAAGACCGTCACATATGGGCTGGGACCTTCCTCCTTCCTAGCAACGAGATGTCTTCGACAAATCGGTATGGATAACAAAGTTAATTTCCCAGTAGCAAGTCAAGTCATAGAAAATGATTTTTATATGGACGATCTATTGACTGGAGGGGATGACTTGGAAGTTTGTTTCCAGTTAAAGAAACAAATAAGTGATATCTTGCTGTCCGCAGGGATGACCCTGAGGAAGTGGAGATCAAATATTTTGGAATTGTCATCTGGGCGGAGCCAAGGTGAAATTGCCAAACAGGGCAATTGTGAGAAAATGATCACTGACAATTCCAAGAATGAAAAAATACTTGGATTAATTTGGAATAATGAATTAGATTACCTGTCATATGAAATTACAAAGCCGTCAGGTAAAACGGAGAGCAAGCGTCAAATATTATCGTGCATAGCTTCCACCTTTGATCCTTTAGGACTTTTAGGGCCCATCGTAGTGGTAGCTAAATTAATTATGCAAAAATTATGGCAGTCCAAGGCATCGTGGGATGACATACTACCTGATGAAATTTTACTACCTTGGAGGGCTTATCTAGACCAATTATCGCAACTAAATGTGTTAAAAATCCCGAGAGGAGTTATTAGCGGAACACCAAAGACTATACAATTGCACGGGTTCTGCGACGCCTCTCAGAAAGCTTTCGGAGCATGCGCCTACATCGTCTCAACAGATTCGGAAGGTAAGAGGCACGCACAGTTAGTTACCTCCAAGTCTAGAGTGGCACCATTAAAGTGTATATCACTACCCAAGTTAGAGTTGTGTAGTGCATTACTATTGGCCAAGCTAATAAAAAATATCAAGTTGACGCTAAGTATAGAGGAATCGGCCACCTATTACTGGTGCGATTCAACAATAGCGTTGTGCTGGTTGAGAGGACAACCAGCTCGTTGGAACACCTTCGTGGCAAACCGAGTCGCTGAGATACAGGAAATCAGCGATCCAACCCAGTGGCGGCACGTATCATCGTCAGAAAATGCTGCGGATATACTGTCCCGAGGTACCACAGCTGAAAGGTTAGTCAGCACTTCAATATGGTGGAAGGGGCCAAGCTGGTTGACGGAAGATGTCAGCACTTGGCCAGTATCCAAGATGTCATGTTTGGATCCCCCGGAAATAAAAAGTAAAAATGTACTACTGGTAACTGATACTCAAGAATGGGATATTTTCGAAAAATTCTCATCGCTAACCAAATTAAAAAGAGTAATCGCTCAAGGTTTAAGATTTATAAATAATTGTCGCAACCCTAAGGATAAAACGTATGGCAATTTAACTGTCTCCGAGCTGGAAGCAGCTTTAAAATGTCTACTGAAATCATCGCAAGAACATTCCTTCAAAAGAGAATTGAAGGACCTAAAGAAGCATGGGTTAGTAAACAAAAACAGTAGATTGAAAGCTCTCAATCCCTGTTTAATGGATGGTTTAATTTGTGCAAGTGGACGATTGAAATTAGCTACTTATTTATCGCATCATCAAAGGCACCCTGTAATATTACCACCGTCACATAAGCTAACTGAACTTATTATACGTAATTATCATTATGAACATTTACATGCAGGTCCCCAAGCGCTGTTATCGGAAATACGCTTGAAATATTGGCCGATATTTGGGAGAAACACTGTTAAGCGTATCCTACATAAGTGTGTTGTATGTTTTAGATACCGACCTCAGGTTTGCCGGCAGATCATGGGAGACCTTCCAGTTGAGAGAATCACTCCCAGTCTACCGTTCTCTGTCACAGGTGTCGACTTTGCCGGACCGATAGACACGAAGGCTGGAGCGCTGAGAAAATCTCCGCTCATTAAATCGTATCTTTGCATATTTGTTTGTTTTTCTACCAAAGCGGTTCATTTGGAACTCGTAACAGATTTATCAAGCGATGCTTTTTTAAATTGTTTAAAGAGGTTCATTGCCCGTAGGGGTCAACCGGAAAAAATATTTTCTGACAATGCAACCACTTTCAGAGGAGCTTCTAATAAGCTCAAAGAACTATATGCCAGTCTAAGATTGAACAATGACAAAATCCATAGGTTTTTAGCTGATAAGGGAATATCTTGGAGTTTCATACCGCCTAGGGCGCCGAACCACGGGGGGCTGTGGGAGGCCGCCGTCAAGTCCACCAAGTTTCATTTATATCGAATTACTAAAAATAACCCATTGCAGTTTGAATTATTGTATACTTTGCTTTGTCAGATAGAGGCTTGTTTGAACTCCCGTCCCTTAACTTCCCTGTCTGATGACGTAGACGACCTTCTCCCTCTAACCCCCAACCATTTCCTCATAGGCAGGGATGCTTCGGTTATTCCCGAGTTGGATGTCCGCGAGCTCCCGGAGAACAGACTAAGCAAATATCAAAAATTAAACGCTCTAATTCAAAATTTCTGGTTCAGATGGAAACGAGATTACCTTGCTGAGCTGCAAAAACGGACCAAATGGCAGGCCAACAACCAAAAGGCCATAAAGAAGGACGATCTGGTAATCCTGATGGAAGACAATATGCCTCCTGCATTATGGAAGATGGCGCGCATATTATCTACTCATCCAGGCCCGGATGGAGTAGTGAGGGTAGTTACCCTCAAAACAGCACAAGGCACTTTTGTGAGACCCATCACAAAAATATGTTTGATGCCAATAGAATCAAACTTGGATCCAAATTTCCCGACCCGGCAAATCACTGACCTTCCCAAGGTCACAGCCTAACTGTAATTAGGGCTGAACCGATGCAACCAAACCACGTCAATAATTATGGAGCATCGGTATTGGTTTTGTTGACACCACTGTATCCAGCCTGAAGCCACTGGGGCTTCAAGTCAACAACCGCGAGATGATCATCCTCGCTGCAGATCCAATGGTACTATCTGCTTACCAGGGCACGGCCGCCCCTTGATTTATGATGATCTACCCAAATGATGACATACAGAAGTACATGCTGATGTACTTTTCTAAAATGATGACCACCCTGGACAAGATGGCCGAGTAGTCTACCCGGTGAAGTGTTCATTCGGTTTTTTGGCAGTGCCATGCCAGTGAAAGTTAATGAACTGATAATCAGTCAATAGCGAACTAACAATTTATTGCTATTTGTGAATTGGTGTTGGTTAAAAAATATAATTGAAGTGAAAATTTCTCCATAGAAACAATGAGACATTATTGATTTGTCAATTTTACAAAATTATTATTAATGTTGTGATTTTATTATTTTATAATTTAATTTTTTGCATGATTTTGTGAAATTTTTTTTTTAATTTTTTTTTTTTTTTTTAGGTTATTTTAATTGTTGGTTAGGTTCCCGGACCCTTCAAATTTAGATAGTTACACATCTTGTAAATTTTTAGTATATTGTGTGTAGATTTAGGAATTTGTAGTTTGATTTTTAATTTCAAAAAAACTTGTTGTTTTTTCTCATTCCCCGCTGGGCAGTATGTTAAAAAGAGTGAAGACTACTGCCATCTAGCGGCGTATTTTTGTAGCCTATTGTCAGTTAATATGGGATTTTACAGATTAGCGACGTAATTCGAAACTAAAGGTAAACACTAGACGGTAAAGTAGATCTCTGGTTTTTTATATCGTATATTATGGTGACACGAAAGTGTTGTTTATTTTGATTGTGTTAGAAAACTTATTATAAATAGTCTGCCTTTCTAGTTTAACTCTCTCTTAATTCGTGGATCTCCTATAAACAGCTAGCATTGTCTAGCAAGTGGTCAAAGTGACCAAATTTAGTGTTTTGTCGGGTCGGGACAAATTATTGTAGCAAATGTGAATATTGACAACGAAAATAAAATAAAAATGACGCACAATACAGACGAGGAAATCCCCGTAGAACGGGGTTTCCCAACCAGTGGTCCGCAAGAGGTCAGAAGATGGTCCGCGATGGACCGCCGGTCAATAAACGAGCCAGCGGTCCCTGGTCGAGAAGTCTGAATAAAAAATCGGGCCAATATTCAGTTTATCATTATTGCACCTTGTGGTCAGTGGCCATAATGGTATTCTGTTTCGCCCCACCCCTTCCTACCCCGTTATACCCATTCCGTTGTGGTAAATATTCTGCTAGAACCCGTCCCACCCTATCTCATTCTGTTCCCTCCGTTGTGGTAAATATTCTGCTAGAACCTGTCCTACCCTATCCCATTACGCCCCTCCCGTTGTGCTACCCGTCCCGGGTGCCACCCATGCTAGCCTACGGCACTCACCACAAGCAGTGGTTATAGGGTGGATAACGTGGTGTCATCACAAATTACGTAAGTTTACAAACACAAATTTCGACTTCATAAAAAATTGGTCTGTCCTGGGGGGGTGGGGTGGGGGGTGGTCCCTGTCGAAAAGTGGTCCCGGGTCAGATAAAGGTTGGGAACCACTGCCGTAGACCATAAATGAAAAGGGTTGCCAACTTGAAAGATTTTAATTCCCAAGTTTTTTTATTTAAATAAAGAAAAAAATGTTACACGTAACGCGTTGTTCAAACCCCCCCTCCCCCCCTAGTAACGCACCGTAACGTTTCACCCCCCCCCCCCCCTTAAATGCGTTACGTAATACTTGAACCTCCCCTTTCTTAAAATCACCTCAAGGTTGCTGTAAGAAAATGACTTTCCAGACTCATCTAATAATGTACGGAAGATACAAAAAACATACTTTCCTGGCAGGTCACTTCAGATAAACACACTTATAATAGAAAATTTAAGCTTAGAGAAGATACGACTTTAGACGCAGAGGACACTGTTTTAAAAACACTCCGCATTCCATGATTTACAGTTGCTATTTAACCCTCTATTTTAGCCACACATTATTTATTTCGCTAAAACAACTTTTGGCCTAAGAAATTTTAGATGCAACAAAGCTATACAATGCACTTCCACTGGCCATGAGACATAATACAACTTATTATGTAAATCAGACATCAAGTCTTGGATCATCAGCCAAGACAGATCTCACACCAAAAATTTTATCAAGTATGAGGGCTGTCTGTTAAATAAGGTCTCCAAGGTGTTGCGGTCGCGAGGATCGATTTTCCGCGCAATCCTGCAACACTGGCGTACAGCCTGGTTGCCCCTTGCCAAATCCCCACCACGTTGCACCCTCTGTGACGCTTAGTCTCGGCGTGGCAGCCGTTCGCGATGGAGCTTCCGCTCACTGCATCCGCCAGGTGTGAGATACTCCTCTCTAATTCGTTTTAAAACTTTGCTTTGGCGAATCTGAATGACGCCACTGGGATTGATCCTTTCTCTGGTGTCGTGTAGTGTATCCGGGTCTCATTCCCAGTCACAATTGAATCCAAGAATTCCTCTCCATAGATGTCGTAGCACTCAAGGCATTCGTGGGCTGCTTCAACCCGTTCTTGTGTGTGATTTTCGGTGAGCATTTTGGGACCCACCTTGGGCAGACTTTGTGGTCTCCCAAATGTTCTGTCAAAATCTTGTCAATAGTAGTCTTACTGACATCAAGGATCATATCATAGAGACCCGAACCGTAAGACGTCGATCTGTAATCATTGTTTTTTCCACTTTGGCAATTTTTCCATCAGAAACCAATGGCCATCCAGCAAGCTTTCAAATTCTCTGCACCATTTGCGCACGTTTTCGCACTCATGAACTATTTTCCATGCACTTCAAGTAGCTTAGAATGGATTTCTACCGGGATTTTGTTCTTTGCACAAAAAAACAAATTATAGAGCGTAATTCACATCTGGCGGGTGCGGCGAGTGGAAGCTCCATTGCAAATGGCTGCCAGGCCGAGACTAATTGTTGCAGAGAGTGCAGCGTGGTGGGGATTTGGCTTAGGGAAAGCATACTGCATGCCAGTGTTGCCAGATCTCGCGTAAAATTGGTCCTCGCGACCGCAGCACCTTGGAGACCTTCTTTTGCGGACAGCCCTCATATAAGTACGATGTATTTATAAGTACGCATTTCCAATAGTAATGATGATTTTCTTTTATGTAAACGTAACCTTGTGTTATAAACTGATTTTGTTATAAACTGCTCCCCCACATATAAGTTTACTTTTAGTTTGGATGTCGGGAATGGGTACCGCTGACCCAGGAACCATTTATTGGATAACCAACACCTCTGCCATAGGTCACTCCAAGTGGTTCGCTGAGTTTGGTGACTTGCAGGGGTGCCCGGGTTCTCAGGGTGAGTTTTGTCTAAGTTTTGGTGGCAGATGATCTGGGACTCCAGATACTAATATCTACAGCCCGTATGTTTGACGAATATCTACAGCTCATATGTTGAACTAATATCTACGAACTTCAGAGTGTTGATTAATATCTACAGAGCGTAGGTTGAACTAATATCTACAGAGCGTAGGTTGGACTAATCAGCTAAATGTGTCCAATAGTCCGATATTAGGGATTTTTACATACATACTTACATAAATTAAGTTTTTTAAACTGCATACGCAATATTACGTTATTCCAATATGCTATACATAATTGCAAATCCAACCTCTGACAGTACTGTAGATATTCGTCAACACTTTGGTTCTCATAGATATTAATCAACAGTTTGAGCTGTAGATATTCGTCAACACTTTGATTCCCATAGATATTAGTTCGATTTTTTCAGTTTTTGGAATTCCTGTAGATATTAGTAGACGCCTCCTGATCTGGACCCACTGAACCCCAAATTCCTACCCATCTCTCATACCCTTTTCCTTCCCAGATCTTCCTCTACTTCCTTTCCTTAAAAAGATGACATAGACCCTGAGGGTAATTATTTTCATCAGGGTCTCCTGTGTGGAACTAATGTTAAAAAAAAAATGCAATTCAAATTGTACGATTGTCTTGTGTTTTAAATGTGTAGTATTGTGTTGTTTGTATTTCGGTTTTAAACTGTGCCTGCTCTCAACACAAGAGTTTCTAGTGAGACAAGTAAAGCACATCAATTGTAATAGAATTAATAAAAATGAATAAGAAAAAAAATAAAATCGACAATATTTGGAATTTAAAGACTAATATTTTATAAATACTTTCAGCTTCACAATCGTACAATTATTAGGTCCCGCGATTTTTCGCTGCGCTGGTTTAAATTGAAATGACAGAATTAATACGGATTTTAGTATTAGGTTGATTTTATTGACTTCACCGGGAAATAATATTAAAAAAAGTTTATTTTGTAGTGCTTATTTTATTTAGTATTAACTGAAATCCCCGGCACTGCCTGGACTTAACATAAAATTTTATAGAAATCTAATAGTCAGTAAACTTCCTCGCGTTTTGTTATGTGCAAAATTTCACCAATCTCGGAATAAAACTGTAGAACAAGAGTAAAAATCGTGCCAAACCCCGCCGTCCGTCTCCTGTTCGCCTGCCCGCCCACCACAAACACACAGATGCTCTCTTTATATAAATGGATAGCAGATGCACAAACATTGCATATTAGAATTAATGGTTAAAGCAGCTTTTACGCAGTGATACGAAATTAAATTCTAAGCGCATAAGTACTTTTTTTTAAAATTAAGTCTATTTAAAAACAAAATGTCGAAAGAATTCGTGATGCGGGCCCATGGGCTGCAGCCTTGATAGCCTGTGCTTAAATGCGGCCCTGTTTCAGAGCCTCGGGAAGTCAAATTAAAATTATTAAGTAATAGGCAAACGTAATAATGTAGATAATAATTTAATATGTAATACAAAATTGCAACAATACAGTGTACACACTAACCAAACAAGTCACTTCATACAAACAATCTTTGTATTACACAACCGGTGTAATACAAAGTAAAGGGCGTATGGGTGTTTACCGAGGAAGATTTTAGTGAAATATCGTATTTACTGAGCAATATTGACAAATTATTAAGTAAGTGATAAGGGCTGAAGTGAAATGAGAGTTTAATACTGATAGCGACAATTACACGCACACTTCGGAGCGATGGTACTGCGTGCCGCTCCAGGGTGCGCGGTGTTTACCATCGCCCCGGAGCATTATGATGGCCGCTATTGTTTGGTTACCAGTTGGTAATCACAATCACTAATCAGAGTACCTATTCTATTTACAAAAATTTTTAAAACAAAAGTTTTTTTTTTCATTTAACCTTTGACTGGTTTTTGTGTAACGTAACTGGTGACGAACGGCCCGAGAGGCCGCTGCCTTATCCGGTCTACAGCATAGAAATTAGATAATGTAGCTTACAGCAATCTTTAAAAACAGTTTAATAACACATAAAACGATAAAATAAAACTAATCAATAAACTCTAAATGTAATTTTTAATTAAGAAATTGTCATTACAAAGTATGTAGTAACTAAAATCAAAAAACTAGAGATGAGATCAGTAATCACAAACAAAAAAAATTATATCAACATATTATAACAAAAATACTTATTTTCCTTACAGTTAAGATACTAATCAATAAACAAACAAAAAAAATAATGCTCTAATCATGTATCATTTTACAAAACTGGCAATGGTCAAACTTTGGTTATTTTTATTGGCAGTCAGGGCATAATTGTTTGGTACATTGCAAGCACACATGTTTTTTACACAAATTACATTGGTAATTCGATTTGCGATTTAACTTCGGAGGTCAACTAGCACAGGTTTTTCGTATTTTTGACCTGTCATTGGAGTTTTGTGGATCAGGTGGCAAATCAGAACCCAAAATATTACGGAATATTACAGAACATAAAAAGTTACGTAACTGGTGACGTAAGGTCTGAGAGACCGCTGCCAAACTTTACATAGATGTAACTTACCGATTTGGGACTGCGCGATGCGACTATCCTTCTCTACGGCGTGGACGCAACTAAAATCGAAGCTACTCGGGCGTTGGAACAAAGCAAGCGCAGGGAAGGGGGTGAAATGACATTTCACTGACGCTGCGCGGCCTGTGAGACCGCTTGTCACCAGTTAAAGGTTAAGCTAAACTAATTTCGACTTTTTTTAGACGCACAAACCACAGATTCACCCCAAGGTGAATTTTTCCTTGTTTTTTGTTGGTTAATTTCTATAAATGACACATATTTTAAGAATTTTTATTTCATTTACCCATATATAATAAACCTTATTTTAATGGCATAGCTACATCAAACAAATAGGAATGACAGTTCACAGAACAATAATACCAATAAACTTACATGGTTACTGAGTGACTTAAACTTAAAAATAAGTGTGCGAGACAGGTGAGGCACACTAGACTGTAGAAGGCTGGAGGTCCCAAACCACGGAGATGCCAAGATGTCGGGAGAATGTTGTCTCGGTTGCCCGCTTGGAGAGCTAACGTTCCTTCTAAAGTAGCCGGGTCTGGTCCGTAGAGCGGTATAAGTGTGGTCCAGGGCAAGTCGGTGGTCAGCAAAGAAAAGAGGCGAATGGAAGCAGGTCAGAGCGAGGTCGAGCGGGCAGGCGGAGAGAGATTTTGACATGATGGGTAGTGCTGGTTAAATGTTTGGATAGGGCCTGTAGCTCCTATTTATATGCTGTGACCGCGCCATGTAGCCCTCCGACCGCTCTCTTCGCCTGCTTGCATACCCCCACTCCTACAATTTATTTATAAAGACACACAGAATTACAAGCATTTTACACATTTTCAGAAACACGACGTCACGTTCGGCAGTGGCTTCGGCTCGAATATTTTCTCTTCAATACGTCCGTCACAATATGTAAATTTACTTAAGAACAAAAGCGTATTACGTTGTGTAAAAAAGTAAATTATTAATAAAAACATATTTTAATTATCATTGGTTGTGCCAACCCTTTCCTTAGAGCAGTGGCGTAGCTAACACGACTGGCACCCGGTACGTATAATGAAGTGTCACCCCAAGAATGAATGTGGTGTCACCCCTAGAAATAATAATCATCAAACTAGATTTTGGATAATGTCCTACCCAGTGGCGGCTCATGACTTTTGGTTGTGCTAAAGTGCTAATGTCATAAAAATTGCATTATTGATGTTCAGTTTTTTGAAAATGAAAATTGGTTTTCATGTATGAAAAATTTCAGGAATTTTTAGTTTGGTCGAGCGTCGCGCGAATTTCCAGAAAATTTTCAAAGAAAATTTGATTAAAAAAAAAAAAAATTTTCACACCAACATCAATAATGCCATTTTTTTTAATATTGGCACTCTAGCACACCCAAAAGTCACGAGCCGTGGCTCCCTGCTCCTACCTAATATTGAAGAAAATAATTTAGGTGGCATTTTTTCCAAAGAATCCACATCCTAATGAAATCTGAGGGCGCTCTTACGATGAATTATGTTCTCTTGCCCAGCGAAGGCAGGAAATTACCCCAGTGTAAGCAGTCGCTCGTTCGGAGACTACAGTCTGCAATCGAAGTCGACCAGGTGTAAACACTGTCGGCGGTAAACTCTGTAATCAATGTAAATAGCGCTTCGTCTATCGCCTGCAGTAAGCCAAAGCTACAAGAGCGGTTCTCCCGCCGCGGAAAACCGCAGCAGACACAATTTACTATGAATGTTGTATGGCGCATTCTACACCGCGAGAACCGCTCGTGTAGCCTGGGCCTAAGAGAGCCAATAAAATAACTGCGAAATTCAAAATGCAAATTTCGACAGCATAAAAAATTAAAACATTACTAGCTAGTCAACTGTGCAAAGACGTTTTTCAAAATCCTCCAAATTACTTATTATTTAAAACTAGCAGACCCGACCACACGTTGCTGTGGCTAACGAAACACAATGCCACGCCATTACCCAACTTTTATAACCAACGCCATCTGTTAAATCAAATCTACACCGCCCGCTTGCCAGCACGCTGCCCGCTGCCCGCTTGCCAGCCCGCTCCCTTTATTTATATATTTCAACCAACATACCCCAAACTCGACAAATTATACACCTAAAACCTTCCTCATGAATCACTCTATCTATTGGTGAAAACTGCATGAAAATCTGTTGCATAGTTTAAAGATCTAAGAGCACAGACAGCGGGAGCGACTTTTCATACTAAAGGTAAATTAAGATTATTCCTTAATTATTTATTTTACACAACAATGAAATACAGAAAAAAACATTCATTCAAACCATATCATGAAGGGAAAAAAAATACTCGATATTGTTGTGTCCAATATCATAGCCACTTAAAAGATTATTTTATTAACACAAAATATACAATATTATTAGATATTTTGATAGTAAAAATTCCTTATATTAAATCTATTCTTAATCAATCAATTTAATCAACGAATCCAGGAGCTGATTGAAAAAGTGGTTCTCAAACAATCTCCTGAAAAGGGAAGAAAGATTCACCTAATTAAAATAATTCCCCAGTTACCTAAAAGACTTAAGAGCGTTTAACCAGCCAGCGGACGAAAATACACATTTCGTCGAAAGTTGTTCTTCCGATCACGCAGGGCGGTTACAATGAGAAAGATTGATTATTCTCCGTACCAGCTTTTTTAAATTATAACTCAATATCGAATTTATTTCAATCCAAATTAGCTTTAATTTACACCTTCATCCAAAAATGCTGAAAGGCGTGATGATAAAACTATTAAAATAGTGTACTTTTTGTAGTTATTTTTTGATTATAAGTATTTATAGTTTTTCAATAATGTCTAAATTTAATAAGAATGTTAAAAAAATCTGAAATATATTAGTTTGTAAGTGCGCAAATAAATACACAAATGGACCAATTTTCGTCAAGAAACACATGTACGTACATATTTTTTAATGATTTTATTGAAACTAAAATTAAAATTCTAATACATAACTTTGCTAGATAATGTATTGATTTATTTCACTGCATGATTATATTATTTGAAATGGGTGTGGTATAATACAAAAACTTTTTTGAAAATTTAACAAATCTGCCAATGACCTATGGAATAACCTTATTATACTAAAAATTAAAAAAAAATCTAAAAATTTATTACATACGAATGCTAGATAAAAGAACAATCTTTCGAAATCCATTTATAATTTTTTGTGGAAAAGAGTCAATACGTCTAAAAACTTTTTTGAAAATGACGTATTTCCGGCTTTCTCTAGTAATGCCCTCTTAAAACAGTTCTTGTTGGCACTTTATTGCGTCAGATAAATACAATTAGATTTATGTTTGTACATTTCTCTTGTTTCCATTTCTACCATAAAACAAGATAAAATGTGGCAAAAATGCAGTCAACCCTTTCAGACCATATGTTTAGTTGAAAATATGTTAATAGATTTTATTAATTTTTTTATGAGAACAACTCTCTTTTTATAACTTTTGAAGGTTATTCCCATCAATGTAATATATCATTGATGAAGAACATAACACTAATAATCTAAACAAAAATATGAAAGAGAACAAGATACAGAAAAATAGAAAAAGATAATGGTCGCAACTGGGACTCGACCCCAGGACCTCTCGTCTAACGGGGACTTGCGCTTTCACCAATTCAGCCATTGCCACCTTCCTTCAAACCGTCATAATTGTCAATCTCACATTTTCAAATTTTAGAAATAACAATATTTTCTTTGACTAATTTTTCCATATCATGGGCAACTACCTTTTTCATTGGAAACAATCGTTCTAAGAACAGGTTTGTAACCTAGATAGCGTCTCGGATAAATATATCTGATTTTATTTTATATAGAACATAATATATTGACCTTTTTTATAAAAGTTTAAATGAACATTCAATTTTTTATAAAAACAACTTTTTAAGGTTATTAGCATAATGTTATATATCGTTGAAAATAGTAATAATGTAAACGAAAATATGAAAGAGAACAAGAAAAACAAAAAAAACAACAAACAGAAAAAGATAATGGTGGCAACTGGGACTCGAACCCAGAACCTCTTGTCTAATTATCATTATCGTTTTCTATTTTTCTGTGTCCTGTTCTCTTTCATATTTTCATAGATTATTAGTATTATCCTCTTCTTCAATGATAGATTTTATTAGTTTATTTACAATTTTGTAAGAACCAATAAGATATATCAATGGGTAAAGGGTTAGCATTTAAAACACAATGAAACACCGTCCTAAAAATTCTACAGGCGAAATACTTTTTACCACTGCCAGTTTAAATTCAAGTCTGAAAGGGTTAAAAAGAAGAAAAATACTGAGGGCACGCAATGTCACCCACTTGTGCAATTCTTCACTCTTATAAGGTAGAACTGAAAACGAACAAATAGTTCTTGACACTTCACCAGTGGCGATTCGTGGTCATTCTCAAAGGAGGTTCAAAGTTTAAAGAGGAAAAACCAATTAATTAAAATCTCCGTTCACATCAAAATCTCTTCAATTTTTATTACAATTTTTTTTTACTATGTATTTGCAAATGCACCAAATATTTATAAGCATATAGGAAAAGCAATAAAAACCTTAACAATACCATTTTACTAACCACTGGAGCGATTATGGTAAAAAAATGGACCACTTTTATTTTTCTGCGATTGATAGCAGTCCAAAATTGAACCACATTTTCCTATCATTCGTAAAACATTTATTGTAAATATTTAAAACATTTCCATGGCCAGCCATTCATTTCAAAACGAAGCTATTGAAATGCTTTATCTATTATGACCATAGATGTCACAAATCCGAACTAGACTATTTTAGAAAGACATTAAAAAAAAAAATTTGATACATTTTTTTCATGCTGAATTTTTGATCAGCTGTTTACGGTTAAAAGTAAGTCATTTTTCCATAGATATGCAGCTTTCATTAACAAGAATGCCACAGACAACATACAGAAATAGAAAATATTATATGTGGACTTGAATAAGTACCCCTCATGCCAGCTACAAAGTAACAAACACGCTGAATTCGCGAGAGAGAATACGTTTGTATGAAATATTCCACAAGAATTATCTGTCCATAGTTGCGTTCTGGATTCCGCTCCTATGAACGGATTTCCACATGGGCGGACGGAATCATAAGTAAAGAATATTAGTGGCGGGCTGTTCAAAATGTACTAATATTATGTTTGTCTTTTTCATCATTGCTAATATTTGGGAGTTCACTGCACATACGCTCCTCAGAGAGAACCGCCTTTACACTTCACCAAAATACACTCAATCAGTCTGTTATGTTGTTCAGCTGGGTCTCAGGCTCATGGACTTGCGGTAGGCACTGAAGTTCTCCAGATACTGATGGATGGTGTCCATGGGCTGGTAAACCTCGTTGAGGCGGCTTAACACATAGGGCGGGGGCTGCGGGGGCGCCAGCGTGCCCAGGAAGCCCTGCGTGAACTCACGTAGCAGCTCCCACACAGCGCTGGGCACCACGCACGGACGATACTCCACCTTTTGAAATAAATTGCATTAATGGGGTGATTAAGTGCCCTGGTGGTATTTCATAAAAACTGTGCTAGGTAAATTGTTCACAGAAGAAATCGGGAATGCCCGGAAAACCTTATCAATGGCGTAGAATCCTGTACATCAATAATTTCTCTCAAAAAAGTGTTAAAAATCTCCCATCAGAAATCAAGCCAGCATTTTACACTAATAATAATACAGGCAAACTTTTAATGAACGGTAAGGATAAGGAAGACAGTCTATCTCACTCGGGAGTTTATTCACTTCAATGCAGCAACTGCCCATTTTTTTATATTGGTAAAACAGCGCGCAACATAAACACCCGTGTCAAAAAACATCTTAGATGTTTACACAGCTCTGGATTTTCAGAATTTGCAAACTACTTGATCGAAAACGATCATAAATTTGACAAAAACGCTGGCGCCAAACTTATTCATAAAAACAATATCGGTATAAGGTTGGATAATTTAGAGGCACTTGAACTTAGGAAAGCCATAAACACTAATAGCAAGGTAGTTAATAACCAACTAAATTTAAATAAAAGTCCCATACTAAGATTGTTCCCTATTGATAAAGAACACGTCCGTTCCCTTCCCAATTCTCCATCGCCTCCTCCTTCTTCCTCCGCTTGACGAGTCCAGCCCATTTTTGGTAAATTATATATTATAACACAAATGTAACCTAATGTTAGTAGAGTATTATACTGCCCTGATGAAGCTACGGTTGTAGCGAAACCCGGTCGGCATAAAGTATAAAAATAAAAGTGGTGTTTACAAAGTTATTGTTTTATTTTAAACTAAAAAAATCTTTTCAGATGCTGAAATATTCCATTCATTCTCAGGTCAATCTACTAAATGTATATTAGAGAAAATTTAAAAAAAAAGTTAATTATGAACCCTTTGTGGTGTGTTATTTTCTCATTCTCATAGGGAGTCCGGATGGAGAGGTCTCCCTCAACCAGTCTCTCTCAATCTGGCCCGCCACGCAGTAGATGGGCAAACGCATTCACCCCCGAGACCTAGACAATCCTCGCCCCATCAACCCTGGCACACCTGCTTTGTTACCAAACGTAGCGAACCAGTTGGGGTGACCTACAGAAGGCGTGTTAGTCATCCAATTAATGGTTCGCAGGGCGGCGGTACCCATACCCACCTCTCAAATTATAATGGTGGTATTACACTTAGGTGTATTTAGCTTGTCTATTTGCTTTGCTCTGATTTTACGATTAAGTGGGGTGTTCGCCTTTTGTCTTTTTCGAGGTGATGAACACGTATAAGTTTGGCACAGATTTTTTTTGTATAATACTTGGAATTTTGAATGGTTTAAAGATTTCTTTTGTTGACATTGTGAAAATAAATAAATGAAAAATTAATTAATTTAATTATGATTCATACATCATGTCAAATAGTTTATAATATTACTGCCCTGTATAAGGTTATGATATAATCGAAACTAGTTGACAAAATGTGGAAACTTGATTTCAGTGTCATTTATTTAATTTCGTTTTTAATAACAACAAAAAACGAACTAAGTAACTATCACACCATTTCCCGCAGGGATAGGCAGAGAGGACGGACCGCTAAACAACTCATACACACTCTTCTATTATTCTGACTTTTGACCAGAGGCAGCCTCTTCCTTAGTGCATTGGTACACTGCCTTCCAAAAATCTATATACGTCAGAAGTGTAAAATAGTACTTCCTCTCATGAAGAATTCCTGCCAATTCGTTTTAAAATCCTACACAATTGACTAGACTCCCTCCCATGAGAGAAAGGAATTCGTGCACATTTTTTTATGCCGAGGCATGACGTCACATGAAGTAATATTTCTACTGGGATCATTGACGAATCTAGGTCGAAGATTGGGATCATCTCCAGATGTTGGACGCGTGAAATGAGCAAGACAGGTAAAGACCAATAACGAAGATTGACATGTGAGAGCAGTGAAGACATATGGTGTTAGCATGCTTTAGCGGAGAGCAAATGACAAAACATTATGCGTAATGTGGTCCCGAACCTTTGAAATGAAATAATTTTGTTTAACGAATTTAGAACTAATTAACAATGTTATGTTTTAATGCTATCGGTCGTTGGCGCAGCGCATCAACTTCAGTACTGTTTCGGTATTGACAGCATTTTAAAGGTTTTAGCTAGTTTTATTCAGTAAAAAAACTTAATTAAAAATGAGTGCTACTGAAAAGATTGCGATTAACGTCGATTTTATCAAAAGTAACCGAAGTTCATTTGAGAATAAATTGTTTTTGAAAAATAATGGACCACCAAAAACCATGGATGAATATAAAACAAGTTTGTAAAGTTAAGAAAAAAACTGTGATTAGAGTGTTTAAAAAAGAACTATATTTAAAAGCATCTTGGCTTTGTGGATGTGACCGTCTAAACACATTTCATTGTTTTCCCTGTACAATTTACGGAGGCGGTAAACCGTGGAGTGAAAGTGGTATAAATGATATTGCTCATTTTACTGAAAAAATAAATAAACATTCATTGTTCCAAGTACACATAAATAACGTGTTACAATTTAGTTTGTTAGGTAGATTGGATATACGATTACAAATTGATGTTGGTTTTCGCGAATCGGTGAAACAATTCAATGAGAAAGTTCGCCAAAGCAGATTAATTTTGTTCAGAATTATAGACTGTATTAGATTTAGTGGTGCATTCGAACTGGCTTTAAGAGGGCACAATGAGGCTGAAGATTCCACGAATAGGGGTGTTTCGTGGACTAATAGATCTTTTAGCTGAAATTGATTCGTCTATGAAGGATCATCTTGAAAAAGCAACCGTGTTTAAAGGAGTTTCTAAGACCATTCAAAATGATTTATTGGATGCAATATTACACGTTTGTCACGAGAAAATTTTGCAAGAAATTTCTGAAGCCGATTTTTTTTCGATCCAAGCTGATGAAACCATTGACGTCTCCATATCAACCCAGATGGTTTTAATTGTACGATACGAAATTAAAGGAGTGATACACGAACGTTTTTGGAAATACCTATCGCCCAGTGACCAAAGTGCTTCGGGACTGAGCCAAGTCATTTTGTCTGAAATAAAGCATTTTAAAAAGGAAAACATTAAACACAAATTTATTGCACAAAGCTATGACGGGGCGAGTGTCATGAGTGGACATATAAATTGAGTTCAGGCTAAAATATAGAGAGGTCTTCCCATACGCACATTTTACGCATTGCTATGCACACCAACTCAACTTGATTCTTGAGAAAGCTGTTTCGAAAAATATTCATGTGAAGAACTTTTTCGCTCATTTACACAGCTTTCCAAATTTTTTTTCGCGCTCAGCAAAACGCACGGCTATTTTGAATGAAATCGTGTCCAAAAAAATAGAATCTGTCCCCCAAACACGATGGAGCTATAATATTCGAACTGTTTCTATTATATTCGGTCACAGACTTTCATTAATACAATGCATGGAAAATATAATGAATTCATTGGCAACAGATAGTAATACTCTAAATCAAGCTGAAATGCTATTACATTATCTTAACGATGAAGAGTTCAATTTATGGCTGTCTTTTTGTAATGATGTTCTACCACACTGTGAAGTACTCTTCAAGCTCTACTCTTCATTGCAGGGGCGGTCAATTGATACAATTCAAGTAAAATCATTCATTGAAAACTTTTAAAAGTGCATTCAAAACATTAGGAATTCCTAGGATAATAGAGTTGAGCCACCACCAAAAAGGAAACGACTAGACAGGCCTTTTTCTGCATTGTGTGCCGAAGTTTGCGATCTAATAACAGCCGGAATTATTGATCGTTTCAAATTCACACAGCATTTGCTGGCCGCAAAATGATTTTTCACTGAAATGTTTCCTGTGTACAAAAACAATTTCCTGGAGGAAGAGTTTACCGTGACTACGAGTATGTACGATTTTTTGGATAAAGTGAAACTTCAAAACGAAGTATGTGTGCTTTACTCTAGAGATGATTTTGCGAATGCTGACGGAGCAATATCAATTTTACAATTATTTTATAAATGTAACTTAGTGGAGTGTTTTAGTGAAATGATTAAACTTTTAAAAATTATTTGTAGTATTCCAATGACAACTGTTGAGTGCAAACGGTGTTTTTCTACTTTAAAATGTGTAAAAACATTTCTGAGGAACACTATGTCCCAAGATCGGCTTAATGCTTTATCAAAGATGAGCATCGAAAAAAGTTTGATATCTTCGATACCAGACTTTAATAATCGTTTCATTGAAGTGTTTTCACAAATGAAAGAGCAACGAATGGATTTTCTCTACAAGTGAACGTTTGTACTAGTGTTGAGTACCTCATACAAGAGGCACCTCAAATGTCCCATACAAACACGGAAAATGTCCCCCCACCTCACAATATGTATTTGTACCAACTCTTTTTCTTTGTATTACTACAAATATGAAGTGGGGATAAATAAGAGGTGTGAGGTGGTTTGTTTTGTTGGACTACGTTCATGTCATGTACGGGACAAATATGAGGTGAGGTGTGAGGTGGTTGATGTATTCTTCTTCTTTCGTATGGTGGGGGGTCAGAGGGGGACATCTAGGTCTGCGAGCCAGTCTAGGGCCTCAGGCGTTGCCCTGTGGACCTCATAAATCCCGCCGGGGAATGAATGGAGCGGGCATTCGTTGACTACATGTTCGGTGGTCTGCACCGCACCGCATTCACACGTCGCCGACTCTTTAAGGCCCCATCTATGCATCATGTGAGCACAACGGCTATGGGAGCACCTTATTCATGATGGCAGTCCAGAGTTTGCGAGGCAATGAGAACCCAGGCTGTCTCTCAGTGGGGTCTTGCACGAGATCGGCGTTTTTGACGTTAGCTGATTGCCACTCAAGCTTCCACCTATCTTCTGGGGTGAGAGGTGTTCGAAGGAGTCTTTCTCCTTCCGTCCAGAAGGGTTTTCGAGACTTTAAGCGGCATGCCGGGTGAGAAACGACATCATCGTGCAAGGGTATTTCGCTTTTTTGCAGCACCTTCTTGTATTCCCTCAGTGTTGCAATCTCTCGCCTGATATTTGGCGGGGTTATATTTGCAAGTACGGGGAGCCAAGGAAGAGGAGTCGATTTTAAGGTTCCGCTGATGGTTCGCATTGTGGCATTAAGCTGAACGTCGACCATGGAAGTGTGGGCGCTTCTGGCCCATACTGGAGCACAGTATTCAGCTGCTGAGAAAACCAGGGCAATGGATGCCGTTCTGAGCGTGTTGGCGTCGCATCCCCAGCTAGTACCAGCCAGCTTATTGACTAAGTTTAGTCTTGTCCTGGTTTTTTTGCCCACTGTTTCCATGTGTTTCCATGTGTTGATGTATTAAACTACATGTCATGTCATGCATAGTTTGGGACAAATGTATGAGGTGGTGAGGTGTGAAGTGTTTGTATATTCTATGACATTTTTGTATTAGAACCGTGAGGTGGTGATGGGGTAAGCCATTCATATATTGTGAATACCGCAGAAGCGTCCCAACTGCACAAATTTTTTATTTTTTTATTCTAAATTATTGTTAAGTAAATACCGCACAAGAGTACTAATTGCTCCGAATTTTTTTTTTTTTTTTATATTTTTTTATTGTAAATTATTGTTATGTGAATACACATAACAATAATATGAGCATAAGAGTCCCAACTGCTCCAAAAAATATATTTTTTTTTAATATTTTTTTATTGAAAATTATTGTTATGTGAATACACATAACAATAATTTATGAGCACAAGAGTCCCAACGGCTTATTTTTTTTTTTTTCTAAATATTTTTATTGTAAATTATGTATTGATAATTGAATACCGCACAACAGTGCAACAATGAGGCAGTGTTGAAATGAGGTGGAGGGGGTTGCTGAGAAGGGGGAGGGATAAGAGGGGGGGTGCAGGGAGGGGGATCAGAGGTGGTGAAGGGTGGAAGGGGGTTGAGAGGGGGGGGGGGGGGTAGGCCTTTTTTATATTCACCACCCCGGTATTGTGAAATTCTCTAGCCACTCCCCCCCCCCCCCCCCCCCCCCCTCCGTAAGCGAAAATATTTTGTAACATCTCACCTCAAATGAGGTGGGACACCTCAACACCTCATTTCAATATTTGAGTACCTCATACAAACTCATCCTGATATCGTGTCCTACCCAACACTAGTTTGTACTAGGTATGTCACTCTCTTTGAATCACTTTATTTTCTCAAGTTAATGTTATCATTTTTTTGTGAAATGCACTGCTCGCAAATTTTGTCACCGGCCGCCTCTGCTTTTGACATGGCCCGACTCAAGTATCTGATTCACTTGACCGTGCCATGTCTTCCTTGGGCGCCCCCGACTTCTTCTATCATTCACATTTCATATTCTTCTTACACTACTTTCTTCGTTCATTCGCTCTACATGCCCAAGTAATCTGAGGGTCCCTTTCTTAAACTTATAATCTTTATTATGCTTACCTCGGCCTTTTTAACAATTTGGATAAAATATATACTCACTTCAATCAGGACTCCTTTGAAGGTTTGATTCATAGTCACAGATCCTAATTTGATGCAAAAATCTCCCAACTCAAACCTGGGACCCTTGGATTCAATTTTGGTTTGTTTCTTTGAGGTGTAATGGTTAGCCAATTTAATCATCAGCAGATCAAAGAGTCCATCGGCCACGAGATGTATTGTTTTGTTCCCACTTTCCAAGATGGAGAAAACAGAAGCCGGCTGTTCAGAGTTGTGGAGTATGTGAACCGTTTTATGAGGACCCATCTGTGGTAAAGACATGAATGTCTCGCAATCCACCAGAAATTGTCCGCTCTGTGTAGCGCCCAAGGCGAGAATTCTTTTAGACAAAAATTCTATGACCTGGGGGCCCGTTTTGTTCTCTGCTACAGGATACTGCTGCAAACTGATATGAAACCAAAAAAATGCAAACATGATAACTCGATAAAAACATTTACCTATTTAAAATGCAGAAATGCTGACAAATATAAAACTTACATGGTGACACCCATTTTAAATGAATAAACATTGATTTTGGGATTTCAGTCTGAGTTCTATTTTATAAATATCACAAACCTAACAAAGTCTTTAGGTTATCACTACTTTGACACTTTGACGTTTCGGACATTTTTGAAACATAGACATCGGGAAATAGTGATCTGCAATCATAGACTAAAAGCACGACAACTTAATCACAGTACATAACTGTAGCTTTGACTCACCATGGCTGATTTTATTCATCACGAAATAAATAATAAATAAATAAACTTCGTCCCTAATTAACCCAAGTAAAATGAAAAGCCCTTTAAAAATATATGAAGGGAAAAAATATTATAACTATCCTCTTCTCATTTACATCAGACACATCGGCCGAAACCGAATTTTTAAATCTATTTTTCTAATCTATTCGGGTTATTTTTAAGTAAAACTTCTTCACGCACGCTTGACTTTGGGAGTAAGCTGGTGAATGCGTGACGAGAACGTTATGAAAAGTGTGATCGGGCGAGGCGAACGGTCAGGCGATGCGAACGGAAGTTGAGAGGGAGATATAAGTTAGTGAAGTTTTACTTCAGTCGTGTGGTCTAAAGCACACTCGTTTTTACATTTATACAGACGATTAACGGGTGTTAAATGAAATAAAAATAACAATAATTATAAAAATAACAGCAATTATCTCAACCAAACGTATGTTGACAAACTTTCGTCAAACAAATGGTTGAGTATTGGAGAGTTGAGCGCAGAAATAGAAGGATTTATGCTTGCCATTCAAGATAGAGTCATTAATACTAAAAATTATAGAAAGCATATAATCAAAGATATAAATCAAATTGATGATTTATGTAGAAAATGTTTGGCTTTTCCCGAAACTATAGAACATATTATATCGGGATGTTCTATATTAGCGCCTTCCGAGTATACATTTAGGCACAATCAGGTTTTAAAAATAATTCACCAAAGTTTGGTAATTAAACATAACTTGATTGATTGCCGTAATGTAGTACCTTATTATGAATATGAACCAAATTCATTTATAGAAAATGAATTTTATAAAATATATTATGATAAAACTATACTAACAGACAGAACAATTAGTCATAATAGACCTGATATAGTTTTACATGACAAAATTAAAAAAATAACTTATATCATTGATGTAGCTATTCCAAATTCCTGTAATATTCAAAAAACTGTTTCTGAAAAAATTAGAAAATACACAGATTTAGGAAATGAGATTAAAAGAATTTGGCATTCTCGGACTATAAAAATATTACCATTTGTTATTTCGGCCACTGGCATAATACCTAGGAATCTGATTCAAAATTTAAGCATATTAGATTTGTCAAAGAATTTGTATATAAAAATGCAAAAAGCAGTAATTTTAAATACATGTAGGATTACAAAAGATTTTTTAAATATTTATATTGAGGGATCAGTAGGATTTATAGGTTCAATTAGAAATGCCACAGAGCCGAACCCTCTGATATGAAAATATCTGGAGTCGGTGAATTATATTCCCATTTGGTCTCTAGTGGGTTGACATGTTGTCCTTGTATTGTTTTGTATTTATAATACTTATATAGTGCAATTGCATAACGTGGATTCACTAGATGATCATTTGGGGAAGTGTATGAAAGGGTTTAGTTTTTCCTTCTTTTTTTTTTTTGGGGGGAAAATTTAACCCGGACATTTAAATCTGGTGCGTAAAAAAAAAAAAAGTATGTTAAAAAAATTTAACTGCTATAAAACAAACAAAAATTATACAAATTAACGAAACATGTTAACTACTTCTTGGAACAAAAATTTGTCAATTAACAACACTTACATTATGTAGAAAGGACCTCATTAATTGAGTATTTTAATTTTATTTGCATTTTCAATCACAATATTCTTATTATACATGTGTTAAATGAAATAAAATAATTTAAAAAAAAACAATAATTGGAGTGTGAAATTTTTTAAATTTATTTTATAAACATCTGTAAAACAATCAAAAATTAACAAAGTTAACTAATCCTTGGAACAAAAATTTGTCAATAATCAATACTTCCTATTATCAATTAACTAGCTTTTTCCCGCGGCTTCGCTCGCATGGTTTTAGGGGATTCCCACTCCGCCTCCAGTCCCCCCATCAACCCCCCTCACCCCTTCCCTTCCACCCATCCCTCCCCCCATCAACCCCCTCCCCCACCACCCACCCCTCCACACTCCACTCATCCATCAACCCCTCTCTCCCTCCCCCTCCTTCTCCACCCACCCTCCCCCACCCCATACCCCTCCCCCCTCCACCACCTTCCTCCCCCCTCCCCCTTCCCCTTCCTTCCCTCACCCCTCACCCACCACACTCCGCATTCTCCATGTTTGTTACTCTTTCACGCAAAAACTACTGATTGGATTTTTAAAAATCTTTCACTAATAGAAAGCTACATTATTTGCAAGTACTATAGGCTATATATATTGGTATGCTCTGGCGTTATGAAATTATTTATTATACGTTTATTGTCCAGACTAAAAGCAAAGTTTGTTAAAAAAGGTTACTATGGAGATCCCTTTGATTGTTAAAATTTACTGCGCGTGTTTGAGTTTTACGTTTCGGTGCGGCCAAAGGTTCGGCAGATTTTCTGCTGAAACTCGATTTTTTGCCGAAACCAAAACCGAACCTTCGGTCGATCACTAGAAAATATATAATACCCGCAAAGGAGAGCACCGGTTAAATCCAAAGAGAAATTAACTGTGTCTCATTCATATATTCACATTTCAATCGATCCGAGATTTTTATAATGATTATCTTGTTATCTCTCTGATATTTCTGACTATTTACACGTCGGATTGCCTCTATTTTAAGAGTCGTGGCAGTATTCAAAGTTAGGTACATAAATAAATTCAATCCATTATAAGACCGTAAAAAAAATGCGCAGTAGCCATAAACATGGAATGTCAAATTTGCTCAATTTCGATTGCCTAGCTTCAAGTTGGCATCCGAACAGGACAACTACGCTTTGTCTCTTTTTAACAATATACATGTGTTATTGCGTGAGAAAGAAATAGCAGTATTATATTGTTACATCTCCTCGTTCTGCCTTTAGAAAAACACCAATCATAATTCGACAAATGGTTTTTAGATAAATAAATATGTATTAAAAATTACATGATCTTCCGGAGCGAGATAATTTGCACTTTGCGTCAGAAATATTAAATATTCATCGCTAGCGATCAAAACAAAAATATAATCGAGGTTTTCTGCGTTTTTAAATTGCTCAAATTATCTGTCAGTTGTTGGGTGTATTCGACGGTCGAAGTGTCAAGTGAAATCATAATAGATTCGTGTTACTAACAATAATTCTCAAATCTTATCAAAAACTATTTTATAAATAGCTAAATACGCGTGTGCATATTGTACGCCACAGATCAGAATGGACGGGCTACCCGTGACTCTGATTGTCAAGGCTCCAAATCAGCAAATTGAAGATCAAACCATCAAATGTGAACTGACATGGACCATCCAACAACTAAAAGGACATTTATCCGAAGTTTATCCTCTTAAACCTGTAAGTCAAAAGTTTCATCATCATAAATAATTTATTAATTAAAATGCATAACAGGAGAATTTATTATTATTATAAAGGAAGTAGATGTAAGGGAAGGACAGGCAGAAATGACAGATTCAGGTGAGCTTAATTGATGTGTTTTAGGATGTATGAATGCAGATGAAGCAAGTGGTATGCAACTTATGCAGAAGTGTGTGGGGGAGGAATGCAGATCCTGCCATAGTTTGTTTTTTTTGCAAAAAACCACGTTTTAAGTTGAGAACTTTAATCTGGAAGATGAAAAAAAGTGCGGAGAGCAATAGAAAAAAAATTTGAATAAGTAATTAATTTTCAATTGCATTAAATAAAATTTCACTTTGCGAACCGACACTATGACAGCCCGGCGGGTACCGGCGGGCATTTCGTCACTGTTGGTATCCCTGATACAAAGACGAGCTAAATACAATTGTAGCCGACTTTGTGGGATAACTGATGAGGCGCGTAATTATGAAATTTGTCTAACGGGCTTGTGTATGTTATCTTTACTTTAAAAAACAGCCTACGTTTTTGAATGGTTTGTTTGGCTACGCAGGGTTTGTGTAGCGGGCTTGTGTATGTTATCTTTACTTTAAAAAACAGCCTACATTTTTGAATGGTTTGTCTGGCTACGCAGGGTTTGTGTAGCGGGCTTGTGTATATTATCTTTATTTTAAAAAACATCCCAGGATTTGAATGGTTTGTCTCCATTCCAGTACCTGATTAGAGGTTCGTTTACATTATATTATTAATTCTGTTTTTCATAATTACGCGCAGTATCTGGCTCTTGTTTGTAGGTCTGGGATACCAACATAACAGTGACAAAATGGCGGGCGGAGTGTCGTAGTATCGGTTCACGAAGTGAAATTTTATTTATACTTTCAACGGCTGTATCTCCCTCAATTTTGCCGAGCGCGCCTTAATTTTTTTTTTATTCAGCTTCTCCACACTTTTCTCATCTAGAAAGTGCCTTTTTATTAAATTTCCAAACTGTGGCAGGATCTGCATTTCACCCGTATTCTTCTGTTTTTCTGACTCTTGACTGACTTCATTCAAGGACATATTTGATTCACTCGATCGTGCCATGTCTTCCAGGAGTTTCTTCTTTTTCACATCACGGGTAAATATTCCACAAGTTGTCGCACTTTTATTAGGAACAGAAAATTTGGAAATTACACTGTGTTTCAACTTAATTACTTCAATATACAACTAATTACATTTGGATAAATGGTAAAAGTGCATTAAAATTCCATTTTTATTCAATCAAAGTTAAAATTTTCCCCTATACAACGTTTCCTTTTACCGCCAATCTAATTATTTTTTTTGTGTGGATTTGATATTTGAGAGGTTTTGTTGCAATCTAAATATGCATGAATTACTTATTTTACCCAAACTAAGAATCTACTATTTTGTTCACATAAATAGTTGTTTCTTGTAGTAAGTGTTGAAATGAAGTGTAATTTTTATAATCTGTGCCTAAAAGTGCGGCGGTTAGTGGAATAATTATTACTTCATATATTATATTTTATCTGCACTCAATGACGTTATATACTGTAGATGCGTGGTAGAAATCGCAAAGTGGGAAGCCAAAAGCAAGGCAATTGCATTATACTCGATTTCTAGTACTTTTGTACTAAACTGCCACTCGTCAAGTAAGTTCGTGTCTTACCAGTAGGAAAATTGCATTTAAAAAGTGCCAAAATGCCCTCCTGTGTGATGAGAAAATGTTTCCATTGTACGGCAAACAGAATTAAAAGTGAAAAAAATATCATTTCATTTATATATACACAAAAATTACTTATTATTATCGATTATTATAAGCAATACAATTAATTTTCATGTTTCCCGTTCGACAATTTTATGCATCATTAGAGAAAAAACACACATTCTTTGATTGTCTTATGGTACGGCCACACTGAGGCCAACTTCGAACTTCAAACTTTCGGACGATTGTGTAGAGGGGTAGTTTGTGCGTTGGAAGTTCGAGTTGGAAGGTTGGCTTCGGTGTGGAAGTAGCATATCTACATGAATAACTTTTGAATTAAGAAATTACTGAAAACAAAAGAGTGTTGCTTACTTGCCACATTATTTTGTGAGTAAGTGAGACTATGGCGAGTCTATTTATGTAACATCATTGTCTGCACTCTTTTCTTCCTTCATCTACTGTTGTACACGTGGCCACTCGATTTCTTGTAAAATTGTGTCTGAACATAGACATCCAAATGGATAGACAAGCAGTTACAGATGAGGGGTAAAACCAAACTATGGAGAGCAAAGGGGGGAAAGATGACTGTCATTCGTTGAACAATCAATCTGACAGTATATAGGCATCTCGCATTACAATATCACCATTTAGTTCTTAAAAGCAAAATCTGCTTTGAATGAATAGACCTTTTTACATGGGAGCGCGAATTGCTTGCCACGTTCAAAACTTATTTGCTAAGGCCAAATGCTCGCTCCAAAAAGACTCGCGCCAATACACATATCAATATTTTCTTGCCGTGTTTAGTTAAAACACTTTTACAAATGTTTCATAATTTACTTACCCCTGTAACCAGCGACGAGCACATTGGAGTACCGCCCACTTTCGCTATGTGCATATTGATACGTAGATATATTGTATAGCACAAGCTGCCGTTATTTCGTTAAATGTATGGATGTCAGCTTCTCGCTGTTCACGGCAAGAATGATGACGTCACACATTTTAGATTCAAGCGAGGCTATATCCCCTCCCCATGGAGCGAGCCGGTTCCAAGGAGGAGCTACAGCCGGCGCCATGTGGAGGGGGAAATAATACGTTTTTATCACTTAGGGCAGGTCCAGATATATTCATATGTCCGTGTGTCTGAATAATAATAAATACAGGGTTTCCGGGGGTAAAGTGCATTAACTTCGGGAGGAGATTCTACATGATAGTACAAGTAAAAAAGATAAATAACTTTTTTCAAAATTCCAACTTTTAGGGGTAGTTTTATTATTTTCTGCTCTTACAATACGGGCCAATCACAATCGAGTCGGGTGCCCGGCAGGCTCTCAGCAAGTAAGATCATACCTCACACTAAGGATTTTTAGTAGGTATGTCTTTTTGTATGGGAAAAAAAATGTTGGAATTTCGGAAAAAGTTGTTAATCTTTTTTACTCCTACCATTGTGTAGAATCACCTCCCGAAGTTAATGCACTTTACCCCCGGACACCCCGTATATTTTGCAGTGGCAGTTTCTGACTTTTAAATTAACTAGAGTGCTAATATTAAATATGTCTTTATTGATGTTGCCGTAGCTTGGATATATATATTCTTTTGGGGCTATCTCCACCTTACTGAAAGAATCCTGAAAAGATAAAATCGATTGAGTAAGATATACCCTCATTATTCAGGGAAAATATTTTTAATTGTTCCCCATAAAAAAATATTTACCATGAACCCCTTCCCCGCTTGGGATTACTTTGGACAGGAGCCTGAACTACCGGCAACACATGAAAATGGGCAAAAAAAATTGGACACGGCTAAACTAGTTAATAAGCTGGCTGGAACTAGCTGGGGATGTGACACCAACACGCTCAGAACAGCATTCATTGTCCTAGTTTTCTCAGCAGTTGATTACTGTGCTCCAGTATGAGCTAGAAGCGCCCACACTTCCACGGTCAACATTCATAATGCCACAATGCGAACCATCAGCGGGACTTTAACATTTACTTCGCTCCCTTGGCTCCCCGTACTTGCAAACGTAACCCCTTTCAAATATTGGGCATGAGATTGCAACATTGAAAGCGCTGTAAAAAAGCACAATACCTTTACATGATGATGTCACCCCACCCGGCATGCCGCTTGAAGTCCCGAAAACCCTTCTGGATGGAAGAAGAGAGGCTCCTCCGATTACGGCTCACCCCAGAAGATGCGTGGAAACTTGAGTGCAAAAGGCCAACTTAGGAGATGCCCATCTCAAACTCCACTGAAAGGCAGTCTGAGTTGTGAACTCTGGTCCACCAACTATAGGACAAGGTGCTCCCATAGCCATTGTGCCTTAAAGAGTCTGCGATGTGCGAATGCGGTGCGGTGGAGAACATCGAATGTCCGTTCCATTCGTTCTCCAGAGGGATTGATGAGGTTCACAGAGCGACGCCTGAGACCCTGGATTGGCTCGCAGACCTACATGTCTTGCTCTGACCCCCCCACCATATAAAAGAAGGAGCTACAATAATATCAATAAAGTCGTATTTTTCAATCTTAGCACCCTAGCTCACTTATGGCTTGTTTGCATTAGTCAAGTAATGAATATACTCGCTACATGACTAGCCAAAAACCTTTCGAATTACGGCGCATTACAATCAACATTAGTAAGTCGTGCATCGGAAGATAAGTGGTGCATCGGAAGATGAATGATTAAAGATAGTAGGCTTATTAAGCTGATTCTAATGCTTATTTTAGAAGAGGTGGAAGAATAAATTAGTGAGATGAAAATAAATAAACTATGGACACGAAAAGAGATTAATTGCAGCATAAATAAAGAATTTTAGAGTAGCATCTTGCTTCTACGGCACAACATATCTGCGAGTCTAGTAATGAACTCTGCTAAAACAACGGGTTCACTCATGTCTGTGCGCAGGGACCTACTCACCCAAAAAAATAGAACGAAATGGATTGTAAAGAGCTGACTAACCCACTCTACTAAAATTGTGGTGTTCAGACGCATTTAGTTACTAATATACTCTAAGGATTAAAATACTTGCTGTGTGCGAACGGCTCTTTTGTCCCGAGCCACCACTGAATTTTTGTGTTTTTTTGTTGTTGGGAAGTAACAATATTACTCTAAATTTATTCATTCTTAGTGCATGTCAGACTCAATGCGTATTGTTGTGTATGGACATTGGACGGCAAGAATAATACTTCTAATATGTCTGCCGCCCGCAGAGAGAATTGTGTCAAGCTATAGTCTGTCAAAAAAGAGTAGAAAATATATGAGGGCGCCACTGTTGATCAAATGGCAATACTAAACACATAACTCATGGTGTTAAAGTAAAGCTGTGTAACCTACATTTTCAAAAAAAATTAAAAAGGCATAATAGTGGAAAAAATATTTTTTCATTGCAGTATAGTGATACCCGCCGATCTCAAAATGAGAATTGAATATAGGTATATTATTATTATACCTTTGCAATTTTGTGTTAACATAATGAAGAATAACTATAATGTAATAAAATATAAAGCACAGGTTAGAAATTGCTCACATTTATTTGATACTAGATAAAGTAATTAGCGTTGCCTGGGCTTTAGATCATGTCTCTAATTTTAGATCTGAATATATTTAACTCATTCAGATCTAAAAGTAGTTTAACTAAACTCACCATTACTGATTCTTCCTTTCTACATATATATTGTTAAATTCAAATTTATGTTAAATTAAATTAAAGCAAATCGCTTTATTAATCACCTTTTAATAAAATTTATGTCATGAAGAAAAAATGTTTTTTAAAATGTGGTTTACTGTATTCTACACATTCAGTGTCATTGCACTTCAAAAAAATATTTGACAGTTAAATTGGTGTTGCCAGTCTACAAATTTAGTAGTTCCAGTTTTTATATTTTCTACTCTATTTGACAGAGTATATATTATTTTTATTTTAAATCAGGTAAGAACTTGAGTTGAACAAAAAAACTGCCTATCTTACAGGCCACTGTTGTTAATATTTATTCTAAGCATTCTTAAATTAATAATATTCAAAAATTTTAATTTGAAAACATGTGTTCTTTTGAGCAAATATTTCAATATTATGTTAGTCTTGAAATAATATATGTCAATTAGAAATTTATAATCAGCATTTAAATTAGGTTTTTTTTTATCAAAATAGTGACGTTTGTAAACCACGATGAAACAGTGTTGAAATAGGCTATTATTTTGAATTGTTTTGCTAATTTAGTTTGCCAATAATAAAATCAATTATTGTACAATTGAATTATTCAAATAATTAGTTGATTATTTCTGCTGGCAAAAGGAAAAAGGGTACAAGTATGAAGTAATACATTTTGTAAGTTGCTTCTTGTTATATACCTATCTACAAATAGAAATGAAAAGGGGAGATACGGCATGGAAGCATGGCAACAGTGATGGATGATTTCACCCTGGTGAGAAACAACCATTCCGAATTGAAACGTTCCTTGAATGGTTTTAGCTGTGTCTGGTGACCAGATCTGAGTACAATAACACAAAATTTAGGTTAACCACTGGCATCAGGCGGTTTTGACTCGTGTGCGGTAAAGGCTGCGTTTAATCCCTTGGATGTTCTGAGATTTTGTTACTTTAATTATAGTTCTGTCAGATTCAATATTTATTCAGAAATATTCTGGTTGACATTAATTTTCAAATAGATTCTCTGTTTTTTATTGTGTCCCTAAATGAAATACTGTTTTGAAAGCAGATGAAAGATTATTAAAGTTCCTTAGGTATGTCTATATGCGGATGCATGGAACGTACCCGAGATTCATGCACCATATGGAATTACTTGAGGCAACAAATAGATTTAGCTTGGAAACTAGACGTTATGCAAATCTTGCAATTCTTAGTTTTAACATAATCCATAATCGTATTGACAGCCCACTCCTCTAGGAATGTTATGGCTTATACGTGCCTGAAAATTTCAGCCCTAGTCGTCGACACGACTTGTTCAAAATACCATACGGCAGAACAGATGTTCTAGCACAGCATAGCATGACAAGAGGAATGGTGCTGTTGAACGAAATATCGGAAACACTAGATATATATAACTCTTCTTTAGATAGCCTTAAGATTTTTTTGTATAATAATCATCTTCCTAGGTGTTAAGACTGTCAAAATGAGAAAATTGTACAGTAATTGGATAAAAATCTGTTGTACAATTTAAAAAAAAAAAAAAATTTCAGATTTTAATATTACGAAAATGTGAAAAAGAACAAAACACCGAAAAATAAAAAATAAAATCTCTCGTCTTACTGAAACAAGCGCCTTCACCAATTCGGCCACTGAGACCTCTTATTTTTGTGTCACTTTTGTCAATCTCATATTTCAAATATTATCTCCTACTAATTTTTTTCTTCTAATAGGTGTCCCGTATAAATAAAATCGGATGTTTTTATCTGAGACACTATTTAGATAACAAACCAGTTCTTCAAACATTTGTTATCATTTTAAAAAGCAGCTGCCAAAAATATGGGGAAAAAAAATTGTTGACTCTTCAGATGGAATTTAATTTTGTGGTAATATTGTATTTGTTTTTTCCTTCAAAATAATGAACCTATTATTCATTTACATTTGTCATGTGAAAGTAAAGTGCTTTTAAATGTGTATATCAGCTAATAGTTTGGTAATTTCTAATCGAAAGAATGTGATGAGAAAATATTATTTAATACGTACAACTTCGTGATGTGGCCCTTGAGGTGATTTTTCACAATAATGGCGCTGTACAAACCATCCAAATATTATTATTTACAGAAAAGTATGCTATATTTTGCATTATCACAGCCGTTGTGCATCTGGAGGGCTAAGACTTTGCTCATTGTTACAATTTGGGACTTTTAAATAAATTAATGTATTTTTGGACGCGATCAATATGAATTATCCTATACCCGTGGATCTTATAATGGTGAAAGAACTCCAAACTAACTAACTAAATAACCATCACGCCGTTTCTCCGCAGGGGTAGGCAGAGAGGACGGACCGCCAAACAACTCGGTCTTGGCACACACTCTTTGCCTCACTCACATTCATACATCGTCTCATACATTCTCTTCTATTATTCTGACTTTTGACATGGCCCGACTCAAGTATTTGATTCACTTGATCGTGCCACGTCTTCCTCGGGCGTCCCCGACTTCTTCTACCATTCACATTCGCGTCGTATATTCTTCTTACACTACTATCTTCGTTCATTCCCTCTACATGTCCAAACCATCTGAGGGTCCCTTTCGTAATCTTACTCATTATGCTTACATCAGCCTTACATTCTTTGCGGATATCCACATTTCTCACACAATCACACATTGTTTTACCACACATACGTCTCAGGGATCTCATTTCAACAGCATTCAGCTTACTTTCATCCTTCCTCTGCCAGTTCCATGCCTCACTGCCATACATCAGGTAGGTACAGGTAGGTGAAAGAACTCCACCATGTACTAAAATGTACATTGGAGGACCCACCACTTACCCGCTCTGATATAGGTAACAGATGGTTACCCCTTCAAGGCTCTTGCAAGGTCTCTAATTTTTTTGTTTAAAAACGTCTCTACATTTAATAAACGATACTGGACCTCTATTGCCCTTGCATACGTTATTAGGTAGCAGTATGCAAGTGCTACTGTGTGCAGTTGTTAGTAAGTATAAATAAAATCTTAACTGGACCTCTTTTAGGTAAGGGAACGTACCCAAACTACGTGACCAACTTTTTACAATTTTTAACCCCCCCCCCCCCCCCGGTGACCAAAATCCTAAGCAATCTGCCGCTCATTTGTATGGAGCGTGACATTTTGAAGACCCCCCCCCCCCCCTAAAAGTGTCACGTAGTATGGGTACGTTCCCTAAGGGGATGAAATAACAATAAAGAAAACAAAATGTAGGCAGTATGCTTACCTTAACATATTTATCTACATAAAGCACTAAGCAAATTTCAAACAATGAGATAGCAATCATGGTAGACGGTAGATTCACAGACGGAGGTGCTACAGCGCGGATCGCCCGGCAGACCTGCTGAAAGTTAGTCGGTGATCAGGCAGGCCGGATACGAGGTACTAAAATGTACAACAAAATATTATTTTTTGATTGGGCAAATGCATTGGATTCCCACCCAGCAGCTAGCTAAGTCCGCCATTATTGCATGAACAACGTTTTTCCACTATAACTATCGTAGAAAGTGTTTTAAAAATATTGACATGTTTTTATTTGTAGCCCGGTAATATTATCTGTCTTTCTTTCTCTAATAATTCAATTTGAATTTAATTCAATTTTGATTAGTGGCTCTTAGCTGCCTTTACACTTGTAAGTTTTTCCCGTAAGTCTCTCACGTATGCTATTTATGGTCAAATTACCAATGTAAACGACACCAAAAGTCACTTAACATAATCTATAGCAAGTTACAGAAGTTGTTCTTTCGCAAGTTTTTTGACAGAACTAATCGCATCCGAGCGAACTACCAGCCTTCTCACATCTTATCAAATCAGTTTGATAAATTGAGACGGTTACCATTAGAAATAGTACCAAAATTCGCCATTGTGAGATGTCAAAAACTGAAAGACAATTATTTTCGTAGGAATTTTTTACTATAAAACAAGTATTTATTTATACTTCTTTATATTTATTTATACCAATAATCTGATTAGGTTAAGTGGGTAATTACCCACCTTATGATATCCCGAAAAAAATACAAAAATAAAACTAGATAAAAAGATAAAAATAACGCTACCTAGGTTATTTTTCAAGTGAAAAAAAGTTTTTTGAAAATAAGCATCCTTCTATTTAATTTATCAGTCCAATCCTTTCTAATCTCAATATTTCTGTTTATAACATTACATATTTTAATTCGAAGTCGGTGCTGTCAGGTAGCTGTCATTCGAATAAAATGAAAGAACTCCATTAATTTCCGCCTTTGACGGCACAAAAGCTTTGTTTAATTCAAACCAATTCCTATTTCAACACTTTATTTGGGCCTTTTCATCTTTATTGACAAAATGGTAAATTTTTGAGATCGCTGGCAATGGTTAATACGCACTTTTTTTTGAAAAAATCTTTTGATTCACCTTAATTACATTAAAAGACAACTATTTGCATTGGGGGAAGTGGAAAATATTTCATTTTACATTTCGATTACGTAAAATTAAAATTAGCTTTCATTCTGTGAAACGAGACCGTCCATTTTCAAACATTATTTTCAAATGTCATTTTGTTATGTTGGTATTCTTGTTACTGTACGAAAAGATGCTAGAGCAAAGTGTAGCAGACTTTATGGGAATTCTAGGTTTGTGTAACATGGTTTGTGATTCAAAAGAAAGTGTACCAACATACCAAAGTGACAGCGAATCAGCTAATAGCTAATGGCGTACAATCTCACAAGACGAAAGCTAATTTTAATTTTACGTTATCGAAATTTAGAATGAAATATTTTCCACTTCCCCCAATGCAAATAGTTGCCTTTTAATGTAATTAAGGTGAATCAAAAGGTTTTTTAAAAAAAAATTGCATATTAATCGTTGCCAGCGATCTCCAAAAATTAATGACAAAATTGCATAAATTTGATAGCAGCATAATCATTGTTGACAGGAAGCCATCTTACCGCAAATAAATTTTCAGATGTAAACGTTCGCCATCATCTCTACGAGCATTTACCCGTGTTGAACTTCCGAACAACTTCCATGAGCGTATGTAAACGCTCCTGTGAGTAACTTGTCAAAAACTTACGTTAAGTCGTAAATTTTACTTATTAGTGTAAAGCTAGCCTTAAACTGCTCTGTATCTCTTCCATTTGAAAAATACAAGAGTATAATGTTTGAAAGAGAGAGTATGAAACCAGTGTGCAATGTAGTTGTGAATGATGATTGCTTGGAGCAGGTGGATGAGTTGGTGTGTATGGGAAGTATGGTTATGAGAGATGGGAAGGCTGATAGAGATATTGAAAGAATGGTAAATGCAGGTAACTCCATTAATGGAGGGCTGAACGCCGTTGGCGCTATAAAAAGACTGTCCAAAGCAGCAAAGCTAGCAGTCCACAATGGAATGCTGATACCTATTCCTGTGGAAATGAGGCATTGAATTGGCAAAGGAAGGATGAAAGTAGACTGAATTCTGCAGAATTGAGATTTCTGAGGCACATGTGTGGTAAACCATGTATAATAGTGTGAGAAAAGCGGAGTTCCGCAATGTATGCAAGGCTGGTGTATGGGTATTGAGTAAGATTAAGAAAGGGACGCTCAGATGCTTTGGCCATGTAAAGCGAATGAACGAAGAAAAGAGTGTAACGATTCAAATGTGAATGGTAGAAGAAGTCGGGGACGCCGAGGATGACTTTTTTTTATGTGAATACCTCACAAGTCCCAGCTGCTCCCATCTGGAGCCAGTGAGACTATGGCATCCCCAATTGGGGTATGTTTATGTATGTAGTAGGGAGGGGAAGAAGATGGGGAAGAGGAAGGTGGGGAAGTCCTGACTATTCAGATTTGGTCACCGAACACGACTAAAGCCATTTTAAGCAACGTTTCAATTCTGATAATGGTCTTACACCAGGGTGATACCGAGAGTATCTTCCACTCTGGAACTTGCCACAAATGTACACATAATTTTTTTAATTAATTAATTGTGAAATATCACAAATTAATCAAATAAAATTTATTTACGCATGCCGGGATTCAATCCAAGACCTTCCGTGACCTTGAGTCAAGAGCACTACCCATTGTCCACGGCCGCCGTCAATCCTCTCCGCCACATGGCACAATCAAGTGAATCAGATACTTGAGTCGATCCATGTGAAGGATCAGAATAATAAAAGAGTATGCATAAGACGATGCGCGAATGTGAATGAGACGAGTAGTACCTACCCCTGCGGGAAACGGTGTTAGGTTTATAACATTCACACTATAAAATAAGACTGAAATACATAAGAGTTAGTAATGTTTTCAAGAATATGTATTGTTATCAGTGGCACTATCAAAGTGATACAAAACAAAATTTACCATTACATATATGTATTTGAAAGTATGCTTGTATCGCATCACAAATAATAATCACGGGTGCTTGTATTGGCGTATGAACAATAATAAAATGATTTAATGTTTCTACCGTAATATGTCATTTAATACGTACGTGGCTTTTGTGCAGTTGCTATTAAATAATTTACAGTATTCATTTATTAGTTATGCAAATTTTTAAATGCCAGATGTTTTAGTTAAATATTCATTTTTTTTAACAAGTCTCATCCATTGGGAATATCCTGGTATGTAAGTCTGTATTTATTTTATTCCTTCAATAATATTTCTGGGTATTTTTTAGTCAGTTATTATGATTAAATATATATATATATTTTTTTTTTTACATGAATACCGCACAAGAGTCCCAACTGCTCCCGTCTGGAGCCAGTGGGACTATAGCATCCCCAATTGGGGTATGTTGTGAGGCTGAAGGCAGTGGGTAGGGGAAAGAGATAGGAAAGATGAAGGTGGGGAAGTACCTGGCTATTCAGATCTGGTCACCAAACACGGCAGAAGCCATTTCAAGCAACGTTTCAATTCTGAATGGTGGTCTTACACCAGGGCGATACTGAGAGTATCTTCCACTCTGGAACGTGCCGCAAATATACTACATATTATTTTAAATGAATAAATTGTGAAATGCACAAATTAATCAAATAAAATTTATTTGCCACGCCGGGATTCGATCCAGCGATCTTCGGAATGGGAGTCAAGCGCCTTACCGCTGCACTACGCCGGTCGTCAAAATCATCAAAGATATTGAAATAGAAGAGATGTGCTATCCGCTGTTTTTAGTGGGTGGGAGTGCGCTTCAAGGTGTCGCCAATATTGTTTACCAATTAGTGAATAAACTAAATGAATTAATAATTAATAAATAAACTAAATGAATGAATAATTAACAAATAAACTAAATGAATGAATAATTAACAAATAAACTAAACGAACGTTAAACTAAATTAATGAATTCTTTCCATATTCAAACTATATTGTTAACCTTAAAAAAACAACAAAATGAACAAATTCTTTTCGTATGCAAACACTCCGCTTAAGTGGTAGACCGCCGACAGTCGCGCGGACATCACAGCATATCTCTTTTGCATTTCAATTTTTGATATTTATCTTATTTACGTAATACACACTCCTTGTTTCATTCGCATTCATACATCCTCTTCTTTTTTATGCACAATAGTCCCAACTGCTTCACTCTGGAGCCATTGAGACTATGGCATCCCCAATTGGGGTATGTAGTGAGGCTGAAGGCAGTGGGTAGAGGAAAGAGATAGGGAAGATGAAGGTGGGGAAGTACCTGGCTATTCAGATCTGGTCACCAAATACGGCAGAAGCCATTTCAAGCAACGTTTCAATTCTGAATGGTGGTCTTACACCAGGGCGATACTGAGAGTATCTTCCACTCTGGAACGTGCCGCAAATATACTACGTATTATTTTAAATGAATAAATTGTGATATGCACAAATTAATCAAATAAAATTTATTTGTCACGCCGGGATTCGATCCCGCGACCTTCGGAATGGGAGTCAAGCGCCTTACCGCTGCACTACGCCGGTCGTCAAAATCATCAAAGATATTGAAATAGAAGAGATGTGCTATCCGCTGTTTTTAGTGGGTGGGAGTGCGCTTCAAGGTGTCGCCAATATTGTTTACCAATTAGTGAATAAACTAAATGAATTAATAATTAACAAATAAACTAAATGAATGAATAATTAACAAATAAACTAAATGAATGAATAATTAACAAATAAACTAAACGAAAGTTAAACTAAATTAATGAATTCTTTCCATATTCAAACTATATTGTTAACCTTAAAAAAACAACAAAATGAACAAATTCTTTTCGTATGCAAACACTCCGATTAGGTGGTAGACTGCCGACAGCCGCGCGGACATCATAGCATATCTCTTTTGCATTTCAATTTTTGATATTTATCTTATTTACATAATACACACATTCCTTGTTTCATTCGCATTCATACATCCTCTTCTTTTTTATGCACAATAGTCCCAACTGCTTCACTCTGGAGCCATTGAGACTATGGCATCCCCAATTGGGGTATGTAGTGAGGCTGAAGGTAGTGGGGAGGGGAAGGAGATCTGGAACAGGAGGAAGGTGGGAAAGTACCTGGCTATTGAGATTTGATCACCAAACCCGGCTAAAGCCATTTCAAGCAACAATTCTGAATGGTGGTCTTACACCAGGGTGATGCTAGGAGTATTTTCGATTCTGGAACATGCCGCAAATATACTATATATTATTTTTAATTAATTATGAAATAGGTAACATAAATTAATTAAATAAAATTATTTGCGCATGTCGGGTTTGAACCCACGACCTTCGGATTGCGAGTCGAGAGTCTTACCCCTCGACCATGGAGGTTGTCTTATATTTAACATGGTTTAAATAAAATAATATGTAGTACATTTGCGGCACGTTCCACAGTGGAAGATACTCTCAGTATCTGAACACCATTCAGAATTAAAATATTGCTTGAAATGGTTTTAGCCATGTTTGGTGACCAGATATGAATGGCAAGGTAATCCCTACTCTCCTCTTTTCTATCTACTTTCCATCTCCACTCCTTCAGCCTCACAACATACCCAATTTGGAGTTGTTAATATTTAAAGTCCCACCGGCTCAGACTCAGTAATTACCACATAAGAGACATGTGAGGGGAAATTACCTGGCTATTCAGATGTGGTCACCAAACGTGGCTAAAGCCATTTCAAGCATCATTTCAATTATGAATGTTGGTCTTTCACCAGGGTGATCCTTAGAGTATCTTCCACTCTGAAACGTGGATACAAAAGAACGGTGAGGGGAAGGAGTTGGGTAAGTGGGAACCTAACTAATTCGGGAGGAAGATATGGGTACCGCCGCCCCGGGAATCATTTATTGGATAACCCAACACCCCTGCCATAGGTCACCTCAATTGGTTCGCGACTTAGCAGAGGTGCCCGGTTTGATGGGGTGAGGTTTGTCTAGGATTTGATGGCGAATGCCCACCTTACTGCGTGGCGGGCCGAATCGGGAGAGACTGGTTGAGGGAGACCTAACCGGACTCTCTTGACCCATCGCCTTGCACCGGAGTGGGAAGGTCAGATTCATACGTCTGTCACTCCTGGACACATTGACCCCTGGTTTCCTAACCATCCCTCATACCTTTTTCCTTCTCAGAACTTACTCTCCTTACTTTCCTAAAAAAATCCTCTACTCAGCATCCCCAAAGATGACATAGGCCTGAGTTGAATTTTTTTTCTCGGGGTCTGTGTGGAGCTAATATAAAAAAAAAGAGGTATCTGGAGTACCTAACTAATCACATTGCATCTCATTTTTATAATACTAGCTGGTTCCCGGCATGCGTTGCTATGCCATTTAATTAAGAAATTGTTTCTCCCTGCGTGTCCTTTCCCATTCGTCTCCACTTCTTCTCCCACGTCCCCTTCCCTTCTCGCGTTCCCACTCCGCCTCCTACACCTTCCCTCTCCTCACTCCTCTCTCCCCCCTTCCCCGTCCCGAGTTACCCTCCCGATTCCCCTCCACCCCCTCCCGCGGACCCCCTACCCGAGTTCCCCTCCCCCCTCCCGCATACATTCAGTCCCGGTACATTCAGTTTTCAAACAGCTCGCGTGCCACCAATAGCAATTTCTTGATACAAATTTCATAATGCCAGAGGCTCACCAGTAGTTTTATACAAACCTTGTCCTGACCATAACGAACACACACAAAAAAGAATTATCCAATTTGGTGCAGTCGTTCGGAAGTTATGCGCGTACATACATTTCGGCGATTCATTTTTATTTATATAGATTTATATAGATTTTTTTTTGTATTTTCATGTCGTTAATAATCGAGGTGTCTAAAAAAAATAATAAAATTGTCAACCGCTACCAATTTAATAGCTTTTTCATAATCTTGTACACGTATGATTGCAATTCTATCTCGTTGTCAACAGAAATGAATAGTTGTTACTTAAACATATTCAGAATTTCTTATGTTATTAGCTGTAGCATAATACTCATACATTATTATTTAATGTTAATGTTTAAGTGAGTTCTATGTATTTATATCTATACATGAACTTTGCTGTTTGTAACATTGCTATAAATGAAGCCTTTTCAAAGGACTGGAAAAAAATCATCAAGGATAATATTAGCAACTCGCAAATGAAAAAAGTTAAAAGAAAACTTGAAAAATCAACCTGTGAAAACATTTTTATTTTTACTATAGGTACATGTATTTTCAGTTTTAGACCTAGTTTTTTTTGGTTAGACTGAGGATTGAACCTTTCCTTCCAGGGACTGGCTCTTAAACTGCTTTAAACTTTTAAAATGTCTTTTAAAACTTTTAAAAATTTACAAAAAGTCAGCTTATAAATTTACCAAAGTCACTTTCTGATGTACAAGACCTTTCGTCTATTATAGTAAAAATTATCAGAATGCGACTTGTAAACTTCTAGCTGCCTTTTTGCTTGTGACGGCATTCTTGCTACGTGTCTTGCTCAACAACGCCAATTCTGTTGTTGTTGTTGTTATTGAGGTTCTGTCGCACTGCCGTAAGCAGAAAATTTAAAAAATATCTTTATTTTATTTGTTGCAGAAAACAGGAGATCAAAAACTGATCTACTCCGGACAGCTTCTCACTGATTCTGTGGTGCTGAAAGATGTTCTGAGGCGCTATGAGGGCCAGGACATACACACCGTCCACCTGGTGTGCGCCATGCCTCAGATGAGCTACAAACCCAACAAACCACCGCCGCCACCCAGCATGAGCCAAGCCAGCTCTTCGCAGACGGGAACATCAGCGTCTGCCGCAAGCTCGCCGCAAATCGCTGCCGAACCCAACATCACCAATGCCAACAACCGGGAGCGCAGAATGAGCGGAGAGATTTCAAGCGGAGTTCGTCGAAGAACCGCCGGAAACAACACACCCCCTTACCAAAACGACGACAACTATTGGAGACAGGAGAACGAGAGGAACGAACCTCGTCTCTACTTCCCACAGGACATGCAGTTCGTTCAGAGGGTCCAGGCGGATAATAGTGAGGGTCAGAATGTGTGGAGAAACACCGGGTACCAAGCGGGTCCGTATATGAACAACGGCGCCGTGAATAACTTTGCGCAAGTTCCCATAATGAACGATCCTGTTGCGTTTGCCGCGGCGCAGATGGCGTGGGTGCAGCATATCCAAGCGCAGTATATGCAGTTTTATACACAGGCGTAAGTTGAAACACTTTCTTTTTGCATTCCTGGTTAAAATTCATCACGAAAATGTAGATATTTAATAAAATTTAACAGTTTTTTTTTCATTTCCATGGCAACACCAATTTTAGAACCCTCAAACAATTAATGGAGGGAGCCACTGGTATAGTACAATTATAGTTCAATTTCGCCTTTCTCTGCCACACACATGTTTTACGCATCTTTCTCTTTGTAAAGTCAGTAAAGTAACTGTACCTGCGTGAGAATGGATTCTGTAAATTTCGGGTCGGCATTTAAGTTTTGCTCGTACTACAGCAGATGTACCTATGATTTAGCATTGTTTTTAAAATGCATATTGAACTATGGATGAATGCTTGACATCTCAGCTCCGTTCACAACGATTAGTGAATTATTAAATGTTTTCATTGTCATTTCAGGATGCAGACAGCTACAACAATGAATCCACCCTTAGACAATGCACAGGTAATACATTATCCTTATTATTGAATTCTTTTAACCCCTCACGCCAATTTGTTGGATATTGGAACAGTTCACAGAGGTCTTTTAGAAATCGTTGTGTCTCTTCTACTGTCAATTGGTCTTCTGGCATTCTTAACTCTTAGTGTGGCAGCTAAACACACCATGCGCCAGCCGACATTATTTTCGTATTAACTTACTTGTTTTTTGCAAAATTATGTTTTTGTAAATTTTTCTGTCTTACCAGATAATGTGTTACATATTCAAAAAAATTGCATGCATCTATCCTGTATGTTATAAAAAACACACATGGGTGTAAACTAACTAACTGACTAACCATCACGCCGTTTCTCCGCAGGGGTAGGCAGAGAGGACGGACCGCCAAACAACTCGGTCTTGGCACACACTCTTTGCCTCACTCACATTCATACATCGTCTCATACATTCTCTTCTATTATTCTGACTTTTGACATGGCTTGACTCAAGTATTTGATTCACTTGATCGTGCCACGTCTTCCTCGGGCGTCCCCGACTTCTTCTACCATTCACATTCGCGTCGTATATTCTTCCACCATGGGTGTATATTGAATAAATACGAACTTATTCTTGTTTTTGATGATTTTTCTATCCAAAAAAGGGTTTTTCACAAGAGGCTTTCCTATAAAAAATTACAAACTTTTTAAAATGAAAAATTATGACTTTTGACATGGCCTGACTCAAGTATTTGATTCACTTGATCGTGCCACGTCTTCCTCGGGCGTCCCCGACTTCTTCTACCATTCACATTCGCGTCGTATATTCTTCCACCATGGGTGTATATTGAATAAATACGAACTTTTTCTTGTTTTTGATGATTTTTCTATCCAAAAAGGGGTTTTTCACAAGAGGCTTTCCTATAAAAAATTACAAACTTTTGAAAATGAAAAATTATGACTTTTGACATGGAGTTTCGACCTTGCTTTTTCACAGATAAAAAATAATGTTTGCAAGTGAATAATTTACAAGAAAAATATTTATTGAGATACTTTATTTCTTTGCCAACAGAATAAAAATTATTTTAGTGTGCTAACAACATTTTTTAAGGTTCAAAATACCATAAAATCGAAGCATGTGCAATTTGTTGTTCAATCTCATTTTGTAACTCCATCCACTCTCGGAGCCATTGTGACAATGGCATACCCTGTGGGATATGTTGTGAGGCTGAAGGGAGTTGGGAATGGAAAAAGATGGGGAGGAGGAAGGTTAGGCAATACCTGTTTATTCAGACCACTAAGGACAGCTAAAGCCATTTTAAGCAACGTTTCTACTTGTTCTGAATGGTGGTCTCAGTATCACCAGGTGATACTGAGAATATCTACCACTCATTCTAACAGTTTTATTACATTTTCAGCCCCAGCAACAGATCCTGAACCAAGAACTCCAAGCTGATGATGCTCCTGCAGCACCCGAGGAAGCCGCACATCGAGAGGTAATTTTATTTATTCAATATACCCGCTGTTATCAATCTAATCTTAGCCCATTGTTCCCAATCATACTTACCAAGTGTTTGCTATGCCAAAATTTTGCCTAAACCACCAGCTCAATTTATTAAATGTGTAGCAAACCTACTTATTTGGAGTGTACATTGATGAGTGCGAATACTTTCCCTTTCTCGCATTGCTTAACTCTTACAGATTAGGGACAAGGGATGCTATTAGTTAATGAAAGTACACCCCGCCGCTGAGGGTTTACAGATGGTCTGACCGATAAAAGATCATGTGAGACTGCATTAAACTTAAGTTGCCTTCCGGGTCTGTCCGCAATCTTCAAGAAAAAAGCTCTCTGGCAGGCCTGAGATATGTCAGCCCAGAGAGAACAATACTCGTAATCCTTTTTTAAAAAGGTTTTAACGAGTGGTTGGGTTATTAAATAAAGCTAATGTTATAGTTTTGTACTGTTTTACGATTATTGAACTGTGTCATACTTGCAAATTGATTGTACCTATTCCAATAAAGACTAATTGTGTTTACCGTATAAAAGTGTGGATTTTATTTAATTACCACCGGCAAAAATATGTTATTATTTTTATTTAGCTAATAGTGCATGCTTCTTAGTTAGGTAGAATTTAAAAATACTTTTATTATGTCGCTTACGATGCCATTTAAGTCAGGAACACCTCGTACGTCATGCATGTGTCTGATAATGTTATAATATTGAGAAAACAAATTTATGGGTCCGAGTGGTTAAAAATTCAATAACCTTAGAATATGATGTAGAATCATCTCTTTTTGGAAAGAAAGTACTGAACACCTGGAATACAATGGGAAAGATGTTTACTTTGGAAAGTAGTGCTTTTTAAAAGTTGTACCTTCTTACCTTTGAATCATCTTAGTATTGTCAATTGATCCGATCCATGAAGTTTCATTAAAACAGTGTCAAAATGAACCATGTGATGGGAGATGGGATTGAGTATGTTTAAAAGCCAGCATTGTTAAGGTTAAAGTAATTTTAATTACTGCACCTCCCTCTATTTGTTTTCACTATTATTTTATCAGATGGGATGTTGTTGAAATGTTTGTATATGTTGGCAGATTCGCCCGGCGAACCAGCTGTTCCACGAACTGGACTGGGACTGGCTGGATTGGTTCTACATGGCCAGCCGCATCTGTGTCATGTTTGCCATCATATACTTCTACTCTTCGCCACTGCGCTTCATCATTGTGCTGCTCACCGCTTTCCTCATCTACCTGTGAGTCTATTGGACCATTTATGGTGTTGCAATATTAAACGATGGCCTATTCTCATATTTTAAATATTTATTCTTTTGCATTTCAAATGGATTTTATATCTATTAGTCTATTATCCTATTTCAAATGTTGTACAGCATTAAGTAGGAAGGTACCTATCTACTTAAAAAAAACTTAATTTTATTACACAATGCGTACGAGGGTTGTCCAAGAATTAAAGACCTTTCTAATTTAAAAAAATTAGGAAAAATTTAAATTTGGGTACATATCCCCACTATTTTTCGACAGTCCCCATTATGTTAGATGCACTAGGTGAGCCTTGGAACAAGGTCCTTGGTTCCTTTATCGTACAACCCTGCCACCAAAAATGCTCTCACCTCTTCCTCCGCATCCTAGTCGGTCTCGTTATTCGGATTATTTGAATTATATGATCTCGAAATTCGTTTTCCAGCCAAATGTGGTTTCAGATGAAGAAAAAGATGCATTGTAATTGATTACCTTTATGATTCCGGGATTAAGGTAGTGAGCACATGTTTCAATCCTAAAAGCATCGCCTTAGTTGGAAAAAAGATTCAAAGAGACCCGAGCGCTTTCCACACGATTTTGCTCTTCAGCATTTTGGGAACTCAACGAACGTATGCCATTTTTCCTTCAAAATCGTTTGTGTGGTAGACATACATCTCAAACGGACATAAAGATTGCACTGAAGCAGCTACCAAGCCGGATCACCGCTATTTTTTAGGGGAAACTGAGCTACACGCTAATGCCAGCATACATTGAGAAATAATGTCCGCATCGCCGAAAATGAGTAAAGGTCTTTAATTCTTGGACAACCCTCGTACTACGGAATAAACAAAATACATAGTGTCCTGTCTTATTTTTTGATAGTGCAATGTGTTAAAACTTCAATGAATCATACAATTAGTGACATCTATTGTCTGTTTATCATTTATCCATCAGAAATCCCAGTTTCCAACTCTGCCATCAGAGGCCTCCAGTAAAAATATTTTTCCTTCAATACCGACAGATAATTGTTTACTATGGTGGGGTTTCCTGCTGTTGATAATAAAAAGGCTGGTTTTTGTTATAATTTCTCTCTCTATTATTCTTTCTTCTGTAAAAAGGTCTTGTTAAAAGAACTAGGTTTTCCTAGTAAATTCAAGGGTTGGGAACCGGGCGGTACTTTAAATTAAATATGTTACAAGTGTTGTTTTGATTCAATTATCGATTGTTTAACTCTAGATCACTAACCTTCGTCAAAACGACGATGCGGACTCGAAAAAAGTGGTATAAATTTTGAGTGCGTCATCGTACGCATTCCAGATTCCGGCTAATCTCAGACGACCTGCAGCCCTGTGTGCCCTGTATGCCCAAGTGCAACAAATCCTTGAAATTTGTCACAAATGTATTAATTAATAGTTTTTTGTAAAATGTTTCTTTCTTTTGTTGATTTTATTACTTAATTTTAAGTCTTTGTTTTTTTTAGTTAATAAGATTTAAGCATTTAAAAAAACAAAAAATTTCAAATGAGTAAAAACTCTGGTCTCAATTAAAAGACTCAAAGTAATTAAAATGTGATTTTAGTAAATAAAAAACTTATAAACATGTTAACAAATGATTATGGAAATAAATAAGTAAAACACATATAAATATTTGATTCCATAAACCCTTAGAAGCCTCCCTTTTATACGGCGTAGCCGAAATGAGGAAGGTTAGTAATAAGCGTTGTAAAATAATGTTAATGATCTAGGGTTAAAGTTGTAAAAATAAATGACTTGACAAAAAAAACTAAGTGAAGGACCCGTTATAAAATACGTGAACACAATGAATGTTTGAATGTTCCCATAGTTCGTGAAATGATGTTTCTAGCTGAAAAGAGTAAATGTATTATACCCCTTTATGAAAACATTACTGAGACCTTTTAATGTTATTTCAGATATCAGATAAGATACTTCCAGGCGCTAGTGCAGAACAACAATGCGGAGAATGCCAACAATAACAACGCAGTTCCCGCCAATAACAACAATGGCGAACAACCGCCCAACGAAGCCAATGCCGAGGAAAACCCGGATGTCGTCGCGGCGGAAAACCCCACCAACACTAATAACCAAGCTAACGAAATCATTCAGGAAAACCACCAACCCTCCTATCTCGCTATTACCTGGACGGTTATAACCTCGTTCTTGACTTCGCTCTTGCCCGATGCTCCAAACGCTATTTAAAGTAGCGAATCGACGAACTTCAGAGCTGAAATATCCAAAGAAAAGCAAATTGCCGCTTGAGAATATTCGGCAAGTTGTATTATATTGTGATTGTTGTCTGCACATGGGGTCATTCTTCATTGTTGTGGCGATTGATGAAAACTTATCTGAGTTTGTTGTGGCGATTGATAATAAATTATTGTCAAAATTTATCTCAGTTTATCAATGATTGATATGAATTTATTGATGAGTGATTGAAATTTATCTCAGTTTATTAATGATTGATATGAATTTATTGATGAGTGATTGAAATTTATCTCAGTTTATTAATGATTGATATGAATTTATTGACGAGTGATTGAAATTTATCTCAGTTTATTAATGATTGAAATGAATTTATTGACGAGTGGTTGAAATTTATTGCAGTTTTTTAACGATTGATGGAAATTTATGTTAATTATTTTATTTAAATTTGTCTCAATTTTTTAATGATCGGTGGAAATTCATATCAGTTTATTAATGAAAATTTATTGATGATTGAATGAAATTCATTTCAGTTTGTTGGTGATTAGTGAAATTTTGATTTATTGATATTGATTGAAATTAATTTTATTTTATTGGTGATTGATGAAAATTTCCCCGAATTTATTGATGAATGAAACTCATTTCAGTTTATTGGTGATTGATGATCTACGAAAATTTACCTGAATCTATTGATGATTGATTGAAATTCATTTTATTTTATGGGTGATTGATGAAAATTTATCTGAATTTATTGTTGATTGAATGAAATTCATTTTAGTTTATTGGTGATTGAAGAAAATTTATCTGAATCTATTGATGATTGATTAAAATTCATTTTATTTTATGGGTGATTGATGAAAATTTATCTGAATTTATTGTTGATTGAATGAAATTCATTTTACTTTATTGGTGATTGATGAAAATTTATCTGAATTATTTGATGATTGACTGAAATTCATTTTAGTTTATTGGTGATTGATGAAAATTTACCTGAATCTGGTTGATGATTGATTGAAAATCATTTCAGTTTATTGGTGATTGATGGTAATTTATCTGATTTTATTGCCGAGCGGTAGGAGATAATCTGAATTTTTAAACGGTTGAGGGGGTTATTCCTTATTTAGTCACAGTGGATTAAAAATAAATTATCTCAATTTATTGATGGAATTTTATCTAAAATTGTTAATGATCAGTGAATATTGTCATGTTTTACTGAACAGAAAAAGTTTAGGAAACAAATAAATAATTTGTAAAAGCATCGTTTACCATCTGTTTGACCAGCAGCATTCATTCAACCATAAGCATTCTTCTTGTTCTTCATCAGCCAATAGTCGCTTTGGACATTATCAAATATCCACTCTCAGCACCTGCTCCTCAGTTCAACAGCTTGAATTGCCCCTTATGTTAATCATGTCAGTCATCAGTTTACACAATTATTTAATTTCTGGTAATTCAACCTATTTTACTGACCCAAATTGGCCTACTAAACTTTAATTAATATTGCAGTTTTTGATCTTGAACAGAAAAATTTCATGAAAATCTAAGTTTGCGGTGTTTATAAATCCACATAACGATTCTCAGCTCGATGTCAAGCAAAACCTGCTTGAACCACTGGAGCGACTGCGCAATTTAAAACTTTTTTCTCCAATTTCTCAAAATTTTTTGGTGGAATATTTTCCGCCCACATTAAAAAAATCATATCTCCAAATTTTAATAAGGAGACATACAAACTGATTATAGTTCTATATAGCCAATGAATTCACCTATCTTTTGTCAATTATCACATATTCGTAGAATTAATAAAAAAATATATTATAAAATCCTAAACTTCTACTTAATTACTTACAAATAAGGTGAAATTCGCCAACATTGGCAGTAAATCAATCCAAGGTATTTTAAATGGTGCCATATTGAGGTAAAAAGCGCTCCAGTGGTTAATGTAGTCAGTCAGCTTATTAAAATTTGATCTAAAATCAGTAGAGAATCGGGGTTCATTGATTTGATAATATAATCGTCAAATTAATGTGATGATTTGAAACACCCCCTGAAGAAAAATTCCTACTCACGGACATATGAATATATCTGGACCTGCCCTAAGTGATAAAAACGTATTATTTCCCCCTCCACATGGCGCCGGCTGTAGCTCCTCCTTGGAACCGGCTCGCTCCATGGGGAGGGGATATAGCCTCGCTTGAATCTAAAATGTGTGACGTCATCATTCTTGCCGTGAACAGCGAGAAGCTGACATCCATACATTTAACGAAATAACGGCAGCTTGTGCTATACAATTTATCTACGTATCATTGTACACATAGCGAATGTGGGCGGTACTCCAATGTGCTCGTCGCTGGTTACAGGGGTAAGTAAATTATGAAACATTTGTAAAAGTGTTTTAACTAAACACGGAAACAAAATATTGATATGTGTATTGGCGCGAGTCTTTTTGGGGCGAGCATTTGGCCTTAGCAAATATGTTTTGAACGTGGCAAGCAATTCGCGCTCCCATGTAAAAAGGTCTATTCATTCAAAGCAGATTTTGCTTTTAAGAACTAAATGGTGATATTGTAATGCGAGATGCCTATATACTGTCAGATTGATTGTTCAACGAATGACAGTCATCTTTCCCCTCTTCGCTCTCCATAGTTTGGTTTTACCCCTCATCTGTAACTGCTTGTCTATCCATTTGGATGTCTATGTTCCTACTTAAGTTTTTCAAAAAATAATTCTATTAATTTTAATTTTCTAAAAAACGGTAACTGGATGTAGTTTCACAGAATTTTAACAATTCATCAAATTTCGAAGTAAATTTTCAAGTTCTGTTATATCATTATTCACAAATTTCAAATTCTGTGAAACATCCAATCCCAAAAGTTTTTTTTCCTTAGATTTTCATGAATTTGAGGTTTTGATGTTTGAGAGTGAAGTTGATGCTTTTTTAATATTTATATTTGTACGTAGTACAAAGAACCCTTATTTAATGAATATATATATACTATGTCCATGCAATTTGTACAAATCATTTATGTATAACTTTTTGCTTTTAAAGTAAAATATTGATTTTGTAAATATTACCTACATGTTTTTTTTTCTTCTTTCTAGTTGTTATACATATTTAGAAGTCAAATATAATATTATTATTCAGATTTTATTTTAAGGTAATTATTATTAGTTTAGAAATTAAAATGAATCTTTACTAATTTGGAGATCTATTTGCGAAATTTCAGTTTTAATTTAACCTTGTAATAAAGCCATGATATTATATTTTAGCTTTTGTAAATTGAAACAACTGATTGTACGCGGTGTTCATAAACTTGTAGTATAAACGGGAAACTAGTGTTAAAAAAATTGAAAAAAGTGAAATGCTCAGTTTGAAAAAAAAAGAAGTTTTATTTGGGTTATCCAGTTACCAGTTTCTCACTTGTACACTGAGTTTCCAGACACTGTGTATTAATTTACTGTTTGTAAATAAGGTCCACAAGTTTGTTTTCTCCATTTATATTTCCTTCTGTTATAATTTTTCATTGTATTTACACAATTAAATTATTTCCAAAATTATTTTATTATTTTTAATTTTTATTATTTACACATTTAGTTTGAAAAAAGGGTTCCATGCCAACTCAGAATCAAGTCAACTCAACATCTCTTTGAAAAGTCATTAAAAGCTAAGAAAAAAAATTGAAAAATAGCCCATATCATAACCTATTTAATTATTTTTTATTGATTTATTGTTATAAACATAATATGAGTTACATATTTCATATTATATTTGAGGATATCATCGGTCATGTATGTTTAACCCCTGGTTGGCCGGAGCCGCGCGGATGCGTACGGAACAATAGTTGAAAAAAAAAAATTTTGGATGCGATTTTGACCCTTATTTATAAAGAAACTGTACCAAGGAAAAGGTATAAAAGGATATTTAAATCTAAAGTCGGGAAGGTAATTTCCGCGCGATTTTTCCAAATACGCCTGGCAAATGACAGGTTAATATATATTTTTTTAATCACTTTTAATGACTTTTCAAAGGTGTTGAGTTGATTTCATTCTGAGTTGTTCGGTCACCGGTGAGAAAATCACCCAAATTACCTTGCAACAAGATCATCCCTGTCAACAGCCTTCTATACCAGCGGTCAAATTCACATAAAAGTATTGTTTAATATAGAAGACACCAAAAAATTATAAATTAACCTAAAAATTTGGTGATTGCCTTTCGCTGCTTAAAACACCTTCCAGTGGAAATTAGTTTTTAATGGTAATAACTAAAAGATTTCCAGAGATAAACTTCTGTGGTCTTAGGGTAAGGGTGTATAAGTGTAAATCCAAACACAACCCTTTCATGTTTTATTTTCGACTTACCTTTTGCTTCCTGTGGGACTGGGAAAGTTCTGCCTTCTTTTAGGAAATCTGACAGTCGAGAAGTGCACTACACATTTGCATATGTTTTGTCCTCAATGCACAATCGAGCCATGCTCTGAAAGGGTTATTAAGTCTAAAGCGTATCGATCATCTGGTTGATTAGTCAGACATCTCCAAGTACCAAGTTTTAAGGTTACGAGGAAAGCAATTTTCAAATGCTCACCATAAATCAAATATTATTTACACATGTCTGTGTTTTACATATTAAATATGTTATAAAATAACACCGGGAGGCATAACAGTCTTGTACATTAGTATAACATTTTGTAATTTCCTACTAGCGAATCTAGTGACCCAGAAAACATACATAGTTTGTTTAATTGTTTTTCTGCATTATAATTGATTTGGTAGTGTTTATGAGAAATCTGAGTAATGAACCAGATAGAGGCTACTTTTATATATATAGGGTGTCTGGGGGTAAAGTGCATTAACTTCGGGAAGTGATTTTACATAATATTATAAGTAAAAAAGATATGTAACTTTTTTCGAAATTCCAACTTTAAGGGGTAGTTTTGTGGTAAAAAGATAAAATTAGACCGGCGTGTGCGGTCAGCTTTATTATTTTCAACTGTTACGATACGGGCCAATCACAACCATGCAATGTTGTCGCATTCGTGCCCGGCAGGCTCTCAGTGAGATAGTACCTCACATTAAGGAGTTTTAGAAGGTACTTCTTTTTGTATGGGAAAAAAATGTTGGAATTTCGGAAAAAGTTCATCATTATATTAAATATTTTTTACTCCTACCATCATGTAGAATCACCTCCCAAATTTAATGCACTTTATCCCTGGACAACCTGCAAATCTGCACACACGACTCAAATTTTAATTTTTCTAAGAGATGTTTGACAAATCAATTGGACACGTATCACACATCCCATAGAAAAGTGATGTAAGTCAAAATTTTCTATTTCAAATTTTAACTGTGAAAATGTGAAAAGTAAAATGATTGTGATTATCTTTGCCCCGCGAAAAGTATACTTAAGTTAGATCACTCCATTTCCGTAAGATGTCGCTAGTAATCTCTTTTCAAAGGGATCGCTGTTCGTCATTAATTAATTTGTTGCCTTTTAAATTTAACTTTTTTGACTTGCGACACTTTTCTATGGAATGTGCAATATTATATTTCAGTGTTGATTAGAATTCTCTTTGACTTGACTGATGTAGTTTTTACCATATGACCATAGAATTTTTTTTTGTTAAATGGTTTTTCATAAGCCAAGGAAAGTGAAAACGTAGTATAAAAAATAAATAAATAGATAACTATGATTTTTATACATCTTTTTTTTTTTTTTTAAAGCGGAGACGGTTTACCATTAGTTCCTGTGAGTACTTAGGCCATGGGCCCATTGTACTTTCTCCCATTTTACCTCAATCCTTTAATAATAACCCAGTCCCTTTAATAAAGTTCACCAGAGTTGTTATTGGATATGTGGCTAGGTCTTCTGGTTCTACGACATGTCTCCCCAGGTATTTGAACCTAGTTCCCACCAGGGCAGGACATTGGCACCGTAAGTGAATTGGAGTCTCTTCATCCTCTTCACATTTTCTACATCTACTGGTGCTTTCCACTCCCAATAGCTGCATGTGTCTCCTGAGATGGCAGTGTCCCGTTAGTAGGCCTACCAGTTCCCTCAGCGAGTTTCTGTCCATATCGAGTAGTTTCCTGGTCCGTCTGAGGTCGGGTCCGTTTATGAGTACTTTATACACATCTAATATACTATATCTTGCAGAAGGAATGGGTTCAAGTATATTTATTATTATAATATAATATACCCAACTATCTAGGAAAAAGGTTTTCGCCATACTTGTGTTTAGATAATTAAATAAAATAATTTATACTATTTTGGGTTTTCAATAATTTTTTATTCTTTGTTAAAAAACAGAAAACATTTCTACAAATATAATTAATTATACAGTCCATTTTATTCATGATTTAAAATACAAAACCTACAATACTATTGTCATACATTGCATAATTAGTTCGGGTAACTAGATAAACCAGAAAAGTGATAAGAAAATCAGAATATGATAAAATAATAGGTTAGGTTAGTTGTTTCTTTGTTATTTTTCTTAACCCGTTTAATCACAGGAGACCCAAGTTGTCCCAAAACATCATATGCCGTTATAATAACAGGAGACCCAGATTGTCCCAGAGCGACTGTGCATTATTAAAAGTTAGATAAGATATCTCTCTTTCTGTAAATTGAATATTTGTGATTTCTTTTATGTTAGAATCAGAAAGAAATAATGCTTCTCATTGTCTTAGAATTATATGAGTTAGGTTGTTCAGATATTTTACAAACCTGATCAAAAGTGACGGTTTGATTTTGCGCCTATTTGTGACGTAACCCACATTTAATTTTAAAATAAAATTGTATGAAAGTGATAAAAAGTGAGGTGACAGTTTTATTACAAATTTTGTTTAGAAAAGGAATCTGAATTTAAAATTTGAAGTTTATTCTATTTTAATTACTTTAATTCAAATATTCGCAGGTATGCATTTTTTAGCCAATTTACATTTCCAATATTAAAATTTTAATATTTATAAACAAAAATGTTGATTTCTAATAAACATATGGGAAAGATTATTTTATCTAAATTTTAGAACAATTTTTATTTTTGCAAAAGCGTTAAAAAAAACTAATAAATAGGAACATTTAAAATGCATGAGAAGAACCAAAAATTTTGCGCGCAATCTTTGACAGGCAAAAGTTGACAGAAAATTATTTTCTTATTATTCGAAGGGTTAAACATTCTGTTTTGTCGTGAAACTATTAGTTTCGGTTGGTAAAAATACAAATTTATTTCATTGAAGAAGATAATACTAATAATCTTAACGAAAATATGAAAAAGAACATAGTGTGCAATTCACACCTGGTAGAAGTGAAACCTTCAGAAAACTAAACAAGAAGTGTAAACAAGAGTGGGGAGGCTACGAAGCACCACACGCATTATCTAATTCTCTCGCAGGCTAAATCTAGATGTCTGTGTTTGTCTCTTTTAAGTTTCGTTTTTTCGTTTCATCGAGTTTCAAATCACAAAAGTGCTAAAGAAGTTTTCACTTCAAAAGAAAAAGACAGAAAAATAAAAAATAATGTAATAATATTATTTTTAACTAATTTTTTCTCATATTATTTGGCAGCTACCTTTTTATTTGGAAACAATTGTTCAAAGAACTGGTTTGTAACCTAGATAGTGTCCCAGATAAATATATCCAATTTTTAATTTATTTGGGACACATATTGACCTTTTGCTAAAAGTAAAAATATCCTGGGTATGAGCCCCAGTTGCTACCGTTATCTTATTATGTTTCTATGTCTTGTTCTTTTTCTTTTCATGAGTCTAGTTTTTGCACTAATGATTCGTGGTGGAATTCCATTGTATTATAATTTGAAATTAAAACACTTTTGTACTTTCTTCCACTAATTTTTTCTTTTCGTTTACATTGTTATTGTTATCTTCTTCAATGATATATTACATTGATGGGAATGACCTTCAAAAGTTATAAAAAGATAGTTATAATAAAATAAAAACAATTTATTTCATAAGAAAGACAAAAAACACACACCTGTCATTTACATACATGATAGTTATTAACAGTCAAAAGTACAAATAATATAAAATACAGAAAGAAAAATTCTAAGAAAACAAAAGAACATAGAGTATATGAAATCAACCTCGGTAAAATGTGCATTGCTAAAATGTTTATTAAGTACAGCTTTATACTTCAATAAATGGACTTATATAGGTCACCTACATTAGTAGCTGAGATTTACCAACATTGTGAAATCTATTTGTAATGCCGGCGCCAGACATGTGTTCAAAGATGTGTTCACACATTTGAAGACTTTGCGCACACCTTTGTTCACTTATGTGTGTCTCTGCCAGATATGTGTTCAAAGATTTGATCACTCCTTTGAGCTCACAGTTTTCAAATAGACTTCACACAACATGGTCGACGATTTGGTCGACACAGTTTGCTTCTATTATTTATGTGCGTCTAATTATTTATATTATCTAATTAATTTATCTAATTATATTTATCTAAATATATTTATCTAAATATATTTATCTAAATATATCTATCTAATTATATATTTATCTAAATATATTTATCTAAATATATCTATCTAATTAATTCTTCGATAGAGCAAGGTATTGAAGAGTGGTGTTTAATTGAGTTCCAGGCGTCATTGATGTTATTTCGATTTTTATGCCCTTTACGTTTCGGATCCCATATATCTGGCTCTACTTGCATCAACTCTATAAACTCGAAAACGCTCTCATTATTCCACTCCATCGTTAGTTCGTTTGGCTGTCCACGCACGACTACTCTCCACGGCGACGCTCGCGCAACTGAGCTTCGCGCAGTGTGGCAGGCATGCAAACATTTCGACGCTGATCCCTTTGATGTGCGCTAAAGAAACCGACACGGAACGGCAAAGCGCACATATGTGCCCAAATAAGTGAACACAGTATCATTTGCCCGTGCCACACATGTGAACACATATTTGAACACATCTTTGAACACATGTCTGGCGCCGGCTTAACAGTATTGTATAGCCTAAAACTGTAGTATAATTGTCATAAAGTGGAACTTTAAAGTGTATCGACTTAATTAAGAGGGCATTACCAGAGAAAACCGGAAATACGTCATTTTCAAAAAAGTTTTTAGATGTATTGACTCTTTTCCACAAAAAATTATAAATGGATTTCGAAAGATTGTTCTTTTATCTAGCATTCGTATGTAATAAATTTTGAGAAAATTTTTAAATTTTTAGTATAATAATATTATTCCATAGGTCGTTGGCAGATTTGTTCAATTTTCAAAAAAGTTTTTGTATTATACCACACCCATTTCAAATAATAAAATCATGCAGTAAAATAAATCAATACATTATCTAGCAAACGCATGTTTTAGAATTTTAATTTTAGTTTCAATAAAATCATTAAAAAATATGTACGTACATGTGTTTCTTGGCGAAAATTGGTCCGTTTGTGTATTTATTTGCGCACTTACAAACTAATATATTTCAGATTTTTTTAACATTCTTATTAAATTTAGACATTATTGAAAAATGATAAATACTTATAATCAAAAAATAACTACAAAAAGTACATTATTTTAATAGTTTTATCATCACGCCTTTCAGCATTTTTGGATGAAGGTATAAATTAAAGCTAATTTGAATTGAAATAAATTCGATATTGAGTTATAATTTTAAAAAGCTGGTACGGAGAATAATTAATCTTTCTCATTGTAACCGCCCTGCACGATCGTAAGAACAACTTTCGACGAAATGTGGATTTTCGTCCGCTGGCTGGTTAAACGCTCTTAATATATCAGGGCTATTCAATTGATATTTACAACTTTAAATAAAAAATATTTTCTTTCACTTAACTTCAACAATTTCAATGAAAGTAGTAAAAATAAGAATCTGTTGATTCTAAAGGAATCATGATATTAATTTATTATTATAATATGAGATTTTGAAGAGAGCTACACGTTCAGCTACATACAATATTAATACCAGCCAATGTGAAGAATACATAAATACATACACAACATTGCTTAACCCATGGTGCACACAAGCCCCCGAGCATTAACCTCTAGGGACCAGAACTACTTTTGAAGTGTAACCTAACCTAGCCCGTAGGGACCAGAACTGCTTTTGCAGTGTCCAATAATCGTGCCTGATGAAGTTACTGCGAAAAATATGTTTTTTGCCTTAACCTCTAATAGGGCGGAGACGCGAGGGCGCGCGCGAATTGTGCGCATGCGCGAGAAAATAATTCGAAAAAATATCGAAGAAAAAATGTTTGTCTGCGATTTTGGCCCTTCCATGTACAGAATTTGTATGAAGAACAGGGTCAGAATCGCTTGCGCCAACATTACACCACAAGATGGGTCAAAATTTCATTCACCTTGCAACCCCAGAATATTTTTTAACGATTTTATCTGTGACATAGAAATGTCATTTTTGCCGCGAATTTTAGCTGCCAAAATTAATGCGTGTTCCTCAACTAAAACATCGTAAAACCTATTAATTTACGTAAATAATGCAAGTAATGTTGTTTTGGTACATAGTTTATTGTTCCGATACGTTTACGATAGCTCAAAATTAATCCACAAAACATTCAACTCAAAATTCAAAGTGGTGCTTTTTTAGTGAATTTTCGTGAAATGCCTGGCCTCCCAGAGGTTAACAGAAGTTGGTTGTGATATTTTAAAACATGTAATGACTGCATTATTAAGGGCTTAAAATTAAAATCAGATCCTCCACACAGCATCCCCAGAGATGACTTCGGGAAGAAAAATTATTTAAGAATAAAAATAAGTACCAATCACCAGATGAGAGTGGACTCGAAAATTTCGTACTAGATGCTTTTTGGTGGCAGAAACATTGAATTTATTGATGAATTTTCTGAAAAAGCAGCTGATTTTTCAAATGTATGTTGATTATTATTAATTCAAAACAGGAAAACACCTCAGTAAGACGGTTCTTGAGACACAGAATCTGGTCAGTGGCTGACTACTACTATTCCTCGGCTGGCTAAGACCTACATCACGACACAAGCAACATTTTCTGCTTTCTGCTTACTGTGGTGGTAGTAGGAGATTTTCAAATATTGTCATGTTATTCGTAACCCGGGAACCTTTGTCTTTCTTTAAAAAAAAAAAAGAAAGAAACGGTTTGGATTCAACCTTTGACGAGTAATTGCTATACAATGGACACCCCAAGTATAAAATTTGTCTCCACCATGAAGGATCCAATGTTTGATAGTAGGCTTACATTTCTTACTCATATTGAGATGGCTTTTTCCACTTTATTGAGAATTCTGGCATTTGTTCTATGCACTGCAATGAATTTTAGAGATACCCGAGATCTCAATTTTATTCAATTCCTTAGTAGAAGCGGTGGCGGCTCTTGACTTTTGGATGTGCTAAAGTGCTAATAAAAAAATGGCATTGTTGTAACTGAATTTTTTTAATTTGGTTTTTGGTATGACGTTTTTCAGGAAACGCATGCAATGTGTGATGAATCAAATTTCGTCACAAATAAATTTGGATAAATAATTTAATATTACGAAAGAGTCTCACTTTGTGCATCGAAGACAAAGAAAGTGACAGATGTGGGTCGCAAGGACTAGAACGGAAGAAGGGAGAAGCTCGGCTAGGAGGGCCTGAGCTGCTGAACTGCAGGAGCTGTCATCGAGGACCTCGGCCTTACTAAGGCATCCGCAGAGACTCAGTGATACAAAGGTAGTTATAGTGAACAATGAGGAAGCGACCCCGAACCATATGACAACAAGTTAAGATTTAGATATAAGTAGATCTTAGGACCGTCTGTTTCAACGCTTGCTAGAGTTAAAACAAGAACAAAAGACATTGCTAAAGATAAATTTCACCAAAATGCGTTTTTCAATCGATTTAACATCTTGTTTTGCGTCAGATTTACCTGTAGTTTTTACTTCCCGAAAACCGATAGTTACCCTCAAGTTACTCCACCATTTTGAAATTTTTGACATCACAAAGTTACAACACAAAATTACGCGCTTGAACATTGAATAATTATTAATCATGATTAATATTATCGAAGATGATGATAGTGACGATGAATTCTTCATCCAGTATGTCTTGCGACGAAAACCAAAAACATTTCGACCCCGTGTCAATAATATGATTATTTGGGACAATCCAGAGTTTTTGGCGCGGTACCGCATGTCGAAAAATCTTGTCAAATTTGTGACACATCAAATTGAAGGAGTGTCACGTAAATATTATCAGTTTGTGATATAATTAGTTACCTGACCACTAACCTGGTATTTTGAACAGCCCATATTGGATTGGCAACACTTTTTCCTCTCTGGTTTTTGACACTTCTGGAAACGACGGCGTTTGGGAACTGCCGTAGTTTCAATGAGTCAAAATACTTTAAAAATTTAAGTCTGATCGACATGTAAGAAAATCTTAAGGATAACCGCAACGTGTCCCGCGGAGTTCACGCGTCGCTTGAGGAGCGTGTTCAAGTCTTTTAGTTCGTGGAGAATGTGTTTGTTCCGATTTTTATGATAATGGCTACCTGCCAGCCGAGTCCGATGTGGAATCGAAAGTTATTGGGGTAATCCTGTTGATTACGCGCCGGGATCGATTGATCCTTACAACCATCCGTCTTGTTGACTCCTGAGAAAATTGTCGTTCTCGCCCTGAAGGTTTTTTGGAACCGTTGTTACGGATGGGACACGTGGGAGCCTGGAACCTCTGAGATTTTTGAGGCCTATTGAAGCAGCTGCTGGACCTATACCGTGGAAGGATGACCTTGGCCTTCCCCTGACGTCGAGTTCCCGTGAAGGTTGTACTCGAGAACCCTTCCCCTAGTGTGGGACGAAACACTTCGCCCTTCGTACTCCGAGCTAGCATCCCCGTATCATCGGCATCCTCAACGTGTAATAGAAATAGATTAGCTTGGTTTAACATCTGGTCCATCGGGGATGTTTTTGTTAATTTGTTACTATTCCTTTTGTCATATTATTTGGATAAACTTTGTGTATGTACTTCTCTTTACAATACATTTATGGAATCTTCCCAAACAATCTTGTTTATTTTTACATTCTGGAACAAAAAAGCAGAACCTTCCCACATTACGGATCGCTAGGTCCCACATAAACCTGAGAGAGAGAGATAACCTTATAGGAGATATTATAACTACTGGAAGGTAAAATTATTCCGTAAAATATTTTGATAGATCGAAATTTATTCATAAATACTCACTCAAATATTTTTATAGGAACAATTGAACAGGTACTGATGACGTTGAGATTTTTGTCTACTGGAAGTTTCCACATGAGCAATGGTGACTTATGCGGACTCCATAATTTCACTGTCTCCAGAGTCGTGTGGCGGGTTATCCAAGCTATTGCTCGATTAAGGCCGCAATACGTAAAGATGCCACTAGGCGAGGCACAGATGGCGGAGGTTACCTGTTCCTTCTACAATATTGCCAAATTTCCCAGAGTGATAGGAGCCATCGATGGAACACACATTCCTATCCAGTCTCCAGGAGGGGACGATGCAGAGATGTTCCGCAACAGGAAGTCGGTATTCTCATACAACGTCCAGGCTGTTGTTGATTCCCAACTAAAGTTCATGGATATCGTTGCACGCTGGCCCGGTTCTACCCACGATAATACTATTTTTAACAATAGTGCTCTATCAAAGGGCGATTGATATCGAAAGAATTTAAGGATTTTTACCGTTTAGGGGACAAGGGCCAAGCAAACTCAAATTATTTATTAACACCACTCCGCCTCCCAACGACCCCTGCGGAATTGCTCTACAATAAGAGTCATATAAGGACCAGAAACACAGTAGAGAGAGCGTTCGGGGTTTGGAAAAGGCGATTTCCAGCTCTATCGCTAAAATTAAGAATAAAAAAAGGCAGAGTGCAGGACACAATTGTCGCAGCTGCTGTCTTGCATAATTTATGCATACTGGATAAGGAGATGGAGCCACCAGAAAATGGCCTAACACCGGAAGAGCACCCTCACGAAGAAATGTTGGGCGGACCTCTATTCGGTGGCGGTGAAAAAAGAAATCAATTGATTCATGCTTTTATTTTGCTAACCTTTAAGCCACTTTTGATATTTTCTATATGTACATTTTATACTTGTACATTTAATATAATTAAGATTATGTATTCACTTGGCCAAACCTAATTAAATTGCATATATTTAAAATCTATACAATTAAATTCATCCCACCTTGTCCCAACTCAAGCGGCGCGAATTGGTGAGAAGGTAGAGTGGAGAAAATACAGAGGTATGTATAAAAGTGCACTTATTTAACTATATATCGTTAATTATTATGGGGCTAGTTACCGGAGCAATACGATCGTTACGAATGCAATTTGACGGGAACTTTAGATCACATATTTTTTGGTTGTCCTCTCAAAAAACGCAAGTGCCTGTAGTAACGAGACAGAAGAGAGTAGTGACATATCAGGAAAAGAACAACTTCCCTTTTCCCTTCAACTTTTGTAGAATTAACTGCCATGAATGCAAAGTACATAGCCTCTGCGATTGACAAGTTTATGGAAAACGTAGGGCTTGATCCAGAAAAGTGCGTCAGACAAGGATAAGATGGGTATTCCAACAAAAATATACCAAAGCGTTATATTTTCACTGTGCTAATCACAAACTGAACTTAGTGGTAAATGATATGAACCAAATAGCAGTGATACGAAATACGGTTTCCACGGTTTCAAGAAATAATAAGTTTTTAAACATTCCAATTTTTTGCGAAATCCATTGGTGGCAAAAATATAAAAGTATCACCGTGTTCAAGGAACATTACATACAAATTGTAATTGCACTGGAAGCATTGTCAAATGATGGTAACACTGCAATGAGAAATGCTGCTTTCCAACTCAGTTGTGCTGCCACAAGTTCAGAATTCATAGTTAATACTTGCCTTATCGTAAATATTCAGTACAACTGCAACCGGTAGTCATGTTGAAAAGACACTGTGAAAACGATCTCGTTGAGGGTCAAAGTTTAATAGCCGAGGCCGAAGCAATCGGCAAGAATATAGGAGCAGATTTTAGAATGCCGTCGTGGGTCACTATGTGACAGTTTTACTTGTTACCCCAATTACATCAATGTTGACTCGTAAGAAGAGTGCATTTGGATGTTGACGCATTTGTGTTACTCGCGATGTTCATACTGGAGACAGTGGCGACATCTGGTGAATGGCAACGACGGTGGCACTCAACTTTCGAAAGCGGCCCGATCAGTTTGTTTCGAAAAATTACGCCTGCGATGCTCCGGTGCAACTTTGTACACAACTCATTATAACAAGATAAAGAAAGTGTATAGAGCTTGCGAGAATCCATCATATTCAATATAGACAAGTATGTATTTATGACAGAATCGACATGGGATTCCCATCACGAAACTTATAGAAACAAAATCATCAAAAGTAATGATAGAAGTAAAATTGAAGAGGAGATATTAGCCGACAGTCTTGAAATCTAATTTAATCCCAGTTTAAAGCTTGCCAACGATTATCAAGGTCCCAAGTGGCAGACCTCATATTCGACCAGGAAGGTATTTATGTATGAAGGGATTGAACTTTGAGCTAATGGCTAATAACAGTAGGATGCCCACTGTTTAGTATTGAAACAGCTTTGGGACTTCTCCTTTCCTTACAAAGCTTTACTTGGGAAGCCAAACAGAAGATGACAAAAAACACTACCCACCTTTGCCGGTTATAACATGTTACATACATGTGATAAGGATACCCACGTAATATTGTCGCGATTGTGACACTAGTTATCGAAAAAAAAGTTATCGAAACTCACAAAATCGCTCTCATATACGTTTTATATGATTTTTTTACATGTTAACCACCAGGCGTAACTGTGTCTTAAGTGACCAGTACTTGGATAAAGGAACAAAATCATCAAACATCTGAAGGTAAGGCTTTCTCCCGTCTCTCTTTTTCCCAGTGATGAAAAAAAAAGTACTTTTGTTTTGTTAAGTGTGTTCCACTTAATTTGCCAATCAATCAGCCAATAGAGTATTTTCACAAACTAGGGATACTGTTAAAAATATGGTATGGTAGGTGCTAGGACATCAGTAAATACATAGTTGAAGAAGTATTATGGACCCCCAACACCTTGGAAAATCTATCGATCCACAGAATGGAATGTGATTTTTTTGGAAATAATATGGGTTCGACGCCCAGTGACTTTATTGAATACTCTTGAGATGATGTGATGACTATTGAGGCATGCCAGAAGGCAGCCTATGAAATAGTCGGCTAGCCTGACAATCCACTATGGTAGAGTGAGAGCGTCAAAGTTCGATGAAGCGGTTCACTGCTGCACACCAGACGGGTCACTGGTCGAAAGCATCCTCGGTGCTAAAGTCTTTGAAACTAAAGCTGTTCAGCATGGAAGAATTCTCGAAGTGCAAGTTTTGAAAGTAGTTGAGGTTACTAACAAAATTAAATTAAAAAAGTGTGGTCTCATTTTGAGTAATGAGTACCTAATTTTTGGTGCCTCTCCAAATGCTTTGGGAGAAGATTTCATCGTTGAAGTGAAATGCCCAGTGAAGGAGTCAACAATGAAAAACTATTTAACAGATTCGAAGGAACCCACACCCAAAGTCATGGCACAAATGCATTTTGCTCTTTACTGTGTTGCCAATCATGATTTTGAAACATCTAAAAAAGTAATATAGTTGCATGTGAAGTACAATGAAGAATTGTGTAAAGACCTCATTATGTAATGTACTCAATTTTGGTCAAACAGATGGGTAGATGCATGACATGTATAAAGTGTTTTAATTACCTTCCTTCACTCGTTCATTCCTTATGAGTTCTCATTACTGATATAACCTTTCAACTAATAATCTAAACCGTTTCCGTCAACTGTACGACACCCAGTCCCGTCGCGCTTATTTAAATAACTAACAGTTATAATAAATAATAACTAACAAACAAATGATCGCGATTCTTGATAAGCAAATATCATCCATGAAAACTAGGAATATCGAACTGGAAAGAATATTTCGGCAATTATCAGATGAAATAATGATGCAAAACAATACGATCTTGCGGCTTATAACGAGTATTGAAGTATTTCGGAGTACCGACATAAATTACATCACACGAATTTCATGACTTTTTGCCCCCTCCTCCCCTGTCCCTGCCACACATCGTCACATCTGTGAGACTACCTCCTCCCTAGTGTGAAGTCACATATTTTGCAATTTTTACATCTAAAAAAGTTGTGTTTTAATCATTTAGATTTTTACATGTGACGTCACAGAGCTGATGACCCCCCCCCCATACCCCTTGTCACATATTGTGATACTTCTCTACTCTCCTCCCCCCTCTTAAATTAAAGTAAAGTAGAACTTAGCTTCTGAAAGATTTTGGGAGAAAACTGTTCTCTAAGTGATTTTAATGAGGTCATAAGTTCGGATTGTTTAAAGAGCATTGTAACTAAAGAAAACTATGTCATAAAAATAAAGGACACGCGTCCAACGATTAGTGATCTTCAATCATCGATAATAAAAACAAATATTAACATGACAAGCAAGGAACATGTCTTAAAATGCGTAGATTTACCAAACTCCCTGGTGGTGATGAGCGGGTTGAACCGCGGAGATCTGGAGACTGGGGCCGTAATTTATGGATGGCCCCTAAGGTGATAGCAACGCGATCGAAAACAAAGAAGTATAAAAACTTAAGCGCAGGTGAGAATAGTGATGCTGTCTCGCTTCAACCCGATGGAGGCGGTCAGCCTAAATCAGCCACCGTTCCCCCTGGCCGTGCGCTCATCCCCGGGTCGGCCCCGTAGGAGCGACAAGCGCCAGCACTACTGCCGAACAAGTCACGCACACTGACCCGCCCGCCCCTGTCCCACAGTTCAGCTGTACGAAATAAAAACCAAACTCTCGTTCAGGAACCAACGAAACGAGTGGGATAAAAGTAAAACAGAAACAAAAATTTGTAACTGACTCCTAGATCCTAACAAGACAACGGAGGAAGTGATTTTTCATGTTAAAACGAGTGCAGATCTAAGCTACAATGCCAAGAAGTTCAGGACTCGAAAGAATACTCAACATTTAAAATAGGAGTCAATGAGCAGAATATCAATCTATTAATTAAAGAAGAACTTTGGCCCCGAGGAGTGGTTGTCCGACATTTTCGTTTATACAAAAAACGCATTTCGTAAAAAGAAATCAAGAAAAAGCCACCACATGCACAATGAATACTGTTATACCAAAACGTGCGAGAACTCAGATGAAACTCAAAGATGAACAAATTTACCGAAAATGTTCTTAACCAAGAACACAAACTCATTATGATTACTGAGACTTGGCTTAATGATTCAATTTTTAAAGCACAAAATTTTGACAGCAGGTTCATCATATTCCAAAAAGACCGAAGCACTGGACAAACACAAGGTGGTGGACTACTGTTGGCGTTGCTGAATAAAGAAAACAAGCGAGCTGAACAACTTTCCCATCTGGAAACGGGAGATGAAAATTTATGGGTCAAAGTCATTATTCACGATGCATTTTAATTTATTTGTAGTTTACATCCCACCCAGGAGGCCTAATCTTTTAAGTTTCACAAACAGCACGATTGCGAAACTTGGTGGTTTGGTATCCTATCCTATCCTATCCTGACCTGACCTAACCGTGTGTTCTTTGAACAGCCAAGTAAAGTAGTAAGCATTTTTCCTTTCATTGTAATAATTCACAAATACATTTAAATTCCAACTTTGATTAGACTCAAAATTTTAATTTAGCGTTCCTTACATAAAATCAGTTCTCGCATAAATCTGCACAAATAAAATTCAACTCCTATCGTCTTGCATAAAATCGCTCTCGCAAATTGCAAAGCGCTAGACTGCGTACGTGATATTTAGTTTACTCTTCATCCACGTACAAATGGTTTTCCCACAATTGTGTTTTAGGGGCGATAACCTAACCAGTGTTCTTACATGAGCCAAGCGGTGAGTGTCTATAAAGATTTCAAAAATTTAAACAGTTTTAAATAATATCTCTCTACCCTATCTATACGTTTTTAACAGATTTGCATAAATTTTAATAGTGCTTACAACATTTTCACCCACAGTGCATAAAATCAAAGTGAGTTCAATATCGTTTTTATTTTTTTCCCGTGTAACATCCCCGCGAGCCTTTTAATCGGTGGCATTTCCACGCAAACCCTGTTGGCAGGCGAGAAGCCGGGAGCATTCAGTGTTCTTACGCGAGCCAAGCGGTGAGTGTCTATAAAGATTTCATAAATTAAAAATTGCTCGGATTAGGTTAGGCAGTTTCAAATAATATCTCTCTACCCTATCTATATGTTTGTAACAGATTTGCATAAATTTTAATATTGCTTAAAACATTTTCATCCACGTTGCATAAAATCAAAGTGAGTTCAATATTATTTCTTTTTTTCCCGTGTAACGTAGCCGCGAGCCTTTAATCTGTGGTATTTCCACGCAAACCCGCTGTTGGTTTCAAATTTTAAAAAAATTCCTCCAGCTTTGGAGATTGCGCTCGAGATTATCTAACTTTTATATTGTCATCATCTTGTATCTGATTCTGTACTGTACTCAATATTATACAACCCAAACCAGCAACCATCAAAGATGCAAAGAACTCCTGTAAAGCTTAATGATAGCGCAGGACCTTCGCCACCTCCTCTGATCAAATCCTCCTCCGGGAACCGGCTCCCAAAGAGACTGAGCCAGAGACGACTGTCCCAGAGGAGACTGTGCCAGAGATGACTGAGCCAGAAAAGACTGTGCCTAAGTCATCAGCAAGCAACGAAACTATGGAGCTGATATACCAAAACACCTTGGAACAAGCAGACTCTGCCAAGAAGGCCTTAGCTTCCTGTGGGAACATCAAAGGCAACCACAAGGCCGCTGTGACCGCAGCAATAAACAAAATGGTTGCGAATGCCAAAGAAATGGCAACATTAGCAGCTGCTCAAATGGATCTAGGAGGAAAAGCCAAAGATATCCATAAAATGAGAGAAGAAATACTCATCTTAAAAGCGGACCATGTAAAGGAGCTTTACGATTAGGAGAAGCGCCACACGGAGCAAATAGTAATGATCGCCACCCAAAAAGGGGACAAAAATGCAAACACTATTTATATGCGAGCAATTTATGCGGTGAATAAAAATGACGACTTACGAAAACCTATCAAAATGTTGATGTCAACCCTAGACTGCAGTGACCTTTTGAAAAACAACTCAGTGGTGAATTACTATAATAATCCGGATAAACAAATTATAACCATTCAGTTCAACACAAAAGAAACAAGAGACAAGATCATCAAACAAAAGAAACTTAAAGGAATCTTCGCCCTAAGGACATTATGTACTGGGCTCAACAGACAAAATATTCATTAACGAAAAACTAACCCCCAAAAATAAACAACTTCTGTGGTTAGCAAAGTCAACCAAAGTGTTGGGTTATAAATATGTGTGGACAAAGGGCGGAAACGTATTACTAAGGAAGAGCGACGATTTCCCCGACAATATCATCACAATAAACTTTTAGGTACCACAGGACATTTGTAATCTCACTGTGAAAATGAATTATTCCGACGATTTCTCGGACACGAACACAAAGGTATGTGAAGATGTAAAAGATCTAAATGACTACATAATTGAAGGAAATACAGATTTCAATATAATAAACTTCAATATAAGAAGTATACGTAGACATTTTGATGATTTCTGCATCTTCCTCAATTCTCTATGTTTTCAACCAAACGTGATCATACTTACTGAAACACAAATGCGTGAAACAATCCCCTACTGCATTTCTAATTATAAGACCTACTCATTACCCTCTAAACATACATCACATGACGGTCTAACGATATTTTATAGTGAACACAAAATAACTAATGTAATAATAAATATCCCTGAATTTAAGTTTTCAAATGCCATACACTTATCATTTACACTAAACAATAAAACATACTCTATAATTGCTATATATAGCTCTCCTTCCTTAGATTCTAAATCCTTTATTACAGAACTTAAACATTTTATTAACGAAAATAATTGCAATCAATCAGATTTCTCATTTATTGTAGGTGATATAAACATTAACATTGAACATTCTATCCTAAACCCTATTGCAAATGAATATCTAAACCGTATACTTAGCGAAGGATATCTATCTTACATTAATAGCCCCACTAGACATGGCAAACAGACTGTTTCCTGCCTTGATCATATATTACTCAAAACCAATAAAAATTTTATATCCAGATAAGCTGTCCTAAAAATTGATATAACTAATCATTTCCCAACATTCTTCGGTCACAGTACCTTTAAATCTCATCATATAACTAAAGACCAACAAGTGGGAAAAAATATTAAATAATAATATTAAGAATGGTCTAAAACCAATACCTAGAAGAAAACATTAAAAAATTAAACCATGGATCACGCGTTGATTAATAATTCGAAGCCAACACAGGAACAAACTATATAAAATTAACAAATGCTTTCCGCTTAGTTTGCTTCAAACAAAGGGAGATGAAGATTTCCAAATTATTCACTGAACATTCGCAGAATATTGCTGTGCACAAATGCTTGTCCGCTTGGTTTGCTTCAAACAAAGGGAGATGGAGATTTCAAATTAGTTCGCTGAACAAACACAGAATATTTCTGTGCACAGATGCTTGTCCGCTTGGTTTGCTTCAAACAAAGGGAGACGGAGATAATTGTTCCCTGAACATACGCAGAATACTGCTGTGCACAAATGCTTGTTCGCTTGGTTTGCTTCAAACAAAGGGAGAATGAGTTTTCTAATTTGTTCACTGAACATACGCAGAATATTGCTGTGCACAGATGCTTGTCCGCTTGGTTTGCTTCAAACAAAAGGAGGTGAAGATTTCCAAATTGTTCACTGAACATAAGCAGAATATTGCTGTGCACAAATGCTTGTTTGCTTGGTTTGCTTAAAAAAAAGGGAGACGGAGATTTCCAATTTGTTCACTGAACGTACGCAGAATATTGCTGTGCACAAATGCTTGTCCACTTGGTTTGCTTTAAACAAAGGGAGACGGAGATTTTCAATTTGTTCACTGCATACGCAGAATATTTCTGTGCGCAGATGCTTGTCCGCTTGGTTAGCTTCAAACAAAGGGAGGTGGAGATTTCCAAATTGTTCACTGAACATAAGCAGAATATTGCTGTGCACAGATGCTTGTCCGCTAGGTTTGCTTCAAACAAAGGGAGACGAAGATTTCCAAATTGTTCACTGAACATAAGCAGAATATTGCTGTGCACAAATGCTTGTCTGCTTGGTTTGCTTCAAACAAAGGGAGAAGGAGATTTCCAATTTGTTCACTTCATACGCAGAATATTGCTGTGCACAAATACTTGTCCGCTTGGTTTGCTTCAAACAAAGGAGACGGAGATTTTCAATTTGTTAACTTCATACGCAGAATATTGCTGTGCACAGATGCTTGTCCGCTAGGTTTGCTTTAAACAAAGGGAGACGAAGATTTCCAAATTGTTCACTGAACATAAGCAGAATATTGCTGTGCACAAATGCTTGTCTGCTTGGTTTGCTTCAAACAAAGGGAGGAGATTTCCAATTTGTTCACTTCATATGCAGAATATTGCTGTGCACAAATGCTTGTCCGCTTGCTCAATCAACCTAAAAAATTTTCCAAGTATGAACTATTCAAAGAAATACTTGTCCCTCAAATCATGCTTCATCCCGACAGTAAGATCATCAGGGTGTTTATGGATGTGCTATTAAATGACACAGCCTCAAATCCTGCTTCATGCCGACAGTAAAATCATCAGGGTGTTTTTGAATGTTCTATTAAATGACACAGCCTATGAACATTGCATTCTTTGGTCCAATAAAAAAGGTTTGGCGGGCTACATTACTGAAATATAAAATGAGATACCCAACACAAACCGCACTAAATTAATGTACTTTTCAACAACTCAAGGTTTAGTATATAACTTTTAAAAGAAAAATATATTATTTGCCGCTTTAAGGCTTCCGGCGTATGTCCTTTGAACCTAACCAATGTCACAAAAAGCTTCCTGGATATTCTGAAGAAGATAATATTCACAAAGAAATTGATAGAGTTTAATATTGTTTTTAGAAAAAAAATCAGTGTTTCAACATGTTTTAAATTTTTATTTTATCAATTATTTCAACTTAGACACCCTGTAGGACAATGAAACAAACACATTTCATGCCAGAATCCTGCAGGGCATCCGGGGAAAGAGAGTTTGAGTCTCTAACCTGTGAACCCCTGTTATGAAAATAAGTACGGCGAATATTTTTTTTATTTTTGTCTATGGTTTCTTTTAACAACCACACTTTGAGTGCAACAGGTTGGTAGGAATGATTTCCGTTTTTTGTGTTGGCTTCACTTTCCGGTAGGGCCTCCTCAGGGCAGGGAGACCTTACCGGGACGTGACAGCGCCATGTTTTAAGTTTTTAAAAGAATAATTGTGAAACGATCGCGGGATGACGGTTTGTCGGAATATTTTTACCAATCTGGAATTTTAAAGATCAAGGATCAATCTTGAGTGAATGCCGTGGTGGCTTCCGTGTTAAAAAGTCGCGATTCATGATGTACGCGCATGTGATATTATAGCCTGTCGGCATTAAATTGACTAATCCGTTAGCGACACGCGAATCCTCGCTCGCTCCGCGACCAAAGCCCGTTAAATTACGAATATAAGGATTTTAGTTGGGACTAGCCTGTTATTTGCGTCCCACTCACTTTGCCACGTTGACTGGTACCGAACTTCCCTTGGGTAAGGGCCATAAATGAACCAATCCTACGGACTACCTGGACCAACAATCGTGACGGGCCCTCTTGGACTTGGGCCGGCTACGCCCTGGCGGGCTTTGACGAGATCCTGCAGCACCCGTGGACTGGAGGCCTTGGGTTGGCTCCGTCCGGATGTCTCCGAAGAACTTCGCCGTCGGCCATCCTTATGCACGTCAGTGAGATTTAGTTAGGATTAGTAGCTTATTAACGGTCTGAACCTGGGGTGAGTCTTAACACGTAACTTAATCACCATAATTTTGTCCCAAAATTCAAATATAGATGTTATACTGTTATTTTCATAACGCAACTCTTTTATTTAAAGTTTCCCGTCATACCCTATGTCATTGCAATTTAAAGTATTGTGCCCATGTTCCTTGAAAAGAGATCTCATTTGCTCTACGGATGGTTTTCGTTCCCCCAACATATCTTGTCACCAAAGTGACAAGATTTGGCGCGTAGCTGGGAAGCTACAAAGTTGGATGGACGATTGCAAATGGATTGCATCACCTTCCTCATTGAAAACTCACCTGCATACCACAAAAACATAATGTTACAAAATGTTACAAACCGGGCCGGGTATCGCTCGTTACACCCCTTTAATTAAGGCAAAAAAGCCGCAAAAAAAAAAAAGACTTAGAAATATTTTTTGCAAAAATACGTTTTTTTGGAATTTTAAAATCCAGGAACCTTGTAAGGCAATGAAACAAACAAATTTCACCGCAGAGGCAAGGCATCCAGGGAAAGAAAACCGGAGTCTCTACTCTTCAAGCTACTCCTTTGCCGCCCGGCAAAAGACTCCTTTGCCTCCTTTTCCGCTAGGCAAAGGACTCCTCTTCCTCCCGGCGGCAAACCCCTTTTTTAAAAACACATTTTTCCCATTTTAAAAATCCAGGGACCTCTTAAGACGATGAAACAAACAGGTTTCATTAGCTAGTCTTATGGGGAACCTGGGAAAAATACTAGATTCTCCTTTAAATTAAACCTAACTACCCAAATGGCAAATACTGACAAACACTGGACGACCTCCGTAGTCCAGTGGCTAAGACTCTTGACTCACATTCCGGAGGTCGCGGGTTCGAACCCGGCATGCGCAAATAAATTTTATTTGATTAATTTGTGTTATTTCACAATTAATTCATTTAAAATAATATATAGTATATTTGCGGCATGTTCCAGAGTGGAAGATACTATTAGTATCGCCCTGGTGTAAGACCACCATTCAGAATTGAAACGTTGCTTGAAAATGGCTTTAGCCGTGTTTAGTGACCAGATCTGAATAGCCAGGTACTTCCCAACCTTCCCCTTCCCCACCTCCTTCCCCTCCCCACTACCTTCAGCCTCACAACATACCCCAATTGGGGATGCCATAGTCTCACTGGCTCCAGACGGGAGCAGTTGAGATTCTTGTGCGGTATTCACTGTAAAAAAAAAAAAAAAAAAAAAAAAAAAAAAAAAAAAAAAAAAAAAAAAAAAAAAAAAAAAAAAAAAAAAAAAAAAAAAACTACAAAAATATCGTAAACATGTGACAAATTCATCAAATTAAAAATCCTCTTGTACAACTTAGCTTCAAACATGCATTAGAATTAAGTAATCCGTCTTTATATGTAAAATGTACCCTGTATAATTATTTTTCGATTGTAAATTTAAGCGACCACTTTCGTGGGCGACACCGACAAAATAAAGTGTGACAGAAACGCCGCCCTATTTATAGTATTGGGCAAGGTCAAACCTCCCACCCCATTTTTGTACCACGTGACACGAATTACGTGGCATTTTGGGTATAAAAGGGACACCATTTTCAATAATAAATCAGTTCATCTCTACTCGACAAACTCATTTTACTACTTGTACCAACAAGTGTTTTTCTTCACCACCGCTGCCTTCCGCCTGTCTTCAGTCCTGGTGCCTACCTCTTCCAGACAAGCCGGCCCTACTCAGGGCAACCGCTAGGCGCCAGGCTCAGGCAGAAGAATAGGCACATCCAGTGTCCTTCACTCATCAGGCAGTGAGGTCAGGGTGCAGGGAGGTCAGCTCTTTATTATTTCTTACTCATTTCTTCATCTTCAGCGTGCACTAAAACCCGGTCCTTTTTTACAGTTCTTGTAAAGGCATTACGTCTGTTACAAGTGGTCCTTCGAGCCGGATCAGCTGCACGCCAGGATGTCACCACCCGCCCTACGATCGAAGAAGACAACCCAGCATGATGGGTCGCCTCCACCCCCACCTGCTGAGCTACAACCTGCCCCGGATGCTGGCCCTGAAGCCCTGGACGACACGCTTGATGCTACGCCCCGGCCTTCGCCCAGCACGACTCCAGAGACGGCAGGCTCCGCCAGCAGCGACGACGAGCCGCCGCCCTCCACATCTACGGAGGACACGGTGCGCCAGCTGCGACGACAGCTGCGTCATCAGAACAAGAAGATTGAACAGCTGATGGCAGCCCTGCAACCACCACAACATGCTGCATCAGGGCCTGCACAACCCGGTCCCGCAGGGCCTGCACAGTGCACAACCCGGTGTCGCAGGGCTGGCACAACCCGGTGCTTCAGGGCTGGCACAACCCGGTGCTTCAGGGCTGGCACAACTCGGCGCAGCACAACATAGCCGAGCCCCGCAGCCAAGCAGCCATGGACAGCAAACATGGATGCAGCCCGGTCCTTCCGGACCTGGTGGACCAGAGGTACGCATCACTGGCGCAGCCAGGGCCTGGAGGCCCAGCGCCACTGCCCCCTCGCTACAATGGGGGCCCCGGATGGATGCAACCTAAACCTTCCGGCCCCGTGCCGCCCGCACCTCTGCTCGACCAGAGGCAACGTGAAGCCGCACCGGAGAAGCCCGTCGGACCATATCCATCATCAGCACAGCCAGGGCGGCCAGGAGCCCCTGCGTCACCGCCCCCTTACTACAACCACGGGAGTCCAGTTTCGTACGCGCCCAGTGGACACATCCTGGGCCATCGCAGCCAGTACCACTGCACGAACAGGAGTACCGACTACCAGCGCAGCCAGATGATCAGCTTCCATCTGCTGCCAGTCCAAGCTCCGGCCTGCCGATATTCCCACCGCAACCAAGTGCGGACGAGACGGCCCGCCAAACCAGAGCCTGGATTCAGCAGACGGACAACCCCATGGCGCAGTTCACCTACGCGCTCACGGAGGCCATCAGAGCTTCAAGGGCTCAGGACAGCCCTCATCCCACAATTGAGGGTGACCCCCGGATGACGGCACTCATCGCCAGGCAGTCGATGGCCAAGGATCTTCCTACCTTCTCTGGTGACCCACTGGAGTGGCCCACCTGGAGGGCTCAATTCAACCAGTCGACTTCAACCTGCCGTATGACCCCAAGCGAGAACCTCATCCGACTGCAGCGGGCCCTCAAAGGGAAGGCCCGAGACGCCGTGTGTCCCCTCCTGATGGACCCCAATCAAGTGCCGGAGATACTGGACGTGCTGGAGCAGCGCTACGGAGGGACGACTTCGCTGGCTGCCTTGATGCTAGACAAGGCCAAGAAGCTCCCACAGATGACAGCAGAGGCATCACTGGAGGACATCGCAGACTTCTCTGGGACGGTGCAGAACTGCGAACGCCATCACCAAGTCGGGTATCACCAGGTCTACACCACGTCGCGAGCAGTCGTTTGCTACCGTCGAGCAATTCGGGCCACGAAACAGTGAAAGTTTGTCGCGAAAGTCACCACAATATGACAGTTCTCGTAAAATACCTACCAAAAGTTCGCGAAAGTCACCACAATATAACCGTTCGCGTAAAGTACAAAACGAAAGTGCGCGAAAGTCACCACAATATGACTCGAATAACGCTTGAAACGCGAACCCTAGCGACAGTAACAATCGCGACGGGTGCCTGCAATGCGGTGAAAGGGGTCATCTGCTCGGAGACTGCAGCGAGTTCGCCGGGAAAGATGTCAAGCTGCGCTGGGAAACAGTAAAAAGTTCCCGACTGTGCCGCGTGTGTTTGGAAAAACACATGACCAAAACGTGCAAGACCCGAGACTGGTGCGGTATCGGAGATTGTCGCGCTCCCCACCACAAGCTGCTTCACGACCCAACGTACGTGAGACAAACCACAACAGCCGACGTCCACCACATGTGACGCCAGACCGACGGCGCCGTACTCAAGGTGGTGCCAGTGGTGCTGACAGGCCCTGCGCAGCAGATCTCCGCATACGCGCTGCTGGACGAGGGATCAACCATCACATTAATTGACGCCATCCCAGCAGAGCAGATTGGCGCTACTGGACCCTGTAACAGGTACTGCGCAAAGTAGGTACTGTTTATTGTCTATGCATTATTTTTTTTCTTTTTTAACTTTATTGGTTGGCCAAACTGGAAGGAGACCGGAAACGTCATTCGGGGAATCATGGCGGAAGACATTACGTAGTTTTTGGTGCTAGAGGAGTTTTTTTCGGGGCGATTGGGATTGTTAAGTGATATACTAGTACTATGCAGCCTAGAAAGATTATTTTTATACGTTATGTGAGTGTGTGACGACTCAAATGGCATTGAAGCCTATTTATTTTGTTTAATCCCTCGCCGGATGCCGTGAGATAGTTTTATCCGCGTGCTGAAATCAATTTAGATCGGAATCAACGGGTGATGTATTGCCCGCAAGGATTCTTTTGCTGGTGATTCCTTTGGCCGGTGAGATATGCTCATGCCGCCTGATGGGTGAGAATCTGCTGTGCCTGTTTTGTTGGGTGGATTTCCTTTATTAATGGAGCGGCTCCTAGACTCTGGTTGGACCCGCCAATATTCCTTTGCTGTTCCTTTGGCCGGTGAGATTTGCTCATGCCGCCTGATGGGTGAGAATCTGCTGTGCCTGTTTTGTTGGGAGGACTCCCTTTAACCAAGCGGCCCCATGACATGCTGGACGGTGTTTTGGGGATTGCTGTTGTCGATTGGAGGAGAATCACGACGACGGGACGTACGCGGTATTAATAACTAACCGTAATTTTTGTTAACTCTCTCTCTCCAAATCTATTGATAGATGCTAAAGGTATTTATGATTTTTTGTTAGGCTTTCTTTGGTACTATTTCCCTTGCAAAGTGCAATAAAGTTTCTTTTAAATTTCACTAGTAAAATAGGTGCTTCATTTATATGCATGACCTCAAATCCCAATCTCCACCATCCTGAGAAGGATGTTCTTTTTGCTCTGAGAAGATAAGCTGTCGGATGACAAAGGTATGCTACCTACATAAGATTCTATTACATTTGCGCCCAACGAAAGAGTTTTTTTTTAAGTATATTAAACAGGTGCTCGGAAGGGTATTTTCAGATCATGCGTATATCTGTAAGAATGCTCTTATTTAATGTTATGTTATTTGTCTGCATTTTACGTTGTATTTTTGGCGAACCATCAGTGTGGGTATTTTTGTAAACATTACATTTTGACAGCCATTTGATGTGTTGCCATATAAAAAAAATGTGCGTGATAATATTTTGTTTCTCACAAAATGTAAATTGTTATCAGTGACAGCTTGAATAATTTATGGGGAAAATATTTTCTCTTTTCTGGCAATACTGGATGTGAGTGTCAGCTGTTAAAAAAATTATTTTGTTTTGAACTCGCAAATAAGGAGATACGTTTTATTGTGTAAAGGTATTTATACATTATGAATTTATCTAATTAAATAGCTCTTATTAATACACATTATTTCTTTAAAATACCTTTATTCATAAACTGGTATTTCATATTTTTTAAACAAACGTATATAATATATTAAAAATAAAGTGACAACTTGAACGTAATGCCACAATCAGTACTTCCCATTTGATTTGGCGGATCAGCGTACGTTTTTTCTCCGTGCGTAAATAAAACAAAGCGTGCCAAGAATTTTACACAAAACGATAAGATGAGGCTTGAAGAGCTCATCACAGCATCGCAGATACTCTTATCAAAGTCAACGGGAGGTCCCAATTACCTATTGAATACAAGGTAAAAGGATGCCGCTTGGAACCAAATTTTATCACAATTTAACAGCGGGAGCTCATCTCAACGGTATGTGATTTATCTTATATAATATTGTGTATTTTTCAAATTCAGATGAAATTAACAAGCTGATAAAATTGACTGTCATTTTGTCCCTCAATTCTGTTTCGTACCTCGTGTTTTGAAAGCAAATGGTATGGGCACGTTCGAAAGAAAATATATTATGATGCAAATATGAATGGTAGAAGTCGGGGATGCCCGAAGAAGACATGGCACGATCAAGTGAACCAGATACTTGAGTCGGGCCATGTCAAGAGTCATAGTAACCAAAGTGAGTGTGAGACGATGCTTTAATGTCAACGAGGTCAAATTGTTTCTTCCAATCTTTTAAATCATTGAAGATCCCTCGTGGCTCTCAAAAAAGCATGGGACAATTTAAAAAGAGAAGCCCGAATGCAAAGAGCAAGCGTCCGTTACCATATATTTGGTACTGGGGGAGGGCCCAGCCAAGATGTTGAGGACCCTGTACTGCTGAAGGTCGAAGCAGCACTTGGAATAAGTTCTTCCGGACTGGGAAGCCAGTAAGTTTATATTTTATTTTTTTATTTTTAACGCCCTTTTATTGGCCATTACATAAGAATATTAAAAATTATATAGTATTATACATAAATGAACTGCCTCAGTAATAATCAGATGTGGTGGTTAGTACCAGAATTTCTGCACTGGAATAAATCCTGACTTGTAGTATAAAGATGGTTTGTGCATGTAGAGCGAATGAATGAAGAAAGTAGTGTAAGAAGAATATGATGCAAATGTGAATAGTAGAAGAAGTCAGGAATGTCCGAGGAAGACACGGCACGATCAAGTGAATCAGATACTTGAGACGGGCCATGTCAAGAGTCAGAATAATAGAAGAGTATGTATGAGACGATGTATGAATGTGAATGAGGCAAAGAGTTTAAGATTAAGGACCAAGCTGTTTGGCGGTCTGGTTAGTTTCTGGAGAAAAGGCGTGATGGTTAGTTAGTTTTGTAGTATTACGTAGTGGAATCTGAAAGCTTATCAATGCATTGTAGTTCAACAAAATAGCTGGATTGCGTATGGGAACGTACCCATACTACGTGACCAACTTTTTGCAATTTTTAACCCCCGGCGAGGGTGGGTTCTCAGCCCCACCATAGTCTCCGGAGCCCCATTTACAACACTGGACGCCAAATCGTGGGTACATTTTAACTGCTATGTTTTACGACCACAGACACCCGCCGTGATTGTTTTTACGATCGCAGCAACCTACATAAACACACAGATAATCTTGAAATACATAAATATATAACCCTGATAGGCATGAAAAAACATTACTATCTTGTCAATTGTATTGTATGAAAGTGTGAGGCTCCTAAAACGATTAAGCAAATATATACAATGTCGACAACAAAAACAAAACAATTTGGCATGGCAACGATGGCAATTATGCTCAAACATCATGAAAAAGGATACAAACAATAAGAAGAAGAACATAAGCAATACTCGTCATTAGTTCTGACAAGAGTATTCGACACAAGGTGGTGTGCAAGGGCCGATGCGATTAAGGCTTTGTCGAAAGGTTACAATAGTTTCCAGAAGGCTTTGCAATCTATTGCTGGAGATGAGACTCGGATATCACAAGTGATTCACGAGACCAGATGTCCATTAAAGGGCTTATTCTGGGCTGCCATACTAGATAGAATCAATGGTGTCAGTATTTCACTACAAAAAACCAATATTTAACTTTGAACGGCAGTCGATCTTTTAAAATCACTTTTAGATTTTTTTACTTTCACAGCGAGAATTATTTGACGATTACTAGATGAAGGCAAATCAGAAAACTGATACCCAATACAGTGATGAAAATCAGCTTGTGCGAAAAAGGAAAAGACATCACGGTGACGGATCTGCAGAAGAAAAGAGAAGTTAAAAATTGAAACTTATTTGCCTATACTAGAAATGCTGTGTACAGAATTGCCGTGGCGACTAGACACTTACAGGGAAATTAATTATCTGCTTGAATTTCTTACAGATTTCTCAACAAAGTCCAACGATGAAATTAGAGAGGCTTGTACAAAGTTCAGGGAATGTTAATCCGAGGACATTGAGCAGGAGTTTATAGACGATACAGTGCAGTGTAAGTACTTCATCATATAATAAAAAAATAATATTTGGCTAATTTATATAACGCCGTTTTTGTGTGAAAAATCACCTCGAGGGCGCTCTAACAATTAGATGACAGAGATAAAAAGACAAAAGATAACCTACTGAGGATGTTTCAACGATTTTGTGTCTAAAAAATTATTATACAGCATTACTTAGTATGAGTGGGGGTGTGATTGTAGGTGCCGTGTGTGATTTTTAATGGCATTAGTTTTGTTTTTTTCTATTTTGCTTTTATTTCAAATTACATGTTTAAAATATAAATGTTGTACAAGCATTAGTGTGCACTACAATACGGCGATGAAGATACGCCATCACACTAGAAAAAAAAAAAAAATTGACAGATAAATTATGAATAAAATTATGTCGTGGTAGAAAAAAATTTTTTTTGGAAGTTAGAAAAGGGTAAGTTTAAATGCATGCGCTACACCGCGAACCCAATCGAATGGTCGATTGTTTTACTTTCGACGTAACTTGCTGGATCACAAGGCTATCCTGCTTATAAACCATATGCGTGCCAGAGCGCTTGTGTACTTTGAAGACCACCAACAGGATGACTGGCCCCCGTACAATCAAGTACACTTGGAATTTAGAGATTACAACTTTCTTCAAGGAGATTTGACTCAAAATCGTTCATAGGTTGGAGAGACAATAAAGCATGTTTTTCCCACGGCCCTTTTCAAGATGATTTCGCTCACCGCTGTTGGCTCTGGTCCCAGTGACCAGTGGCGCACTAAATTAAATTTAAAGCTCACAGCTACGAAGAACTCAACTTACTAAACCTTTATCGCATTATAACAATGTACGGCTTTTGTCGGTAACACTGGGCCAAGGACCTTTTAGGATATAAAATTATTATTGGTGACAATCTTTCAAACAATTTATATACCTGTTATTTGGAATTGCCAAAAACATGAAAAAAGTATGGTTTTCTATATCCAAATATGAAATTTATCTTAATGATAAAACATCTCTAGGAGCAGCGGCGGATAAACTAATTTTTTTTTTACTGACAGTATAACCATATTGCACTGTAAACTGGGATTCAAAACATTCTTTCTAGATTTGTACGTGCACTTTGATGCCATTGAAGACAGGTGGATAAATAAATTTAAACAGAGTTAGTTTGCTTCAAACAAAGGGAGACAGATATTTCCAATTTGTTCACCGTACATATGCGGGGTACCTTCAAGATAGGTGGCTAAATAAATTAAACAGAGTTGGTTTGCTTCAAACAAAGGGAGACGGAGATTTCCAATTTGTTCACCGTACATATGCGGGGTACCTTCAAGATAGGTGGCTAAATAAATTAAACAGAGTTGGTTTGCTTCAAACAAAGGGAGACGGAGATTTCCAATTTGTTCACCGTACATACGCAGAGTATTGCTGTGCACAAATATTTGTCCGCTTGCTCAATCAACCTAAAAGTTTTTCCAGGTATGAACTGTTCAAGGGTATTTATTAATGTGCTATTAAATGACACAGCCCCAAGCTTCATCCGGACAGTAAGGTCATCAGATTATTTATGAATGTGCTATTAAATGACAGCCCCAAATCCTGCGTCGTCCGGACAGTAAGATCATCAGGGGGCCTAGTCACAATGCACGTTTGCACAAACAGCACGTTTGCGAAACTTGGTCGAAATCTTTTAAGTTATCACAAATGGCTAAAAATGGTAGTCAGTAACTATTTGGATAACGTTTAGTCTATTGGGGCGTCATTTGAGCGTCAGGCGTTAAGATAACTTAAAACTCTACGCAAAAAATGTAAAATGTCTATGAATTTTTTCTGACAGACGGCTTTACCGGCTTTCGCTTTTGAACTGTGTGATGTAGAGTAATTAAGTATTTCATATGGAAAGAATACGATAGATGGCGGTAAGCATGTAGCTTGCACCATAGCTCGCCAGATGGCATTGGCGTACAAGAAGCAGTCTCAGAGATATACTTTGCGAGCTCCCGTGGCAAGGCTCCAGAGATTTACCTACCCCCGAATAGTAAACAGACGTAGCTAACCAGCTAGGTTATTCCAGTAAATAAACACTTTTATATTCAAAGAACCTTATTTAATAATTACTATCTGCCGAGGAAAGGGCAGACATAACAATTGGCGCAGCCGTATAAGTATAATTGTGTGAAAGTTACGCGTGCGAATAACAATTGGTGCTGGACACGGAGGACTAAGTCACTGCTGGAGTGACTTGCAGTTTTGGCAAGGAATCGGAAGAGATTCTGCTCGAGATTAAGGAGCATTTGGTTCCGTGGCTACGGGCTGAATAAGAAGATTTTTGTTTTAGGAACAGAAGTGAAATACCGCAAGGAGGCGATCTGGTTGTGGATCATTGGATTAATCAGAAGTTTCAAGGTCAAAACGGATCATTGGATTAATAGTTTCAAGGACGAATCTGTGGATCATTGGATTAATCAATTAATCAGAAGACAAGGATAAAACCCAGAGGGAGACCAGAAGAGTTCCTGAGATAAGTATTTTTGATTCTTTGAGAGGGATTATTTGTTATTGTTTTCTTGTTGATTTTTCTTTGCCGATTTATTTGTTGGGAGTTATGGAATCGGGTAGAATACCACCGTTTTGCCATCTCTCCGGAGACTGGGGGTTGTTTCGACTTCGGATAGAGCAATTTTTCGTGATCCATGATGACAAAGCGTCTGTGGAGAAAAAACGGGCTTTTTTATTGAATCTCCTAGAATCAGAAACGTTGACCTTACTAATTAATCTGTGTTTTCCAAGTAAAGTAACGGACTTATCTTTTGATAAACTTTTAGCGCTTCTCGACAAACATTGTAACAAAAATCGTTCAGTTTTTAAAGAACGGGAGAATTTTTTTTTAGCAAGACAACAACAAGGCGAGACGATAAAAGATTTCGCGGTTAGACTTCGTTCTTTAGCAACGTATTGTCAATTCGAAACGAGGCTTGAAAAAAATCTTATAGACATGTTTGCAATCGGGTTGTTACCGGGACGCGCGAAGGAGAAAATTTTCGTAGAAGGGCAAACGTTGTCGTTTAATGAAATAGAAGGACTTGCAGTTAGTATGTCAACTTTGGATAGTGCTAATACAGTAAAATCAGAAGTAAACCTAGTAAAGAAACGAGTTACTAGCGATGGGGTCAAGCGAGATCAGCGTAGGGAACGATCGACGAGCCCCAAGGGTAGTTTTAACACGAAACCAGCTTATAGGTTAGGATCAAATTCAGGTACGAATTTTAGATCACCCGTGGGTAGTGTTAAAAAACAGTGTTTTATTTGCAAAAGGAATGATCATCTATCGTTTGATTGTAAATTTCGTAATGCGAAATGTTTTAAATGTAAGGGCGTTGGGCATTTACAGAAATTCTGCAAGAATAATCCTATAAATCCCATTTTTGAAAATCACAGGGATAGTAAAGTTTTAGTTGCGTCAATTAGTCCGATTACTGCTGAAATTGAAATTAATAACAAGAAGTTTACGGCAATGATTGATTCCGGTTCATCTTTATGTGTGATGTGTGATGCCGGAGGGTATTTTTAAACGACATTTTAGTTCAATCATTTTGTCACAAGACAAGCGGATTATTTCAGGTTATGGAAATAATCGTTTAAAAGTCGTAGGAAAGGCGATTTTTGATGTGAAATTTAAGGGTAGGAACAAAAATATTAATTTTATTGTGGTAATAAAAGGAACAGAATTAATTGTGGGAAGAGATTTTATGGAATGTTTCGATCTTGGGATAACTTCTCAGGAGACAATTAATTTAGTGACGCCGCAAATGAGGAATGGAGAAAGGTTTATTCAAGATTACCCGGAAGTTTTTTCTAACTAGTTGGGTAAATTTTAAAAAAAAAAAATTTAGTTTTTTTTGTTTTTGTATTTTTTCTTGTGGTTTGTAAATTTTTTTGGTGTCTTTTATAGTGAATAAAGACGCGGGTCCAAAATTTTTTTTTTTTCAATGCTAGGCCGATCCTATTAACAATAAAATTAAGTTGAGTCTGAATTAAAGTCAATAGTAAAAGACGGAATAAATTCTTCGCTTAATTAGTGGGGAGTTTGCTTCCCCGAGAGTACCATTAAGTAGGAGGAAGGGTGATATCATTTTGATATTAGAGTTGTTTGTACATGGCGTTACTTAACAACTTCACCGATCATATTTGTTTGTAGAATTTGTTTGTACATGACGATACTTACAAGCTACCCGATCTCGTTCGTATTAGAATTTGTAGTACATGGCGTTACTCACAAATTATGCGTTCATTTTTTTTTTATTTTGGAAATTTTAGCTTTTTGTACATGGCGTTACTTAAGTGATAATTTCAAGATACCCGTAGCTTACGTTGGTACATGGCGATACCTTCGAGCTTTAGCTATAGGATTGGGGTTGAACAAATTTTTTCGGTTTGGTACGGAAGAGAATGACATTATGGGGATTATGGGTAGACATTTTGTCATTGATGAGGATTTTAGGGGAACACAAAAATATTCCAGTTTTGGCGGCTAACAGATTGCAGCGTTATGGCATTATATTAGCCGGATTTGCGTATAAGGTAGAATTTGTTAAGTCATGTCATAATCATGCGGATTTTCTATCTCGGCTTCCGGTAGAAAATTCTCAAGAAGAATTTGAAGATGATTATGGATCAGATTTTGTGTGTTATGTAGATAAATGCGAGCACATAGATATCAAGCTCATTTCCACAGCTATAGAGACAGACACGGTTATTCAGGAAGTTTTAACGGGTTTGCGTAAGGGCTGGCCAAAACGAGTTGGTCGAGACGATGTACTGTGGAGATTCTGGGTTAAGAGAAACGAAATGTCCATAGTCAAGGATTGCCTTTTCTGGCAACATAGAATTGTCATTCCGAGTTCCTTACAAGAACATGTGCTAGAGTTATTACACAGATCTCATTTAGGAATAGTTAAAATGAAGGGCCTAGCAAAAGCTTATTTTTGGTGGCCGTCACTGAACAATGACATTGAAAAAATGGTTCTAAAATGTGATGATTGCGCGGCTATGAGGCCGGCACCTTCTAAGAGTCATTTGTCGGTGTGGCCGAACCCTGGGGCAACTTGGAGTAGGGTGCATGTAGACTACTGCGGACCGGTAGCAGGAAAAATGTTTCTTGTAATTTGTGACGCTTTTTCCAAGTGGATCGATTGCTTAGAGGTTCCAAGGGCGGATTCGTTTAACACGATTAAGGAATTGAGAAGAATTTTCTCTAATTTTGGTAACCCTGATTGCATAGTTTCGGATAATGGAACAGCATTTTCTAGTGTAGAGTTTAAAGAATTTCTTAAAGAGAATAACATAGAATTTTTAAATTCACCGGTAAAATTCCCTCAGTGTAATGGACAAGCTGAAAATTCAGTTAGAACGGTAAAAAATTTTTTAAAAAAAATTATGGTTAGGAATAATTTTCCAGTAAATTATGTAAGTAGATTATGTGATTTTTTATCTGATTATCGAAATTCGCCACATTGCACAACGGGATTAGAACCGGCAGTCTTGATGTTTGGTAGGAGACTGAAATCAACTTTCAGTAGTTTAATTCCTAAAACCACTCAGGAAGATGTGTCAGAACAGAGAAAAATAGCTAACGATAATATAAAAAGGAGTCAAGATAATCAAATAAGGAATTATGGGGGCGTAAAAATTAGGAATTTACATGTTGGTCAAAAGTGTCTGGTCAAGGACTTCCGTCAGGTGAATAAAGTTGGTTGGGTTAGAGGTATTGTAGAAAGGAAAGTGGGTAAAAAAGTTTATATCGTTAGGATCTGTGGTACTCCGTTGACTTGGAAGAGACATATTGATCAGTTAAAGAGTTTATCTGTGAGATGGGAAGAGGAGAGTGAAGATAATAACCCACCCACCGCGTCTGAGGTCACGAAATGCGCTTCAGACGAGTTGGGGACCTCAGCTTTGTTGAAGGGGCTAACGTGGAGTTCTCTTGATTTCAGATTACCAGCGGATGATCGAGAGCAAACTACTCAACTAAGACCTTGGGAAGGAAGGCTCCGTTCAAGGCGTTCATAAAGGTCCCTCCCAGAGAAACAGAAATATTTAAGTTGAAATATTTAAAATCATGTCTATGTTTGGTTGAATTTAGAGTATAAAATCATGTATAAATGAAATATTTAAAATCCTATTTTTTTTGTCAAATTGTATAACTTCTTTGAAAAGAACATGTCTTGTATTTATTGTAGCCAGGGCTTGAGGTTAGGTGGGGGAGGGTGTGATGTAGAGTAATTAAGTATTTCATATGGAAAGAATACGATAGATGGCGGTAAGCATGTAGCTTGCACCATAGCTCGCCAGATGGCATTGGCGTACAAGAAGCAGTCTCAGAGATATACTTTGCGAGCTCCCGTGGCAAGGCTCCAGAGATTTACCTACCCCCGAATAGTAAACAGACGTAGCTAACCAGCTAGGTTATTCCAGTAAATAAACACTTTTATATTCAAAGAACCTTATTTAATAATTACTATCTGCCGAGGAAAGGGCAGACATAACAGAACTGTTTTAAGTTTCAAGTTTACAGATTTATTCTAAAACAAACAACGATGACCGTAGGTTATGTAATTATTTATTATTTTATTTTGTATTTGTTTACATTAATAAATATATTTTGTAAGAGATGGGGCAAACTGAAGGTGGAAAGCGTACAGTTCGACCTCTTACCCCACTCGAAGAGAAAGTGATGGCCATAATGGGGAGAAAGCCTATTAACGGACTACCTGGAAGGGAGACTCCTTTTCAGATTGTATGTTTCAGATCATATTCATGCACAAATATATTTTAATATAGATGGTGAAAACCTAATAGACAGTTTGTTATTTGTTCCCAGATAGCAAACTTGGAAAATGCTGAGGTTCGCAGTGCAACACCTGAGCCCAGTGGAGATTCCTCCGGTAACACCTGGGCCGTCTGGCATTAAGAGAATGGCCACACCCAACTGTGAGACAGACTGTGTAAGTACTTACACTGAAATATCTTGGTGTGCATGGGAGAATGATGCCATGAAAAGAGTTAGGCCGGGTTCCCACTACGCCGGACCGACAGATCTGCCGTGCCGCTAAAACTGCCGGAAGGGCTAGTGATAGAAGGATTATGAGTAATGTATTTCTTTGAATGAACATCCTGAAGCCTAAATATCTGAAAAAAAAGTACCTTTTGTTACTACATTATTACTTTATACGTCATCAATAAACAAATTCTATTCTATTATGATATTTTTTTATTGATTTCAGGAAAACTGGTTTTAACTAAATGGAATAATATACGAGATTCATGGCTTAAGACAGTAAAGAAACGGATAAAAGAAAAATTGATAATAAAGAGGTAAATGACAAGATGGTAAAGTTTTTGGACTCCAGAAAAAGAAAATCATCATCTGTCTTTTTTCAAAGGCATTATACCAATCTTGAACTCTTTAACTATCGAAGAGACTTAAAAATTTCAAGCTAGCCTATTCACGTAAAGAAATTTTGCCTTTTTTAAGATAGCACTACAACACAACAATTTCGTAGTCCATTGTGCGCACAGGTCCAAATTCAACTGAGGTGAGTACTTGACTGTCCGATTTTCTTGTCGGATCTGGTGTAATGTGAACACTCTGTCCGGTGTCCGGTTTCCGGCAGATCTACCGGTCCGGCGTAGTGGGAAGCCGGCCTAAGGCTTAGTTCAGACACGGCGGAATCCGCGCGGACGCAAACCGCACGGATCGACAGCACGGAGGTTAATTATATGGCATCGTACTAGAACGTTCATACAATACCACGCGGACCACGCATCCGTGCAGTAGCCACCACTCGACCGCCAGAAAATGCATTTGCGCGGACGCCACGCGGATCTATTACTATGACGTGCCTTCGGCGCGTTCAGTTGCTCCGCGAAATCCGCGCGTATCGGACGTGTGACAACGTGGGATCGCTTCGACACCGAATTATAAATTGAAGTGGAAAAACGACCAGCTTTGTGGGACATCAGTGTGCAGAGTATTCTAATAAAATTGCCAAAAATGGAGCTTGGCAGGAGCTCAGTGGATGTCACCCTACCCCACTCCTCATGCTCACCACGCGTGTCTGAACATTTTCAATCCTCGCGGATGGGAATCACGCGGTCTGGAAGAGTCTGAACTGTTCCCAACAGTTCAGTCTCTTGTGCCAGGAGACTATGACATTCCCCATTTTAGTATTCTAGTCAGCAAACTCGGATACAGCCATTTTAAATAAGGTTTCAATTCTGAATGGTGGTCTTACCAGGACCCTTAGTCACTAAATTTCCGTTTCACAAACCTGAAACCCGGCCGTTTGGCAAAACATAACCCACTTGGCAGAAAATGATAGTCTGTAACTCCATTGTTGGGGTTTGGTTTATTCTGGCGTCAGCTGCAGCGTCGAAGTTTCAACTCTATGCTAAACCTGAGATTGTCTTTGGGCTGTTTGAACTACAAACGTCAAATCAAAAATCAATGTAAATGTCCGTTGGAATTTTTTCTACAATGAACGTAAGTTATATGAATTTTGATTGCTTATGTTGTTACATAAGTTATATAAATATTGTTTGTTTATGTTTTTAAACATATTTCGTAAGATATCGCGAACTTTCCAAAAAGTATTTAGTTTATAAAGACATTATAACCTCAAATTCACTTGAATGATTGATTTAAGAGTACATACATAATTGTTATTTGTAGATTTCTTTTCAGTTAATAACAACTCAGATAGGTATTTTTGATTTAGTCATAATATTGTAGTCCAGTAACTTTGTCGCCTGAAAGTATGGGGTAGTATGTGTCAAATCCGGTAGTTCTGATTTTTTGCAGACTTGTTTATGATGTTGGCCTTATGAATAAATCAAGTTTGTGACCTCGAGCGGATTATAACCCTAAAGGACTAGTTTTTGAAAAAACTTCTTTTTGGTCATTTTTAAAGTAGATGGTTGCGCCAGTTTGGATTTGAATTATTGTTTGTCTATGGTATAGTAACTGAGTAACTGTTTTTTTCCCTTATTCCAATTCCTACCTATATCAAATGCCAAAACAGCTTTGTTCGCTTTTGCGCCTAAGTAGTGTTGTCACACAAAACTCTGACCGCCTGTGATTTACACAAAGATTCATTCCTGCTATTGTATTTTGATCCGCCGCTTTAAAACAATGTATTTTTTCACAACAAGAGTATTCTTGCTTGTAGATTCTCGCAATGCGATGTTGTGAAATATCTTTATTGATACGATACGATATTGAAATGCCCGCAGCAGTTCAATTTGTGAATTGTTCATTTTTTCATTCTTGCCGCGGCTGCAAACAGCAGCTGTGTTTTTCTGTTTGTGAATTGTGAACCCGCAACGTGAACCTTTGTGAAGCATTTACGAGTACTTGTGTATTGTGAACTGTTAACTGTTATAAGTTATAAGAGAATAAACCAGTGGCCTGAGATTGACTATAGAGCGTGCAGTTTGGTAAGTTTTGGCACCTCATTTTTTAACCCTTCCTTCATGAGCAGTTATTCAGTGAATTGTTTATTTATTTACCACACACGCATCGCTCTCGCTTTGCGAACGGATTCGAGTTTAGAACAGCCGCAACCAGTAAACTAAATTTGCTACAATATGATACTAGAATCGTCTCTGTAGACCCAATAGTTTCAGAGATTAAGCCTTTCAATGGGATGTTAAAAAAGAAAATGAGAAGTGTAAACGATGATGTGGCAGAACATTAGGAACAAAATCATCAGTTTCCCATTCGAAAGCTGGTAGAGATTCGTCAATAATGGAAGACATATCTTGTTCTTCCTCACTAATGTCGAAATCAAGATCACTGTCATCCGACTCAGCAGTGCGGCCAGCTTCATCCATGAACTCTTCAAGCAGCTGGTCATCACCAGACATACTTCGAGCATCTTCCATAGTTGGCTGTAGAATATCACACACGGGTGTAATAAAAATTCTCATTACACAAACAGAGCACACTTTGTAAAATATCCCTCCAAAATCGTATAAAAAAACACAAACAGAGCACACTTTATGCACTAAAAACATACACTTCCTCGCACAAGTAAAAATGATATTTATAATTCAGAAACGAACTAAAAAATCAATATTCCAATGGCAAAATATATGTAAAGCTGCAAAACCACGTGAAACTACCGATGAACACGACATAGAGCTCTGTAAAAGCGGTAACCCTACACATGCGACACATATTGAATGTCAAAAGAAGCTTCAATCAAATCGATCGATTTACTGTCGATATTATCCTGGAACTGTTGTATTATATTAGTTCTTCATGATTCTCATAGATGTCACCGTGGGTTCAATATTTTCAATTTGTCTAAATAGTTGAGTTTGACACGAAAAATCGTCATTTAGAAGAGCTTGTTGACACGCTATTTTTGTATGGCCGGCCTCCTGAGCACGGGTACTAAAGAGCGTGTAAACAAGCTTAAGGCACATAAGGGGTTAATATACATTGCAGATTTGTGACTCCAATCTTAAATTAATTGGTATATATATATTGGTGCGAGATACGGAGGTGCATCACACAATGCCCATGTTTGGCGGATGATGGCTATAAAACCTCCATTGGAAGAAGCTAGAAATCGAGAAACTTTCTGACTTTTGGGTAAACTTCTTTTATATTTAAAGTGATCAATATACCTACAATGTTTTATTGTATTTGTTTAAATGTATGCGTGTGTTCCATATAATGTTTCAGGAAATTCAGCATTTCCACTAAGACCGTGCATGATGACTCCTATTTTGAATGCATTACCGGGATCACTAGAAGAAAATTATACTAAGATGCAATGCAGAGTGCGAAATTGCATTGAACGTTGTTTTGGGGTGTTAAAAGCAAGATGTCGATGTTTATTGAAGCATTGTGCCTTGCATTACACACCAAAAATGGCACTAAAGATATCTAATGCGTGTGCTGTTCTTCACAACATAGCTGTTGAAGCCCACATGCCAGAACCAGAAAATCCGATTATTGAAGATGATCCTGCAGAAGTGGTTAATATTATCAATCAACCCGAAGATCTGCTTACGCAAGGTCGGCTAACTCAACGTATGCTTGTTCAACTCTCAATCACCAAATTTAATCATCAGTTTGTTCCTAAAATAAATTAGTTCAGTGGCTCGAGATCCGGAGCAAACATAGAAAATGTTGGAAACAGAGAAGTAGATTTCTTCAAACTTTTCATGACGCTTATGAATTTTATTGCAAACGATACAAATAAGCAGAATCAGTATGTGAAATCTAAATGCAATGAATTAAGTTGGAGGTTGAAAAAATGGACCAATGTCACAATCAAAGAATTATACATTTTTTTGGCTTTGTGTAACTTGATGGCCTGTAATTCCAGGAATAAGATTCAAGATCACCGGTCTACAGATATCTTACTGCATTCGCCCATATATTCAGATACAATGTCACGAAATCGATTTCAAATGATTCTTCGTATGCTTCACTTTTGTGACAATACTCAACAACCAGGGGGGGACAAGATATTCAAAGTTAGATTCATTGTTATTTCAAAAAAAAAATTGGAGAATACATGTATCCTTACATGAATATATGCATTGATGAAAGTTTGCTGCTGTTCAAAGGAAGACTATCATTCCGTCAATATATTCTATCAAAATCTAGCCGGTTTGGGATAAAATATTTTATGATGTGTGACTGTGCAACAGGATAAGTTTTAAATTTCATTGTTTATACTTGTTTACATCGGTATTTCAGTATAGTTATGACCCTCATTGAGCCATATTTGGATCGGGGACATACATTATACATTGATAATTGGTACAGTAGTCCAGTCTCAGTAGATTTTATTTCAAAAACTCCATGACCGGAAAACAAATGCATGTGGTACCGTAAGAAGAAACTGAAAAGGAATGCCAAAGATGACTGAAAAACTAAAAAAGGTGGAAATGAAAGCTTTTCATACAGACACTATTTCTGCACAAATCTGGAAGGATAAAAGGGAGGTATCTTTGCTGACAACTCTTCATCCAGCTCTTCTAACCGATACAGGCAAAAAGACTTTATTTACAGGTGCCTCGGAGACATACACAAGTCGATGGTTTGCCTATGATGCGTTAAAGTTCTTAGACGACCGTAACAAACCGAGAAACAGAATGAGCTTGGTAAGTAAAGACTGGTAAAGTGTTATGAAGTGGTGTTAACTCTTATTTAAAGTTATTGTTTTTCTAACACCTCTTCACAACAAGAACCATTGTTGTTTTAATTTTCGTAAAGTAATTAAGAGCACGGGCGGGCAACACAGAGACAGCCGGGAATCTATGGTTTCCGGCTCCGTTTTGTTTTTTTCACTCTGGAATCGTTTCACCGACCAGCAATCGTTGAAATGTTGGCACAGTCAATTAATTATAATTTACATTAAAACCCAGACGGGTGAATGTATAGGAAATGTGAGAATAGTGTTTCCACAATGATGGGTGAAGTTTCAACCGAATAAATATAAAGTTTAATCGAGTGTTGTGCCAGATTAAATGACCGCAAAGGTCCGCGCGTGCAATGTAATATTAAATGATTTACTACCGCGAATCGTTGCCATCGCGCGATGTTGTGAAACCGCGCATTCTGCCAAGGAACGCGCGCTCTGGACTGCACCAGCCAAGGCCATCCGCCCGTGGAGCTCCCACATTGTCATGGATGGGAACTCAATGCGCTGAGATCAGCCACCCTGTGCTGGAGACGCTGGACCTGTCTCCAGGGCACCCTTTCCGGACGGAGATCCTGATGGTTCCAGCTGGGTCTGACGAGATCGGATCCTCACCGGTTTGATGGAGGCTTCCAGCTCACACCCGCTCACACACGGTTATATAGATGTTAGTTAGCTTAGATAGAATTTAAACCATCGACCGATCCCTGGGGGTAAGTTTAATTTAAACATAATTGTATTTCTGTTAATATGATCAATATATTCTACACTATATTTTTCTGAACATCATCTTTCAATTAACACCCAAACCATCATATCATGCATACCATTGTGCCCACGCTCAGAGATTGTGTCATGCTCTCCTACATCCAGAACATTACTCGGGAACCGAGTATTGGCGCGCAGGATTCTGCAAAGTTCCGGATGGTATGTTATTTGAACACCCACACAAACTGTGTTTATATTTGGCAAATAGCCCACATAAGAAACTACCTAACAAGCTACCTAACAAAAGGTAGTGGCTCTGTGAAGATTGGTTAGATTTTTTTCTCATGAATATCTGTGTTGTCAAGGAATCTTCCCTTCTTTCATAAAATAATCAGAGAGTTCATCGCTCAACACATTTAAATGTGCAGGTGATCGTCGAGGAATATTTCTTATAGGCAGCAGTAATCTCATGTCTTCATTATTTTGCCTCCATGTTTCTTCATTCATACCTTCTTTTTCAGCGTCAATTAATCCTGATTAAAATATGTAGTTCTAGAGTGAGTGACGTCTCAAATAATTATGTAAACGAACAATTCCCGTAACTACTAGCTCAGCTTTATCAGGCTGTAAAAGCATTGGTTTCCTAAGAACTCTAAACACGGACGATATGATACCAAATGCATTTTCAAGTGTTCTTCTAGCTCTGCTTAGTCTGTAATTGAATACTCTCTTTGAAGTGCCTTTTGGATGTGTCCCAGCATATGGTTTCATCAGATTTTCACTTAAAGCAAAGGCACTATCCCCCACAAAGTATGGTATTGGGATATGTCTTTCTGGGAGTGGATGAGGTGATGGAAGGTTTATTGATCGATTTTCTATCATATCGTAAAGTTTTGTATCCTTGAAGACACCGCCGTCTAGATCCTTCCTTGGCATCCCACGTCTACAAATACAAAATTATCGTCAAATCGGCGTCAATCAAAGCAAAAAGAACGATGCTAAAGAAGTGTTTATAGTTGTAGAATTCGGTTCCACTTTTGATAGGTGCTTCAAGCACAACGTGTTTTCCGTCCAATGCCCCTAAACAGTGTGGAAAATTCCACATCTCTTCAAACTGTTTGCTTATGTTCAACCATATTTCTTCTGTCATTGGAATCTAAAACAAAAAGCAATTATTAATTGATAGCTACGAGACTGTAATTGTATATAAGGTTTCAGTCCACCGTCTAGTGGTTTGTATCAAAAGTGTACAGTTATAAATGATTTTTATTTTTTCAGGTGGCGGTTCAAGAAGATCCACAGAACGAATTTACTACTCCATCTCCACGGAATGAATATATACCTACGCGAGCTAAGCAAGCCAAAAAGAATGACAACTGTAGTGTACTTTCGGATGTAGTTGGCATATTACAAACTACTGCCAATAAATTGGGAAATTCAGGCGCTTCAGATTTAACTTCAACTTTCGCTTCCTATGTATCAGCTAAAATGAAAACTTATTCCCTTCAAACTAGAAATTCAGTCAAACATGCAATTTTTGAAATCCTGATGAAGGCTGACAAAGGATCCCAGTTCATATCAAGAATCCCACTGTGCAACATCGAACACAAGATAAGATTATGTGGATGTGGCCCGATATGGTAATTGTCCTGGAACTTCCGCATTTAATCGTCACTCGACTTCCGCACCATCTCCAGATACAAATAAACAAGTACACTATGGCTATATCATGGCAAGGAATGAAGAATACGATATGAACCAACAGCCACCGTCTGTAACTTCACTTGAAACTCAGCAATCCTATGACGATTTTAATGATTTATTTTGATTTTACTTTTTTTTAAATTTCTTTTAAACTTGATTACAAATAAAACTTACCTTGATATATTCTTTTAATTCCTCAATTATGGCGGAGCATACTTCTGGAATAATACCACTTATGGCTTGTTTCTATACTCTGAAGGTATATTGTAAACATGTGTAAGAGTCACCACTAGCTAAAAAACGAACTGTTATTGCCAGTCTGTCTTGGATGGAAATTGGGGCCCTTATATGTGTGCGGTTCCGATAAATTCTTGGTCCGACTAATATGAGTAGATTTTCAAAAGTCATTGGAGTCATCCTTGTGAAATTTTGAAATTGTCCAGTTAATCTCATGTCGGCCATTAATTTTGCACCAGCTCTCTGACTGTATAACTCTGTACGCCACCAACGTCGAAGTCTTCGACGCTTTTTAATCACATGATTCACTATTAATAATGAAGCACCGACAATCATCGTAGACAGTAATTGATCGACGCGATCCATTCCCTTCGCGTGTTCCCGGCAGACTGAGCTATGTTCACTGCGCGCATGCCGGAAACAGATGCGAGTAGGTTCATGTTCGGTTCGTGCGCGCGCTGCATCCACACTTATGAAATGTTCCTTTCATGTTACGTTACAGCAATCTGTACCCGCCTTAACATGCAATGTAACATGAAAGGAACATATCATAAGTGTGGACGCAGCGCACGCACGAACCGAGCATGTACCTACTCGCATTTGTTTCCGGCATGCTTGCGGTGAACATAGCTCAGTCTGCCGAGAACAAGTCCTCCATTTTTCGCGCGCGTTCAGATGTACAGACACGAACAAGCCGTCCACACTGACGCTCCGTGCACACTGCGCGCCCCTTTGTGTTCGGCGAAAAAACCGACACTTTGTTGATTGTGGCGCGCACGAGTTGAAATGTTCTGTCCGTGCGCGTAGTGTGCCCGGTTCGTGCGCACAAGGCGTCCACACTATGGGAATTCTGTTACATTGCAACAATGTGGACGGAAAATTCTTTCATTGCGTGTTACGTTACAGCAATCTGTACCAGGCTTTAGGCTGTGTAAACAATGTATATTTCTTTCCAAGAACAATTTTTTTAATTAAAAATGTTTTCACATCCGCGGCCGTTTATCAATTGAATAAAAATTTTCCCGGGGTTTTTTAGTAAGGCTGTAAGAGAATAATGCAAAATTTTACGAATAGAAAAAAAGCGAGTCACTAGTTGGTGAGATGTCTTTCGAGGCAGATCCCTTGTCGACAGTCAAACGTGACTTTTTTAATCTCTAAAACTTTGGGAGTCAATCGGCGATATTGCAATTTACATTATGTAAAATGTAAAAAAAAGTATTTTTCTCACAAGTGGCCTTCACTCGGAAATCAAAACGGTGTGAAACAAGGTTTCTAGAATTTAAATGCTTGCGCTCCACCGCGAGCCCAATCGAGTGGTTGACTGTTTAACTATTGACGTAACTTGTTATTGGATCACAAGGCTATCCTTACTCTAAACCATACGCGAGCCAGAGCGCTCGTGTACTTTGAAAACCACCAACGGGATGACTGGCCCCTGTACGATCAAGTACACATGGAATTTAGAAATTACAACTTTCCTCGAGAAGATTTGACTCGCCAGAACTCAAAATCGTGCGTAGGTGGAGAGGTCTCTTCGAGTGAGTCACTACCAGACACCAGAATCCAGACGGATGGGAGATCTACGGTTCCCCAGCTCACTGTCCACCTTCTTCATATAAGCTGGAGTGTTAGATTATTAAATGGTCGATCCCGGGGGTAAGCCTCTTCTAATATTATAACTGTATATTTATGTCACTCTTTTACTTACTAATAAGTGTACGGAATAAGATAATATAAATATAATATAATATAAATATACGGAAATTAGTTGTTCAGTACGAATACCGCTTTATCATTAAAATCCTTATTGACACAATAAAGCATGTTTTTCCAATGGCCCTATTCAAGAGGATTTCGCTCACCGCTGTTGGCTCTGGTCCCAGTGACCAGTGGCTCCCTAAATTAAATATAAAGCTCGCAGCTACGCAGAACTCAACTTACTAAACCTTTATCGCATTATAATGTACGGCTTTTGTCGGTAACACTAGGCCAAGGACCTTCCAGGACGTAAAGATATTATTGGTGACAATCTTTCGAACCATTTTTATCTATCTGTTATTTGGAATTGCCAAAAACATGAAAATGGTATGGTTTTCTGTCTCCAAATATGAAATTTACCTGATAAAACATCTCTAGGAGCAGCAGCGAATAAACTAAAAATATTTATTTTACTGACAGCATAACCATATTGCACTGTAAACTGGGATTCAAAACATTCTTTCTTGATTTGTATGTGCACTTTGCTGCCATTGAAGATAGGTGGCTAAATAAATTAAACAGAGTTAGTATGCTTCAAACAAAGGGAGACGGATATTTCCAATTTGTTCACCGTACATACGCAAGAGTACTTTCAAGAAATGTGGCTAAATAAATTAAACTGAGTTGGTTTGCTTCAAACAAAGGGAGACGGATATTTCCAATTTGTTCACCGTACATACGCAGAGTACTTTCAAGATATGTGGCTTAATAAATTAAAACAGTTGGTTTTCACCAAAAAAAAGGGAGACAGAGATTTCCAATTTGTTCACCGTAGATATGCAGAGTACTTTCAAGGTAGGTGGCTAAATAAATTAAACAGAGTTGGTTTGCTTCAAACAAAGGGAAACGGAGGTTTCCAATTTGTTTACCGTACATACGCAGAGTATTGCGGTGCACAAATATTTGTCCGCTTGCTCAATCAAACTAAAAGTTTTTCCAGGTATGAACTGTTTAATGAAATACTTGTCCCTCAAATCCTGCTTCATCCGGACAGTAAGATCATCAGGATATTTATGAATGTGCTTTTAAATGACACAGCCCCAAGCTTCATCCGGACAGTAAGGTCATCAGAATATTTATGAATGTGCTATTAAATGGCATACCCCAAATCCTGCGTCATCCGGACAGTAAGATCATCAGGTTGTTCATGGATGTGCCATTAAATGACACATCCCCAAATCCTGCGTCATCCCGACAGTAAGATCATCAGGATATTTATAAATGTGCTATTAAATGACCCAGCCCCAAATCCTGCCTCATCCGGACAGTAAGTACATCAGATTATTTATGAATGTGCTATTAAATGACATAGCCCCAAATCCTGCTTCATCCGGACAGTAAGGTCATCAGAATATTTATGAATGTGCTATTAAATGGCATACCCTAAATCCTGCATCATCCGGACAGTAAGATCATCAGGTTGTTCATGGATGTGCCATTAAATGACACATCCCCAAATCCTGCGTCATCCCGACAGTAAGATCATCAGGATATTTATAAATGTGCTATTAAATGACCCAGCCCCAAATCCTGCCTCATCCGGACAGTAAGGTCATCAGATTATTTATGAATGTGCTATTAAATGACATAGCCCCAAATCCTGCTTCATCCAGACAGTAAGGTCATTAGATTATTTATAAATGTGCTATTAAATGACACAGCCCCAAATCCTTGGGTTGGTTTGCTTCAAGCAAAGGGAAACGGAGATTTCCAATTTGTTCACCGTATATACAGACAGTACTTTAAAGATAGGTGGCTAAATAAATTAAACATAGTTGGTTTGTTTTTGTTATTGGTTTCTGGGATATTATGCCGTGTTGCGCTACCTCCTTCTTTAGCCAATGTTTCAGACAGCGTTACAGTGTCCATCATCAGGGCAGATGTGTAATAGTTAGGGGTGATGTTTGTACTTATCTACTTAGGAGCGATACCGTGTCGCCAGCTCCACTCCTCTACGAGCTGGCGCTACAATATTCTTCAACATGTTTTTTGCGTTTAGCCTTGATGTAGCCGTCAATTACCGGATACCAAGAACTATTGAGCTTAGCTCCGTCGTCTCTGTTAATATTTATAGGATTTTTGTGAATTTCAATTGCCTCCATAATCAGGCGTGCTCTATGAGTTTTGGGTCTTCCCAGGACCTAAGGGACAAATCTAAAGTAATGGCCGGTTTCGGTTAAGTGCTCGGCGATTGCCGATTTGTCAGGGTGGCCAAGTTTACAGGCACGAAAGTGTTCTGATATCCTTTTGGAGATCGTCCGCTCTGTTTGGCCTACATAAACCTTGTCACATCCATGATGTTTGTAAATGTTTGATACCCCTGTATTATGTATGTAATAGCCCTATGTACGGGTGTTTAAATAATAAATAAATAAAATAAAAATAGTTCTTGGTATCCGGTAATTGACGGCTACATCAAGGCTAAACGCAAAAAAACATGTTGAAGTATATTGTAGCGCCAGCTCGTAGAGGAGTGGAGCTGGCGACACGGTATCGCTCCTAAGTAGATAAGTACAAACATCACCCCTAACTATTACACATCTGCCCTGATGATGGACACTGTAACGCTGTCCGAAACGTTGGCTAAAGAAGGAGGTAGCGCAACTCGGCATAATATCCCAAAAACTAATAACAAAAATACTTTTGGCCGTGAAAATCTAAAATCGTATCAGAGTTGGTTTGCTTCAAACAAAGGGAGATTTCCAATTTGTTCACCGTACATACGCACAGTACTTTAAAGATAGATGACTAAGTAAATTAAACAGAGTTGGTTTGCTTCAAATAAAGGCAGACAGAGATTTCCAATTTGTTCACCGTACATATGCAGAGTACTTTCAAGACAGTTGGCTAAATAAATTAAACAGAGTTGGTTTACTTCAAACAAAGGGAAATGGAGATTTAGATGAAATTAAATCCTTAAAATTAAATTATGATGAAATTAAATCCCCCGGTTTATTGCTTGCTGCTGGAAGAAATCATTGCAGAAAGATGCAGTTGAAAGAGTTGTGGACAACCAATGACCTCTTTAGGCATTTTTTTATACAGCAGCTATGTCTAGAGATAGATAACAAAACAGGAAGCAATCAAATAAATATATGAAAAATTTAATGCAGCTTGAACAATAAATTACTCCCTGCATTCTCACGTAATCGTCAATGAACTTTGGCTACGTACCGGGGATCATGTCCTTTCTGTGTGTACATCATGAAAATTAAACCTGGATGATATGGAGTCGAAATACGGGTGGCGGCTGATGCCAAAACAGCCTATATTCTAAATTCACAGTAATAAATCAGGGGTTACGAGTGGTTACTGACTTAGTAGCACCAACCATATTACAGATCTGGAAGAGGTGTTACGACAGACAACTTTTTCACAGCAATACCTCTTGCCACTAAATTATTGGAAAATAATTTGACACTGACTGGCACATTAAGGTCAAATAAAAGAGAAATTCCTAAAGAATTTTTACCATCCCCGCAAAGGGAGTTGCACACAAGTATTTTGGGTTCAACTGATGTACTAACAATTGTCTTATATGTGCCGAAAAAGAAGGCTGCGGTTGCTCTGCTTTCAATTGAGTTCTACGATGATAAAATTTCGGAAACTGAGTAAAAAAAACTGACATTATTTTACATTACAATGCAACAAAGGGGGCTGTGTACACCAGTGACAAAATGACGAGGGAATATTATATCAACAAGAAGGTAGCCATTTCGTATATTCACAGAAATTTTGGATATGGCTGCCTTGAATGCTTAAGCTGTTTGGATCACGAAATATCCAGAATAGCATTCAATGCCCAACGTCTCGTGCAACATAAACAGAGATATGAATCCGGAAGTAATTATCAACATTTTCAAAGTACATTTCACGACTACCACGCCAACCATCTCCTCAAAAGCAACACATTTGACCGCTTATGTTGATATTGACCCCATAGTCACAGATAACTTGTTAAAAATGCCCATTAGCAACAAGAAATCCGAAACATCGGCAGGGCATGATGGTTTAAGCACTGAATACGTCAAACATGCAAGGGCAGCGATTATGGAACTACTGGCAACACTATTCACTGAAATCATAAAGAGTGGCTATCTATCCACATGACAAAAGACAATTATCATACTGATAATAAAATCTAAACTGACAAACACAACTTACTGGATCAAGATCAAATTTACTTTCTCTTAGATCAAGACCAAATGAAAACGAAAGACAATCAGATGGGCTTCAAAAGAGAGTGCTCCACGGACTCAGCTATATTCTGCGTAAAACAGATGCTAGAATATTACAAGAAGAAAAAAACAACTTACGCATCTACGCATGCTTTCTAGACCTTAGGAAGGCCATTGACTTTTCCCACTCCTTATTATTGAATAAACTAAAGGAGAGAGGTCTACCATGGAAAGTGGTACAAATTCTAAACACACGGCACCGTCAACAGGAAAACCTCGTTAACTTCAACTTGTATTTACCTTTTATGTACACGTGATATTTCTGTTCTCAGATTCTGAAGATTACATTCAAGTGTGTTAACTTACTAATAAAGAAAAGTTTTCTTAAAACAGTGGTTAAATATATATCATAGATAGAGACACTGATTCATCGCATTAACGATATATTCGCGAATTAAAGCGATAAATGGTGTTTCTAGCGATAAAAACGTTAAAACGCGAAATAGCAGCGATTTTTACAACAAAACTCAACAAATTGGTAAATGTATTAGAAGAGTCAAAATATCCATACGATCATTTGCTTTGGGAGGACTTGGTGTCCCTAAGCCTTTCTTTACAAAAATTGAGTGATAGTGTTTTCCCTGCCAAAACCTTAAAGGCTGTGCAGGAGGTAAAGAACCGGGTTGTCTTAACCCAAATAAAAACTCAAATAAGAGAGAGTTGTCAGAAGAGTTCTGTGAAACTGGCATCTCATATGCTGAACCGTCAAGACAACAGCACTAATCAATTTCTTGAGCATGCAGGTAAAATGTTCAATCCTGCAATTGTAGGTCAGAATGTCCAGCGATCAGACGCTATTCTTTTAGCAAGTAAAAGTAGGCCTCCTCCAACGTTTAAATCTGTTGATGACAGTAAATTCCTGGAAGGTAACAGGTATTTTCAAAGACAGCTTGTAGAGCAAGTGAGGGATGGAGTCACTGTAGACATAATTCAGCTACTCTTAGCTGTAAAAATTGTTCACAGAGAATTTGCTGAGGCAGCTCTGATGACTGTGTGGGCCCCTGTGAATAGTGTTGACGCAGAAAAATTTTTTAGTTGCTATAATCTTGTATTGACAGATCGTAGAACGAACATCTCTACTGTAGAAAAATGTGCCATGTTGAGTTTCAACCAATAATAAAATAAACATGTTTCAAGTGATTTTTGTCAATTTAATTGTTTTTCCCCTCTTGCCTACTCCCATTTCTTGACATTATCCTATTTAGCTATAAACGCTATGAAAACGCAAAATTAAAGCTATAAAAGCTATTTTTTCAATAATTAATGCTTCATTTCTTAAAAATTAAAGCTATGAATCAGTGAATCATAGCTTAATAGAATCTAATCATAGAACTGCTTTATTTTGTAAATTAATTGTTTTCTATTTGTGACCATTTGAGCTCAACAAGTGATTGTGACAATAACACACGATTCATCAAAATAAACAACCCATGGTAAACATGACCCCAACAAATAACCACGAATTTATGTAACCATGCAAGACGGCAATTCAAGATCTGTTGGAGGCAGTATAAGATCCAAAAAAAAAATATTACCAAGGATCATCAAAATTTATTTACCTTAAATGTGAATACAATATTGGCACTGATGGGTCATGTCGCTATTGAAATGACTGAAACCAATGCTAAACTTGGTTCATATGCCCTATAAGTAGATAGAAAACGACATTTAAATCGAAAAAATGAATTTTCCATAATGATTTCCCCAAATCAAAATAATAAAGAATCCAAGAAAAAATTAAAAACGGAAAATTAAGGATTAATATTGAGAGTATTAACACATTGATTGCCGATCACGTGTGTAAGAGTGATCGTCCCGTCAGGTGATGGCCGATCACGCGTTAGTGTGTGTTTCTTCCTTATAGATTTGTATGAACTGTGGAATAGCAGCCACAGCGCAAAGGCGCGAGGAATTTATTTCAGCCATTAGAGAAGGAGCTTATCTTTGGATGTAATTATTTTTTTTTATTTTTTACTTAGTTTCACTTAATTTACGTACACCCTTTTCTTTTTAATTATGAGTGACAAACAAGGACCCTCAAAAAGAACCACCGCTGTGACTAAGCAAAAGAATTTTTAGATTTCCCTTTCTAGAACATTAGTTACAGTCTGGATAAGAAAAAGGTTTTTCTCCACTAATCTTGCTCACAAAATAAAGATACTAAATCAATAAAAAATGTGAAAAAAATTGTTAAAAGTAAATACAAAGAAGCGGTGAACTTCTTTATAGAGGTAGAGAAGGACATCTGAAAAACTATAATACAAAAGAAAAAGTAAATATTGGATACCACAGAATTTTTCGCTGAAGATGCAAACCAGCAGGTTCAATGTTTCCACTGCTTAGATTTTGGACACCCATCAATCAAATAGAAAAGGACACGGCTAGCTGCAGCTATTGTGGAGGCCCTCACACTCATACTTGCATAAATAAAAGCAAAATACCGAACTGTTTGAACTGCAAACAACATAACCTAAAAAAAGTGACATTTCCATCAAATCACCGAGCAAATGACAAGATTAATTGTAAGTTTTATAAAAAATGCTTGAAATTGCACACCAAAAAATTGATTAATAAAAATAGTTTCAACAGTTATTGAAATCTCTAGTTGCATTATACAGGGTGTCCGGGGGTAAAGTGCATTAACTTCGGGAGGTGATTCTACATGATGGTAGGAGTAAAAAAGATTTTTTTTTTCCATACAAAAAGATCTACCTACTAAAAATCCTTAGTGTGAGGTACGATCTTACTAGCCTACCGCGCACGATCATGGCAACATTGTATGGTGGTGATTGGCCCGTAACGTAACAGCGGAAAATAATAAAGCTGGCCGCAAACGCCGGTCTAATTTTATCTTTTTACCACAAAACTACCCCTAAAAGTTGGAATTTCGAAAAAAGTTATATATCTTTTTTACTCATACTATCATGTAGAATCACCTCCTGAAGTTAATGCACTTTACCCCCGGACACCCTGTATACACACATATTTTTCAGTTTTATATTGTATTCTATAATACTATTTTGCACATAACTTATTCTATATTACAACTGCCCAGGGCAGCTATTCCCGAGCAATGATCAATCGTTACTCGTTATGTGCCTCGTAGCGAGCGAAAAATTACTCATCGTTGCGACCAACTTTGTTGAATCCTTCAATTTTACGTATTCTTGAACGTCCAACGATCGAAGAGATGATTATATTGGCAGCCCTGTGAATATTGTCTATGTTCTTGATATTTGTGAGATTTCTATGGCGTGACTGTCAAACAGTGAAACCAAACAAAAATGGCCGCGGGTTACATTACGAATAACCAAAAGCAAATGCTAATTGAATTGGTAAGTTCAAATGTTGAACTTATGAGCAGCAAATTTTCGGCATCATTTACCTTCGCAGAATCCCGACGGAGATGGGTGGCGATTACCGAGCAATCAAATGCCCTGGCAGGAGCGAACAAAGATTATAAGCACTGGAGAAAGGTTTGTTTTAATTTATTTCCATTAATTTGTGTGTATTGTACAATTAAAATGTCTATTTGTTACCCTAACGCTTCGTTCAGATGAAGCTCTGCCTATGACAAATTTGTATTCAATGAAACGAACACCATGCTCACATCTCACATGGATTCCATGGCAAATCAAGTCAACTCGACACGTCGTTGAAAAGTCATTAATAGCTATGAAAAAATAATTTCGAAATAGCCTTTTACCCTAACCTAACATAACCTCTTTAACTGCCCTAGACATACGAACTTACGTGATATGTCCACTATATTATCTCCTGAACACAACAAACCGTATCCCGCATGTTCAGGTAAAAAATAACTGTACCCGAAACCCACAAAACGACCGTGATACATTCGAATACATCAAGACTGTTCCCGCATTATCTCGTTTAAAGCCTGTTCAGACACATAAACCGCGAGTTCTTATGTTTCGTACCGTTCACACGATGCTATCAAATGTTTCTTCCTATGGTAGGAGAGGGGGTCAGATGAATTTAGATAGCTCGATAACTACCGCGAGATACCATTTCTTTGTAGATTTTATACCAGATCTGAGAATTTGAAACTTTACTTGTCGATAATGGATGAAACTTCTCGCATGTTGCTACTAGATCTGATGGATAGCCCATCCTCAGATGACGACGGATCCATTATTACTCAGATGAGGATACGGGATTCTGAGAAAAATAATAAACGGATGTGGGTGGAGCGACACATAAACTTTAAAAGGGAACATGGCAAGTTTCACCTCTTCTACGAGCTGATGGGAAATTTTTAAATTATTTCCGAATGAATAAAGAGACATTTCACCACATACACTCTCTGATAGCCGACGACATTAAGAAGGTGGACACTCTTTGTCGTAAAGCCATCACTACTGAAGAAAGACTGGCTGTTTGTTTAAGGTAATCCCCACAAAGCAAACAATTGCTCAAAGGAAAACACTAGAAGCTTCTCACTAGAGTTTTTCTGTCATATACGCTGCTCATGTTTTGATGGGAACACGGAACTGAGTTGGGAGCTCCGTAATTAAAATGACCCCTCTCCTATTTTCGGCGGGAGAGGGGGTGCTTATCTTTTCGTATATCGAGTTGATGTGCGCATAAAGCGCTTAGGTGTGAACGGTATGATCTTTTATATTTGATAGCTCTGTTTGAACAGGCCATTAGTATTTCAAAGTCGGCTGAAGCTGACAGATGTTTTCAAGTATTTTCTTTTCTCCCATACAAGTCACGCCGACTTTTTTGTATGGTGCGGCGTGGTTTTTATAACAAAATTATTTCGTTTCGTGTTTTTGAACTTTATGTGAATATATGACTATTTATTAGTGACTTTTTATACGGCGCGGTGCGGTTTTCATAACAATATTATGACGTTACACGTTTCTTAGTGAACTTTATGTGAATGTATGACTAGGGACGTTCCGATACTAGTAAATACGAGTAGGTACTCGATACTTTTGATTGATACCAAGTACTAATAGCATCGAATCAATCTTGCAATACTTACTCGGTATCGAAACAAAAGTACTTAGTATCGAATCATCGCGTGTGACGTGTTTGCTTCATTGCTTAACTACAGAACTGAATGGTATCACACCAAACTCTACTATCGTTAAACAATGTAAGGATGTTTTATTGAAGGAACTGAAAAAAAGGTATGGGATGATTGAATTAAATGACCATGCAGCCATTGCCATGCTTTTAGAGCCAAGGTTTAAAAACCTACACTTCCAAGACCCCTCTGCATGCGGAACAGCTATTTAAAAATTTAGAACTATGGTTGTCGGACAACTAAGTAGCTCAAGTGACTCAGAAGATGATGCCTCAACTATTGCACCACCCGAATATGATGTTTTGGAAACATCATAAGGAGTTAGCACACGGACACAAGAAGAAAAAGAAATCTCATCAGGGCGATGAAGTTTCTCTTTATTTATCAAATCCAGTAGTGTCCCTTAAAAGCAACCCATTTGCAGAATGGGATGACATAAAATTTGTATTTCCTTGTTTGTACAAATATGCACAACAATATTTAATTGTAGTCGCAACATCTGTTCCAAGCGAGTGCTTATTTTCCAAAGCCGGAGCAACAATGTTGCAAACAAGGAACAGATTGTCTCCAAAATACCTGGAGCAGTTACTGTTTTTGGGCAAGATTGATGCTAAAGAGTTTTTTGCTTAATGTACTTTTAAATAAAAGATAATTTTTGTTAATTAAATAAAAAAAATTGTTAATTAATTACTTTACTTTTAATTTTTGCACTTACTGTCCTTTAACATTTGCCTCGTTAGTTTCTTCATTAAAAAAAATTCTAAAAGTATCGATATCAGTAAGTATAGATACATTATGAGTATTTGTATGAGTAAGTATCGAAAAATGATTTGAGTACTATGATATGAGTAGGTATCGATACTTTGATGGTATCGGAACATCCCTATGTATGACTAGGGGAACATCGGGCAAGACGGGGTGAGGGGCAAGATGGGGCGTCAGGCCTCTCAGGTGATTTGGATTGACCAATCACGTTCGCTCTGCCATCTCGCTACTGCCCGCCATGACAGTTCTTAGTCACACACGGTACTAACACGGCGGTAAGTCATTTGTTTTAGCTATCATCAAAAATTAGAATTTGTTTGTTGGCATTAAAATTTCTTGTAAATACGTTTGGCAGTGCATGAAACTTGTATTTGGTAAATTTGAAGCGGCATCGCGGTAAACCCTATCTACAGTACACTGCAGTAACGGGTAATAACTTATTTTGTTATGAAATATTATTTGTATTTTTTGATAGGTTATTTATTTTAAAACGGATCAACGGGTAAAACGGGGGGTACCATGTACCCCATCTTGCCCGACACGATTTTGATTATTTATATTTTTTTATATACTGTTTTAGGATGGTTTATAATTATAAAAGAAAGTCAGAAAGAGGAAAATGATTAGTGGAAGTAATGAAAAAGGCGATAGAAGTTGTTTTGAAGGGAGAAATGGGATATATGTTGGCTGCAAAATCCATCTCAGTCCCACAAACCACATTGGAATGAAAAGTAAAAAAGGCTTGTGAAAACGAGAATAAAATAGAGAATGTAAAGAGGTACCTTTGCAACCCATATTACCAGTATTTTCGCAAAAAGAAGAGGATGAGCTGGTGGATTATTTACTAGACATGGAAAGCAGGTTTTTTGGCCTTACAACAAAAGATTTGAAACAATTGATTTATCAACTTTCTGTACGAAACAATACGACTAGTCCATTTAATTCTGTGAAGGCTGAAGCTGGTAAGGACTGGCTGAATTTTTTTTTGAAAAGACACCCTGAGTTATCTATCAGGAAACCAGAAAATACTTCGGCCGCCAGAGCTGCTGGTTTTAACAGGGTAGTCATAACTATTTTTTTTTATTTTTAGCGAATGTTTACGACGAGCATAGCCTGACTCTGGACCGAATATATAATTGTGACGAAATCGGCGTATCTGTAGTACCAAAAACAAGATCAAATATATTAGCTAGAAAAGGCCGAAAACAAGAAGTTGCAATAGTGTCTGCTGAACGAGGAACAACTATCACAGTCGAAATATGCTTCAGTGCCACCGGGCATTATATGCCACCGATGATGGTGTTCCGACGAAAAAGGATGAATCCTGAGTTGATGTTAAATGCTGCACCAGGAGCTTGAGGTGTATGTACAGATTCCGGTTGGATGACAGCTGAGCAGTTTCTAGAGTGGTTTAAGCAGTTTGTTGTATTTAGTGGTGCATCAGTAGATCGGCCAGTATTATTGCTATTAGACGGACACAGTACACACTCAAAACATAGATTTACTTAGTGAAGTTCGAGCAAACGGGGTTATAATTTTATGTTTTCGGCTTCAACCCGCTGATGTAGTTTTTAGGAGACCATTGAGCATATTTTACGACCAAGCTGTTTCAACATGGCTTCGGACCTATCCAGGGATGGTAGTCACCATGCGACAAGTAGCTGAACTATTTGGTAAAGCTTTTGTTCAAGCAGCTACCATGTCAACCGCTGTAAACGGATTTAAAACCACTGGTATTTGGCCACACGATCCCAGTATTTTTTCAGAAAGTGATTTTGTTGCCTCTTTGACAACAGAGATTCCTTTTGTTGGAGATCTTTCTTCTAATATAAATCAAGATCAACAAGTAACATTAACAACTGTAGATACTGTGGCAGTGCCTACTACAACAACGAACACTGCAGTTGTTGTTCCATCTCCTGCTACCTCTACAGTTGTGACAACTGAAGTTACCACGGATTTAAATTTGAGCCCTTCTTCAAGATGTTCTCATTGGCCTAATCCAGTGCAAGACAAAAGCAACTTCACCTTGGTCAGCCCAAAGCAACTAATGCCTCTTCCAGTGACCAGGAAGACTTAAAGAGTGACAAAAAGACGCGGTAAAACTGTTATCATAACCTCTTCACCCTATAAACAGGAGTTTGAAGAATTGATAAAAAAAAATGTGACACAGAAGAGTTAAAAAAAGCAAAACAAGGAAATCAGACAGAGAAAAAAGGAGGAAAAACAGAAAAAGGAAGAGAAACAAAAACTACTTAAGACTAAAGCCACAACGAAATCTAATCCAAAGAAACGTATTAGACAATCGTCTTCTGAAGAGAGTGATGTTGAAACCGAAAACACTCCATGCCTATATTGTACAGGACTATATTTAGGCTCCAAGGAAGGTTGGATTGCTTGTTCTTCTTGTGGTAAGTGGTCACATTGAGGCTGCGCAGGGGTGGATGATGATGATGCCGAAGCAACATAAAAATTGCGAGTTCTGTATTTCTGAATAGTTAAAAGAATGGCTATACCCCATCTTGCCCATTAGGGCCACCCCATCTACTCCTCGGGAATGATGGGGTGATATGTAATTTTTTACATTTTGTTATTTTATTAATAATTCTATGGTTCTACGTTCCTGATTTAAATTGAATATGTAAGACTGAAACTACAAAACTGATTAAGAATAAAAATGATTATGAAACCATCCCTTTCCGACCGGCAAAAAATGTCAGAATTTGGATGGGCCTCACCAGTAAAGCTCTTAATTATGATTTCTTGGGGCTGGGCGACTTACTGATTTAACCATGTGCTCGTGATGGCGCCCTGCATAAGCAGCTACCGCACGATCGATCGATACCGGTGTGGTTCCCAAAAACAGATTTATTTGCTGAAAAGATTTTTTTAAAGACAAACTCACGCTCGTATGAAGCCGGTCGGAAAGGGTTATGATTTTTGGAGCTTTAAACCTTAACTACCCCATCTTGCCCGGTGTTCCCCTATTTATTAGTGACATTTTTATATCATTTATGTACTTTGTATTTTTTCAATAACTGTTTTTTTGTGTGTTCTAATATGAAGTGAGAGTGAATATGAAAATATTAGCACCTCCGGAAGTGAGACTACAATAAGTGGGGATTTTTCGACTTCCCCAAACGATCCTACAAGTGCTCAGGAGTGGGTGGATATAAATTCTGAATAAAATGTTTTGCAACCACCATTTGAATTTACATCGACATCTGGCTTTCCTGTAGCAGTAAATAATTGTAAAGATGAATATGAATTCTTCAACTACTTTTTGGATGAAGAACTGATGCAACTAATAGTTGATCAAATCAACATATTTGCTGAGAAATTTATCAGTTCTACCCCACATTCTTCGACAAGCCTTGTAAGTTTGTGGCATCCAACAACAATCAACGAAATGAGAATATTTTTTGCAATCATTTTAGTGCAAAGTGTGGTAAAGAAACCAGAAGAGAGGATGTATTGTCCCGAGAGAAATGTGACATAGACGAAAGTTTGATGTTATACAAAGGACGTCTAGGATGGATACAGTACATGCCACTCAAAAAATCGAGATTCGGCGTGAAGACATACACGTTGTGTGAGTCCACCTCAGGATATAAATGATCCACAATTATTTATACAGGAAAAAATACTCTTTTTGACCAGACCTACAAACATCTTCCAGTCTCCTCCCGAGTCGTTGTGTCACTAATGAGACCATTTCTCAATAAAAGGTACTGCCTGACAACAAACACAACAGACACGTCACCAGAATTAGCGTTGCAAATAAAACTCACACACTAAGATTCAGACGAAAAGGTGTACCCAAAACTATTGCTTTTCCTAAGAAGGTTGCTCGTGGATACACCAAAGCTTACAGAAAGGGGAAAATCATGGCGATGAGGTGGAGAGATAAAAAAGATGTATTTTTTCTCTCTACTGTCCATAGCTGCACGATGGTGCAAACTGAATCGGGTAAACAACGCCCAACTGTAGCAAACGAACGAGTAGATCGGGCTGACCAGCATTTGGCCATTCGCCCTGTTACCAGAAAACAGGGGAAAAAGTATTACAAAAACGATTTTCCATTTATTGGAGCAAGCACTCTGTGGAATGCATTTGTACATAAAAAAGTGGTGTTTTAAATAACTCTAAATTTAGAGAAAAGGTAATCCCTCAATATTTAGAAAATTACCATTCAGCAGAATATTCATCCAAAGGGGGAAGAACATCAAGAAATCCAATCCCTTTATAGTACCTACTACCTACTGGGATAGTACCAAATGGGTATATTTTTTGTTTTTTTTTATGTGTCTGTGGTTTCTACCGGTTTTTCGTTCAATTGTTTATTCAATAAATTGGTAATAATCATTTATTTCGTAGAATTGGCAATAATATTTTTCTTACGTTTGTTCCCTGATATTTTCGGGATGTTGCATGCAGCCAGCCGCCATTTAATTTCTTCAAAATTGCGAGTGGTTCTAGGCTTTTGGTAGTGACCCTTATTGTCCCTGATTGTTTTGAGGATTATCAAAAAAAATTCTTTTATTAGTTATTAGTATACATGTATGTAAAAAGCAAAAATTATTATTGTTCAATTTATGAATATTATATTTTTTTGGAACTTTTTGAATAAAAATGTGGAAAAAAAACTTACAAAAAAAGAGAAGGTTATTTACACATATTTTAATATTTTAAAAAACTTTATTTTTATGTTTTTCTGTACCTTAATCTAATATGTAAACAAATTTAAAGAAATTAATTAATTTGAGTACACGGTTCAAAAGTTACAATAGATTTGTACACCAATGCAGATTTTCAATTTTTGGTACAAAATTAATTCAGTGATGAAGGCCAATTTTTTAGCTCATTAATTCTGTGGCCAATGAGTTAATAACACTAGCAGAAGATGATAATCCTCAAAATGATAATGAAAATTTAAATATAGATCCTTTATCTTTGACGTCAGGCACTCCAAGTATGTTGCTGCACCACAATCACCCAATCTTAATATTCAACGATGCATCATTCCCAGTGGCGGCTTGAGCACAATTTCGATGGTGGGGACCGATATTTTTTATGTGTATAAATAAATATACTTACATGACAATTTACCTCGGTATAATTGAGAACATTCAAAATACCTATTATTTTATATTCATGTACCTGCACGAGTAGATATATTTTTTTATGTTTTCAATTCTAATGTCTAAAGTCTAAAGTAAATAATTCATTAATTTTTTCGAATAAATATTTATTTTTCTCACAAAAATATTATTGGATAAGTTACGCACCTTACCAGAAATACAAAATAGGTACATACCTATATGAATATAAAGCTTAATAAAAAAATAACAAAAATAATTCAACCAACTTAGGTTTAGAGCGCCTTTGAGGTAAATTTTCCACCAGAACGGCGCTTTAGAAATAATCCGACCTATATTATCTTAATAACAAAATACGTATAACAATAATACCACTAACGCGAATCCCGGTCCGTGCATAGCTCACATCTTTCAATTTGAACGAAAACGAACGCCCAATTATCCACGAGGGGATCCTAGAGTTTATCCCCACGAGAATGATACTATGACTCAAATGAAGCGGGGTCTGTCCCCACCGTCCCCTTGAGAAGAGCCGCCACTGATCATTCCCATGGAAATTCCCCAGACACGCACTGACCCTGAATCGCGAATCCAAGCTACTTTGCCACTGGTTTCATCTGAAATTCAATCTAATTCAATGGTAACTATGCATGCCGAATGTCAACCTAATAAGCAAGCTCCAAAACCTGCTTCGGAAACACTACAAAAAGATGAATTTTCAGAAACAATGCGAAAAGATGAATCAACACATAATATATCAAGACCGAGCAAACAGTAAGTTCCAAGCACTAGCTCTGATTTCCACATTGCTAGTATATCTCCTGGAGCAAAGAAGGTTATTGAAGAGCCCCAACGAGCTTTGGAGTTAACGTCATCTCCACATAAGAGGGAATTAGAAACAGCAAAATCTAAAACAGTCAAAACGAAGAAATCAAAACAACAGCCAAAAAAAAATAAAAAAAACTGTTCCTGACGATGAAGTGGAACAGTGGTTTTGTAAGATTTGTTTGCTTTGCTCTGTAGAAGACATGATACAATGTTTAGCATGTAAATGTTGGGTGCACGAAGAGTGCGCCTGTGTGAAAAAAGGGGTAAAGAAATATTTTTGTCTGTCATGTCACTGATTGATCTAATAAACCAAAAAAATATTTATTTTAGTACCTACTCTATTCTTTATGATTGCTGAGATTTGTTTTAAGACATACATTTTGAGTTATTTTACTTTCATTTGCTGAAAAACGTTTAAAACTCACTTTTGTGAGGGTAAGTTCCTCATTTAATTTCTGTAGGTGCAATGCTTCTATGGGTGTGTGACCGGTCTCAATCGTAATAATTGTAACGTTGTCTATTTTCATGTGTGTGGTGTGTGTGTATAGAAAATTTTAAAGTCGTTTAATCAGTTATTATTGCTTGCCGCCGCCTAATTCTTTCAGATTCGGATTCCCCGGCCCATAGTTAGTATAAAAATAACTAGTTTGATTTTCTAGGAAACAAAATACTTCCAAAATGGCTATTTTTCCTATGAGTGTATAAAAAATTTTAAAGTCGTTTAATTCAGTTAATACTGCTTGCCCCCGCCTAATTCTTTCAGATTCGGATTCCCCGACCCCAAATTAGTATAAAAATAATTAGTTTGATTTTCTAGGAATTTCGCCCCTAAACCGAAATTTAGCCAAAATTTCATTTACAGACAATGGAGAATCTTATAAATGATCCAGATGCCATTGTTGACTTGCTTATGAACGGAAATGAATCACACATTGAGTTATTTGGCGGTGATGATGACGAAGGTGAATGGACCCCACAAAATAGAACCGCAAGCAGTTTATCTGATTCTGGGCCAGACGAAGAACCGGATAATCCACCACCTGCACAAAAAAACTACCAGTGGAGGAAAAGATCTTTTGTGAGAAAGACAACAACACCAATATTGCAAGTACCATCGCAAGTAATATCACCAGTCGCATTCTTTGAGAGATATTTTACACAGGAGCTTTTTGAGCTGGGAGCGAAACACACTGCACAATATTATTTAAGTAAAACTGGAAACATACTGAAAACTTCTGCTTCTGAAATAAAAAAGTTTTTTGGTATAAATGCCCTAATTGGCTGTATTAAATTTCCGAGGATCAAGCTTTACTGGCATGCTCGATTTCGATTTGATCCGATTGCATCAGTAATGAGTCGTGACAGATTTTTTATGTTCCGCGTGAATTTACACTTTGTTGACACATTTGCTGAAAATGCAGACCATGCTAATTATACTTTTTGGAAAATTGATCCAGTGATAAAAGCAGTGAGAGATAAATGTCTTTCTATTAAGAGAGACTTTGGATTTTACTCAATTGACGAGCAAATGATACCATTTCTAGGAAGATGTGCCGTTCGCCAATTTGTAAGAAACAAACCTTGTCCAACCGAACTGAAAAATTTCGTAATGACTGGTTCCAATGGAACAGTGTTGGATTTCGAGATACACCAAGGTGCAAATACACCATTACCCAATCGAACATTAGGTCTAGGTCCTGCAGTAATTTTGCGACTTATTTCAACTCTGCCAGAAGAAAGCTCTGTCTTCTTCGATCGTTATTTCACAACAATGCCTTTGTTTGATAAACCACCATTTTGCACCATCAGGCACCATTTTGCCTAACAGATTTAAAGGCTTCAAGTTTACCCCAGATAAACAAATGAAGAGAGGGGATTTTGAAGAAGTATGCCGATCAGATGATGCTGTTTCTATTGTAAAATGGAAAGACAACAAATCTATTTTAATGGCATCTTCATTTGTAGGTAGTACGCCTAGTACTCACGTTGAAAGATGGGATAAAACTGAAAAAAAAACATACCAGTTCAGTGCCCAGCTGTAGTAAAACTATACAATGAAAAAATGGGTGGAGTCGATAGTTGTGATCAAAGTCTGGAATGTTACAGGACTTGGGTCAAGACAAAGAAATTGATACTAGTTATTATTTCTTCTCGGAAGATTTTTTCAATTTGTATGGGTGTTTCTGGCTAATAATTATTGCTTATAATAATTTGGAAAATAATTTTAAGTTCAAATATATTGAGTACCTACACCCCTTTGGGTCTGTTGATCACTAATAATGGATTTTTTTCAGCATCGTCTGAATCAGGTTCTTCTTCTTCGAGCGAAGATGATGAAACAAGTATTTCAGTACTTCCGAATTCAAGTACAAGCAACGTAACCAATTCTGCTCGAAATACAACCGTTGTAAAGGGTGTTACCTGGACTTTTCATGAAGCAATATGTGTCGATCAACGACAACAAGTCTATTTCAAAGCTACCTTGCTAGTATCATTGGGGCCCGCACGAAGTATTAAGAATGCATTTTTTACGATATTTCTGAGAGAGAAGCTTAGTTACATAGTCCATTGCACCAACTCTTCATTTCCAGCAAGACAGAAACTGTTGAACGAGAAGAAATTATTAACTTTTTTTGGCATATTATATGCTATGACTCTTCAAGAACTTCCAGACCGATAATCCTATTGGAATACCACCTCCGATGGAAAATTTCCCCTTGCAAATTTTGGACAAAGATTTGGTATGAGCCGCCAAAGATTTGAGATCATTCTCATGGCACTGCGCTTCACACAATGATAAATGGCGTATCACTAGAACATTAGTAATGATGGTGAACTAAAAGATACCATCCGTCCTGTGTCAAAAATAACTGTAGATGGATCCATGTTCGCCTGGTATGGAAGGGATGCGTACTTCAAAGACGGAATGCCAGCAGTTATGAAGATTAAAAGAAAACCAAAAGGAGTCGGTTGTGAAGTAAAAACAGCGTGTGATAGTGACACAAACATTATGATCAGAGTGGAAATTAATGAGGGCAAAGAAGCAATGAGTACGAAGAAATGGCAAAGAGAATTTGGCGCAGGAACTGCAACTACTTTGAGATTGAGAGAGCCATGGCATGGTTCTGGCAGAGTTATAGTTGGGGACTCTTGGTTTGCTTCAGTCAAAACAGCTGAGTTATTCAAAGTTAGATTGTATTTCATTGGACTGGTAAAGACAGCACATAGTTTCTATCCTGTGTCTGAGATGGCAGCACAGTGTCCGACGCATAAGGGGGCATCTGTTGTAAGTACAGCGGAAAAAGACTCTGTGCAGTTCACTGCCTGTGCCTGGAGAGACAAAAAAATCATACATTTGTAGCCACTTGCGAAACGACACTGCCTTGCCTGCCATCACGCAAAAGAAGGTAGGACGATGAAGGAAATTTATTTTACAGAGAAGTCAATCGGCCTAAATTAGTCCAGCAATATTTTGACAGGGCTGCGGCTATCGATATTCACAATCACATTAGGCAGGATGGATTGGCATTGGAGAAAGCTTGGGGCACACATAAATGGGAACATAGAATATGTGCCTCAGTTCTGGGCATTATAGAAACGAATGCGTATTTAATCATTTCTTTCGCTCCGAACATGATCAGGTGTCTCACAGGTGGTTTACTACCAACCTGGTATTAGCTGTAACTGCCAATGACGTTGATCCTAATTGGAATTCACATTCACAATTTGTATTATCTTATGTACCTATATTAAACTATAGAAGTACTTGTTGAGTATATTCATTTGTTCATAATAAATTCATTTGTACTCGTGTTATATAAGGTTTATGCTACTTTTTACATATTTATATTCATACTTTTCTGTAATCTAACTAACTTATCTTTTTTGTTAAACTTATCATCAACATTATACATACCTAGATACTGTTTACTATTGTACCATGTTATTGCAAAAAAGTTGTCATTATGTACCTGCTGACAAACTACATAAGTAGTTTAGCAGGTTTAAATGTTAACAAATAAAAAAAAACCTACAAGAAAATGAGCCGCCACCACACGAGAACATCGCTCACAGCGGAGAACACATTCTTGAGGCCCTGTCAAAATCAGGTGACAGAAAGGCTAGCGCCACACTTGACGGAAATTCCGTCACGTAACTTCCGCGACGGAACGCCAATACATGTAATTGCATATAAATTACAAATAGCGGGCACACTACGCGGAAGATCGGTCGTTCCGTCGCGGACAATCGGTCGCTCCGCGGCGGACCGCCGACTCTCACGTCTGTTCCGTCCTCCGCGCACCGATCTTCCGTCGGCGGAAGATAGGCAACGTCGCATTCCAAGTATTTGTATGCATCGCGCCACATTCGGCGGATAACACGCGGCGACGACGCACGCACAGGATGTTCGACACTGAGCGTTTTATTATCGAAGTGCAAAATAGAGTTTGCCTTTGGGACTCTAGAGAAAAGCCGGATAGAACGGCAACGAAATGAGCATGGGAAGAGATTGCCAAATTATTGTACGACAATTGGAACAGTGAAATAGAAATAAAACAGCGAGAAATTGGAAGCATATACTACAAATACAAACAGTCCAATTCAATCAGCTGACACTGAAACAACACACCCAATTGAGGAAATAGAGGAAATATTGCAGAATAGGTCCAGCAATTCAATTCAATAAAAATTAAAGATAATAAAATAAAATATGTCAAACCACAAAGTAATTGCTTTCTACAATAATAAAAATTAAAGATTTAATTTAATATTTTGTAAAATATATGTGTATACATATGTAGCTCATATTTTTTATATTACAATAAAAAAAAAATAATCATAATAAATAATTTGTTTCATTTACAATTTTAATATTTATCTTACCTTAATGTAACCGTCAGCCTTTCTTCGGGAGATAAGTTTAAGCCGTTCTAAGTTTTGTATTTTGCTTGGTAATATAGTCCTTCGTTAAATTCAGCAATTGTATGGACATTCGATAATATTCTAATGCTTTGTCTGGATAATGTCTTAGTTGCATATACAAGGTATGAAATTGCCCAATTTCTAGTCGAAGAGTATTTATGGGATGAACCCAATATTTACGCTTTCTTTTTCTTTCTTCTTCTAATGCCTCATAAATAGCTATCACTTCTATCGGATCCATTACGACCACACTGTATAAGCGTTGGCAGTCGACTGATAATCCGCCACTGAATATTCAGTGTGGCTGCAACGATGACAACGGATTGACTCCCGCGGAAGTTCCGCGACGGAATTTCCGTCAAGTGTGGCGCTAGCCAAAGAGAGTTCAACGCAAATGTATAGTTTGCTCCAGAGTCAACAAAAACAGCAGAAGGCGAGCTATTTTTGCAAGACATGTGGTCCGCAATGTATTTTATGCTCTCCGCAGACAGGAAGAAACTGCTTCACCTACATGAATGGAATTTCAGCATAATCCTTTTTTAATTTTCTCAAAGTAAATACAATTTTCACATACGTTTTTTTTTTCATTTTCTTGTTTATTTTCTACCCTGTTATATTAATAAGCACCCATGTCTAATTTTATTACATAAAATACAGAAAGTTTGTCATCTCTGCCTATTTTTAACATGCATAAAAGTCAAGTACTGCTAGAAGGACAGCCTCTTATTTTCATACAAAAACTGCAAAAAATTGCGTACTGCTGGCAGGACGCACATTCGTCGAATTCGTCTTCCGGAAGTTCCTTCCAGCAGGACAAGGGTTTGGACGTTCTATCATTAAACTTTTCATCTCTAGGCATTTTTGAGTTTACATGGAGTTACAGCTCAGCATGTTAAAAGGCTTCTTAAGTTATTGATCCAAGAGGCAACTCCTAGATAAAATATTTTTTTATTTAATTCACCGATACTCGGTTCCAATATAATACGATAAATCTGCGGTTCCATGCAAGTATCCTTTGGTACAGTGGTATAAAGCACCTGACAAACGTCTGCAGATATTTAGCGGACCAAGGATAGAATCCTACTATATCAAAAAAAAAAAAAATTTATACATAAAATATATATATTTTTTATAAAATCAATATCTGATCTTCTAACCGTTCAGCCTAGGTGAGGTGAGTAAGGCCAGAGAATCTGGCAAAATTTCAAATTTTAAAATAAATATTAAAATTCCTCTAAATATGAGTAGACAGAGGAATGCACAAAATAAATCAACGACATCTAGTGACGCTGAGGAAGATGACAATAAAATCGTCTCTCATAATTAACAAAAAGTTTCGAGAAATTAATGAAACAAATATAACCGAACTAAATATTCTGCCAGACTTAAAAGACTCCATCGGCTTCATTTCCTCGTAGTAAGAAGACCTGAAAAAAATGATATCCGAGTCTTTGAGCACAATAAAAAGTCCACAAGCTGAGAATGTTAAGCTTAACACAGAAGTGCACGATCTTAACCCATTGGCCACAGAATTAATGAGCTAAAAAGTTGGCCTTCACCACTGAATTAATTTTGTACCAAAAATTGAAAACCTACATTGGTGTACTAAATCTATTGTTACTTTTGAACCGTATATTCAAATGAAATAATTTCTTTAAATTTGTTTACATATTGGATTATGGTAAAGAAAAACATAAAAATATATATATTTTTTAATATTAAATATGTGTAAATAAGGTTACAAATATAACCTTCCCTTTTTTCGTCAGTTTTTTTCCACATTTTTTTCAAAAAGTTACAAAAAAACAAAGGATTCTTAAATCGAACAATAATAATTTTTGATTTTTATATACATGTATACTAATAACTATTAAAATAATTGTCTATGATAGTCCTCAAAGCAATCAGGGACGTTCAGGGTCACTACCAAAAGCCTAGAACCACTCGCAATTTCGAAGAAATTAAATGGCGGCTGGCTGCATACAAAACTTGGAACACAAATATCAGGGAAAAAACATAAGAAACATATTATTGCCAATTGTATGAAATTAATGATTAATTATCTACAGAGTGTTCGGCATGTAAAATTTTATTGAAAAATGTCAGTATTGTGCTCGTTTTCCGTTTTTTGACGTACCTACTCTAGCCCGTCAGCGTGCCGGGGTTTGTGGTTAAGTACCTGAGTCGCACACCCGGCAGGCTGTCGGGGTTTGTGGCCAATGGGTTAACGTGCCGGTGTCTCACATGGAACAGACAGCCAGGGAGACCAATGTCGAGATCCAGTGCATACCAAAGCATAAATCTGAGATCAATCGTAAAACTACTTGGAACCGTGGTTTCCCGCCCCATTGCCGAGTTGGAAATACTTAACATTCATCGAGTCTCCAAGATCAAACCAGATCACAGAAGGCCAAAATCAATCATCGTGAAACCCCAGGGAGTGAGGGCAAGGGATGAAGTCCTACAAGTCCTATAGCTACAACAAGAAAAACAAGAACTCCAAGCTAAACTCAACAAATTTAGGCATCAACAGCATCAAATCAGAATATCGTCGCTTAAGTTCTAACACCGCGGAAGTCCAAAAAATGCCATTTTCACTTTTGCATGTCATTCTATAGAGAATCGAAAGACGCACCTCCTAAACCAATCAGAAATAAGGATTTCAACCAATGAAAGTGTTTTATTTTGAAAACAAATACACAGCGTATCTCCGTGCCGCGGAAATCGTCATGCAAACAGCGCGTAAGTCAGTTTACTTTCGTATTGTGAGAGGTCGCGACTTGAGCTCCGAAGAAATGCATTGTAAATCAAGGTAAGTCTAATTCATTTTAATAATATTATGTGTTCATATAAGGGAAAAAATCTTGATATTTGGTTTTTAGGTATAGTTAAGTATAAATATCAATTATGTTATTGTAAAAAATAAGATGAAAATGTTATTTTACTTACGCGGTGTTACGTGTTAATGCAGAAGTGACTTAGGCGGTGTTTTATATAACGATTTTAAATACACGGTTTTAAATTTACTTACTTTTAGATATCAATACACCATGGATTACGAAAGCAGTGATGATGAAGAGATCGCTGACCTATGTGAACAACTAGAAATAAAAATACTACCGAAAAAGAAAAATGAAAATATCACCACCAAGGAAAACTTGGAAAACCTCGACATTAACAACTTGCCTGTTGTTATAATTCCAGGTAATGCCAATATAAGCGGCGAGATGAGTGTACATGAACTTTCTGAATGCCATGTTGTAATAATAAAAATAATAATTGGATGACTTCTATAGCGCCATTTTCGTGAGAAAATCACCTCAAGGGCGCTTTGTAATGATGGAAGAAACGACAGTTCACTTGCCTTTGTTACCATCGAATGTCGAACCCGTTGATATTAACTTTGGACAAACAAGTGTGATAGAGCCTATATTAATGGGAGAAACAACAGACCTTCCATTACCGATTGTCCCTTGCTAGCGAATGACGGGTCGAACATGGTGATCTTAATTCTGGTCGAAAAAGACGTTCTAAGGGATGTTCTGAGAACTAAAACTGGTCTAAAAATAATAGCAAGAAACTTAGAATGGAAGGAAAATAATATTAAAATAAAATAATATCGGCGAGATAGCAATGGCCCAAAGTTTAGGGTATTACATGCTACTATTAGGCCAGCCCGAATAATTGGCCCTCGATGTACTTTAGAGTTTTGTAAGAAAACAAAGCTTTGTGATTGTGATACAATACCAAACGAGGAACGGAATACCTCATTCTCCAATTATTGGAATAATCTAAGCGTAGTGAGACCAAAGAGTATTTATTAGAAACTGCAAATAATGGACGTGTTCAAGTCTGCAAGCATACTTTTTAATACGTTTAGTATCAAACAATGGACAGTACGCTATTGGCTATCGAAGCCTGAGCTTGGAATGGCAAAGAAACCCGAATTTACTCATAAGGTTTTAGAAGGATACTCAAAGAAAGATGAGATAGCTTTTCTGAAAGACTTTCTAAATAGTTGCCAAAAGTACCTTCTCACTACTGTAGAGCTGTAGAGACCTCTTCTAAAGAATATTTAGAGCCTATCATCGAAAACAAGAATTTTTTTCAAAATTTATTGTGATAAGTGTAATTCAGTAAATAAAGAACCCGTCAGCCGATGGTCCTTTGACTACAACTTTAAGGAAAATAATTTAAGCTTATTCCAGCCAAAAAAAGTATAATCCTAATGGCCTTATTAATTATAAGTTAAGCTTTCAAGATGACTATAAGAATTTGCCCAGAAGAGCCAAAAATAAAAGAACAAGACCAGGCCCGAGGTCAAAGCTTTATAATGAATCTACATGGAAACATCTTCAAGAACTAGTCAGTTATCTCTCCTGACTGTCACAATTTTTACGATACTTTACTTCATTTTATAATGATTTATTTATATTGTATTTTTGTTATTTTTGATAATTTATGTTCATAAGGTAGTACTGATTTCGCATTTAAATGATGCTGATGTTCCTTTTTGATGTGATTTTAAACCAAATAAGTATCAAGGTTAAAAAACAGTTAATTTGTTTAAAGCAAGAGGTCCTGGGTTCGTGTCTCAGAGGTGTCAATATGTTTTTCTGATTTTTCTGTTTCCAGATTTCCGATTGAGTTTCGTTTATATTGTCTTCATTTATTTAAATTTGTTAATTATTTAAAACGAAAAGTTAAGAAGATCTGTTAAGAAAGTTGTAGAAGTATGTTTTGTAATTTTTTATGAGGTATAAGTCTACCCGTTATTTTAATTTTATTTGAAATAAATATTTAAAGATATTTACAGAGTATTTATAATAACTCAGCGTAAGTTTCCCCATTTTATGTATTACAATGTGGCAACACCGCGTATGTCAAAAAAATAATCCAAATAATGATATTTTATAACAACCGTTACAAAAATCTTAAAAAAACCTTTCTTTTACAAATTTTCATTAAAAAACATATGCACTATGATCGCAATATATAAAAAGGCACGGTTTTTTTGCTCTCCTGAAAAGTTGTTATTTTTGACTTCCGCGGTGTTAGAACTTAAGCGACGATATGTCAGTGAACATCCAAACCAGCGGTCCATCCTCTGCCTACCTGATGGTTAGTTAGTTATTCTTGTATTTCCTGTTTTTACCTTTTTATAATAAAATATTTCGTAAATATATGTAATAGATTTCTTGTAATCTTTTACATCATTGCTCTCAAAAGAGGTTTGGGACAACCTAAAAAGAAATGTTCTAACGCAGAGGGCAAGCATTTGTTGCCAGATATTAGAAACTGGGGGAGGGCCCGGTCAAGATATTGAAACCCAGTGCTGCTAAAGGTTGAAGCAGCAAGTGGTTTAAGTTTTTCCGGGCTGGAAAACCCGTAAGTTTAAATATATTTATTTAACTAAATTTATTTTATTTTTAACGCTCTTTTTTTCTGGTGTAGATATAGTGTAAAATACCCGCAATACTTTTAAGGTTGCGTTTATAAAAATTAAATAATTTTAGCGTCTCTGTTTTGAGATTAATTCACGTTTTTCTACATATTTTTCAAATGTTTTAAATTTAAATCTGATACAGTGTTCGAAAAAGGACACTGTTAATGCAAAATGTTGTCATATCGGTCAGTGACGCTCACCACGTGTGCAAGTGAAAGACTAGCTAATAGTGTCAAGTGTTCAAAGTGATTAAATTAGGGATATCTTTGGAGTTAGGATGGTTGTAAACATTATTTTATATGACAGGACAACACTGCTCAGTCTCAAGAGTGAAAGTGTTTTTTTGGATCCCCTAATAAAACACAACCTCAGACGCGAAAGTACTTTGACCCGTAAAACTAGATTCCGAGGCCGACGAGGAGGACGTAATACCAAAAAACATCTGTGCAGCAGAAAGGAACAATGTGATACAATAATTAGTGATGCACAGCGCCGGATCTGCCATACGTTCAAAAACGTGCAAAAAACCTGGCGCCAACTCCGAAGGGGCGCCGTGAGAAAATAAATATTCTATTAAAAATTTGTTATAATATTCCCTGAATCATTTAAAAATTACCCATAGTACGAAATAATTATTACGCTCTAGCAACACTTTCCAAAGATACAGACTGCGCACACATCTGGTTTGAATTTGACGAAATTTAACGATTTACGAATTTATAGTCAGTTACAGAATTTTTTTACAATTTCCATATATTTAGTTTAAACGTAAGATCTATTTTTCCATATATCTTTTACCGTCTTTTACGACGAATGAGTGCGATCCAAATTCAATAACCAATCACAGCGCCGGCTGAGCGCCGTACTTTTATTCAAAAGAACAAACAAACCGGCGGCGCCTTTCAAAATGCTTTTGTACAATTTAAATCTTTAGGAGAAGGGTAGTTAAAGACCATTTTCTTATGAAATCTTCAGTAAATTCAAAATTCCATTAGCATAAACATCGCACGGTTTGCAAGTTGAACTTGTTAACAGTTTCATCATTGTTTTGACAGTTGAAGTTCGTAAAATGAACCTATAATTAATTTCTATTAAATTTGTTATTTTACTGTTACGGTCATACGGTGTCAATGCGTCGTGGGTGGTTTGGTATATTTATGAGTGCGTCTTTCGTAAAAGCCGTTGATACCATACGTCATACGTTAGTTTAGTGTTTCAAGTTATGGTGTTTGTTCAGTCAACACAGAACCTAGTGGAAATGGAAATACAAGGTACAAATTTAAGGTTATATTATTAGATTTTTAAATTTATAACTTAAAAGTACTGTGGTAGTGCCTTCCGTCTCACTGCTCACTGTCTCTCGTCGGGACTGCCTGTTGCTAGTCAGAAGCTGTAGATGCTATTCTTGTGTTGTACGTTGCCATGAGAACGTATTTGTATTTACTTTTTCTATTAATATTCGCGTTGGGTATATACATAAACGCAGTAAATCTCAAGAATGTCTAATGGACCTAGTTCAGCGAAACCACCCGCATTGTCTCGTAACCTATATTTTAAATCATGGTACGGGCACAAACAAACAATTCGTTGTATTATTTTAAAGCATAACTTGCAAAAAGAGTTTTTCCTAAAATAATTAAAATAGCACCATAATTTTATGTTTACCCAATAGATTCAGAGAGTATAGGGCTCCTGGCGATTCTCTCTTTAAAAAAAAACGAGTGTGAGAGCTACCGCCAGGTCACTTGGAAAAGTTACACCCTTTGGGTGAAATGCAGAATACGCCAATGTCAGGGAATTTAATAAAAATGCACTTTCTAGATGAGAAAAGTGTGTAGAAACTCATTAAAAAAAGAATTAATGTGCGGAAAGCAAAATTGAGGGAGATACAGCCGATCAAAGTTTTATAAAATTTCACTCGTAAACTGATACTATGACAGCCCGCCCGCCATCGTTGTCACTGTTATGTTGGTATCCCGGACCTGATACAAACAAGAGCCTAGATACGATTGTAGCCGACTTCGTGGGGTAAATTATAAGGCGCGTAATTATGAAAAACAGAATTAATAATATAATGTAAATAGGCACTGGAATGGAGAATCCCGCCAGACAAACCATTTAAAAACGTAGGCTGTTTTTTAATGTAAAGATAACATACACAAGCCCGCTAGAAAGGTTAGGTTAGGTTCGGTTAGGTTAGGTTATGGGGGGGGGGGGCGGGCAGATCCGGCGCTGGGTTAACATACACAAGCCCGCTAGAAAGGTTAGGTTGGGTTCGGTTAGGTTAGGTTAGGTTATGGGGGGGGGGGGGGCGGGCGGGCAGATCCGGCGCTGGGTTAACATACACAAGCCCGCTAGAAAGGTTAGGTTAGGTTATGGGGGGGGGGCAGATCCGGCGCTATACACAAGCCCGCTAGACAAATTTCATAATTACGCGCCTCCTGTATCCCATGAAGTCGGCTACAATCGTATCTAGGCTCTTGTTTTGTCTCTTCAGGGATACCAACATATTAGTGACAACGGGCAGGTTGGTATCCCTGACCTGTTGTTGTGGTAGTAGTACTTTGGGTTGTTTGGGTTTAGTTCATTTATGGTAGTGTGCTGTTCGTCGGTCATTGTATAGTTCAGTTTTGGTAGTGTGTTGTGCGGCGTGTCATTGTATATACATATACGTATTCTTTGTTTGCTAATATGCGTCTGTTAGAGATTGATGCGTTGTGTAAAGACACGGAGTTGTTGTTGTGTAAATTGCGTGAGTGGAAGTTAATACCGAGTGAGCCGGATTATTTGTGTACGAAATGCGGTGGACCATTGAAGTTGGGAAAGCGGGATCGGGCGATTGACGCCTGGCAGTGGAACTGCTTAAATTATGTTAGTGAGCGTAAACAAAAAAGGAAACCTTGCGGAAATCAAGTGACGCTTCGAAATGGAACATTTTTTGCCCAGTCGAAGCTCAGCATTTTCCAGATATTGGGCTTTGTTCACATGTGGGTATTAAACCTACCATTATCTTACATAGGTGACGAACTTTTGATCGGTGGTCAGCACACGCTTGTTGATTGGGCTTCATTTTGTCGCGAGGTTGTTTTGTGCAGCTTAATGGACAATGCGGAGCAGCTGGGCGGCGAGGGGAAAATTGTAGAAATAGACGAGTCAAAGTTCGGGAAACGTAAATATAATCGAGGCAAGTTCGTCGACGGGCAGTGGGTGTTTGGTGGATACGAACGCGGAACAGGTCGAGTGTTTTTGGTGCCAGTTCAAGAACGTTCAAGTGAAACACTGGTCCCTATAATCAAACAGTGGATTGCCCCCGGCACCACGATAATTAGTGACTGTTGGCGCGCTTACGACTGCTTGGAAAATGAAGGATTCCAGCATTTAAAGGTCAATCACAGCATCACCTTCAAGGATCCAGACAGTGGGGCGCACACAAATTCCATAGAATCTACGTGGCGTGCTGCTAAGGCTGTATCGTCAGGTGCCGGCCGGAAAAAATCCAGTATCGCGGGCAATCTGGCTAAATATATGTTTCAGAAACGTTGTCGGGAGCGGAACGTCGATCGCATGGACGAATTTTTGTGCATGGCTGGACGTTTATATGACGCCACTGTGGAACGTCCACCCAACACTCTGCCGTCGCTTGAGGATGGGACATCTGACTCTGAGGACGATTACGAGTGAGCGATTTTAAGGTAGTATTTTGTTTAGTTTCATAATTACGCGCCTCAAGTATCCCACGAAGTCGGCTACAATCGTATCTAGGCTCTTGTTTGTACAGGTCCGGGATACCAACCTAACAGTGACAAAAGATGGCGGGCGGGCTGTCATAGTATCGGTTCGCGAAGTGAAATTTTATAAAACTTTGATCGGCTGTATCTCCCTCAATTTTGCTTTCCGCACATTAATTCTTTTTTTAATGAGTTTCTACACACTTTTCTCATCTAGAAAGTGCATTTTTATTAAATTCCCTGACATTGGCGTATTCTGCATTCCTCCCCACCCTTTATATGTCTTGATTTTATTAGATAAATTAGTGTAAAAAAAATTTATATAAAAAAAAAAAAAAAAAAAAAAAATTAGGATGAACGAATTTTAAATCAAAATAAAAATGTAGGGGGGGGGGGGGCGCCATCGATACCTACTGCACAGGGCGCCAGATTTCGTAGATCCGGCCCTGGTGATGCAGTGCAGATAGTAAACACTCCTATTTATTATGACCGAACAACACTCCTAAGTTTTCAAAGTGAAAGTGCATTGTTGGACCCCTTAATGACCGCAAAAATAAACTTGTATAAACTAGCCCGTGATCCTAACGTGAAATTAAGACATAGAGGGTGCCGTGGAGGACAAAAAACAAAATACAATAATAATGCTAATAAATAATAATAATAAAATAATCGACAATATACAAAATTTTAACCTCTTGCTTGACAGATTTAATATATACTCATTTGGATGAAAAAAATATTTTATCTGAACAACAAAAAGGTTGTCGCAGAAAACATATGGGATGTAAAGAACAGTTAGTTATTGATTCTGTAATTTTAAAACAAATTCAAAATCAAAAGCGTAATTTACATACTTGTTATATAGATTATCAAAAAGCTTTTGATAGTGTCCCGCACTCGTGGCTAATCAAAATATTAAAAATATATAAAGTTAACCCAATTATAATTAGCTTTTTGAAAAATATTATGTCCTTTTGGAATACAGATTTGCTAGTTAATTTAAAAGGTAAGAAAATAGTAGTACCGGGCATTTCAATAAAAAGAGGGATTTTTCAAGGAGACTCATTGAGCCCTCTTTGGTTTTGCTTAGCATTGAATCCCCTTTCTAAAATGTTAATTAAAAGCAAGTTTGGAATAAAAATTAAGGGTAATACAAGAGAGAGTAGTATAGTTTCACATCTATTATATATGGATGATATAAAATTATTTTCAAATTCTGAATCAAATTTAGAGAAAATGATTAAGGTAGTTAAAATTTTTTCAGATGATATTAAAATGACTTTTGGTTTAGATAAATGTAAAACTATCCATATAGAGAAAGGCAAAATTGTAGATGGAGACGAGGGTATATTTAGAAATTTCAAAATTCAAAGTATGAAAGGGGATGAGGTTTATAAATATTTAGGATACCCGCAATCGAATAGATTAGATCACACTAGTATTAAAAATGATATTAGGATTAAATTTCAAACTAGGATCAGAAAAATTTTAAAATGCAATCTATCTGCTAAAAATTTAGTAAAAGCAATAAATACTTGGGCAATACCTCTACTAACGTACTCATTTGGCATAATTAAATGGTCCAATACAGATTTAGATAGTTTAGAACGATTAATTAGAACTACGTTAACAAAATTTAATTGCCATCATCCAAATTCAGCTATAGAACGAATTAATTTACCTAGAAATTTAGGAGGTAGAGGTGTAGTCAAAATAACATCTTTGAAACACAATCAGGTAGAAATGCTTAGAAATTTTTTCCATAGGAAAGCTAATAGCTCAGAAATGCACAAAATAATTTGCAAGGCAGATAGAAATATTACACCTTTAAATTTATATGACGAGAATGCCAACATTCTTATAAATACTAACCAGGAATTATTAGATTCCTGGTCAAATAAAATTATTCACGCAAAACACTTCAATTATCTCAACCAAACGTATGTTGACAAACTTTCGTCAAACAAATGGTTGAGTATTGGAGAGTTGAGCGCAGAAATAGAAGGATTTATGCTTGCCATTCAAGATAGAGTCATTAATACTAAAAATTATAGAAAGCATATAATCAAAGATATAAATCAAATTGATGATTTATGTAGAAAATGTTTGGCTTTTCCCGAAACTATAGAACATATTATATCGGGATGTTCTATATTAGCGCCTTCCGAGTATACATTTAGGCACAATCAGGTTTTAAAAATAATTCACCAAAGTTTGGTAATTAAACATAACTTGATTGATTGCCGTAATGTAGTACCTTATTATGAATATGAACCAAATTCATTTATAGAAAATGAATTTTATAAAATATATTATGATAAAACTATACTAACAGACAGAACAATTAGTCATAATAGACCTGATATAGTTTTACATGACAAAATTAAAAAAATAACTTATATCATTGATGTAGCTATTCCAAATTCCTGTAATATTCAAAAAACTGTTTCTGAAAAAATTAGAAAATACACAGATTTAGGAAATGAGATTAAAAGAATTTGGCATTCTCGGACTATAAAAATATTACCATTTGTTATTTCGGCCACTGGCATAATACCTAGGAATCTGATTCAAAATTTAAGCATATTAGATTTGTCAAAGAATTTGTATATAAAAATGCAAAAAGCAGTAATTTTAAATACATGTAGGATTACAAAAGATTTTTTAAATATTTATATTGAGGGATCAGTAGGATTTATAGGTTCAATTAGAAATGCCACAGAGCCGAACCCTCTGATATGAAAATATCTGGAGTCGGTGAATTATATTCCCATTTGGTCTCTAGTGGGTTGACATGTTGTTCTTGTATTGTTTTGTATTTATAATACTTATATAGTGCAATTGCATAACGTGGATTCACTAGATGATCATTTGGGGAAGTGTATGAAAGGGTTTAGTTTTTCCTTCTTTTTTTTTTTTTTTTTTTTTTTTTTTTTTTTTTTTTTTTTTTTTTTTTTTTTTTTTTTTTTTGGGGGGAAAATTTAACCCGGACATTTAAATCTGGTGCGTTTAAAATAACTCTCCGTCTGTAGACTGTTTTCAAGGAGTCACATCAACCGAAGAACAGAATTACCTAGCGACCAAATCGCTCCCCGATTCTGATAAATTCCATAACTTTAATGAAATTCCATTAGAACGACATGCTAACTGTAAGAGCAGACAGCTTGCGATTGGCTCCTGGAATGCGTGATCCCTTAATAACAAACTAGAGGCGGTGGACGATGTTTTCAGAGATGAAAAACTTCAAATCCTTACCATTACAGAAACGTGGCATGAGAACAGTGACTCGTGCTCGATTAAGAGACTTCAAGCTTTGGGGTATGTGGTGCTCGAGGAAGCCCGGCCATATTATTCTCTATTAATTCTAAAGGAAATTTGTCTTCCTTTAAACCTACAACGCTGGAAGAAGTAAAAAAGATAATTTTAAGTTCGCCAAATAAGCAGTGTAGTCTGGACCCTATACCAACTTGGTTATTAAAAAAATGTTCCATTGTCTTGGCTCCATTCCTGGTTCATGTTTTTAATAAATCTCTCAGTACAGGTGATTTCCCTGAGCCACTAAAATCAGCTGTCATTACACCAATATTAAAAAAGTCGCAACTAGACTCCGATAACTTAGGTAATTATCGACCCGTTTCAAATCTACCTTTCGTATCAAAAATCTTGGAGAAAATTGCTGCTGCCCAAATAACCAGTCACTTGAATTCAAATAAATTATTAACAAATCGACAATCCGCATATAGAAGGTTTCACTCAACAGAAACCGGACTTCTTCGTATGCTGTCAGATGTAACTCTAGCCATAGAGTCAGGTAAGTTAGCACTTATCTCACTCTTAGACACATGAGTGCAGCGTTTGACTACGATTGATCACGGCTTCCTCATTAAGAGATTGGAGGAAACATTTGGTTTGAGTTCCGACATCAAAAATTGGCTGGCGTCATATCTATCCAATCGTTTATAAGCCGTGAAGGTTGGAAATAAACTCTCTAACTTCGCAACACTTTCTTCAGGGGTACCCCAGGGATCCGTTTTGGGTCCACTTCTTTTCATCCTTTTTACAAATGATGTCGCCAAAATAATCGAGTCGTTTAGTCTTTTATCCCACTGCTACGCTGACGATCAGCAAGTTTATTTTTTCTGCACTCCAAATGAAGTCAGCCGAACAGTCTCAAAATCCGTGTAGCTGAATGCATAGAAGCAATAACTCGTTGGGTGTCTTCAAATAAACTAAAGCTGAACCCATCTAAGACTGAGTTTCTCTAGGCGGCCACAAACAAACGCCAACATTTCATTGACAATTCACCTATTTACATTTCCGGCAGCGATATTATTCCAAAGACAACAGACAAACTTCTTGGCGTTAATCTGGATTCAGACTTTTCGCTTAAAAGTCAAATAAATAGGATTGTAAGCACCGGTTTTTTTCACCTAAGACAACTCAAGTCAGTCCGAAGAAACCTTCCTACAGAGGCAACAAAACTACTAATCAACTCTTACGTAGTTTCGCGGCTCGATTACTGTAGCCGGCATCTACGCTAGTCTTCAAAAATATCAAACTGACAAACTTCAATCCGTGTTTAATGCAGCGGCACGGCTCATAACCGGAGTCCCTAAATATTCACACATTTCAGAACACCTTCGTAACCTTCACTGGCTCAAGTGCCCTGAAAGAATCCAGTACAAGTTGTGCTGGATGATGTTTAAATCGATAAATGAAATGGCCCCACCTTACATCTCTGAACTATGTGTCCCCGAAAATACTGGTCCGAGGCAGTCAACACTTAGATCAACAACCTCATCAGCTATAGGCAAACTAATGGAACCTAAATACTAAATTTGGAGATCGCGCTTTCGGAGTGTCTGGGCCGAAGGCTTGGAATAAACTCCCTCCGAAACTTAGATGCATAACAAGCCCAACAGAATTTAGGTCCAAAGTAAAAATCTACCTTTTTGGGCTCTCATACCCTTAAATAAAAATACCTATCTGAGAGTATCATAAAATTTTACTTTTGTTTTCAAAGTGTGCTCATTACAAAACATATTATGTATTATGAGTATTATTCTTTCTTCTTACTTCTTCTGGCGCTAATCTTAATCTAATTGTAAATATGTATGTTATTAAGTCACTTGCTTTAGGTTAGCTTTTATGTCTTAGTCATAAGTCACTAGCTATATAAGTCTTAGATGTAAGTCACTAGTTATAAGTGTAAATCTTAATTGTAAGCCATAAGTCACTAGCTATATAAGTCTTAGATGTAAGTCACTGGTTATAATTGTAAATCTTAATTGTAAGCCAGTAAAATAAGTCTCTAGCTATAAGTCTTCGATGTAAATCACTAGTTATAATTGTAAATCTTAGTTGTAAGCCAGTAATATTAATTCCTTTAAATACTTATTTGTACAGCGCCCTTGAGGTGATTTTTCACAAAAACGGCGCTATATAAGTTAGCCAAATATTATTATTATTATAAGATTATTAAGAATAATATTGTATTATACATAAATGAACTGCCTCAGTCATCTTTTGTTATTTTGGCAATGGAGAATAGATGTGGTGGTTAGCCATGACTTGTAGTAAATCCCGACTTGAAGTAAATCCCGACTTGTATTACGTAGTGGAATCTGAAAGCTTATCAATGCGTTCAACAAAATAGCTGAATTGAAGTCCTTCTACTGCATGTTGAAAGGTTTGATTCAAATGCTCCTGCATTTTCTTCCCCGCCCCCTGAACAGTTTATATAAACTGTTCAGGGGGCGAACAGTTAATAATTTAGTGTGAAAGGCAGCCGCAGTGCATTTCACGCATTACTCATTTTGTTATTGTTTGCAATGAACCGTTGACAAGGTCGCAACACGCATCGCAAGATTCCTTTAGAAACCATCTAAATTCAATGTGAAAACACTAAAAACCCATAGTGAACAAACGCCGAGAGGAGTCGCACCTTTAAATTGCGGAGAATCCATTCCACTTCTATTCCTGTGAATAATTTCCTTGCAAAATACAATTATTGCTATTATAAAGATACAGAAGTCATTTTGCCTTGTATTGTAACAAAAACCTCTAGCCGAAACAATAGGGTTATTCCGTTCGCTTTAAAAGATAAAGTTGAAAGGGAATGAAATAGTTTACTTTCCGAAGGAATAATAGAGCCAGTCACATGTAGTGAATTTGCTAGTGCGATTGTACCAATGGTTAAAAAAAAATGGAAGTCTTAGAATCTGTGGCGGTTACAAGACAACAATTAACAATCGAAGTTTGACAGTTCAAATCGCAGTAAAAAATGACACAAAGATCCCCATAGATAATTTATTACAAATTATTCACAGTGGCTAGAAGTATTTTGGGTACCTGTTACGTCAAGAACGAGAATAGCCCAAGCGATTCTGACCTTGTCCTTCATACAGTTTCTGTATACATAAGGGTTAAAAATCGCATGGCCGGCGCACAAACGGCCAGGGACAGGTTAAGGACCTCCCCTGAGTGAACTCGGGCGGCTATTATGTGCGAAAAATCCCACCCTCGAGATAACTCAGGCAAACTTAGTACTTAGGGAACGTACCCATACTACGTGATCTGTTCGGGGGGGGCCCCCCCCCCCCGAACAGGTCTTCGAAATACCAAAATTGCAAAAAGTTGGTAACGTAGTATGGGTATGTTCCAAAGATATTGAAATATAAGTAGATGTGCTATCTGCTGTTTTTACTATGTGGGTCTGCGCTTCCGGGTGTCGCCGATATTGTTTACCAATTAACAAATAAACTAAAAGAACATATAATTAACGAATAAACCAAACGAACGTTAAACTAAATGAACGAATTCTTTCCTTATTCAAAATATATTTTTAACCAATATTAATGCACATTTTCAAAAAATCAACGAAATGAACAAATTCTTTTTGTATGAAAACTACGCTAATTAGCGCGTAGTCCGGCGACAGTTGCGCGGACACCATAGCATATCTCCTTCTGTATTTGAATATCTTTGGTACGTTCCCTAATGTAATAAAAATGTGTTTTTTAATATTATTTGTTTATGATTACTGAAGGGGTCAATTTAGTATGTATGTATTTATCTATCTATCACAATAGAAATTTGCTGGTCAATTAGACCTTTATAATTTTTAACACATTCGGATTATATTATGTGAATTACATTATTTTAAAAAGTTGTTGTTTCTTAATATAAATAAATAAACAGCCATGATTCTCGATAATTTAAAACCGTTGGCTTGCTGTGAATGTTCACCGATTTAAAACATATTTTTGAATTTTTTTAAATGTTTTTAAAAAATAACGTAAAATTTTTCAAATGTAGTGGAAAAAATGGCTTCACATTTCTTTGCAATAAATCAAGCTGCAAATAAATCAATCTATAAGTCTGGATTGGCAGAATGTTGTAAGTATCTCTGGACTTACAGAATGCCGTAGGTGTCTCTGGATCGGCAGAATGTTGTAGATGACCCTAGATTGGCAGAATGTTGTAGGTATCACTGGACTTACAGAATGTTGTAGGTGACTCTGGATTGGCCGAATGTTGAAGGTATCTCTGGATTTGCAGAATGTTGTAGGTATCTCTGGATTTGCAGAATTTTGTAGGTGTCTCTGGATTGGCAGAATGTTGTAGGTGACTTTGGATTGGCAGAATAATGTAGGTGTCTCTGGATTGGTAGAATGTTGTAGGTGCCTCTGGATTTGCAGAATGTTGAAGGTGTCTCTGGATTGGCAGAATGTTGTTAAGAGGCACTGAAAAGAAAAAAAGTATTAATATGTTTGGTTTTTCTTATTCTCATCTATATATTTTCAATATTTCAGTTTTTTATGTATGTAATTTTTTTAACACCTTAGCATTTCTTGTTCACTTTTTGGAACAACTCACAACTCACAAGTCTCAGAAATCATTGTGCCTCCCTTACTATGATAGTGAGAAATATGACCTAAACGGTGTTAGAAAGAAAAAAACAGCACGCTTTATATTCAAATCTAAGTTAACCACAAAAGAAGTAAAATGTATGCCTTACAAAATCTGTTCGCAAGTTTCTGATCGCAATTTTAAAGACAATTACGAAATTTTTTATTAATTATTTTTACGTGGAACGACAAAAAAAGTGAGGTGACAATAATGTTTACAATACATTTATCCAATAAAATATGTACGGGTTTTCATTTTTTCATTAAGTTAGTAAAAACGAAAGGTGAGCCATTTTAAAAACTTTTTATGTTTGCATGCAAATTGATATAATATATCAATTTGCAAGACATTTTGTTTTAAAAAATTATGTTTATTTCCAATCAGAAAATTTGAAAGCATATTCTATCACCATTCAAAAACAGTTTTTTCAAGGAATGAGAAAAAACTTTTTTTATGTAGAAAGAACTACAAAGTCCTACTGTTGAGAGCTCCTTTAACCCGCCATTGGTGACGTGAATTTGACTTACATCGTTGGTGACCCCGGTCTCGCGCACCGGGGTTTTTGACTACCAGTTTTTCAATAATTTACTGTTCATGCTACTTTTCATTGGAAAGTTTATAAAACAATATCTTTTTCTGTCAATAAAACATAGATATTCCTTAAATCGATTCTTTTTTATTAACATAAAACAATATCTTTAGATGCATTAAAATTATGAGATATTTTAACAATATTTATTTAAACCCAACAATCTTAAATATTTAACGACAAAATCAGTCTTCGTCAGTCTTATGACAGTTGAAACATAAAATAAAAAAAACATAAATGATAAAACTTATGTTTTTTTAAATTTTATCTTATAAAATTACCAATAACCATTTGACTTACTTAGTTGGTGATGCCGGTCTCACGTACCGGGTTGCTGCCAAAACTCCATAACGTGCGTCCGCATCGCTGTCGCGGGGTAGACTGGCGGTAGGGGGCGTGGAATAAGGCAGCTACTCGAAATCGCAGTGTGATTCAATGAATGTTAAAAAAAATATTACACTTTTTCGATTTACCCGGTCTCCCAGACATATACGTGACCGTTGGCGGGTTAAAACCACTCTTTCCGATACATTCTGCCTCTACGTGGGCTCCAAATTGAACGAAATATTAAAAGATAATACACTCACCATTTGTTGTTAGGTTTCCTTGGAATGGATAGTGTATGTCGTCAGGCACCTCCTTCAGGTTTTCCAGCAGCACCCATATCTCGGATGAAACGTGTCCCAACATAGTAACATCATCTGAATAGTCTGTTACATGATGTAGCTGGTTGTGGTGAAGGGAATCCTCTTTAAGATTTTCTGGTAACATCTATATCTCGGATGATACAGGTTCCAACATAGTAACATCATCTGAATAGTCTGTTACAATGATACAGCTGATTTTGGAAAGGAAGTCTTCAATCAGGTTTTCCGGCAACATGAGTTTCTCATTAACTCGGATGATACATATTCCAACATAGTAACATCATCTGAATAGTCCGTTACAATGATACAGCTGATTTTGGAAAGAAAGTCTTCAATCAGGTTTTCCGGCACACGAGTTTCTCATTAACTCGGATGATGCATTTTCCAACATAGTAACATCATCTGAATAGTCTGTTACAATGATGCAGCTGATTTTAGTGAAGGGAGTCTTCATTCAGGTTTTCCGGCAACATAAGTTTCTCATTAACTCGGATGATACATTTTCCAACATAGTAACATCATCTGAATAGTCTGTTACAATGATACAGCTGATTTTGGAAAGAAAGTCTTCAATCAGGTTTTCCGACAACACGAGTTTCTCATTAACTCGGATGATACATTTTCCAACATAGTAACATCATCTGAATAGTCTGTTACAATGATGCAGCTGATTTTAGTGAAGGGAGTCTTCATTCAGGTTTTCCGGCAACATCAGTATCTCATTTGTCTCTGATGATACGTGTTCCAACATAGTAACATCATCTGAATAGTCTGTTACAATGATGCAGATGATTTTAGTAAAGGGGCTCCTCCTTCGGGTTGTTCAATAATACCCGTATCTCGGAAGATACATGTCCCAAAATGGAAATATATAGGAGGTGCAGCATCTTCACAAATCCAAATGAGGATCTTTAAAGTCCTTTATCTGAAAAATAAGCGATTGGCTAATAAAACAAATGTGATATGTACAACGCTACTTCTGTATATATTTGAAAAACATCTACTGAAGTCATGAAAAAAACATCAGAGATGACAAGTAATAATATGCAAGATGAAAATGTTCATAAGGACACGATAATGTCGACGATTTACTGAACTTGAATGCTAACTAAACTGTCATTAACGTGATTGATTGAACTTGAATTGCTAAATGATTGATGAGGCAATTGAAGCGATTGGCAATGGAGACTTCCTATTGATGATGTGTGTTTTGAATGAGCAACACTTTAGACTGTTGTGATTGTGCGCATAAACCTCATAGACGAGCGCCATTGAAGCAGCGGAATGATCGTTTTACAGTACGATTTATAATCGTTTTTGAATTGCTCCATCAATAGATATTCAAATGGATTAACTAATATAAAATTTGGGTACCATTTTGACAAGTTGGAGACAAACCATGCAACAATATTTTTGTCTCCAGGAGGGTTCTAATAAACTATGAAATCAGTTGTACTTCGACCGTCGAACAGCGTACATTTCATGATATCCTCGGGGGGGTAAGGTATGTCCTCTCAGTACCCCAGTGACATTCGTCGCAAACACACATGTTCTTTTATTTATATTTGCTGTCTCAGATTCCACGTGCGTCTGGTTGCGTACTTGAAAAATCTCTTGAATAATAGGTAATTTTTCGGGATTAGTGTCCATGGCTATTACGAATAATTTTTAGAAAAAAACTTTAGATTCGCCTTAATCACTATAAAAGGAAACTTTTTGCATCACGGCTGGCGGAAAATAATGCATTTTAATTTTCAATGTCGTTAAATAAAATTTCACTTCGCGAACCGACACTACGACAGCCCGCCCGCTGCCGCCCGCCATTTTGTCACATACACAAGCCCGCTACACAAACCCTGCGTAGCCATACAAACCATTCAAAAACGTAGGCTGTTTTTTAAAGTAAATATAACATACACAAGCCCGCTATACAAACCCTGCGTAGCCAAACAAACCATTCAAAAACGTATTTTAACAGTGACAAAATGGCGGGCGGCAGCCGGCGGGCTCTCGTAGTGTCGGTTCGCGAAGTGAAATTTTATTTAACGACATTGAAAATTAAAATGCATTATTTTCCGCCAGCCGTGATGCAAAAAGTTTCCTTTTAGAGTGATTAAGGCGAATCTAAAGTTTTTTTCTAAAAATTATTCGTAATAGCCATGGACACTAATCCCGAAAATTTACCGAATAATATTGAGAGCTGGGTGAGTATTTCAATGGTCCCGAAGAACAATGTCGGATCTGCGATTTTGCAGCTTTGCAATAGAGCTGTTTAAAGTTTCGTTTCTGCATTTTTACTGTTTTCGAGATCAAGAAAGTGTTGTTTTAATATTTTGCATTTCCTATAATTTCATTCAAAATTCCGAAAAATACAGACTTGTAAATCAACAAAATAAGCCAACAAAACGATTGTCAATTTTTAGCAGATCTGACATTGTTCTTCGGGACCGTCGATTTCATGATATTTGTATCATATTATTTAAAATTTGGTTTTATTTTACGTAAATACTCGTATGTTATACGCAAGTAGTTGTAAAATTTTATCTTGTTTCGTTATTATGTTGATTTATAGCTTTGTTTTGTGTCAGATGTCTAAAGGGCTCTCCACACGATACTAGAAGATTCTTCCGATGCAGCAATAATGTTAAAAAAACATTATTTAATGCATTCTGGGGAGGAATGCAGATCCCGCCAATGTCTAGAAATTAAATAAAAAGGCACTTTCTAGATGAGAAAAGTGTGGAAAAGCTGAATAAAACAAAAATTAAGGCGCGCTCGGCAAAATTGAGGGAGATACAACCGTTCAAAGTATTTAAAATTTCACTTCGCGAGTTGATATTGACAGTCCGCCCGCCATTTTGACATAACCTAATACGCTAAACATGGTTTGTGATACAAAAAAAGTGCCCCTTTATAACGCCTACTCACGTCAAGGCAAGAAAAACATCCCAGTTTTCAAGTGGTTTAGCGGCTACGCTAGGTTTGAGTAACATGGTTTGTGATTCTGGCGTACTATTAATTCTGTATTAGGTCTGGGATCCAACATAAGCAATGAAAAGATGGGGAACGGACTTGTCAATATCAACTCGCGAAGTGAAATTTTAAATACTTTGAACGGTTGTATCTCCCTCAATTTTGCCGAGCGCGCCTTAATTTATTTTTTATTCATCTTCTCCACAGTTTTCTCATCTAAAAAGTGCATTTTTATTAAATTCCTTGACATTGGCGGGATCTGCATTTCACCCGCATTCTGCACTAGCCTGTATACATGTGAAACATGGTGTCAATACCGAGTAAGCTCAATGGAACGTCTTCGGATCCAATATAATGATGCGTGCAGAATCATATTTGGATTCAGAAGGTATAGCAGCGCTTCAACAATGTTCACAGAATTTGGACTCCATGGATTCGCCAGTCTGATGAGACACCGGGTCACTGGAGCCAGGATGCGGCTAATGGCCTCCGACAACACGTTGGTGACCGCAGCCTTCCAACACCAAGCTCCACTCCTGAGTGAGCGATGGGCCCGAGCGCACTCAAGATCACGCCCTGCATAATAATTGATTATTTATTTTTATTATTATTAATTTTTATTACAAATATTTTTTTTTATTTTTATTTTCTATTTATGTTCTTATTTCTTTACTGCGTAAATATATAAATATGTATAACTATATGGGAAGTGTGGGATTGCACTATCCTCCCCACATCCTGGAATAAAGATTATTATTATTATTACTACCTGCAGAGAGCATGGGTTTGAGCGAACTTGCACTGTCTCGTTTGTTAAACTGCGGCCAGAACGAGACGCATGCAGGGACTCTCTGCAGCAGAGTCCCTGCATGCAGTGTCTTGAGAGTCCCTGCATGCGTCTCGGGTAAATTTATACAAAGCCGGGACCAGCTCATTTTGGACAAAAATAAATAAATATATACCCCAGTAGATAGGTAATAATTAGATGTAATTAATTCCGTGAGCGGAAATTGAAAATAATGTATATTATCGTCAATTTCTTAAATTTAAAAATACGAAAATGTCATTTTTCAATGACTTCCGTGTTGTTATCTTTACTTTAAAAAACAGCCTACGTTTTTAAATGGTTTGTCTGGCTACGCAGGGTTTGTCTAGCAGGCTTGTGAATATTATCTTAACTTTAAAAAACAGCCTACGTTTTTAAATGGTTTGACTGGCTACGCAGGGTTTGTCTAGCGGGCTTGTGTGACAGATCGGCCGCGCCATGTCAGTTTCGAAGACGCGAAGTGAATTTTGATTTTACGCAATTGAAATTTAAAATGCATCATTTTCCGCCTCCCCCAATGCAAAAAGTTTCCGAAATACGTAATTCTAACAATCATTCAACTTCTGCAAAGTGTTTTTTCGTGAAAAAGTGCATATTACCGCTTTTGCACTTTGAAAAATGACATTTTCGTATTTTTAAATTTAAGAAATTAACGATAATATACATTTTTTTCAATTTCCGCTCACGGAATTGATTACATCTAATTATTACGTATCTACTGGGGTAAAAATTTATTTTTTTTAGTGTAAAATGAGCTGGTCCCGGTTTTGTATAAAATTAATCAGAACGTCTGTTCTGCCATGTTTGACAATAATCGACATCGATTCTCCGAATCGTAAAAGTTACGATCTTAGGTTGAATTTCGTGAAAATAAACATAAAACGCATCGCTTACCTTGACTAGAATGCCAAAAATCAAGCAGCTGGTCACTCATCGCTGAAGAAGAAAAGCTGCCTTCTATTATTTTATCTCGATCCGTTCAGTTTGCTGTTTTTTTATGATGAAAACATAAATAAACCAGTCATTAGATTGATAACTTCGTGCTTTTTGCATGGACCAAGTGTCAACGCTATTTGATCATATACATACCTATATTTAACGACTTTTTATTCGATTTGAGACTTTGTCGTCACACATACCATAAACAAAGGATAGAGGAAACAAAATAAAAGGCTCGACCATAGACAATATAATTATCTTTCAGTACCTACCCAATTTATTAGCCCAAAATATTATTTTAAAAATAAAATTAAATGTCAAAATGTTCCCCAGGGCAACAGAACTGCATCTGACAGATTACTGCCTTGAGAAAATGAGCTTACTTTTCTTTACGGCTCATTTTCTCCGGACAGAGCTTTATCAGATTGAAACCCGTTGCCCTATGAAGAAACCAACTGTCGTAAAAATAACCTAAAATTACTTGAAATTTCAATCCCTTCAAAAAGGGAAGAACAATTTCAAATAAGATTTAGCTTTCCTACGATAGTATCGACTTTGACATTTCTCTGGTTACAACAGAAAAATGAAAAACTCAATTAAACATTTTAGTATTTTATTAAAAACAGAAAATACAAGAAAAACTAACAACATCACGCCGTTTCCCCGCAGGGGTAGGCCGATAGGACGGACCGTCAAACAACTCAGTCTTGGCACACACTCTTTGCCTCATTCACACTCGCACATCGACTCATACATACTATTTCTGACTCTTGACGTAGCCCGACGCAAGTATCGGATTCGCTTGATCGTGTCTCTGGCGTCCCTGACTTCATCTACCACTCACATCTGTGTCATATATTCTACTTACACCCCACGCTTCGTTCATTCGCTCTACATGCCACACCATCTGAGGGTCCCATTCTTAATCTTACTCATTATGATCAGCCTTGCATTGCATTGCTTGATCATAAATAATAATAATATTTGGATGATTTGTATAGCGCCATTTTTGTAAAAAGTTACCTCAAAGGTGCTCTGCACAGACTTATATTTCTACAATCTAATTCCAACTACAAAGTAGACAATCCATTATAACAACTTATAGCTAAAACTTGCATCCACCGGTTCATCGATCATTGATATGAAACTATATGTACAACGATTTGACCAATGAACGCCTTGCTGCATATAAAATGTACATATATTATTTTATTTATACTCTGTACAGGCAGAAAATATACAGGACATTCAGTCCACTTTCCTCTGCCAGTTCCATGCCTCACTGCCATACATCAGGGTAGATACCATCATTCCGTTGCGGACTGCTAGTTTCGCTTCTTTAGACAGTTTTTTGTTAGCGCCAATGGCATTCAGTCCTTTATTAATATAATTACTTACATTTACCCTTCTTTCAATATCTCTATCAGCCTTCCCGTCTCTCATACACATACTTCCCACGATATACAAACTCATCCACCTGCTCCAAGTTCACAACTATATTGCACAATGTGTTCATACTCTATTTAATGATAAAAATAGAACAAATTTAGAAAAGCTAAGCGTACTGAGAATATATTGCTCCTGTTGCAACCTGGTCCAGTCCATGGAGTACTCTTCCTCCTTCTTATGTCCTCTCAAGAACAGCGGTGCAAGAGAGTGGTGGAACACGTCAGCCCCCATCTCCTGACATGACATAACAACGTTACTGTCCTACTGCAATACCTACAACAAACAATCATATGTCATCAAAGGTGCTAAATTAATGCGATTATATGTATTATTATAATAAGGTAAAATGCAAACAAACTCTGAGACCTGTAGGCGCGGGCCGTCGCTCGTGGAACGTGCTCTCTACTCTAGGGGAATGACACCAGTAATCTCCACCAGGCCACCGGCATGTCAGCTGTAAGGGTAGGATTTGGTGTTTCAAGCTGAAAATATTAAATAAAATATCTCATGAGATACATCAAGACGGACCGACAGATAAAAACAAAACAAGATAAATGCAGAAATGTTTCATATAAATATTTGTACCTGCAGAGGTTATAATGGTTTTCACGAGCATCATTATATCGCGAAATGAGACGTTTTGCGATACTAGTAGCCACAAACATATGCACGAGTTCTCAAAATCGGATAATCAACCTATTCAAGGCTGCTAAATTCACATCGCGCCTATTTTACTTGTTTAGGAAGCAAATTTTGAATTCGCGTCGCATGTCGCATGTAAATAAACCGTTGAGAGCAACCATTTTGATACATTATTTCACCCAGCTGTCAAAAGCTTTTCCATAGAAATTCAAAGTTTTCCCATTGGTCGAGAGACCTTGTCGTCACACAGTCATAGATATTATCTATCTTTGGTCTTGGTTGAAAATTTGGATCGGAGTTATACCCCCCTGTGATGAAAACAATCTAAACGACTCATACCACCGCCAAAGATGGCGGTGCTCATGTGCTCATCATTGCTCATACTCATGAAGCCATAAATAATAAACAATCCCCACGACGCCATGACGCCCATGACGTGACGTGAGACCCGTAACACGCGGTATCGCCAGTGTTGCCAACTGTTAGCTATGCCAAATTGCTAGATATCTTACAAAATGTTGCTAGATTGCCAGTTTTTTGTACCCCAAAAAGTTGCTAGAAGTAGCTAAACGTTACAGTGGGTAGATAAGTTACAATAAAATGACAAATTCTGACAATCGTTTTTATTTCCATTAAATCCAACAAAAGAGTAGAAAATATCTTATATACGTTATTATTTTATAAAGAAAAATCTGGTAAATTAAGCATTTCAAACTCATTTTTCCCGTCGATAGAGTCTACTATCAACAAATCGAGTTTTAAGTTTACCTGTTTTGAACTCTACTTTCTGTTTATGCTTTTTTGTCTCAGCGTGCTTCTTTATGTCTAATAGTTTAACAAGAATTTCCGTACAAAATGCTTTGCTTGAGTCTTCACTTAACAAACCTTTAAATTCGTCCATATTTTCCAACTCCAGTCTGTATTTCTGAGCGTACATTTTCTTTCTCATGGGTAAATCCATTTTCACATTAAATTAAAACAGTGAGGTTTTATATGGATAAGACAAAAAACACAAGGTAGAATAAAGCAAGGATCATACTGAGCAGACGCAACGCCACGCAACGTTCCTGTACCGTTCACACTGGCCAGACGTACGTACGCGTCGCTGTGATCACGTGACAAGGGGTCTCTGGTTGTGCGCAGGCGCGTTTGATTTGACACATTTGACATTTATTTTTTAGGTTATGTTTATGTGATTCTCTTAGCAGATGACAGCTTTGCCATATCTTGAAAGTGAATTTGAAGATGATTTGCTACGATTATTATTGTTATATCAATATTCTCGTAAAAAGAAAAAAAGTGAGAAGTATTTGGGTCCACAACATTAACAAACAAAGACAAATGTTTGGAGAGTTCCATACTTTAGTAAAGGAACTAGAATCTGATGACGGACGATTCTTCATGTACTTCCGTATGAGTAAAGTGGTATTTGAAGAGCTTCACAGCATAATTGAATTATTGAATATGACATAAAAAAATAAAACACACATCTTCGAAAGTTAATTGGGACCAGAGAAAGATCTAAAGTTTGATTGACATTCATTATAGGGGTATAATATTGAAAATCATGCCATAAATGGCTGAAATTTCTTCCTAAGTTGCACTGCGTATGCAGAATCTCTATAATCCTGTAATTTGATTTTATAAATAACTTCGTGCCGTCTAAAAGCTTCAATAAACTGTTCGTCATCCATTTTTGAATAATATCTGTCAAAAAAACAACCATAGATATAGCGAAACAACGTTAGATGCTCAGATAACACCAAAAAGATGTAAAATCATCTCGTAGTAGGCGTGACCATACCCCCTCCACCTTCCACATGGCCCACGCCGATCTGGCTGTGGCAGATCAACGTCGCGTAGGGGGCGTCGGTTTGCGTTGCGTGGAGCTAGTCTGATTCTAAAGCACCCGTTTCCATAGAAAATGTGTGGATGGTAAGCAGTCCAGATATGGAATGGTGACGTCAACCCACGTGGCGGGGCGTTGCGTGGGCTTAGTGTGGTCTTACCTTTAGAGTAGTGCGTACTATTTTGGTTGTATTGTGTCTGTCGTAGCTACCGTAGCTAGCTAGCGCACAGAACAATATTACAGTGCCACAAACTTACCTGTTCCAGTGGTGGTTTCGCTAGTTGTGAACAAATATGTCATAGAAATATTAAAGTTTATGGCACTGTACCATAGATGTATATAATATAACTGGATGAATGAGTCGCGTAAATTGGCCGGTCTTCCGGTTTCGACGGCCGCCATATGCAAAATGGGCAAGAGATACGAGAACTCAGGGAACTTCTTAGAGGGAACTCGCAAATTCCAAGTTTTTTGTTACTAAAAAATGTTATTAAACATTTTTCCTTTCTGTTTTTTTGTGTTGCATAACGAATTGTAATAAAGTAAAACTGCGACTTTGTATATTAATAATAATTATCGTACATTATGCTCATAAGCATTATAATAATTAGTTAAGTATTTTAATGTAAAATTAAGTTATACTTTTAAGTAATTAATGTGTATTACGCACCAAAATATCTAATACTTAATGATATTATTGTTAGCAAATAAACAGAAAAAAATGAGAGATTTCTTACAATAAAACTGATCAGTTTTGTAAGATTTAAGTAAAATAAAATATTGTAAAATTAAAAACTCAATAAAAAATAATCTTCCATTCGAAGTAAACTTTAATAATGAAACTTCATTCAGGGCATCACAAGTCTACAGTTGTTGTTTGTTTTATAACTACATTTTGTGATAATCTTAATCTAACCATTGTCTTAGATCAGTAAGGAGCATCCATTAATTACGTGAGCAGTTTTTCTTCCAATCTAGACCCCCCCCCCCCCTCCCCCTCGGTGAGATAAATTTGGACCACTTCGTATATTCTTTTCAAGTAACGTGAGATTTTGCTGGAACCCCCCCCCCTCGTTTGTGCTCACGTAATTAATGAATGCCCCCTAACACTGGTGTAGGTAGGGTACGTAACAAAATATGTTGAGAAACAGAAACAAAACTACAAGATTTAATAGGTGTATGATACACCGTGTATCATTTTTATTTCTTAAAAAATTACAATATTTAGTATGGGAACATCATGTGCCATTAACTTATAAGCAGTAAATGTATCGACAAACAAAAGTAAAAAATAACAATCATACATAATATTGGGTACAAATATTTCAAAAAAAATTAACATTTATACAACAAAATTTGTACAACTTAATTTATACAACAACAAATACAACATACAGCAAAAATTTACAGACAAAAAATTTATACAACTTATATACATACAAAAAATGTACACAACTTATATGTATACAGTCAAAAAGTTTTAAACAACTTATACACAGAGAAAGAATTTATACAACTTACATACACACAAAATTTTATGCAACTTATACACAGACAATTTTTTTATACATTATTACATAAAATAAATTTATGTAATTTCTGTCTAACGCTTGCCTTATTATTATTTACATTTTATAGAGAAAATCTTCTTGCATTTTAACCTTTGTTAAATACAGACTCGAGTGTAGGCGAGGTTATTTAATAAATAATGCGCGTATTGGCGATATGGATATTTATTATAAGTAATGGCTATAAATACGTCCTAACTATCGTGTTGGCGGTTGGAAAAAGAGAGTGAGGAGAGGCCTGCATCTCCTTTTATATGCGGGATCACCTGTCTCGCTCTTGTATGGCCGGAAACAGGTGTGCCACCCTAAAACCTCTCTCACATCCTCCCCTACTTAAACGGGAGAATCCTGGCTACATAAGTGATACCTATAGCTACATATTTCATACAATATATTTTATATTTCATATTTCACATTTAAAATTAACACATTACATTTAAAATTAACAAAACATTTGTTTTTGTTCTTTCTGTTTCCCTTCTGTCCATTTCTGTCCATTTCGACTGCGAAGTGCTGTCACCTGGGCCGAAGCCTTCCTTGCCATGGGTTAGACCTGAAACATGGAGAAACAGAATTAGAGACACTTCTATTACGTAACATACCGGAGAGATCTAATTCGTCCGTCGACAATTCCAACGTGTCAGACGCGAATTCCTGGTTATCTTCCTCCTGCCATGAAACATGTAATTCCTTTAGCTGGTCTAAATGTCTTTTCCACACCATATTAGACTTGTTAATTTTTATGAAATATATTTTACTACCTTTTTTATCCACAATAACCCCAGGGACCCATAACCTATTACCCTGAGATCTGAAATCTCTAGTCATTACTTTCTGACCTATATTAAAACCTGATTTAACTCTACCCTTATATTGTCTTTTCTGATTGTTTTGGCTCTGAGTAACCTTTTTTATTACTTTGTTTCGTCGAGTAGAACCTGAACTACCCGTTCTATCCTCAATTTTCCTTGGAATCAGAGAGTCAAATACTGTTCTAATTTTTCTACCCATTAATAATACAGATGGCTCACAACCTGTTGTTGCGTGAACTGTATTCCTATAGTCTGCTAAAAAGTTACCTAACTTTTCTTTATAATCTGAAGGAAATCCATTATGTTTACAAATTTTTTTAAGGAAATTTTTACAAGTCTTTACTGTAGCTTCAGCTTGCCCGTTGCTACTAGGGTGATTGACTGGACTAGTGATATGTTCTATCCCATTTTTCTTACAAAAATTTTCAAAATCCTCAGAACAAAAACACGTACCATTATCACTAACTAAAGTTGCTGGAAAACCAAATTGCGAAAATAATCTATGAAGTATTTCGATATTTTCTTTTGAAGACAGACTGTTTACTTCCAGACACTCAATCCACTTTGAAGAAGAGTCTACCACCACTAAAAAATTTTTGTTATACAAACTACCATGATCAATATGTACCCTGAACCATACTTCAGGTTCATATGGCCACACTGCTAAAGAACTCTTTTGTGATTCTGGTTTAATTTCTAAACAATCTCTACAATTTTCCGTTATTTTCTCCAAATCTTGATTAATTTTTGGCCACCAGACAAAGCTTTTTGCAATACCTTTAGTCTTAAAAACCCCTAAATGAGATCTATGTAACATCTTTAAAACCTCTTGTCTTAAAGACTCAGGTACAACAACCCTATGTTGATATAAAACACACCCATTTATCAAAGACAATTCTAACCTTTTTTCCCAAAAAATTCTAATAAAGTTACCACTTTGTGCCTTTTTTACTGATGCTGGCCAACCTTCGATAAGAAAATTTTTTACTTGACCTAACACATCATCCTTTTCGGTTTCGCTTTTTATCACGTCTAAAGACAAATTAAACCCATTATTCTCGAAATAATTAATGTAATCAGACTCTATCTCATCTTCGCAGCTAACCTTTTCAATCGGACACCTGCTCAGAAAGTCTGAACAATTATTTTTCGATTTTACATATTCAATTTTAAAATTAAACGAACCTAACATAATAGCATATCTCTGTAACCTTGACGCGGCAATCTTAGGTACTTCTTTATTTTCACCTAAAATTCTCACTAACGGCTGATTATCCACAGCTAAAATAAATTCTCTGCCGTACAAATATTGATAAAACTTCTTAATTCCAAAAATAATTGCTGTTGCTTCAATATCTAGAATAGAATAATTCTTTTCCGCTTTAGTTAAAGTTCTGCTTGCGAACCCAATCGGTCTTTCTACGCCATTTTGAAACCTATGAAGTAATGTTGCTGCTACCCCATTAAAACTACCATCTGTGACAAGTTTCACAGGTATATTTTCGTCAAAATGCGTTAAAATCCTATCCGAAGTTAATATTCTTTTAATTATCGCAAAACTATTTTCTTGTTCCGTACCCCATTGAAACTTAACATCTTTTTTAAGTAATTCGTATAATGGTGACAATATATTTGCCATATTTGGAATAAAATTACGATAATAACTAATCATACCTAATAAACTTCTTAAATTATTTAAATCACTAGGTGCTGGTGCATTTAAAATGGCTTCTTTATTCCGTTCACACGGTTGAATCCCTTGTTCACTTATTTTATAACCTAAAAACTCAATAACTTTTAAATTGAATTCACACTTGTCACTATTCACTGTTAGATTACAATGTTTCAACCTTTCTAACACGACACATACGTTTTTCTCTAAATCGTCTTCGTCTTCCCCTATCACGATAATATCATCCAAATAAAACGTCATGTTCTGTAATCCTGACAAACAATTTGCCATTGCCTTTGCAAATATAGCTGGCGCGGGAGATAACCCGTACACTAACCGCTTATACTGAAACAATCCTAAATGGGTATTGATTGTTGTAAAACGCCTACACTCCTTTTTTAAAACAAATTGACTATACGCCGATTTAAGATCGATTTTTGCAAAAACTTTCCCACCATTTACTTTCGTTAATAGCTCCTCTATCCTAGGTAATGGATATTTGTCAACTAATAACTGATTATTCACTGTCGATTTATAATCACCACATAATCTAATACTACCGTTTTTCTTAATTACTGGAACAATTGGACTTGCAAACTCACTAAACTGGACTTGTTCTATAATACCGTCTGACAGTAAACTATCTAACTCCCTTTCGACTTTTTCTTTCAAAGCGAACGGCATAACTCTGTGATTACGAAATATCGGAATAGCGGTCTCTTTTAAAGTTAAATTCACTTCGTACTTATTAAATTTTCCTAGTTTATCCGTAAAAACTTCCGGGAATTTTTTTACTAATCGCTGCTTCAAAGTATTCTGTTTTATACTGTTTACGATTCCGTTAATCCCGACGTTAAAAAGATTCATAAAATCACGCCCCACTATCGATAACGAAGCACTTGTGACAACAACAAATTTCAAATTGTGACACTGACCGTTAAATTCCACTAGTGGCGTAATTGTACCTACCACTTTCACGAGCGTATTGTCAAAACCCCGTAGACTAATGTCTTCGTGCACTAGCTTGATTCTACTGAATTTACTGAAATAACACTCCTTGGAAATTACGCAACAAGATGCTCCAGAATCTACCATGAATTTACTCTTGATCCCGTCTAGTGAAACTTCAATAAAAAATGGTTCGACACTATTAACTTCACCCAACTTTGTGTCCGACAACAAAGTATTCACACTCTTACGTGTTGAGGAACGCTTGCACTGTTTTGCGAGATGACCCTTCGTACTGCAAATTTTACATAAATAATTTTTATATCTACATTCCGTCGCGATGTGATTATTGTGACCACAAACGGTACAATTTTGTTTCACAGCGTTCGCTGGCGACTGTGACCGTGCCCTGTCGCTATGCCCGAAACGCTTCACGTCTCTGTCTTTCACACGCGAATTATTAAAAGAGAGTCGACCGGCCTTGAGCTGTACATTAGCGTAAACCGTATTATCAACTCGGGACTGCGCTTGAGTTGAAGCTACGAGGTCAATGCACTCGGCGACTTGTAAACATTTTTCGAACGAGTGTAATTCACCCTCGAGAAATAATTTTTCCCTTACCTTTCCTGGTTTACAACCCAAAACAAAGAAATCCCTTAAATTTACTGATAAACTATTCCCAAATTTGCAATTAGTAGAAAGAGACTTTAACCGCACTGCAAACTCACGGATTGATTCGTCATTTCTTTGTTTCGCACTGTAAAACTTAGATCTCTCTTCAAAAAAACATTTCGTTGAACAACAATACTCATCAAGTTTAGATATCAAATCTTCTAACTTAATATCTGTTACCTTTTTAGGAATGCACAAATTAACCAATAAGGAAAAACAATCATCTTTCAATGCATTCAGGAAAATAGCCCTTTTTTTATCATCCGATGCAAACTTTTCATCATTCACGAGGAGAAATTGTCCGAGGCGGACCTTGAAGTTCTCCCAGTTCCCGTCACGCAAACTGAAGGACTCCAATCCTCGAGACTCCATGTTCCCAATGCCCAGAAGGTACCCAAATAGAGAGAAAGAAAACAGAAAAAACAAAAACTTCCCAATGAGGCTTCTTCTTCTGCCGTCTGCTCCCTGGACCCTGCTCCGGAAACTGCTCCTTGACCCTGTGAATTGATGGCTCCTTCCAGACCCGTCACACAGTAACACCGATGGCTACCCCAGATCACTCCTGCGACCTGGATCTCCGATCCTTGACCCTCAGAGATGTCGATTGACGCTGGACCTCCCGTGCTTCCCCCTTCCGAAAAGCTGGCTGGCTCCAGTGTCTTCTTGCACTTCACTCCTTGCAGTGAAGTGTTGGAATAATTTCGGTCCGGCCTTTCTTACCGACCCGAAATAATAATGTTACCGCGTATTTTGCCAAATTTTTGTGCCAAATTTTTTTGCGCGTCGATTCTTTTCGCGATCTGCCGTATTGTCAGAATCGTGTATCCTACCGGCTGCGCCACTGTTAAATACAGACTCGAGTGTAGGCGAGGTTATTTAATAAATAATGCGCGTATTGGCGATATGGATATTTATTATAAGTAATGGCTATAAATACGTCCTAACTATCGTGTTGGCGGTTGGAAAAAGAGAGTGAGGAGAGGCCTGCATCTCCTTTTATATGCGGGATCACCTGTCTCGCTCTTGTATGGCCGGAAACAGGTGTGCCACCCTAAAACCTCTCTCACAACCTTAATAGCGCAAATTTCTCTGAAATTTTTCAAATTACCTGCGTTTCATGGAGGTCTTCACCCCCGTGAAATTCAGCTTCGAGATCGTGCGACAATTGTGGGAACATGTACCTCTTATCCGAAAAGTGACCCGCCACACAATGTGAGATTTTTATTACTTAAAACTAATTAAATATTACTTAAAACTGCTTCAAACTAGACGGCTGCTGGTATAGAAATGGCCTACTGGGCACTTGTTATGCACCATCCCAAGATGGCGGACGTCGATTTCCGGTGGACCGCTCAAAATTCGCTGAGGCAAAGAGAGTCATCCATCCAGTTATATTATATACATCATAGATGTATATAATATAACTGGATGGATGAGTCGCGTAAATTGGCCGGTCTTCCGGTTTCGACGGCCGCCATATGCAAAATGGGCAAGAGATACGAGAACTCAGGGAACTTCTTAGAGGGAACTCGCAAATTCCAAGTTTTTTGTTACTAAAAAATGTTATTAAACATTTTTCCTTTCTGTTTTTTGTGTTGCATAACGAATTGTAATAAAGTAAAACTGCGACTTTGTATATTAATAATAATTATCGTAGGTACATTATGCTCATAAGCATTATAATAATTAGTTAAGTATTTTAATGTTAAATTAAGTTATACTTTTAAGTAATTAATATGTATTACGCACCAAAATATCTAATATTTAATGATATTATTGTAAGCAAATAAATAGAAAAAAATGAGAGATTTCTTACAATAAAACTGATCAGTTTTGTAAGATTTAAGTAAAATAAAATATTGAAAAATTAAAAACTCGATAAAAAATAATCTCCCATTCGAAGTAAACTTCAATAATGAAAGTTCATTCAGGGCATCACAAGTCTACAGTTGTAAGTACTTTGTTTTATAACTACATATTGTGATAATCTTACCATTGTCTTAGATCAGTAAGGGGCATCCATTAATTACGTGAGCAGTTTTTCTTCCAATCTAGACCCCCCCCCTCCCACTCGGTGAGATAAATTTGGACCACTTCGTATATTCTTTTCAAGTAACGTGAGATTTTGCTGGACCCCCCCCCCCCCTCGTTTGTGCTCACGTAATTAATGAATGCCCCCTAACACTGGTGTAAGTAGGGTAGGTAACAAAATATGTTGAGATACAGAAACAAAACTACCACCATATTTAATAGGTGTATCATTTTTATTTCTTAAAAAATTACAATATTTAGTATGGGAACATTATGTGCCATTAACTTATAAGCAGTAAATGTATCGACAAACAAAAGTAAAAAATAACAGTCGTACATAATATTGGGTAGAAATAATAAAAAAAAAAAAATTAACATTTATACAACAAAATTTGCACAATTTAATTTATACAACAACAAAAATTTACAGACAAAAAATGTATACAACTTAAATACATACAAAAAATGTATGCAACTTATATACAGTTAAAAATTTTAAACAACTTATATACAGAGAAAGAATTTATACAACTTACATAGAGACAAAAATTTTATACATCTTATACACATACAATTTTTTTTATACATTATTAAATAAAATAAGTTTATGTAATTTCTGTCTAACGCTTGCCTTATTATTATTTACATTTTCTAGAGAAAATCTTCTTGCATGTGTATTTAAACTTAATAGTGCAAATTTGTCTGAAATTTTTCTAATTATCTGCGTTTCATGGAGGTCTTCACCCCCGTCAAATTCAGCTTCGAGATCGTGCGACAATTGTGGGAACATGTACCTCTGACCCGAAAAGTGACCCACCACCCAATGTGAGATTTTTATTACTTAAAATTAATTAAATATGACTTAAAACTGCTTCAAACTAGACGGCTGCTGGTATAGAAATGGCCTACTGGGCACTTGTTATGCACCATTCCAAGATGGCGGACGTCGATTTCCGGTGGACCGCTCAAAATTCGCTGAGGCAAAGAGAGTCATCCATCCAGTTATATTATATACATCTATGATATACATCTATGCACTGTACTGACTGTACTCCAAGGAGGAGCGAGTGCAGCAGGAAACGGGAATTTCCCGGCCAAGGCCACTTATACCATAGCGTCTATGACCATAGAGTCGTGTTTGGTTTTTACTTTTTACTGTACGACGTAGCGTTTTAGGCTGGGCGCAAATGGACGTTTTCCTTGTTCGATTTCCTGATGCGGAATTCCGATTCGGAATTCCGTGAGACTAGCGCAAACGTTCGTTTTTCTTCATTCGGAATGTATACACGTCAGTACAGATAGTGATAGCGTGGTGAACGCACGACGATGGAGGTCGAAGATTTATTAGCAATTGCATTTCTGTTAATAATGAAGAAGAAAAAATAATGGAATGATGAAAAATAATGAATTAATAATGAAAGTTTCTGCCTCACACATTATCATGTTGCGATTCTATGCGTAACAAATACAAAGAATACGTCCGATGCACGCGGTGTCGATGCGATACTGAATAGAAATTTCCGAACGTATGCGCCGGCCCAAACAAAATGTATGGAAGCGCTGCGTTCCGCATGACGTCATTAGGTTTTTTCCGTTCGGTTTCTCCGAACGCGCCGGCTTGCATTCGGAACGTACGTACGGAATTTTTTCCGTTCGGAAAAAAACCGAACGTGTGCGTCAGTTAATGTATTTTCTACTGATTCCATGCATTCCGGTCTCCGAATACGGAAAACGAATTCGGAAATCGAATAAGGAAAACGTGCTTGTGCGGCAAGCCTTAAATTCTCTTTGCTCGATAGCCTCATGTCTCATGACGAAATCGAAATGTCGAACAATGACGAAAAGTTGCTATAAAAAGTAGCTAAAAAGTTTAGCTACAAGTTTCATTAAAATGTAGCTGTCCGCAATGACGTTATATAAAATAAATAGACTCGTTATAGTCTCACATACTCACAATATAATGTGGAAAGTAAGGAACACTCTTTTGTTTTCAGCGATTTTCAATAATTTCTTTAATTCAAAAGTTAATTCCTGTGTGATAAAGATAGACAATCAAATAATGTGTATGTATGAATGGCACGGATACATTAGCGGGCGGCGTATTAATTTCTTCGCTGAATACTGCTTTCACATCACGGGTGTGACTGAGATAACAAGATACTCTCACTCGGTTACACTACGCACAGGGGAGGGTAAAGGCGGGTAAAACAAGACACACGGGCAAATTTTTTTTTTATTATATTTATATGAGTTATAATTAGTAATACAATATTGGTACTATTATAGTAGTATTGTTAAAAACATATTTTATTATACAGTACAGGTCATAGGTTCAAATGAGTATACAAATCTATTTACAATTTTCATCAACGACATTATAAAATGCTTCCATTATGCAAATGTTCTACTCTTCGCTGATGACATCAAAATATTTCTTCCTATTAACGCCTTATTGACTGCTTTAAATTACAAAAAGATCTGTACAGGCTTAACCCGTTGAATAGCACGAGACCATTTTTGTCCCAGCTCACACAGGTCTCATATAAATCACTGTAACTCCCTTATTAACAGAGTGAGAAATATGTTCTAAACGGTGTTAGAAAGACAAAATACCACGCTTTATATTCAAATCTAAAAATTACCACCAAAAAAGTAAAACGTAAAGTTTTGAATAGCAATTTGATTTTTTTTTTTAATTCTTGGGATTTTATTAGGTATTAATTATTTTCATATGAAATGACAAAAAATTATATTTATCAACAGAGCTTAACTACAACTAGCGTGTTTACGTGTATTAAATTATAGTGTCTTGTCATTGTCAGCAAGGAAGCTCGGTTCGAGCGTTATGACAATTCAAACATAATTAAGTTAATTAACGATTTACCCTTTGTACGTTTTACCCCATCTTTCCCAAAAGAAGAAAACTTGTGCGGGACGCTGTGTGAACCGACCTACTGTTAGCAGGTTGTCTTTGTTATGCTTGTTACTTTTTAATGCAACGTTCTCTGTCTCGTAATGACGTGTAAAACCGCGAGCGGGAAACATGAAAATTAATTGTAATATTTATAATAATCGATAATATTAAGTAATTTGCGTGTACTTCCAAATGAAATGTTATTCATTCGCCTTTACTATTATTTGCAGTGTAATTAAAACATTTTCTCATCACACAGGAGGGCATTTTGACACTTTTTAAAATGCAATTTACTTACTGGTAAGACGCAACCTTACTCGACGCGTAGCAGTTAAGTACTAAAGTACTAGATATCGAGACCGGTACAATTGTCTTGCCATTGTCTTCCCACTTTGAGATTTCTACCCCTCGTCTAATATAGTATGTAACGTCATTGGCTGTCCGACATCAAATAATAGCTAGATCTAGCTATAAAGTTGCTAAGTTGGCAACACTGGGTATCGCCAGCATCGCCGGTATCGCACATCGCCAGTGTTGCCAACTGTTAGTATAAAACAATGAAGAAAAGTTGCTATAAAAAGTAGCTAAAAAGTTTAGCTACAAGTTTCATTAAAATGTAGCTGTCTTACAACAAATAATAGCTAGATCTAGCTATAAAGTTGCTAAGTTGGAAACACTGCATATCGCCTTATCGCATAAATGCCAAAAAAATCCAGTGTTGCCAACTCTCAAAAATATTTATCCCTAAACTCAAAACCCCTAGAAACCAGCAAATTACTTGAAAATACCCCTAAAATTTTTTTTTTGTAAAAATAATGAATAATAATTAAGAAATGATTTGCTGTAATATTTTTTAATAATCTTTAATTATAAATTATTTAAAACATCAAACATTGCATCATTTTCTTAAGAAGAATCAGATTTTTTTAAATCATACATGTTAACATCGAATAAGCTTAACATTTCAGGAGATGGATAAATCCACCATTTCGATTTAATGTGAACCGAACCATCATCATGCTTTAAAGCATTTCAATGGAGTCTATTCCGCAGCTTATTTTAGTAGTCAACAAATAAAATTGTGAAATGCGTGAGTGCTCCGTGTATACGATATAATAAACATTTTTAAAAATATATGGAATCACAGAACCCCCAAAAATACCCCTAAACATAATAAACCCCTAAAAAATCCCACCCTACTTATTTTCCCCCTAAATCTGGGGGAAAAACCCCTAAGTTGGCAACCCTGCATAAATCATAAAAACCACGGAGGAAAGAATAGAGTGGACTTAAGGCGGAAACATATTATCAAAACGCGACGCGACGCAACGTGTCGACACCCGATATGCACCGTGCACATTACCAATACGCAACGCCACGACATCCTAGAAATTTCTGAATACAGGCTAACAGAAGTGGAAGTGTATGGTTATGTACTATGGATTTAATAAATAACAAGTCAGATGAAGACTTTGAAGAAGATTTGATGCAAATTTTGGGTACCTATATGATACTTAAACGACTCAAGAAAAAGAGAATAACTAGGCGTTACTGGGTACATGCAATAAATCAAAAGAGAAGTAGGTATGTGTGGTGAATATCATACTCTGTATCCAGACAAAGTTCAAGATAATGAAAGATTTCATTATGTATTTTCGGGTTACTAAAACTATTTATATAGCTAAACTCATGTCATATGGAATAGGATATCGTTTTACCAACTCAATTAGTTATTCGTCGGTCACTTCGCAAAATAAATGCAAAAAATAATATTAAATTGGCATACATTCCGTATATGCTCTGTGACAGTTCTCGAACGACTGACGCATGACTGACGCGTGGCGTTGGGTGTTGTCTAGAAACATACCGCGCGCGACGCGTCGGATGGCGTGTTTACCCCCACCATGGGCAACACACCGACCTGGCACGTCTGGATCGGGTGGCGTGTGCGCGCATGGCGTCGCGTCGGATGTTTAGGCTGGGCGCACAAGCACGTTTTCCTTATTCGATTTCCGAATTCGTTTTCCGTATTCGGAGATCGGAATGCATGGAATCAGTAGAAAATACATTAACTGACGCACACGTTCGCTTTTTTTCCGAACGGAAAAAATTCCGTACGTACGTTCCGAATGCAAGCCGGCGCGTTCGGAGAAACCGAACGGAAAAAACCTAATGACGTCATGCGGAACGCAGCGCTTGCATACATTTTGTTTGTGCCGGCGCACACGTTCGGGAATTTCTTTTCTATTCAGTATCGCATCGGATTGGTATATTTATGCGCATCGGCACCGCGTGCGTCGGACGTATTCTTTGTATTTGTTACGCATAGAATCGCAACACGATAATGTGTGAGGCACAAACTTTCATTATTAATTCATTATTTTCCATCATTCCATTATTTTTTTCTTCTTCATTATTAACAGAAATGCAATTGCTAATAAATCTTCGTCCTCCATCGTCGTGCGTCCACCACGCTATCACTATCTGTACTGACGTGTATACATTCCGAATGAAGAAAAACGAACGTTTGCGCTAGTCTCACGGAATTCCGAATCGGAATTCCGTATCAGGAAATCGAACACGGAAAACGTGCTTTTGCGCCCAGCCATATAATGTGATTCTGGTCTATAGAAAACAATACATTTGATTCGACTCAACACGCATCGCGCTTCATCGGGTCGCGTTGCGTTTAATAATAGCGCCGTTTACACGCACACTTCGGAGCGACCGAGTCCCGCGCCACTTCAGGCCGCCGCGCAGAAAAGTAAATACCGATAGGTTTACAGCGCAGTTCACTGTGAGACTTTTCTGCGCGGCGGCCTGAAGTGGCGCGGGACTCGGTCGCTCCGAAGTGTGCGTGTAAACGGCGCTAATGTGTTTCCGCCTTTATGGTTCCATTTATTTATGGTTCGTTCGTTCGATGTGCAAAAAGTTCAAATTTATTTTCTAAATTTCACAATTTTAAAGTGACAGTTGCTGTCTGAATTTTTTGACATTCGTAATACAAATTATATTAATTATAATTATTGTGTGTTTACAGTACACACAACTTTCTAAGAATGTAATGTTGTCAGCAAGCAGCAGATAACCAGTTATAGACCGATAAAAGTAATAGATAAGACACGAGCGTAAATATTCGCGTACTTGTGACAGTTGTGACTTGTGATTTAGTTGGATAGGTTGGATCATAAATAAACCAGTCATTAGATTGATAACTTCGTGCTTTTTGCATGGACCAAGTGTCAACGCTATTTGATCATATACATACCTATATTTAACGACTTTTTATTCGATTTGAGACTTTGTCGTCACACATACCATAAACAAAGGATAGAGGAAACAAAATAAAAGGCTCGACCATAGACAATATAATTATCTTTCAGTACCTACCCAATTTATTAGCCCAAAATATTATTTTAAAAATAAAATTAAATGTCAAAATGTTCCCCAGGGCAACAGAACTGCATCTGACAGATTACTGCCTTGAGAAAATGATCTTACTTTTCTTTACGGCTCATTTTCTCCGGACAGAGCTTTATCAGATTGAAACCCGTTGCCCTATGAAGAAACCAACTGTCGTAAAAATAACCTAAAATTACTTGAAATTTCAATCCCTTCAAAAAGGGAAGAACAATTTCAAATAAGATTTAGCTTTCCTACGATAGTATCGACTTTGACATTTCTCTGGTTACAACAGAAAAATGAAAAACTCAATTAAACATTTTAGTATTTTATTAAAAACAGAAAATACAAGAAAAACTAACAACATCACGCCGTTTCCCCGCAGGGGTAGGCCGATAGGACGGACCGTCAAACAACTCAGTCTTGGCACACACTCTTTGCCTCATTCACACTCGCACATCGACTCATACATACTATTTCTGACTCTTGACGTAGCCCGACGCAAGTATCGGATTCGCTTGATCGTGTCTCTGGCGTCCCTGACTTCATCTACCACTCACATCTGTGTCATATATTCTACTTACACCCCACGCTTCGTTCATTCGCTCTACATGCCACACCATCTGAGGGTCCCATTCTTAATCTTACTCATTATGATCAGCCTTGCATTGCATTGCTTGATCATAAATAATAATAATATTTGGATGATTTGTATAGCGCCATTTTTGTAAAAAGTTACCTCAAAGGTGCTCTGCACAGACTTATATTTCTACAATCTAATTCCAACTACAAAGTAGACAATCCATTATAACAACTTATAGCTAAAACTTGCATCCACCGGTTCATCGATCATTGATATGAAACTATATGTACAACGATTTGACCAATGAACGCCTTGCTGCATATAAAATGTACATATATTATTTTATTTATACTCTGTACAGGCAGAAAATATACAGGACATTCAGTCCACTTTCCTCTGCCAGTTCCATGCCTCACTGCCATACATCAGGGTAGATACCATCATTCCGTTGCGGACTGCTAGTTTCGCTTCTTTAGACAGTTTTTTGTTAGCGCCAATGGCATTCAGTCCTTTATTAATATAATTACTTACATTTACCCTTCTTTCAATATCTCTATCAGCCTTCCCGTCTCTCATACACATACTTCCCACGATATACAAACTCATCCACCTGCTCCAAGTTCACAACTATATTGCACAATGTGTTCATACTCTATTTAATGATAAAAATAGAACAAATTTAGAAAAGCTAAGCGTACTGAGAATATATTGCTCCTGTTGCAACCTGGTCCAGTCCATGGAGTACTCTTCCTCCTTCTTATGTCCTCTCAAGAACAGCGGTGCAAGAGAGTGGTGGAACACGTCAGCCCCCATCTCCTGACATGACATAACAACGTTACTGTCCTACTGCAATACCTACAACAAACAATCATATGTCATCAAAGGTGCTAAATTAATGCGATTATATGTATTATTATAATAAGGTAAAATGCAAACAAACTCTGAGACCTGTAGGCGCGGGCCGTCGCTCGTGGAACGTGCTCTCTACTCTAGGGGAATGACACCAGTAATCTCCACCAGGCCACCGGCATGTCAGCTGTAAGGGTAGGATTTGGTGTTTCAAGCTGAAAATATTAAATAAAATATCTCATGAGATACATCAAGACGGACCGACAGATAAAAACAAAACAAGATAAATGCAGAAATGTTTCATATAAATATTTGTACCTGCAGAGGTTATAATGGTTTTCACGAGCATCATTATATCGCGAAATGAGACGTTTTGCGATACTAGTAGCCACAAACATATGCACGAGTTCTCAAAATCGGATAATCAACCTATTCAAGGCTGCTAAATTCACATCGCGCCTATTTTACTTGTTTAGGAAGCAAATTTTGAATTCGCGTCGCATGTCGCATGTAAATAAACCGTTGAGAGCAACCATTTTGATACATTATTTCACCCAGCTGTCAAAAGCTTTTCCATAGAAATTCAAAGTTTTCCCATTGGTCGAGAGACCTTGTCGTCACACAGTCATAGATATTATCTATCTTTGGTCTTGGTTGAAAATTTGGATCGGAGTTATACCCCCCTGGGTTGGATATCTAAAGAGATTCCGACACTATCAATAGCATTTCTTTCAAGCACGTAGTTTTTTGTTAAGCTGGCAACACTGCGCGTAGTTTTCGTTTGAGCCAAGCGTTTTGACAGTCTACCCGAGGACGCTTGAAGCAAGCTTCAATAATCTACGTGCTGGCGGCGAGCTTGATGCGAATTGATATATTTTTTTTAATTATTTATTTGGCTATCACTCATTAAAGGTGATATTGGCCATTTCTTGAAATTAATTACATTTTCGAAACAATCGCAGAATCATAAAATAGGACCCCATGTACATTAATAGTTAGCGTTCTTCGACATAAAAGAACAGATTTTTTTCAAAATTTGTTACATTTCTCACGCATCATGAAACAATTCTATAAATTAATAAAATTAATATAAAATAAGAATTAATTGTTATTGTGTTTAATTTGTAGAAATGCATCTGATTTTAGTTATTGTTTTTGTGTTTAATTTGTAGAAAAATCAGATGGATTTCTACAAATGAATCCCTGTTTCCCTTGGTCACGCTATAACTTCAGAACCACTTTACCTTTTTCATTCATATATTTTTTAAAGTTTTCTAATACTTTGTAGAAGGTTCTTCCGGAAAGAAAAAGTAATAAAATTGGAGGGAGGGGAAGGAATTGAAAGATTTTTTTAAGTCTTCCGATACTTTGTGGAAAGATCTTACGGAAAGAAAAATTGACGTAAGTAAGGCTCTTGACTCGTAAACCGAAGGTCGGGGGATCGAATCCCGGCGTGTCAAATAAATTTTATTTGATTAATTTGTGTTATTTCACTTTTTTTTTCTTAAAAATAATATAAAGTATATTTGCGGCACGTTCCAGATTGGAAGATACTCTAAGTATCGCCCTGGTAGACCACCATTCAGAATTGAAACGTTGCTTGAAATGGCATAAGCCGTGATTGGTGACCAGATCTAAATAGCCAGATACTTCGCCACCTTCCTCTTTCCTATCTCCTTCCCCACCCCACTACCTTCAGCCTCACAACATACCGCGATCGGGGATACCATAGTCTCCCTGGCTCCAGACGGGAGCAGTTGGGACTCTTGTGCAGTATTCTCGGAATGAGACTCGGGAGGTCAACGGGGACGCACGGGAAAGGACATGCAGGGAGAATTAATTTATTTCTTTGAATGGCGTTGCAACGCATGCTGGGTACCAGCAAGTATTATTTATTATTAAGTTCTACAAGTATGTTTTTCTCTCGTTGTTTAATAATATTGTAACTTCTATTAATGTTATTATTCAGTTCTGCAAGTATTTTTTGTTTTCTTATTGTTAATGATGTAACTGCTTTGACTGATTTAAAATAATGTTTAGGTCTTGTGAACATCTGAGAAACAGGGAATAAATAATTTTCCTTGATCAACTTTATCAATTAATGTTATATTAAAATATTAATTATAACATTTATTCATTATGTCAACGGAAATATACAACAATGCTTCGTTATAATTACGATCATCTATTTTGAAAAAATGCGTGTAAGTAATCATTTGGTGCCGTGCCTGTAATACGCTTCGTAAATGCTTATGAGTAAAGCGGGATCACAAATTGTTATTAAAATACAAAGATAACCCAAGGGCTAAGAATGCTTTGTCTCCGTTATATTCCATTTTATTTCAGCCGCACAAAATTCACTGTCAACCATAAATAAACCAAACAAACTATCGAAAATCACATCTAGGCATAGACAAATGCTTGCCAGAACGCTTGGAGACGATCAAGCGGCTTGACGGCCAGCACGTAAATGTATTTTTCCGTTATTGTCTATGAATGCTTGCCTCAACAGCTTGACGCGCGCTTCAAGCCGTTGAGCCAAGCCTTAGTCTATGTCTAGACGATATTTCTCTGGAGATATTACTCCTTTGTCTATGGTTTCCTGTCATTTTCGCTATTTGAAAGTGATTTTTGTGCGAGATGGAATCTAGTAAAGAAAAATAATTATTTGTTATGTTATAATAAATGTTATATATTAATATTTTAATATAACATTAACGTAATAACATTATTAAATTATATTTACATTAATTTAAAAGAAAAATCAGATGAATTTCTACAAAGTAAACACAAAAATAATTAATACCTATTTTGTAATAATTTAATCTATTTTTATAAACGTTTTACGTGATACGTAATATCTAAAATCACCACTCAGGTACTTATTTGTCTATGATTTGTTGTCTACGCCGAAGAAATATAAATTCGCTTCAAGCGTTGCGCAATAACGTAGATTATTGCGCAACGCTTGACTCAAGCTTCAAGCCACCTCTGGAGACGGTCAAAATGCGGTCAAAACTCTAGCCATAGACAAAAAACTACGTGATTGAGCCAAGCCGCTTGATAGTCTCGCTAGCCCTTAACTTCCTGCGTTAGAGGTCTTGTTCGTTTTTGTGCGCCGCGGTAATAGTTAATGTTAATTATTATTAAAACATCGGCAAAATGTCAACCGCCTTTCGCATTCAGGTGATCCAGAATCACTTAGCAGGGAGGCAATTGGCTCCAAATCCGTAAGTTATGATATTTATTTATTTTTTCTTGGAATTGTGGGATGGTATTTTTATCAGGTAATAAATATTATAGCGATATCTTGACGACATGAAAGATAATGGCTGTTTTTAGCAATAATGATTGTTAGGTGCGGAATTAATTTATTTTCTACTCTATCGGAAAGACATTAAAATAATGGTGAATGCAGGAACTCGTTAATGGAGGATAGAACCGTTGGTTTACGTTGTCTAAGGAAGCGAGGGTAGCAGTCCACAATGGAACACCGTTATCAACCCTGATGTGTGGTAGTGAGAGGAAGGATGAAAGTAGACTGAATTAGCGTTGGGTCATGACTCAATTTGTTGAACACTCAGAAGGGGAAGGGTAGTTCTACCTTTTACGCCGGTCCTACTAGAATGCCTGAAAAGGCATTACTGTCATGTTTTATATGAATACTAGTGAGTTCCCAGCACGCGTTGCTTTGCCACTTATTCAAGAAATTGTTTCTCCCTGCGTGTTCTTTCCCATTCATCCCGTTCCCCTTCCGCCTCCCCTTCCCCTCCCGTGTCCCCTTCCCCTCATGCATTCCCACTCCGCCTTCCCTCTCTACACTCCCCTCTTCTGCTTCCCCCTTCCCGCATTCCCATCCCCCCTACCGCGTTCCATACATTCAGTTTTTAAACAGACCGCATGCCATCTATTGCAATTTTTATTATATAAATTTCATAATGCCGGATCTCACCATTTTACATAGAAATCTTCGCGGGCGTGCTCACAACAATTCACCTCACAAATAATTTCATAACGCCAGAGCTCACCACTATATACAAAACCATCACGGAGGTGCGCACATCAAATCTCCAAAGTTTCATTGCAATCGGATGAATGGTTTAGGAACGCATCAGGAACAAACATACAAACAAAGCAAACATACATTGATTTTTATATGAATGGATTGGAAACACTAATCTTCGTAAGGATCCCAACTATGTGTGTATCTATAAAACAAATATACTAGCTGGCCCGACGAACTTCGTGCTGCCTCAGAATCAATAACCGTTGAATTAAATTCATTTTTTTTATTAACCACTGGAGCGATTTTGTCCTTTATTGGTGTCATTTTAAATGTCTCCGATTGCTTTTCGGATAAAAAAGGCAATTATCTCTTTGATTCGGCAAATTTAAAAAAAAAATATTTGTAGCTCCCACATTCTACGTGCACGCAACATTTACGTCGTCACAATATGCATGCTGCATTTTTGCTTGGAGTATATGTGTCGCTTATACGCACACCGGACGTGTTGTGGTTTATACCTACTCAAAAATGTCGACATCATCTGACGACACGAATTTCTTGATGTGGCAATTAATAAGAAAAAAAAAAGTCATTATTGGATTCACCCATTTAATCAAGATTCTGCAATTTACTCTAATTTCAAAATTTCGCAAGAGTTACAGATCGACGAAGAAAAGTTTCATTTATACAACGTGTCCGGAAACTCGTAGTACAAGCGGGAAACTGGTGAATCTACATCACGTAGAGAACCCAAAAAACTTATTTTTTTCGATCTAAGAATTTCGATTTTAATATTATTTTTTTTCTATTTTTCCATTTTTTCTGCAACTAAAGGGTTAAAAAAAATTTTGAGCCCGGTTTACCCTTCGTTACATTTTATAAGACATTAGGGTGAAATGCAGATCCCGCCAATGTCTGGGAATCTAATAAAAAGGCACTTTTTAGATGAGAAAAGTGTGGAGAAGATGAATAAAAAATAAATTAAGGCGCGCTCGGCAAAATTGAGGGAGATACAACTGTTCAAAGTATTTAAAATTTCACTTTGCGAACTGATATTGACAGTTCGTTCGCCATTTTTTCACTGCTTATGTTGGATCCCAGACCTAATACAGAATTAATAGTACGCCAGAATCACAAACCATGTTACTCAAACCTAGCGTAGCCGCTAAACCACTTGAAGACTGGGATGTTTTTCTTGCCTTGACGCGAGTAGGCGTTATAAAGGGGCACTTTTTTTGTATCACAAACCATGTTTAGCGTATTAGGTTATTAAAAAAATGGCGGGCGGACTGTCAATATCAGTTTGCGAAGTGAAATTTTAAATACTTTGAACGGTTGTATCTCCCTCAATTTTGCCGAGCGCGCCTTAATTTTTGTTTTATTCAGCTTTTCCACACTTTTCTCATCTAGAAAGTGCCTTTTTATTTAATTTCCAGACATTGGCGGGATCTGCATTCCTCCCAGACATTACACAGCTGAAATCAACCCCCTAGTGAAAATTTTTTCAAATTTAACCTAAAAAATTCCAACTTCGGACCCGATTTACTCGAAAACGAAAGCTCAAATCAAAAAAAGTTAAACCACAAAATCGACTCCAAATGTGATGTGGATTCTCCAGTTTCCCGCTTGTACTACGAGTTTCCGGACACCTTGTATAACAGGGACACTTAGGGATATTTATAGCACTCAAAATTTGAGGCCAGTCTATGAAATTATTCAGTAATTTAAAGAGAATGTTTTTCACCGATTTTGGTCTAGCTAAATGATTTCTGTAATCCGTCTGTTGCTATAATCAGCGAGTCCATGGTTATTGTATAATAGAGGGTTTTTTTCAACCTCTGCAATAAACTCCACATAAAATTCAATATTGTCTTTCATTTTTGTAAACCACTGCGCCACAAAAATGAACATGTTCGATCTTGAATACATGTAGCGCGGCTAACGTCTCGCCACAAACTGCATCCTCTACAAACGTGTTCTTGGTGTGCGTGCTTGCATGCAAATATAGGGAGGCGTTAAATGTGTCGCGTTTCAAATGTGGCGCCACAGTTATCGTAATACAAATGTATGTCTGATGTGCGAGCTCGCTTAATAAACAAAAACAGCAATAAATTTCGGACCATTTGTTAATTTTTATATTTTTTTGTGCATTCAGATTAATATAATCCTATTAAAATACACATTTTTTTTTTTTTTTTTACATGAGCTCCACACAGGAGGCCCTGAGGAAAATAATTTCCCTCAGGGCCTATGTCATCTTTGAGGATGCTGTGTGGAGGGTTTTTTTTTAAGGAAAGGAAGGAGAGGAGAGTTCTGGGAAGGAAAAGGGTTTAGGGGGTGGGTAGGAATCTGGGGTTCAGTATGTCCTGGTCATCCTCCTCCAAGACCTAGACAAACCTCACCCCATAAACCCGGGCACCCCTGCTAAATCACCAAACGTAGCGAACCACTTGGGGTGACCTATGGCAGAGGTATTGGTTATCCAATAAAAGTTCCCGGGGCGGCGGTACCCATTCCCGCCTCCCAAATAAATTTTTACAATAATATGTATTTTAGAGTTCTTGCCTAACATGACTCTTGAAACCTTCAAGGCCAATGTTGAAAATACCAAGAGGCCTAAAACTCATTTCGGCTAAAGTTCGGTTTATGGGGGAAATTCCTAAAAAATAAAACTAGTTATTTTTATACTAATTTTGGGTCGGGGAATCCGAATCTGAAAGAATTAGGCGGCGGCAAGCAATATTAACTGAATTACACGACTTTAAAATTTTCTATACACACACATGAAAATAATCATTTCGGAAGCATTTTGACACACGAAGTACGAAGATCATAGAAAAACAAGATAACATAGATGTTTTTACCACACAAAATTAAGTGTTGCCATTAAGCAGTAATATCAATAACGTAAAATAACATGTTTATATTTTAAGTACTTATTTTTTATAAATTTTACTCACTTTTGTATCACAAACCATGTTACATAAACCCAGCGTAGCCGCTAAACTACTTGAAAACAGGGATATTTTTTTGCCGTGACGCGAGCAGGCGGTATAAAGGGGCACAAACCATGTTACACAAACCTAGCGTAGCCGCTAAACTACTTGAAAACAGGGATGTTTTTTTGCCGTGACGCGAGCAGGCGGTATAAAGGGGCACAAACCATGTTACACAAACCTAGCGTTAGGTTAGGTTAGGTTACGCATTTTTAAGACTACGAATTTTCATACTTTTGGTTTAAGAATACGGCCGTTGAGATAGTCGTAATTCATCAGGTTAATGTGTTATGTTTTTTGAGAGCTGGTAACACTGCCGGCACATGTTTTTGTACATTTCTTGTTTTTCTATGATCTTCGTACTTCGTGTGTCACAATGCTTCCGAAATGATTATTTTCATGTGTGTGTGTATAGAAAATTTTAAAGTCGTGTAATTCAGTTAATATTGCTTGCCGCCGCCTAATTCTTTCAGATTCGGATTCCCCGGCCCATAGTTAGTATAAAAATAACTAGTTTGATTTTCTAGGAATCAAAATGCTTCCAAAATGACTGTTTTCCTGTGTGTGTATAAAAAATTTTAAAGTCGTGTAACTCAGTTAATATTGCTTGCCGCCGCCTAATTCTTTCAGATTCGGATTCCCCGACCCAAAATTAGTATAAAAATAACTAGTTTTATTTTTTAGGAATTTCCCCCATAAACCGAATTTTTTCCCTCATTTCATTCAAAGTCCAATATTATTTTCTTATGATCATTTTTTTAATGACAGTAGTAATAGTGTAGTCATAAGTACAAAGCATTTATTACCGCAAACATGATTGATTAATTATTATGCCTCGGTCATACGGGACAATTTTGCCACTGAGACCTCTCATTTAATTGTAATTTTTGTCAATCTCATTTTTAAAATATCAGAATTAACAATATTATCTTCGAATAATTTTAATTTTAATTTTTTTTTCGTATTAATGGCGGCTACCATTTTATATATTACATTGATGGGAATAACCTTCAAAAGTTATAAAAAGAGGGTCATAGTAATAAATAAATAATAAAAAAATATTATTGTTCATAAATATTTTTATTAATTTTATGTTGATTATTATTTTAAATAATAATCAACATAAAATCTATCAATGATTTAGTATGGATATAACTAAATGAAAAAAAGAAATCGCAAAAATTTCTGATAATTGACTTATTTCAATCGAACATTATTAATACCGTAGCGTCTGCGTGGTTAACCCAGCTATGAGTGCATGTCGGACGCCACGCCATACCCGCCTCGCCACAAATAACATCTGTGTATAATACGGTTTCGAATTCAAGAATTCGACACAAGATATCGCTACTTCCGTCAGCAGGTCGGACGGAGACGTCTCTCCGGATATCAAAAGGTTGACGGTAATACATGTAGTAAGTATTAAGTGGCTATATATTACTTATGACGTCACATCTCTGTCTCGGTTACTTTGTCCCGGTGACTAGCTATGTACAGTGGATCCGAGGTACGGGCTGAACATTATAAGGGTTGCATATTGTAGTATATGTAATTATCCATGTATTGGATCATTCGGAAACGTTCGGGTTCCGACGAAGTTTGTCGAGCGGCCGCGGTGCTCTCTGAGCCGAGGCAGCCGTCGGCGCGGGCAGAACTATTTTAGTAGCCTTAGTAATCACTCGCTATGTTATAGACAATAAAACAGTACTATCGAATCCATTGTACATTACAATAAAAGACGAAAAGAACTTACGTGTACATCTTATTATTTGTGGGCTAGTAAGGCCACAATAAAAGAACATTACACATATGTAAACCGAATAATGTTTTTTTTTAAATTTATTTTCCGCAAACTTATAAATATTTCTTTCTAAAGCCATGGTTGCAAGAATTTGAAATTCATTGGCCAATGATTTACACAATTAGCCATATTATCTCATTTTAATTGTAATAATAATAAATATTTTATTATCTTCCTTTCTTTGTACAAGGTAGAGATAGTGATATCCTCACCGAGATCTCACGTGCTGACGATTTCGTTTATGTAAATTATTTTAATAATTCAATATCAATTTGTGAGGCGAGTATGGGTACCGCCAACCTGTGAACCGTTTATTGGATAACCAACACTTCTGCTGTTGGTCATTCCAAGTGGTTCGCTACGTTTGGTGACTTAGCAGGGGTGCCCGAGTTCATGGGGCAAGGTTTGTCTGGGTCTTGGTGATGGATGCATCTGCTTACCAGCTGTGTGGCAGGCCCAGATCGGGAGAGTCTAGTAGAAGGAGATTTTTTGTGAACTCTCTCGAATATGGCTTTGCACCCCAGTGGGAGGGATGGATTCATACGTACGTCACTCCTGGAGACACTAACCCCCAGATTCCTACTTAGCCCTCATAACTTTTCCTTCCTTGAACATCTCCTTCCTTTCTTCAAAAGAGCCTCCTGTAAAAAATATATATTTGTAGAGGGTGTAACAGGACCTTCCCGAGGGATTTTAACCAGCGATTCCTGAGCATATATGGAGTAAAAATGACAACTATAAATTTTACTCTAAATATGGTCAGCAATCGCCGGTTAAAATCCCCCGGGTACGTCCTGTTACCCAGTATATACGAAGTTATGAAAAGAATTATTAATATATTATTTATTTAGAATAAGGAACTCCAGTGAAAAATATTATGGCTTTAAAAAAATATTTTTATATAGACCAATGAACGCTGATTCTGAATATATAAGTTTTATTTCATAATATTAAAAGTAGAGTTCTTAAAAAATTATTAAAAAGTGCATTTTTAAACCTCTCGTCAAAACACACTGTAAAGTTGGCATTACTGAATGGTTAGTGCTGACATCACGCGTCACCAGTCATTGTATTGAAACTTTGATTATGTAGGTATGACAAAAGTCATCAGTATTAACAACATTTCATGTTATTCGTTATTTCATACTGTTTATAGAGATTTAGTTGTTGTGTTTATTGAAACAATATTTAAGCCTAAATAATTCAGTATCAAAAATAGAGGTATCTCTATTAGTTTATCTCTATTATTTAAAATATTGAAAAACTTTAAACTGTATGAAAAAATCGTATAAATATCCTATATCATAATGCTTCATAGGCCAAAATTTGGCCGTGGAGTAGAATCAAAATGGCCGCAACCGATCAGCTGTTATCGTTTGCCTACACTTTTGTGGGTGATTCTTCGTTTTTGATAATATTGCTAAAGCTAAAAAAATAATAATTTCAAACAATTTTTATACCACTCTCCCGTAATAATATTCAACAATATAATAAATATAATATAATGAATAAATAATTCCACCTAAATAATGTTTTAACTTATCGACTAGAATTATCTTTCTTCCGTATAATTATCATTCAAAATGACAACACCTGTTGAAAGTAAATAAAACTATCGATGGGTGATGACGTCACACAATCCACCATAGATACGGTGAATTTCAGGGGGTCTTGAAAAATTAAAACTTTGACAATTATTTTAACTAAGAAAACAAAAAAAAGAAAAACGAATACACATTAGCACAAAGTTAAGCAGTTAGCAGTAAAGAATAAACAAAAACAAGAAACCTGTTATAAAGTGACCTCGTTAAAATATGCACTACTAAAGTGTTTGATTAGTACTTATTTTAATTAGTGATTATGTAGTGTTTTTTAGCGCAATTTTGTGGTTTCTTAGAACTTATATTAATTAGTAATTATGTAGTGTTTTTTTATTTTATTTATGTGGTTTCTTAGATGTAAGTAACTAGCTATGAGTCTTAGATGTAAGTCACTAGTTATAATTGTAAATCTTAGTTGTGAGCCAGTTATATTAATTTGTATGTATAAAAATCCAGTGTTTGTGGTCGCAGTCCTCCGAAACGGCTTGACCGATTTTTATGAAATTTTTTATGTATAATTGGTAGGTATGAGAATAGGTCGTAAAGTATATTACATACCGCTAGGTCAGGGGTCGGCAAACTTTTTAGCCAAAGAGCCAAATATGTACATTACAAGGATTCAAAAAGAATCTGGGAGCCAAATCTGTTTATTTATTTATCAAACACTTATTATTGCATTTCATTAAATTGCGGATACGCTGAATAAAACTTGATTTCATACTTAATAAAGATTTTATTCACTGATTAAAAAATAATATGTAAATAAGGAATCTATAAATTTAAATCATGACGATGACTGACACTTGTCATTGAATCCTCCTTGGAAAGTTTGAGTAAGTCAGGTTTTTGTGTTGTTATTCTTAATTTTAGGCACGATTTCAGGTTCTCATCAATAAGATGACTTCTCAGTTTACTCTTGATAAAGTTCATGCTTGAAAAAGATTGTTCGCATGAATATGTAGACCCGAAAAGGGAAAGAACAGCAAATGTGAGTTTTTTCAGCAGATCGTAAGAGTGAGGCTATTCCAAGCATTGAAGATGATCTTGTCTTCCTTCTCCGGGTCTTTCAAAGCAGACCATTTGGGTTGTGAACTAAGCTCGCATTTGTTCTTCTCCAATATTTCCAAATCAACACAAAGTCGTTCATATTTAGAGCTCCACATTTCCTTGTTTTTTTAATCCATCAATTGTACTTCAAAGTTACCCATGTCAATGCAGGAGAAAGTTTAAAATCTGTTATCGGAGCATTAAGAGCGTGTTTGACGAATGCTATAAAGTTGCTCTGCTGCTTTTAAATTCCTGAAACCTGGTGTGAAATGCATCCCTTATGTTGAAAATGGTTGTTTTGAAATAGTGTCAATGGAGGAATTATTTTTGTGGCGATGCTTCAGTAGACTCGGAAAATGAAATAATGTTTCCCTTTCAAAATCTTTGGCAAAAGCATCTTGCGCGTCTGTCCATAGACATTTACAGTGCCAGAGCCGCACTTAACGGGCCAAAGAGCCGCATGCGGCTCCGGAGCCGCACTTTGCCGACCTCTGCGCTAGGTGATTAGGGTGTCCCAATCCAGATTTTTTTTTCTATTTTTTTGACAAAATTTTTTCATTTTTTCAAAATATTCACTAGAAATAATTTATGTAGCAGAACAGCGTTTGCCGTGTCAGCTAGTTCTTTTATATATTTATTTGTAAAGCACCCTTGAGGTGATTTTTCGCAAAAACAGTGCTATTTAAATCAGCAAAATATTATTATTATTATTAAGTGCATTGTAAGTTATTAGGAGTGGCTTATAGCGAAATAATCTTTTCCCTTCAAAGAATAACCATTTCACTTTCCCCAATTTTTAAAGTTATTTGTTTTTGTTTTCAGAATTGCAACAGGTTTTCTCTCTGCCGATAAACTGAGCCGACATCAACGCGAGGAGTATGAACGGGACGGTTACTTGGTCATTCCAAAACTGATACCAAAAGATGTGCTTGAAGAATGCAGGTTTGATTAATTCTCCATACTTTACATTAATCATCTATCTCCCTGGTGAATTATATCTTTCAGAATCGAAACTTTGCTTGAATTGGCTTTGGCCATTTTTATTAACCAGATTCGAATAGTCAGGTACTTCTAGACCTTGCTCTTTGCCTGTTCCTCTCCACTTCCTTCAGCCTCACAACAAACTAGTGAATCGATTCAATCTGATTCCTCTAGTCTTTTGAATTGATTCATTTTATTTACTCTTTAAATCATTTAATTCACAAAAAGGAAATTTTTTTACATTATGCGCCTAAAAAAAATACCATTAAAAAATTAAAGATATTTCTAGTTTCGTGATTTATTTTTGGGGTGTTTTTTTTTTTACATTAACTCCATACCGGAGGTAAATAATTGCCTTCAGGGCCTATGTCAACTGAGATGCTGTGTGGAGGGTCTTTTTGAGGATAGGAAGAAATGAACAATGGTTTTGAAGAGACGCATGTTGTAGGAAGGAGGAAACACAGAGGACGGCAAATCGTTCCACAGCCGAGTTGTTGAACACAAGAATGAGTCGAAGAAGCGACCCGTTCTCATGTGACAAATGTCAACTATGTACATATGTTGGGCACGTGTTTGGCGTGTTTCCCGACTATGCACCGGTGCCGAAAGGATCAATGATGCTAGTTCCTTGGTGTTGCGCCATGTAGCACTACTTCCTTCTTGAGCCAACATTTCGGACAGCGCTGTAGTGTCCATCATCAGGGCGTATCTGTAATCGATATTAACCCGGCATTATGGGGGTGGAAATTCGTTACACGATTAGGTTATCATGTCCCACATATTCAACACCAGGTATTTCATTACATTTATGGGAAAAATAGAAAAATTTGCTTATAGCTATTTTGCACTTTATTAAAGAAAATAAAATGTGACATGATACGACAAAAATATATTAATTACCAGCTGAAGTCCCCAGCGATGCCTAGGCTTTACACAGAGTTTTCGAAATCAAATGTAGACAGTGATCTTCCTCTTGTGTTGAAGGTCACATGTACAAAATTTCATCGACCTCGGCATAAAACTGTAGATTTGCATACAAATCAAATCCACGCCACCCGCTTGTCAGCCCGCGTACAGATATTCTCCTTTATATATATTATATATTTCAACCAATTGACACGTCACCTTGACAAATTATATACCTAAACCATCCTCATGAATCACTCTATATCTACGAGGGGAGGTCCAAAAGATCGTGGAATGAAAGGGTTTTAAATAAAATGAAACAATAAATCTATTTTTCCTTTTCAATATTATGATCTCCCTTAAGCTGAATACATTTATCAGATCTATGAATTAATTTTTCTAAACCATCGTAAAAATATTTTTTATCTTTTGCCTCAAAATGAGCCAAAATTGCCTCCTTTTCCTCATTGTTGTCCGAAAATTTCCTTTCCCTTGAGTCTTTTTTTAAATTGGGGAACAAATAAAAATCACTTGGGGCCAGATCTGGACTGTAGGGGGTGGGTGAACTAGTGTTTCGAAGCCATGATTGTGCAGAGCAGCCATTGCAATTCTGCTCTTGTGAACTGGCGCATTGTCTTGCAAGAGCAACACACCCTTGGTCAATTTTCCTTGACGTTTTTCTTTAATGGCCTCCTTTAATTTCTCTAGTATCGTTGCGTAGTATTCTCCGGTTATGGTCCTTCCCTTTTTTTTGTAATCAATGAGTATTATCCCCTCACAATCCCAAAAAACAGTAGCCATCAATTTTCCAGCTGACTCCGACACTTTGAATTTCTTTGGCGGTGGTGTACCCTTTTTATGCCATTGCATGGACTCTTGTTTGGACTCAGGCTCAAAGTGATGAACCCATGTTTCATCTCCGGTAACAATCCGCTCCAAAATCTGTGCAGGTTCGTCTCCACACAACTCCAAAAATTGTTTTGACGCATCGACGCGCTGTTGTTTCTGAAGCGGCGTGAGCATTCTCGGTACCCATCTTGGACTGACTTTTGTCATACCCAGGTGGTCATGTAGGATTCGCAAAATGGTGGTATCTAATGCTCCAACTAATGCAGATAACTGTTTTTTCTTCAAACGGGTGTCCTCCTGTACAATTTTTTCCACCTTTTCGACTATGTCTGATGTGGTGGCCTCAACTGGCCTTCCTGAGCGGGGGTCGTTTTCAATCAACTCCCGACCCTGTTTAAAAAGACCATGCCACTTGTAAATCATTGATTTACTAGGGCACTGTTCCCCATAAATGGTATGCATTTCATTCAAATGGTCTGAGCGTTCTTTCCTTGCTTGGTAAGGAATTTTATCACAGCACGGTGTTCAATTTTTTCCATAGTTTCAGTTTTCTTCCGGATTGACTTGTTTAGCAGGCGAATATTCGTAAACAAATGACTCAATAGGGCTGAAATTTAGTTTATATACCAATGATGAGTCACCAATTAGTATGACACTAAACGAGCGCCCCTATCCCCACTCCATCCCCTCCATTCCACGAACTTTTGGACCTCCCCTCGTATCTATTGGTGAAAATGCATGAAAAGTAGACAGAAAGACGTGGCAGAGGACTTTAATTTATAATAATGTAGAGATTTACTTTTTATAACCAATAAAAACACATTTATTTAAATTAGCTCATCTAGCTCATACTGAACACTTTTTTTTATCATTTTAAAAAATTTAAATGGCACTTTTAGGAACTTAACAAACTAATCGTTGGAAAAAAATAACAAAAAGTTAATTCCAATAATCATTGTGTATGCGGTCGGCAAAAAATGGTATTACGGGGAAGTTAATATTAAAAAAATTTCATATTTAAGCTGTGTACAGACAGCTATAAAATTGCGAATAGACATCTGTTGAACCTCGAGTGCTAATGTTTTGTACTGCCACATGACGCTATCAAATATTTCTTCCTATCTTAGGTAGGAGAGAGGGGATCAGATGAATTAGGGAGCAGTCACGAAATGCACATTTCTTTGTACGTACTGAATCGTTTGCAAAAAAAAAGTTTTTAGTTTTCGGATGCATTCACAAATACTTTTTCTATTTAATTGGATTTTATGGCCCCGAAAATAGGCATGAGGCCTGAGTGGTTAAATCATAAAAATAAACATTTGCAGTTTCGCCTGCGAAGTTTTACTAATTTTGTTTATTTATTTTCTACACTTAAAATAGTTACACTTCATAATAGTCTCTAAAATTAAAGTTTTAATAAATAAAAGTTAAATTAAAAATTATAGTTTTAAAATCAGAAATTCTTCATGCGATAAAGACTTCGGACAATAGAAAAGCGTGCGAACCAGACGATATTCCAGTCGAGGTGTTGAAGCTCTTCAATGATGAAAATGTTGACTACCTGTTGAGGTTATTCAACTCTATATATGACACAGGGAATATACCCCAAGATTGGCTAAAATCCACCTTCGTGACATTGCCTACAAAACAGTACCCTAAGAAGTGCAGTGACTATCGATTAATAAGCCTGATGAGTCATGTCCTTAAATTATTCCTTAAAATAATACATGCCAGGATACGCAATAAGTGCGAGCAGGACTAGGATGATACTCAGTTTGGCTTCAGAAATGCGTTTGGGACGCGTGAAGCATTATTGTCTATCGACGTACTATTGCAAAAGTGTCGTGACCAAAGATAGGAAGTCTTTGCCTGTTTTATTGACTACGAAAAGGCATTTGACAGGGTAAAACATGCTGACCTAATGAAAATGCTTGCGGATTGTAACGTTGACACCAAAACCAGAATTTCATTAAAAACCTGTATTAGTTCCAAACAGCAGAAATAAGACATGGGAGTGAGAGATCTAATGCAATTGCCATTCAGCGTGGAGTATGACAAGGCTGAATCCTGTCGCCACTATTGTTTAATCTCTATTTCAACTATGTCTTTAAAAGAGCCCTAAGTAATACTGAGAAGGGTCTGAAGATCAACAGAGTTGTCATTAATAATATAATATATGCAGGTGATACTGTATTACTAGCTGACTGTATCGGTGCCTCCAAGAACTATTAAATCTTGTTAATAATGCTGGTGAGCAACTGGGCCTAACAATCAACGTCAATAAAACTAAATGGATGACATTTGGACGACTAGATCACTCTGAATCAGTGATGCAGTTAAATGGTTGCAATGTCGAAAAGGTGGAAAGATTTAGATATCTCGGCAGTATTCTCACGGAGACTCTTGACCCAGATGTAGAGGTTAGGTGCAGAATTGAAGCAGCAAAAACTGCATTCATTAAAATGAAATCCATCTTCTGCAATGAATATCAGCTTAAAACTAAAGCAGAGAATGCTAAAATGTTATGTGTGGTCGGTCTTGCTGTATGGATGTGAAACATGAACCTTGAAAGTAAATACCATGAACAGGTTAGAGGCTTTTGAAATGTGGCGTCACCGGAGAATGCTCAAAGTCCCATGGACCCACAAGATCACCAACACAGAAATTCTCTGGTGGGCTAGAGCAGATAGAGAACTGCTTACATTAATAAAAATCAGGAAAATTTCATATCTGGGTCATATACTTGTACTTCGAGGGGAGAAGTATCACTTGCTCTATTTAATATTGAAAGGCAAGATAGAGGGTCTCCGAGGGCCTGGTAGGAGACAAATGTCTTGGAAAATACGAGAGTGGACTGGCATTAGAAGTGTGGAGGAGCTATTCCGGGCAGCGCAAGACAGAGAGACATTTTCAAGAGTGATCGCCAACATCGGGGGGACCGGATAGGGCACACAAAGAAGAAGAAGATAGTCTCTAATATAAACATACATTTTAATATTGCGAATATTTTATTTTTTTAATTATTTATCTCTTCAACCAAATAATTATCAGTATTTTTTAAATGTATAATATGTACCCATCTCAATAGTAAATAATAGAACACAAAGATATAACAACTGATTGATTGATTGAAAGAAAATGACAACATAAAAGAACAAAAGACAGAACAGATATTTTCGGGTCTAATGAGAGCGGACTGACCATATCTTATCTACAAATCTACGCTATGTTACCTGGGATGAGGTGGCAACAATGTATATTATTGAAATATTGATTATTATGAGCAATGAGGACTCCACATGCCAAATACAAGGATTAGGTTTTAGTACGAAAACAAGGTATTCCAAATAATAAAGTATATTGTGAATTAAAAAAGGACATCCTAATTCTAAAACTGTCTGGCATTAAGGGCTTGCTTAGATAATAGGTTGATGGTGATACCGTGATAAGTCGTAGCGTGGCTGAAGCGGGGCTTGTCGAAAACTCCTCGTTTTGTAGAAGGAATCTCACATCGTGAGAATGAGAGGGCTGCAGATCATTGGCTATAAGCTAAAAGGACCATCCAGAAACAGGACCGGCTGATGACTTCAGAGGCCAATCATCCTCCCAGGATGATTTAAAGTTAGCTCCCAAGATGGCGAGAGTCACTTCCAACATCTATGATCTTACTCGTAGCGATAATTTAGTCGATTCGTCGTCTTTCGGTCCAGAGGATCGCCCAATGCTCTGGGCTGTAGTTCAAAGAATCAATCAGCTCTCTTTTCAAATCTCCTGATTTCAATTTGTCCAGGATCAGCAACTTTTGCATTCAAAAATATTGCAGGGCTCGCAATTTTACCAATGCCCAAATGTCAATGGGCAAGCACTAGAGGTGCCACACACCGAAACCATAAATAAAGTGTGTGTAGAAGGGTGCACATACCTTGTTATAGATACTTTTATGTAACAGGTACGTACCATAATAAACAATAATAATATTCCTTTGTTTTATCATCTTCACGCATTACATAATTTTCGCGAGTTCATTGTAGAAATTGTAAGTTTTCACCCAACTAAGCGAGGATATTGATGGCTCGGCCCGCCTGTGTCTGTCACCACGGCTCCTAAACAAATGGACCGATTATGATGCAGTTTTTTTTGTTTGAAGGTGACGTGATCGAGATGGTTCTTAGCTACAATTCATAAAAATCTGTTCAGGCGTTTCAAGGTCATCAGCTCTTTTTTGTGACGGGGGTTACCTAAAATTTTAAAAATTTTATTTATTTTTTATTTCTTTTATATTTATAGATTTTTTACGCACCAGATTTAAATGTCCGGGTTAAATTTTCCCCCCAAAAAAAAAAAAAAAAAAAAAAAAAAAAAAAAAAAAAAAAAAAAAAAAAAAAGAAGGAAAAACTAAACCCTTTCATACACTTCCCCAAATGATCATCTAGTGAATCCACGTTATGCAATTGCACTATATAAGTATTATAAATACAAAACAATACAAGAACAACATGTCAACCTACTAGAGACCAAATGGGAATATAATTCACCAACTCCAGATATTTTCATATTTTCATATCAGAGGGTTCGGCTCTGTGGCATTTCCAATTGAACCTATAAATCCTACTGATCCCTCAATATAAATATTTAAAAAATCTTTTGTAATCCTACATGTATTTAAAATTACTGCTTTTTGCATTTTTATATACAAATTCTTTGACAAATCTAATATGCTTAAATTTTGAATCAGATTCCTAGGTATTATGCCAGTGGCCGAAATAACAAATGGTAATATTTTTATAGTCCGAGAATGCCAAATTCTTTTAATCTCATTTCCTAAATCTGTGTATTTTCTAATTTTTTCAGAAACAGTTTTTTGAATATTACAGGAATTTGGAATAGCTACATCAATGATATAAGTTATTTTTTTAATTTTGTCATGTAAAACTATATCAGGTCTATTATGACTAATTGTTCTGTCTGTTAGTATAGTTTTATCATAATATATTTTATAAAATTCATTTTCTATAAATGAATTTGGTTCATATTCATAATATGGTACTACATTACGGCAATCAATCAAGTTATGTTTAATTACCAAACTTTGGTGAATTATTTTTAAAACCTGATTGTGCCTAAATGTATACTCGGAAGGCGCTAATATAGAACATCCCGATATAATATGTTCTATAGTTTCGGGAAAAGCCAAACATTTTCTACATAAATCATCAATTTGATTTATATCTTTGATTATATGCTTTCTATAATTTTTAGTATTAATGACTCTATCTTGAATGGCAAGCATAAATCCTTCTATTTCTGCGCTCAACTCTCCAATACTCAACCATTTGTTTGACGAAAGTTTGTCAACATACGTTTGGTTGAGATAATTGAAGTGTTTTGCGTGAATAATTTTATTTGACCAGGAATCTAATAATTCCTGGTTAGTATTTATAAGAATGTTGGCATTCTCGTCATATAAATTTAAAGGTGTAATATTTCTATCTGCCTTGCAAATTATTTTGTGCATTTCTGAGCTATTAGCTTTCCTATGGAAAAAATTTCTAAGCATTTCTACCTGATTGTGTTTCAAAGATGTTATTTTGACTACACCTCTACCTCCTAAATTTCTAGGTAAATTAATTCGTTCTATAGCTGAATTTGGATGATGGCAATTAAATTTTGTTAACGTAATTCTAATTAATCGTTCTAAACTATCTAAATCTGTATTGGACCATTTAATTATGCCAAATGAGTACGTTAGTAGAGGTATTGCCCAAGTATTTATTGCTTTTACTAAATTTTTAGCAGATAGATTGCATTTTAAAATTTTTCTGATCCTAGTTTGAAATTTAATCCTAATATCATTTTTAATACTAGTGTGATCTAATCTATTCGATTGCGGGTATCCTAAATATTTATAAACCTCATCCCCTTTCATACTTTGAATTTTGAAATTTCTAAATATACTATATATTTATATATTTCCAATAGTATTATTATTATTCAATTTATAAATTAAAAAGAGTTTATTTGTGAAAAAGTTGTGCTATGTAATTATTATTATGCGTAATAATAATTTTTTTTTTTTTTTTTACATGAGCTCCACACAGGAGGCCCTGAGGAAAATAATTTTCCTCAGGGCCTATGTCATCTTTGGGGATGCTGTGTGGAGGGTTTTTTTAAGGAAAGGAAGGAGAGGAGAGTTCTGGGAAGGAAAGGGTTTAAGGGGTGGGTAGGAATCTGGGGTTCAGTATGTCCTGGTCATCCGCCTCCAAGACCTAGACAAACCTCACCCCATGAACCCGGGCACCCCTGCTAAATCACCAAACATAGCGAACCACTTGGGGTGATCAATAATAATAATTACATAGCAGAACTTGTTCATAAATAAACTGTTTTTATGAATTTGATAATAATATTATTAAATGTATAAAAGAAATAAAAATGAAAGTAGATTTCTACAAATTAAACTATAAATAATATTATAAAACAATTAATAATATTAAATTGTTTACAGTACTCATCATCATTACCTTACTAGCTGACCTGGCCACGCATTGCTGTGGCTAACGAAACACAATGCCATCTGCTGATAACGCCATTACCCTCCGCCCAACCTTTATAACCAATGCCATCTGTTAATTTGCATACAAACCAAATCCACCCCCCACCCAGCTTGCCAGCCTGATCCCTTTATATATTATATATTTCAACCAATTTACACAAAACCCTGACGAATTATAAACCTAAACCTTCCTCATGAATCACTCTATCTATTGATGAAAACCGCATGAAAATCCGTTCAGTAGTTCTTCCGTTTATCGCGAACAGATAGAAAGACAGACAGACAGTCAGACGCGGCGGTCTACTTTAATTTATAATATGTAGAGAATATAAAATTATACTTTGAAATAATGTAACTATAAAATAAATAGAAATAGCTATTTAAAAAAATTATGATGCCGTTAAAAACTTTTAGGATGCAAGGCCAAAGGAAGGAATGAAGAATCAACTCTGTTCAAAATTCAGAATCAGTGTGTCACAATATTGAATTTATTCATTTAATTCGTTCACTCAATTTTGTCCTCGTCTACAACAAACCACTGATTGGGGGTGCCTTAACCCTTTGAACCCTGTAGGCGGGAAACCTGGCTGATTTGGCCGATTTATAGGCCTCAACATCTATCATCTCTTTCCCTAAGGCCCGGAATACCGGTCTGCGAAATTTTTTAGTGAAATATAATTTTTTGGTCAAAAATTGCTCAGCAGCTCAGGGATATGGTGCTAATACAATGAACGCCTCTGGGTGCAAAGGGTTAATCCCACTGGATGGTGGTATCCACAATCACAAATAAATTAAAAACAATTTTTATTTTTCAGGAAACATTTCATCGATATCTGCGAGGGAAGGGCAGACAAGGGCCCCATGACTCTCATGAAGGAGGTCAACAAGATGGACACCGAAGCCAAAGGCGAATATCTCTACCAGAAGGTAAATTTATTTTCTGTGTATTTAAACCTTTTAGTTTCCTTTGTTAAGAAATTTGCTGAAAAATGTCCAACCGAAAATCAAAAATCACAGCGCCATCATTTATTTTCTATACTTAATTGCCAAACTGTACATGTTTTACATGGTGCTTACTTGTTCAAGTCGAGATATATTTGTTTTTTTAATAATAAATGCTTTATTATCCCCCCATTTTTGATACTAGTAGAAATAATGATATCCTCAGCACGGGAGATCCCGTGCTGAGAATTTCATTTACATATTGAAATTTAACCCGTCTGCTTGGTTCAATATATTCGCACCTCACAATCCGGAAGTCTCAGTTTCGTGGGTAAATTCTGAAACCGTCACTTTGGATCGAGATTGTAAAATATCTATGCAAGATAGCTTTCATATTTCAAAGACAATAAGAAGCATTATTTCGTTCTCTTTCTGGTTAAAAGAAAAAATACAAATGTTTGTGTGAGAGGAAGACAGATATATAGCTTTTAAAATGTAAGGTCGCTCGGGACGTTTTTGGTCTTATAAAAGTATAACGCGATTACGTGTTTTGGGATGTATTTATTCCTAAACAAGCAGACGGGTTAATTAATTAAATAATTTGAAGCAATTACAATGTAGCGTTTTTCCCAAAATAATCCCCAATCCATTCCCAAATTTCCCAAATAATAAGTTTGTATATATAGTGGTGAGCTCTGGCATTATGAAATTATTTCCCCTACTATTCATCCAATTCTGATGAATATTTGATGAGTTGTTGTGTGCATGCCTGCGAAACTTTCTGTATATACTGATGGTGAGCCCTGGCATATGAAATTTGTATAAAAAAATTGCAATAGGTGACGCACGAGCTATTTAAAAACTAAATGTACCGGGACTGAATGTATAGAATGCGGGAGGGGGTTCGCGGGATGGGGTAAGTGGGAGAGGGGAGATGGAAGGCAAGGAAGGTAGAGGGCGAGGGAAAAGAGGTCGCGATAGGGGAAAGGGAGGCGGAAGGGGAACGGGTGAGTGGTTGAGTAGTTGAATGGTTTCTGTTTATTTTCAGTGTCAGTTTATTTTTTATTTCTAATCTCCTTGTATATTGTATCCAGTTTTTTTTTTTTTTAATTTAAATGTTTTTGTGGTTTTTGAGTGAGAGTGGGATTTTATGGTAGAGTTTAGTGCCAAAGAATGAGAAATTTTTTTTCTTCAAATGTTGTATTTGTAGTTACTTGTTAGACATGTTTTTGACCTTGAGATCTAGTGTTTCTAATGTATGTGTTAATTGTTATTTCTTTTATTTGTATTTACAAATGGAAACAAGTATAGTTTTGGAATAAAGTTGTTTAATTGACATGTCATTAAGAATGTTGAAGATTTCATTCTTTCGTTCTTTCAGTATAATTTTCAATATGGCCTTTTGGGTTTTAATTAGTGGATTTAATATATGGTCATTTTCACTGCCCCAACTTATAATACCGTATTCTAACAGTGATTGGCAAAGAGCCCTGTAAATGTTGTTTAATTTTTTTTTTATAATGAGGATATTTCTGACGATTTTGAAAAAAATTACTTAGTTTTTAAAATTTTATTATTTAATTAACTAAAATGTTCAGCCTGTTTTAAATTTTGATCAATTTTTACATGTGCATAGCTTAAACTAAAGGGTTTTCCAATAAGACGTCATGAAATTTTCCATAACTGAATCGCAAAGTGGCTGCCCTATGTCCTCGATAGCCTCACGAATTCCATCTTTGAGGTCTTGAATCGACACTGGGCTGTTGGCGTAGACCTTCTCTTTCACGTGGGCCCAAAGGAAGAAGTCGCAAGGTTTTAAATCACAAGATCTCGGTGGCCAATTGTGATCACCTCTTCGAGAGATAACACGGTCCGGAAACTTTTTCCGTAAAAGATTAATGGTTTCGTTGCTTGTGTGGCATGTAGCGCCTTCTTGTTGAAAGTAAACGTTGTCAAGATCAATACAATCCAATTCCGGCCATAAAAAATCATAAATCATCTCTCGATAGCGCAATCCATTCACCGTAACTATTGCTCCAGCCTCATTTTCGAAAAAGTAAGGTCCACTGACTCGGCCGGACCATAAACCGCAGCAAACAGTCACACGTTGAGGATAGAGAGGCTTTTTAACAATAACTCTTGGGTTTTCCGAGCCCCAGATGTGACAATTTTGCTTGTTGACGAAGCCACCGAGGTGGAAATGGGCCTCATCACTCAAGATGATTTTTCGATGGAATTCCGGATCATTTTCATGCATTTTAAGGACCCAATCAGCAAAGACATGAAGTTGTTGATGATTGGCCGGCTTGAGTTCTTGTGTTAACTGAACTTTATAAGCCTTAAGACCCAAATCTTTATGCAAAATACGGTGTAATGACGTTTGTGGAATGCCTAATTCCAAAGAACGACGAGGAATGGACGAACCTGGGTTTTCTTCAACACTTTCGGCTACAGCAGCAATATTCTAGGCTGTTCTTGAGCGACGTGCACAGGTTTTATTCTTCACATCACTAAGTTGTCCCAACAGCTCGAATTTTTCCATCAATTTCTGTATTGCGGTCCGACAAGGTGCTTCACGACGACCCAAAAATGTTCAAGTTTTACAAACTGTCTCTGCCAAATTTTCACCATTTTTATAGTGAATTTTAATAATCTCAATGCGTTGTTGAAGCGTGTATCATTCCATTTTTATTAATGGCGTAGTTTTTACTTCTCAAATGTCAAAAAATGACAGCTTCAAAAGTAACATCTACCGAAATGGCGGGCTATTCAAAATAACACCTCTTATTGGAAAACCCTGTATTTAGCTACAAATTGAGACTCCCAATGCAGCCAGATTGTTTACAGGAGGCCTCAAGTGTCAAGTGTCAGAATTTATGAGACCTCTTCAACCAAGTTGTGTAGGACAATTATAAAAACAGATAAGCCATTATTTTGTTTAGCATTTATGTTTTTGTTTCAGATACTTTGTATTTATAAGAAACATTTACATGTCTTGAGTGAGTGGGACGGGTTACAATAGAAGGGTGCACACCGGTGGGTCGCTAGATGATCCTAGAGGTGTAGTGGTTGATTGCCAAAGAGTTTGTGTCCATTTTGGTGTGGTTTTTTTCATACACTACATGTTTTGGTCTTTTGGTCCAATCACTCTGAAAATGTGAAAAATGAGTGATAGTTTTGTATTTGTTAGTCTTTACATTCTTTGTTACTTAATACAAAATAACAGCCATTTGATATAATGGTGTCATGACTCCAGTATGTCGTGATTCCAGATAAATGGTGGTGTATTGTGTAAATGATGTATTTTACTTTTATATACAATTTGACAACACTGGTAGTTCTGTGAACAGTAGACCTTGCTTTAAAAAAAGTATATTTCTAATTTTATCTTATTTAATAAATCGAAAATAAAATATCCTCTGAAATGGTTACTAGATTTGGGCAGGACGGAGTCAGAAATATTATTAAAAAATGTTATCTGATAATTATATATTACAGCACCTCTCTCCTTTAATATAGATATTGAAAGATAGATAGAGATATTGAAAGAAGGGTGAATTCCGGTAACTCCATGAATGGTGGACTGAATGCCATTGGCGCTAATAAAAAACTGCCAAAAGAAGCGAAGCTAGCAGTCCACAATGGAGTCCTGGTACCTACCCTGATGTATGGCAGTGAGGCATGGAACTGGCGGAGGAAGGATGAAAGTAAGTTGAATGCTGTTGAAATGAGATCCCTGAGATGTATGTGTGGTAAAACAATGTATGATCGTGTGAGAAATGTGGATATCCGCAAAGAATGTAAGGCTGATGTAAGCATAATGAGTAAGATTAAGAAAGGGACCCTCAGATGGTTTGGGCATGTAGAGCGAATGAACGAAGAAAGTAGTGTAAGAAGAATATACGATGCGAATGTGAATGGTAGAAGAAGTCGGGGACGCCCGAGGAAGACATGGCGCGATCAAGTGAATCAAATACTTGAGTCGGGCCATGTCAAAAGTCAGAATAATAGAAGAGAATGTATGAGACGATGTAAGAATGTGAGTGAGGCAAAGAGTGTGTGCCAAGACCGAGTTGTTTGGCGGTCCGTCCTCTCTGCCTACCCCTGCGGAAAACGGCGTGATGGTTAGTTAGTTAGTTAGTTTTCTCTCCTTTGTTTCGAATTTTTTTTTCTTTACTGTCTTTCTTTATATTGTTTGTCTTGTATCCAAAAATTAAAAAAAAACGGTCACTAAATTTAGGCAGGACTGAGTCAGAACTATTATAAAAAATTGATATGTGTGATAATTATGTATTACAAATGCCCTATATTTTTCTTTGTTTCTTCTTCTATACTTACTGCGAAACTGTTCCTTACATAATCAATAATAAATTGATTCTAGAACCTAGACTACTACTACTATCCTACTGTATTGTATCGTATAGTATAATTATGTGAATGGAATCTGTGAATGTTAACTTTACTTAATACTACATATATGAATAATCATGTACCTACATACCCAATATAAACGAAACCTGTCAATTTGACTGTCTTAGAACGGGAGGCCTTCCTGGTTGGGCAGTCAAAGCTTCTTTATAATGTATTCTTTATAAAAAAAAAAAATCATAAGCTTTCTGAGTTGGGACTTCAAAACCTATCTACTTAATTGTAAACCATATATATTTTATGTAACATGGGATTATACAATTTGTTCAAAGAAACGTCACTATCTCAATGAAAATTATTTTTTTTAAACTTTCTTCCGGCGGATAAGTATGATAATAACTCAGTCAAAGTTTGTCATCTTGTAAAAGTTCTTGGGAATTTTTATTAATTATTTTTACACAAAATGACAAAAAAATTGAGTTGACGATTCATTTGCCTTATAAAATATGTGCGTTTTTATTTATTTTTTTCGTTAACATCATAGACATCCAAATGGATAGACAAGCAGTTACAGATGAGGGGTAAAACCAAACTATGGAGAGCGAGAGGGGAAAGATGACTGTCATTCGTTGAACAATCAATCTGACAGTATATAGGCATCTCGCATTACAATATCACCATTTAGTTCTTAAAAGCAAAATCTGCTTTGAATGAATAGACCTTTTTACATGGGAGCGCGAATTGCTTGCCACGTTCAAAACTTATTTGCTAAGGCCAAATGCTCGCCCCAAAAAGACTCACGCCAATACACATATCAATATTTTCTTGCCGTGTTTAGTTAAAACACTTTTACAAATGTTTCATAATTTACTTACCTCTGTAACCAGCGACGAGCACATTGGAGATATGTAGATATATTGTATAGCACAAGCTGCCGTTATTTCGTTAAATGTATGGATGTCAGCTTCTCGCTGTTCACGGCAAGAATGATGACGTCACACATTTTAGATTCAAGCGAGGCTATATCCCCTCCCCATGGAGCGAGCCGGTTCCAAGGAGGAGCTACAGCCGGCGCCATGTGGAGGGGGAAATAATACGTTTTTATCACTTAGGGCAGGTCCAGATATATTCATATGTCCGTGGTTAACATTAATTTTTGTTAGAAAAAAGTAAGGTGAGCCATTTTTAAAACTTTCGTATGTTTTTTGATACAATATTGTACGTTTTATAGTATAATTTAATAATGTTGGCCTCACCGGGTGGTTTACTGGTGCTGAGGCCCAATCAAATATTTTGAAAGCACATATCATCACCTTCCAAAAAAGTTTTTAATTTTTAGATGCGTTCAGAAATATTCCATTTGATTGAACATTGATAAACTGATTGTAGGGCTATTATTAAGCTGAATTGAATATTCATGGAATTTTAAATTATCTAATCTTTCCTTGAAAGTGACTAAGTTAAATTTGATAACCAAAGTGAAGCATCAGACATTTGGCTGTACACAATCTTTTTTACTGTGAAATAACTCACAGAATGCTCCCATATCAACAGGCACCAACAATTCCAGTTTTAATACAAAAATAAACATCTGTTCTGAACAAGTATACATACTGTTAAGTAGCACGCTTCAAATTGACGCTGCGGTAGTCACGCAAGTCCATGCGCAGCTTGTTGGCGCAGGCAAGCTGCAAGAGACGGCTGGCCGCCATTGTTCTCAAGGCCAGCAGAAAACAAGCCACGCACAGTGCGAATGAAGCCATTTTGTGCCGCCTTTGGGAGTTTCTCTTGTGGAGAGCTCTAGCCTGTTAATTAACATGTAATGTCCTGTGATATTTGGGGCTAGCCTGCCCAGTGTTGTGAACATGATGGAATTCTGCCGCGCTCCCGTTATCGTTTAGTTCTTAGGCAAAAGTATGATACAGTTAAACACGACCGAATCGGATAGGGACACATTAGCTCTATTGGTAGAACTCTGTTCTGGCATGGCATAGGTCTTGGGTTCGGGTCCCAGATGTGACCGTATCTTTTTCTGATTTTTCTGTTTTCAGATTTTTATTGAGTTTCACTAATATTGTCTTCATTCAATTAAAATATATTACAATTTCATTTTAATTCAGGCGAAATGATAGGAAAAGCTTGTATTTAGCCAAAGCATATTTTTTGATCTTCATAATGTAAACCTTTTCATACTAAAGATTAATCTAAATAGTGGTATCTGTAAAACTTGGCCTTAACAATAAAGATGCGGAAAATAAAAATATTAGCTTGTGATTGAGACAGTTTGGAAGTGATGTGTTAACCAATTTCATCATCACAACCAATTAATTGAATAAATTTTGCCTTTATTTTTAACTGATTCAATGTTGATCCGATAATAGTCTCGTTATATATCCTTGCCTATAGAATTCCTAATAGAGCCGTTGTTCGTTTTCAAAGTGATTTTTTTTTCATTTCATGGGTATGACACTCTTCTGCAGAAATCTACTTAAGTCGAGCGTGAAAATATTTCTTCTTATGTTAAAATAGTATGTACATGCGTTCGAGTGTGGTTGAGTATAATATGGTCGGTGTACATAATTATTATGATATTTAAATCGATGATATATACCAGTCTTTCGATATATTAAAATTTTAATTGATATAAATTAATTTTTTTTAAGAAAGTTCATATTTTTTCACAATGAAGTTCACTCATCCAGATTTTCAGTGAATAGGTTAAATTGAGTCGTATAACTTCTTCTTCGTGTGCCCTATCAGGTCTCCCCGAATTTGGCGATCACTCTGGTAAATGTATCTCATTTTGCCCGGAATAGCTCCTCCACACTTCTAATACCGGTCTACTCTCGTACATTTTGCAGCTAAGACATTTGTCTCCTACCAGGTGACCCTCTAACTTGCCTTTTAATATTAATTGGAGCAAGTGATGTTTGTTCCCTCGAAGCGTGTGACCCAGATATGAAATTTTCCTGACTTTTACTAATGTGAGCAGTTCTCTATCTGCTCTAGTCCGCCTGAGAATTTCTGTGTCCTTTAATGAAAGGTGTGATTTAATGGTACTACCACTCCGCACTCACCTTCCTGCACCTGGCTTCATTCGGCACAATAAGGGAGAGGACTTTTATTTTCAGTCAAACTGTATTAATTAATCACAAAAATAAAATACATTTATGTTGTGTTTTTAAGGTTCAAGATATCCTCCATGATGATGTGTTCTCCACGTACACTGAATTCCCGGCTCTCCTGGACTATGTGGAGAGCTTCATCGGTCCCGACATCATGGGGATGCACAGCATGCTGATCAACAAGCCTCCGGGCACCTCCATCCATCCTCCCCACCAGGTCAGTATTTTTGCTACTTCTTCTTTATTCCTGTTAACTAGATTCACCAAGGAATCACTTATGATAACCACAGGAGCGATCACGCCAAATATATAAATTGATTCTCGATTGCTCGAGATTTCCCAGAAGACCATTTTTTAAATGTTTCGCCAACGTTAAAAAAATCATACCTTCTAATTTTAACATGGAGACATAAAAACTTATTATATTGTTGCTGTATAGCCAATGAATTAACTTGTATTTTACTGTTTAACTCATATTTGTTGGAGTTATAAAAAAAATATAAAAAATCGTAAAGTTTATTACCGCACGAATCCTGCATGTTTTTTTACTTTGAAACTGCCGTGAGGGGTACTTATCCGAGTCAGCAAAGAATATTTTCGATTTCTGTATGTTGTTTGGTTTTGTCAAAATAATTCCTCAACAGTTGACTTTACAACGAAAATGTCTATTGCAAACTTAAAGAAGACTAATTTACATAGGTACTGTTTTTGTTTGAAGTTTTTTTATACTATAATATCTTATATACTATAAACAGCGGGTAGAAAGAAGAAAATTTTGACAAAAAATCATAAAACTCAAGTTTTGTTGATAAAATTTGTAAGAACATACAATATCATTTTAACGTCTTTCCATTGGTGGATTGACATTAACGCCAAACCGTTTAGTCTTTCCTGGAATTTCTGAGCCGTTTCAGAAAAGATACAGTCATGTCAGGGGTACGTGTGGAAACAGTGTTAGCAGTGTTAGTTTATTGTTTTAACTTTTTATTGTTAGTTATTTTTTTTAACAAAATTAGCAGTGTCACCAAGATTTTTAAATGTTTGTGAATGTTTGGAAATAAGGTCTGGTCCTGGTCGCATTTTCCGAGAGCTTCAATAGCACATGTTGGTCGATTTAGTTCAGATTCTTCCAGCCATTTTATCTCTCACTTTTCTAATTCAGCTTTTACAGAGTCCCATTCCAAATATTTTTTATAGAGCTCTTAGTAGTCTTCTTGATAATTAAGTTTTTAAATTTTTTTTTCTCGATATTATCTTTTAGGCATTTTTCTTTTATTTTGTTTTGCCGAGGACTTGATATAATTTCCAACCGATTTTATAGTATCAATAGTATTTCGAATAGACTGAACCTGACAAGAATGACATAGAGCCAAATTCAACTGCAGTGAGCTGCAATGAACATATAAGGCTTCTCGATGTGACTCACAAATTACTGCCTGCACACCTTTAAAACTTCCTTTCATCGAAGAAGCTCCATTACATCCTTGTCCGATTAAATATTCGCAATCTACATCCAAAGATTTTAATTCAGATAAAATTGCATAAGCTAAATACTTTCCTGTTGTATTCTCAACTGTTACAAAAGTTAAAAAATCTTCACGCAAGATAAACACATTCAGCCTTACTAAAAAAACCTTCCACGGCCGATAAACTGTGTTGTTGCAACAACATAAATAAAGCTCGTATATATTAAAACAAGATCTGTTACCTACTAATAAGCTTTCTTCCGCGGTCACGCTGTACATTTTACATCTAAATGCATTTCTGAATGCATTTTACATCTGACAACGTTGTGTATGGTTTAATTTACTTGGTAAAAATGCATGTTTTAATTCTTCTCCGCAAGTGACGTTATTGGCGCGCCTGCACATTTGTCCTCAGCGGCCCGCGCTGAAAAAATATTTTGGTTTGTTCATGGCGGGATGTCGAAAATTTTGTTATTAAATATTGTGATTTTACTAAATGATTTCTATTATAGTGACCAATTCACTCTTCTTTCATATAATTGATATATTTACTGTGTTTTTCATCAGTTTTAGTCAAGCTATTACCGCAATAATCATACTTTGAAAGTTGAATTGTCAGAAAATTGTTTTATAGGATACATAAAAATTCAAATTTACATTTTGGGATCTTTATTTTCCAAAATTAAGATCTTTATACTCCAAAATTCGTTCAGAAATCATTAACAAAACAGTCGTACACATGAGATAAACTACCGTCTCGGGTAAGCAATGTATATTTCTTTCCACGAACAATTTTTTTAATTAGAAATGTTTTCAGATGCACGCTCATTTATCAATTGAATAAAATTTTCACTGGGTTTTTTAGTAAGGCTGATTATCTTTTAGCTCTGCATATCTCACAAAGATGGACATCTGTTCTTGTCTTGTAGTGAAACATCAGTAGTTCCATCAACAAGGACTGAAAAACATTTTGCCGAATTCAGTCTTTGCACCAATATTTTTCTGGACAATTTCACCAAAAATTAAGTTAATTTTGTGCAATCGGGCGTCGGTAGCGTTTAACATCATATTTTCAGTGTGCTTTATTAGATTTCGGGGGGGGGGGGGGGGGGATCAAACCCCCTTGATCCCCCCCCTGGCTACGGCCTTGTTGTCTGTGGTATACTTGATAATGAAAGGTGCATATTTATGGAAAAATTTTAACCGTAAACAGCTGATCAAAAATTCGTCAGGAAAAAAGGATTTTAAAAATTTATTTTTAACATTGTTCTAAAATAGTCTACGAAGTTCAAATTTGCGACATCTATGGTCACATAATAGATAAAGCATTTCAATAGCTTCATTTTAAAATAAATGGTTGGCCAAGGAAATGTTTTAAATAATTATAATAAATGTTTTACGAATGGTAGGAAAATGTGGTCCAATTTTGGACCGCTATCAATCGCAGAAAAATAAAAGTGGTCATTTTTCGACCATAATCGCTCCAGTGGTTATGTGCTTACTAGCACCTACTAACTGCAGCTGTAACAGTGAAAGGAAAATTTTCCTTCGACCCTGCTCTTATATTCTTTTGTGGTCCTGTTGGTTGGAGTGAATTACTTGGTTCCAAGGGTTTTTCAGAAGTCTCTTCATCACTATCCCGACTTGTTCACAGGGCACTACGCCATTGGGGATGGTGTTTAGGTTTCAAAGGACTACTTTCCTGTTCCCCTGCCTACTGTCTCTCATCGGGACTGCCTGTGGTGCGGCAGGAATTGTAGATGCTGTTCTTGATGTTGGCGATATGCATTGTGTGCACTTTCATACTAATAATGATTTGTGGCCCATCTCTATTGTTTCTTCTTTCTAAGGACCCATCAAATAATAATTTAATAATTGACTGCGATGTATTTCACCATACCATTCCAAATTGCATCTTTTTTACAATAGCTCCACACAAAAGCAAGGAAAAGAATTCCCCACCCGAGGAGCACACTTGAGGAAAAGAATTCCCCTCAGGGCTTTTTTCATCTTTGGGGATGGTATGGAGGGTCTTCTTAGGAAAGGAAGGAGGAGAAGTTATGGGAAGGAAAAGGTATGAGGGGTGGGTAGGATCTGGAGTCGTGTTAGTCCTGCTGGAGAGGTCCAAAGGTCTCCCCCAGAAGCATCCGCCGCGAAGACCGTGACAAACCTCACCTCATGAACCCGGGAACCCCTGCTCAGTCACCAAACGTAGCGAAACACTTGGGATGACCTACGGCAGAGGTGTTGGTAATCCAATACATGGTTTCCGGGGGTGGCGATACCCATACCAGCCTCCTGAATTAATCCATCCACAGCTGCGCTTTACCTTTAATTCTAACTACACACCAAACGCATAACTTTAGTAGGTTCTGCAGCTTTGACAGTAGCTTAGCGACAGTCGTCGCACTTCCAAACCACATCTTTTTTCTATTGTCTGTGTATGATTGAAAAATTAAATATTTTAAATGTTGTTGATTTTAGGATCTTCATTACTTCCCGTTCCGCCCAGAAGGCAAAATTGTCGCCAGTTGGACTGCTATGGAGAAAGTTGACAAGAGGAACGGATGCCTGTATGTGGTACCAGGCACACACAAGGGCGAGCTATACCCACACACCTACCCTGAAGGAAAGGTATTCGTCTTGCTTCATTCACATTCATACATACTCTTCCTTAAAGTACCTGGCTATTCAGAATATAGTTAAGCCAGCCTCTGCCAGTAGCTGCCAAAAATATCGATAAAAATAGTTGAAGATAATATTTTTAATTTCTGAATTTGAAATATGAATTTGACAAAAATTACTTAAAAATAAAAGATCTCAGTGACCGAATTGGTTAACCCATCAGGTCTCATCAAATTCCATCAGAAAAATTCCGCTTTGCAATAAAATTTTCCGCTTTGCATTTCTGAATGTATCCGAAAATAAAAAAAAGGTGATAGAATATGCTTTCAAATGTTATTAACCCCTCAGCAACGTAAGCAAGTATACTCGTTAAAATAACGATAGCAGTCAAGTACAATAAGCGTGTTTACTCGTCAACGCGTGTGTCTCCATAGAAACCGTTATAACTCCGTTATTGTTTTAGTTACATCTGTAAAATAAAAAGTGAAAGGTCGATAGTGAATCATGCTGCACATCTCTATTCAAGTTGTCCATAGAAATACCTAAAAAGAACATTCTGTCAGACGCGCAGTCTGACAGATAATTTATCCTGCCAAATTTCCCACGGGCGGGTCGCCCGCTCCCGGCATTGTTAATTTTTATTAAATATTTTTATATGAAATGATTGAAAAGTGAGGTGACAAAAATGTTTATTACACATTTATACAATAGAATAAGTATTGTTGTTTACATAATCTGTGATTTTAGTACCGTTTTTACATAAATACATCACGTGAGTCATTTTGACATTTTTTTAATGTTTGCATTCTAAATTTTAATATTTACAAATATTAATATTTATTTATAATATAATAATTCGAAAGCTTATTTTGTAACCTGTCTAAAACAGTTATTACTATTCGGCTACGTTCAGAAATGTTTCATTTATAGAGCATTAATTGTGAAACGGTAATAACACAAAGTTTTCGTAAAATGTCATTTCGTTTAAGATATTTAAAGTGCAAATTGGCGATTTTCTGAGGGGTTAATAGACATAAACACACAATTTCTGAAATATTAAAATTTGTAATACAAACATAAAAAGGTTATAAAAATGGCCCACCGTACGATTTTTCAATCTTAAATTGCTGATAACATAAAAAAGAAAAAACACAAACATTTTTTATTATACAAATGTATTATAAATGTTATGACCATCTTACGTTTTTGTTGTTTCGTGAAAAAATAATCTTAGAAAAAAAAACGAGTGTGCTTTAGACCACACGACTGAAGTAAAACTTCACTAACTTATATCTCCCTCTCAACTTCCGTTCGCCTCGCCCGATCACACTTTTCATAACGCTCTCGTCACGCATTCACCAGCTTACTCCCCAAGTCAAGCGTGCGTAAAGGCCCGACCGTTCACCTCACCCGATCACACTTTTCGTTACGCTCTCGTCACACATTTACCAGCTTACTTCCCAAGTCAAGCGCGCGTAAAGAAGTTTTACTTCAAAAATTCTCGATATTATACATTTTTCTCAATTTGCTATCGGAAATTTTGTTTCACAGAGATGCACATTTAAATTTTTCTAAGGTTAAATTCTTGATTTGAATAGATCTTGAGGTGATTTTTCACAAAAACGGCGCTATACAAATTATCCAATTATTATTATTATAAAGCGGGGAGTTTTCTCTTTCTGTCACCATTTGGAACATATTTCTCAAGGCGGGTCCAAAGCTCAAACATTTGCCGTGAATGCCGTGACAGTCCCTCAAACATCACATCAACATTTTTTGTTTTCCGTCTCCTCCGTTTGTTGAAACACGGTTCAAAGATTGGGGTGAAGTTCGCACGGTCCACACAATTTGATAAGTGGTTTGAGGTACGGACCTGTCCACTTGTACGCAATGAACACTTGACTTTGACCTTTTTTGGCGATTATATAGATGTTAAAATGCGTTCTGATGACAAAAGAGATGCATCAGAGAGAAAACACAGATATTTTAATAGATATTTATTTATCAGGAAAGATTTTCGACTAATATCGATTATTGTACGACCTTAAGTTACTATTAACTCGTTGAATGCCGTTCGTGCACTGGTGTGTTTGAGATTTTACACGCGATTTTGACCCTTATGTATAAAGAAAGTGTATGAAGAACACGGTCAGAATCGCTTGCTCTATTATCGCCCTTTACCATAGAGAAAACCGCAATGCGCCTGGTCACTCCAAATAATTTATATTAATAATTTACCGGAGCGCGGGAAGGTGCGCAGTTCTTGCGCATGCGCGGGAAAAATTCCTTTATCTACGACTTTGACCTTTCTATGTACAAAATTTCTCAAGGACAGTGTCAGAATCGCTGGACACGAAATGTCATTGGGTGTCATGGATGCCCCTTTTTGCGAACGCTAATTGGTGGTGCTTTTTGCTAGCCTACCCCGGCAAACAACCGGTTAAGAATTTAGAGTGTGTAAATAATTACGTAGCATCAAAAATAGAATACCGATTTGAATTGGTCAATTTTTCCCGTCTCTCTGAAACCGATTTATAAGTTAATAGACTTTATTTAATACGAAAGAAATAATCATCCGTTATGGCAGTATTTATGTACAATTTAAAATCATAATTATTAGGTTTGCGCAGTTGACATAATACCAAAAACTTGACGTTTGACGTTTATCATTTACATAAATGTTAAAATGCGTTTGATGAAGAAAAGATACATCAGGAAGAAAACACGGATATTTATTTATCAGGAAAGATTTCCGACTAACATCTATTATTGCACGACCTAAAGTTACTATTAACAATTTAGACTGCGTAAATATTTACGTCAAAAACAGAATAATAATATAAATATTTGATATGATATATAATTTTATTATCAAATATTTTTATTATTATATTAGATTTAGGTACTTATAATAATATTTTAAACTCGTGATTACGCTCGCTCATTGCATATAAGCACAAAAGGCAGTTTCGTTTATTCTCTTTACACGACCTCATCGCGCGGCGTCTGTCAAAAAATGAATTATACCCCCCGCCCGGCCCCCACCTGCCTTCCCGCTTCACCCGGGATGGAATGTTTATGAAATGTTTTCCGTCGAAAATGGGAAGCTTGAAACACAACAAAAATTGTCAATATTTATGATGTTGAGATAAAAATTGGAGTTGTTATGGGACTGTCGAGGCAAATGTTAAAGCTATGGACCCCGCTTCACCATGCCACACAAGTTAGGGAGATACAAAGACTTATATGAGACCTATGTGAGCTGGGACAAATTTTGTCTTAAGTAGTTTCACAGGTTAAGGCGTTCGTCTTGGTAAAATGGGAGATCCTGGGTTTGGGTTCCAGTTGGGACCGTTGTATTTTTCTGTGTCTCGATCTTTTTCATATTTCGTTTATATTTGATATTATTATCTTCTTCTTCAATGATATCTCAACTATCTACAATTTTCATCATAAGTTGTTCTTGCATAGTTGTTCTATCTCCTCAATTCTGGTGCAGTAATATAATATATGTTTTTCAATGTGATATTCATTTTGTCAGATGAACAAGGCCTACCACGGCATCCAGAATTCCGAGGAGGTGGCTCCAGAACAAGCGAGGGTCTACGTCACCATGGAGGCTGGTGACACTGTCTTCTTCCATCCGCTCCTGATTCACGGATCAGGACCTAACACCTCTGACGTAAGCCATCCTTCATTCTTATCTAATAAAATTTACAATCATTGCAATCTCAACTTATTTGGAACCCTAGCTAACAAACTTTACATTCATTGTAATCTCAATTTATTTGGATCCCTAGCTAACAAACTTTACGTTCATTGTAATCTCAAATTATCTGGAACCCTAGCTAACAAACACATTATTACATTCATTTTAATCTCAACTTGTTTAAAAAACTTTACATTCATTGTAATCTTAACTTGTTTGGAACCCTAGCTAAAAAACTTTATATTAATTGTAATATCAGCTTATTTGGAATCCTAGCTAACAAACTTTACTTTCATTGTAATCTCAACCTATTTGGAACTCTAGCTAACAAACTTTAGATTCATTGTAATCTCAACTTATTTGGAACCCTAGCTAACAAACTTTACATTCATTGTAATCTCAATTTGTTTGGAACCCTCGCTAACAAACTTTACATTCATTGTAATCTCAACTTATTTGAAACCCTAGCTAACAAACTTTACATTCATTGTAATCTCAACTTATTTGGAACCCTAGCTAACAAACTTTAAATTCATTGTAATCTGAACTTATTTTAACTAATTTTAACTTATTTTGGACCCTAGCATGAACGCCTTGAAATTGTCACCATTGATATGTTAATGGTATTTCTTGGATTCGTCAACTTTCGATAATTGTTACTTTAAACAGTTGGCCTTTACTTAATGACCCCGAATAGTAATTTGTTTTTAAAATTCCACAGAATTTACAACAATTGCATTAGCTTCCACCGTGCATAATTAATTAATTCATTACGGTATTGTTATTATGATTATAAAATTATTATTACTTATTATGAAATTGTGTAAATAAAATACATAAATATATATGGGCTTCTTAATAAATTCATTATCCACTCAGTTTTTTTGCGATTGTGCAGGTTTTTGTGTTAAACGAACTGTCAGATTTATAAAAACTTTGTGTTATTTCCGCTTCGCAATTAATAAAGTTGTATGAATAAAACATTTCTGAACATAGCCGAATAAAAAAAACTGTTTTTGAAAGGTAATAATAAGGTTTCAAATTGTTATATTACAAATAAATATTAACATTTATAAATATTAAAGTTTAGAATGCAAACATCTAAAATTGTAAAAATGACTTTGTGATGTTTTTATGTGAAAACGGTACTAAAAACACAGATTATGTAAAAAAAAACACTTACAGCCTTACTAAAAAACCCAGTGAAAATTTTATTCAATTGACAAATGGCCGCGGATGTGAAAACATTACTAATTAAAAATTTGTTCATTGAAAGAAATACACATGGTTTACACGGCCTGAGAGGGTAGTTTATCTCTGTTTTAACGATTGAAGTTCGAACGAAATTTGGAATTTTTCCAAAGTATTTTGAATGTTCTATATATTTCTTATTGTTGAAGGTGTCATAAAAACAAATACCATTTATGAAAACTAGATAAAATTACCTTTTAGTTTAGTTTTCAAAAACTGACATATTTTAAGATTCAAACTCGGAAATAAATGGAAAAAAATTTCTTACCAAAATTTTTTACCAAATTTTTTTTGACTAAAATGTAGAGAAATTTTAAAAAAATCAAAATTTCAAAAACACAGTCCTTTTATGTAATAAATTTGGAAGGAAACTATCACCTCACTTTTTCCTTGTGCATACAATAAAAAAAATAATAATTTTTTTTTTTATTGCTAAAAAACTAACCTAAAAATTATACCGGCTTTTATAACAGATTTCTTGCATCTCTAAAGACGTTAATTTCTTTGATACATTTAGGAACACATGTATTAGATATTATTATTTAAAAAAATACCACTTTCATAAAATTCTCGTAAAATAAAATCCTTTAAATGTAAATTTGAATTTTCATGTATCATTTAAAATAGTTTTTGGCACTTCAATTTTCAAAGTACGATTATTGTTTTATAACTTGACTAAAACTTATGAAAAACCACAAAAAACACGGTAAACGGGGTGCATAAATCTTCTGTTGTTTTTTTCTTATGTTTGTTGTTTATTTTGTTACTTATTAGTTTTGTATTTAGTGCAATTATGAAACCAAAAACAAGTCCCATTTGGAACTATTTCGTTATTATTATCAGCTCCCCCCAGCAGTGTAGCCAGGAGCAATTATTTAGTGGAGCTGGTTTAATATATGAAGAACACCGAAACAGATTCAAAGATGTAAAAGCAGCCACTTTACTTTTTATTATATATAATTTACCTCTTTAATTTCGAGTACTTACTAAAAGTACAAAATACAAATTTAATTAAACAAAACTTAAAAAATAAAATTGTGCTTTTTCTTCATAGTATTAACACTTCCGGTTCTGCTTCCGCTTCCGCAAAGATTTACTTTTGACATCTGTTTCCGTTTCCGCTTCCGTTAAGACACTTCCGTTGCATCACTACTTAGTGATGTAACTAATAAACTATTTTATTATTGGTTTTCAGAATTTCCGCAAGGCCATCTCTTGCCACTATGCCTCCAGCCAGTGCCACTACATTGAGACTAAGGGGACCACGCAGGAGAACATCGCCACCGAAGTGGAGGCTTTGGCACTCCGCAGAGGGATGGACGCCAACTTTAAGGTAATACCACGTGTAGTTTGGTTTAAAAATGTGTTCCCATATGAAAAATGAGTTAGCAATAAGTGATCATATGCAAAAAGGTCAAAATTCTGGTAAAAGGTAAAGACCATAATTTTACTTTCACTGTCATTATAATGACTGATGAATATGAAGTAGTCCCAGAGAGAGATTGTACATGAGGTCTCGTTCTAGATTGTTTTTTTCATTGTTGTTGTTTTTTTGTTTTCGTACAAGATGTGTGAGAAGGAGGATTTTTCATCAATGACATACTTACAATCTCTCCCTGGATTTTTTTTTTTTTTAAATTTATTAAAAATTATTTGTGTAATAAATTTTTGTGCAACATTTAAAGACCATAAATCGCTTATAATTATTAAATAAATATTCTTGCTCCACCCATGTACAAATATATTGAAAAATAAATAAATTAAAACATTTCTTTGGGTAGAAATTTTAATTTATGTAAGTATGACAAATTCATGTTCAAAACTTAAATAGGTCATTTGTAATTTAAATTTATGCAAGTAAAAACACTTCTTTATCATTTTTATTTAATGATTTTATATTTCATCATATTTGTATATTAAAAAGAGCAAAATATATTTTTTAAATAATTACCATCAACTCGCAAATAATTATTGAAGTTACCTCTACAATCATGAAATTTGAATTGAAAAATGTTATTTATTTATTTCGGATTATTTAGGAAACTGAATAAAATATTGATACGGGATAGGTATATTGTGTGAGAATGAGAAAAAAAAATCCAAATTGAATGGTGTAAATAACTCATTTTGGCCAAAAACGTCACACGGGATATATTGTGCATGCAATGACAATATGCCTTTCAGATTTCTTATCATGAACTCTTGACAAGGTTGGCCAAGTTGATATAACTTATTTTGACCCTGAATTTCGATAAGGTTGACATCAATGTTCTTCTAAATAGCTGTGTTTGTTTTTCCAGAAGATTACTCTGTTTTATTTCTTCCTTCTTCAGAAATCGTAAACAGTATGTTTTCTGTAAGGGTTCTAGTTTTAATATTTGATTTTATCTGGAGTTCCTCAAGGGTCTATCCTAGTACCACTTTTGTTCCTGCTTTTCATTAATGATACAGGTTCTATCGTTCGCAATATTTAATTTTTGCCGTACTTTTAAACAGTATCATTGGGTGGCCTAACTTAGGTGTACCGATTGTCATTGGACAACAAAATGACACCTACATTTTTTACTCCAAATATGCTCAGGAATCGCTGGTTGTCCTTTTGGGTTGGTGTTGATACCCTGTATAGATGGATAGAACACATGGATTTTTGTTTTTTATTCATCCTAATTAATTCTATTACAATTGGTGTGCTATGCTTGTCTCACTAGGAACTCTTGTGTTGAAAGCAGGCGCAATTTATAACATGATCAGATTATAACAGATTTAAAAATAATAACGCAATGTTACAATTAAAATACAAGACAATCAGCATAGTACCATTGGAAACGCAAGTGGAGATGCAGTTTATAGCAGAATCAGTTTTTAAAAATAAATACAACAAAATAACACAAGATTATATTTAAAATAAAAGACAATTATCATTGCACCATTGGAAATGCATACTTATAAGTTGGTTTTGATAACATCTTTGATCTGTCTTGGCTGGTGATCCAAGACTTAATGTCTGATTTTTATTTAAAATAAGTTGTGTTCTGTCTAATGGCCAGTGGAAGTGCATTGTATAGCTTTGTTGCAAAGTATCTAAAATTTCTTTGGCCAAAAGTTGTTTTAGCAAAAGGGATAAGAGATTATGCCCTTTGGTACTAGTATCAAGAGCAGTTTGGACTTTGTCAAAAGCAGTTCTGTGTTTGAAGAGATATACTAGCATGTTTTTGGCATAAAGTTACCTAATATCCAACACACAGATTCTCCTAAAGATTTCATCAGAAGTGCTTATGATCGGTAGTTTTAGAATAATCTTTATAATTGGTCCCTATGAATTAATTCTTCTTTTAATTATTGCCATTTTTTTTCAGGACATCTGGTATTTGCGGGGAAAATGCGTGCGAGGCGACCGAATTAACATTTAATCAACAATATTAATGAATTTCCAAATTTTCATTATTGTAGTTTTGATTTTTCAATCCCTTGATAAACAAATTTAAAAAAATATTGCCCAATTTATTCCATACAATACAAGGTTTCAAAAAAACCTTATAAGTGAGTTTCACTGTGTACTTAATTACATACATATATATAAATGTCAGAAATATTAAAAAATAAACTTTTGTTTGCAATTATGTATTAGTAAAGTTAAAATTTAGCAAAGTTCATAATTTTTATTATTGAACTTACTTTGAACATTAGGGTGGAGTGAATTAACTTATCTTTGTACTTCTATTGAACCTATTGGGTGATTCAATCTTGTACTGCTTTATGAACGAAGCTACCTCGCAGGGTGGAGTAAAATATCTTAATTTTGTACATTAGGATGGAGTAAAATAACATAATGTAACACTGGCTATTAGGCTGCTTCAAAAAGTAAAAGTTTGTCTTTTTTTTATCGGGGCACCCTTGTAAATGCTTTCAGTAGCCAAAAAATATACACAAGTTTTTTATTTATTTTTCGTTTACATAAATTTAGGGGTTGCTACCATTGGATCAAAGTTTCGAAAATTCTCGATTTTTTAAACTCTTCAAACTAAACATGTCACTGCGTGGAGAATTATATACAAATTTAAGACAACCACAGTATTGTAAACACTAAGAAGCATGTTTAAACGTGTTAGTGTCGCAATTAGTGTCTTTGAGTAATGACACACTTTTTGTCCTTAGACTGGATTTAGAGTTGTGACATAAAATGGTGCCTACAAGCGTATGTGTAACATCCAATAATTTCATTGATTTTAATCTTGTGTTAAACACATTTTGTAAAAAGTTCAGTTTAAATACCAACTTCTTATACTTTTTGGTCAAACCTCTACATTTTCACGTCTGGTAGCGACCCCTAAAACCCAATTTAAAAATTAGAAAAAATAATTGTATATTTTTTAGACACTTGTAAACATATGAAATGGTGCCCCATAGAAATTTTTTTAAAAAAAGTCATATGTTTTTGAAGAATGTTAGAGTGCCTTGATGGAGAATGTCACATAATAGTTTGTAAATTTGTATATTATAACTGTAAATTGATGGTTCAAACACAAGTTGGCGTAAATAGCCGTTTAGTTGTGTTTCCTTCTTCTGTAATAGTGTTGCCATTCCAACCAGAAAGCCTTCCTCTTCTTCTAGGCTGCTAGTTGCGACCCATTGCTGGCCATGTATACATAAATTGGCATTTAAAATAACTTTTTAATGGGTTTATTTTGAATCTGTATTGTACATTAGGGTGGCATGAATGAATTTTTATACTTGGTGGAGTGAGAAAACCTTGTTTTTTTACCAAACCCAATCTTGCATATTAGGGTATAAATGCATATATATATAAGGAAATATTGTTCTATTTTATTATTGAACTTTCTTTATACATTGTTAACATAACTTTATTATTGAACCTAACTTGTGCGTAATGGTCATAACTTTATAATATTTAATTATTGAACCTATATTATATATTAGGGTGGAGTTAATTAACCTGTCTTTGTACTATGTGATAACTAACCTACCCTATGGAGTAGGGTTGGGTGAGATGACCTTACTTTGTTATTAAACCTAACCTTGCACATTAGGGTGGAATGAAATAACTTTGACCTACATTATTATTGTTTTTGAATTTGTATGTTGCAGTTGTGTAAAATATTTAAATTTCCAATTTGGGAGAAGGGTAATGGTACCGCCGTCCCGGAAACCATTTATTGGGTGATCACTACCCCTGCCGTAGGTCACCCCAAGTGGTTTGCTACTTAGCTACTAACTTAACAGGGGTGCCCAGATTCATGGGTTGAGGTTTGTCCGGGACTTGGCGGCATTGCGTTTGCCCACCTACTGCGTGGCGGGCTGGATCAAGAGAAACCTATACCTCTCCACCAAGACCCTCTGGACCCATTGCCTTACACCTCAGTGGGAGGGATGGATTCATATGTCCGTCACTCCTGGTCACATTGACCCTCAGATTCTATCCACCCCTCATACCTAATACCTTCCAAGAACTTACTCTCTTTCCTTTTCCTATAAAGACCATCATCCTATATGTCGTATGCCCTAAGTGTATTTTTTTACTCAGGGCCTCCTGTGTGAAGCTTTTGTAAAAAATAAATTATAATAATTATCTAAATTTGTGCAATAGCAATACTGTAACAAATTTTTAAACAATGGCTGTGTTACAATAATGTAAATGCATATTTTATATATTATGTATACTTTGGTGGTTGAAATTTGAGATTATTGTTGAAATTGTTCAAAATGAAATGGAATATTAAATGTTACTGTCTTAGTCAGGTTAAATTAATTTTATGGGAACTAGCGTCAACCTACTAACCTTCCTCGTGCCTTTCTCCTTCTCTTCATATTTCTTGTCATTCATTATGTTTTTTTAATTATATTTGTTTTTGTTTGAAAATTGTCTGCATTTCAATGAGAAACTGAGTCTGTAAACAAATAAGAAAAAATGTATGATTATCAAACCCTCAAAATCTAAAATTACCTAGGCAAAATTTTTGGTATTTTTTACTTTTATAAGTAGGGATGCAAAGAAATATGTAAAGATTTATACTGAATGAATAAATTATATATAAATTTCATGATTTTTTATTTACAATGTTTTGTGTAGGTAAGTATGTAATTTTTGTATTGAATTTTTTTATCCACTAACTAACTAACTAACCATCACGCCGTTTCTCCGCAGGGGTAGGCAGAGAGGACGGACCGCCAAACATCCCGGTCTTGGCACACATTCCTTGCCTCGTTTACATTCATACAACGTCTCATATATTCTCTTCTATTATTCTGACTCTTGACATGGCCCGACTCAAGTATCTGATTCACTCGGTCGTGCCATGTCTTTCTTGGGCGTCCTCGATGTTTCTTATCCAGCATCGATATAACGAGGTATGTTCAAAATGGGCTGATAAAGTAAAAAAATACAAACATTTTCAATATTTCACAACTTTTTAACCCCTCCGAAAATCGCCATTAAGATGTCTCAAACGAAATGACAATTTACGAAAACTTTTTGTTATTACCGCTTCAAAATTAAAGCTCTATAAATGAAACATTTCTGAACGTAGCGGAATAATAAAAACTGTTTTAGAAAGGTTACAAAATAAGCTTTCAAATTATTACATTACAAATAGGTAAATATTAACATTTGTAAATATTAAAATTTAGAATGCAAACATTAAAAATAGGTAAAAATGACTCACGTGATGTTTTTATGTGAAAACGGTACTAAAATCAAATAAAACAATACTTATTCCATTGTATAAATGTGTGATAAACACTTTTGTCACCTCACTTTTTTATCATTTCATATAAAAATTAACAATGTCGAGCGCCGTTGAGCCGCCGGTATTAAATTTGGGCGCGTAAATATTTGTGTCAACTACGCGACTGACAGCTTATCTTGTTATGTATTTTTATGGACAATCTGAATAGGAATGTACAGCTTGATCTACTATCGACCTTTCACTTTTTGTTTTAGGGATGTAACTAAAACAATAACGGAGTTGGAACGATTTCTATGGAGACACGCGCTGACGTACAAACACGCTTATTGTACTTGACTGCTGTCGTATTTTTGTTGCGGAGGGGTTAAGCAAAAAAGTGGTAAAATTTTGGTAATTTCAAGTTTACCACAATTAAATTTTTATTATTTATGCATTGAACCGCTTACTCGTTAATATGGAATATTTTTTATTCAAAAGCTTAGATTTTGTTTAAATTATTACGAAAAATGAATATTTATGTCGGGGAGACAATATGCATTTAACATAACGAAATTTTATATTTATCGTTTTTATTTAACATTTCATAGTTAATCAATGCTGCCAATCATAGAAAAAATATTATTGCCATGTAAAACAAAGTGAATGCATTATTGACGTACCTGTATTTATAACAGCAGAACATGGAAAGAAATATTGTATTAGAATAATTACACAAATATTGCTGGACAAACCCTGCTTTGCCAAACAAATCATTCGAAACCTGGGAGGTGTATCTAAATCCGTGGTCGTCAAACTGCGTCAAATATCTGGCGTTTTCTTTTTAAATTTTTTTTCAAGTACAATTATACTATCCATTTTTTTGCGGCCCGCAATATCTGCCGTTTTCTTTGTAAATATATTTTTTTCATGTACAATTATACATATATATTATCCGTTTTTTTTACAATTAATTATATTGTCGTTTGAGACTTTCAGGGGGGCAGTAGAAGACCCAGAGAAAATTAGAGGGCGTAGAAATGGCACAGTGAGGGTGTAGGTAGGTAAAAAAAATATATGGTGAAACTAACTAACTAAAACTAACTAACCATCAGGCCGTTTCCCCTCAGGGGTAGGCAGAGAGGACGGACCGCCAAACAACTCGATCTTGGCACACACTCCTTGCCTCGTTCACATTCATACAACGTCTCATACATGCTCTTCTATTATTCCGACTCTTCACATGGCCTGACTCAAGTATCTGATTCACTTGGCCGTGCCATGTCTTCCTCGGGCGTCCCCGACTTCTTCCATTCACATTTGCGTCATATATTCTCCTTACACTCCTTTCCTCGTTCATTCGCTCTACATGCCCAAACCATCTGAGCGTCCCTTTCTTAATCTTACTCATCACGCTTACATCAGCCTTTCATTCTTCTATGGTGAAAAAATACCAAAAATACGCTTATCACAAAAGAAACTTTAATATTGGTTAATTTTTGTTATTGTATGTATTGTTATCATTTTTATCACGTGTTCGAAAATTCACACTTTTCGATAGTTCGGGAAGTGGATGAAAATTGAACTGAAAGATTCCATTACAGATAAGTGCAAACAATTTTTTAAAAAATATAAAATTATGATTTTACGTTATTAGAATTGACACTATACCATGAACACAAGAAGGAAGGAAGTAGCAACCCGGTACTTAAACAAAATAATTGCTTTTTTAACTTGCTAAACAAATAGGTACAACTCCCCCCCCCCCCCCCCCCCGAAATCAGAAATCATAAGTGTGCGGCCCGCGCTGATACCTCACATCGTCCTATGTGGCCCTTGACCAGAAAAGTGTGACGACCGCTGATCTAAATTATGCTGGCATGCAGCTTTTGTAGTTTGAACCTCAATCCAATAATTCGAAGTAGTTACTTTTTTGTTTTTATTTTGATGAGAATTTATTTTATAAGATTGATAGTTCCGACAAATCGTCGCTTTAGTTCGTATTTGTCCAACAGACAATTAGAAAAATTTTCAATTAAAAAAAAAAAAAGAAAAATTATTTCAATAAAACATTGTGATAGGTGTTTAAGATTAAGCTATTTCCGCAAAGGTAAAGGTCCAATTAGTTTAAATAATTCTTAGTTAAACGATTAACTATCATTTTTCATGCTTTGTTTTTAATTTTAAAGTGGAGATTGAACAAAAACTAAAATGGTCTGTTGGACAAATAAGAACTGAGGCGACGAAATGTCATATCAAACTTCGACCACACGATTGTTCCACATTATCCATGAGGTGGACTCTGTATATTTACCAATTTTTTTTTATTTTCCAGTAAACATTATTACATTTTTTCTTCAATAATACGATATATGGAGGCCTCAAAAAACAAAAAGACCATTTCCAATTCTATACCAAAATTAGAATTTCAAAATAAATTTATTTCCATGTATTTGTGAAAAATTAATAAGACCAACTGCATATGTTGTATTATTCAGAATACATACTTGCAATCTAATCAGAAATAGAAAAAAAACAGAGTGTGCAATTCACACACAGTAGAAGTGAAACTTTCAGAAAACTAAAGTAGACAAAAGCGGAGAGGCTGGCTGTGAAGCACTGCACAAAGAGGAGACCGATAAGCTACGAGTCACTGCACAATGAGGAGACCGATACAGAAGGAACGCTCCGATGGTCTTGGCATGTAGAGCGCATGAACGAGGAAAGGAGTGTTAGGAGAATGTATGACGCAAATGTGAATGGTAGAAGAAGTCGGGGACGCCTGAGAAAGACACGACACGACCAAGTGAATCAGATACTTGAGTCGGGCTATGTCAAGAGTCAGAATTATAGATGAGCGTGTATGAGACGATGTATGAATGTGAACGAGGCAAGGAGTGTGTGCCAAGACCGAGTTGTTTGGTGGTCCGTCCTCTCTGCCTACACCTGCGAAAATGGCGTGATGGTTAGTTAGTTATTTGGTTTACTTATATTTTCAGGCCTCCATATTTATGTAGGATGTAGGTAAGTATTAATAATTCACCCAGTATTTCCCTTCTTTATTATTCTTGTGAGACTAATAATCATATATGTAAAAAATATTACCTCTTATTTTAAATTCAAATTTACAACAAAAAAAAAATATAAATTCAAAATACAACACAAGATATTCAAACCTATCGAATTATAATATTCCAACAACAAAAACTTCAATGGCCCAGTCCCAGTTCAACTTTCTTGCACCTAAAATTTTTAATAATTTATCATTTGAAATAAAGTCCAAAGACAAATATCTCACTTTCAAAAAGGCGCTTACTGACCTTCTGATGAGTGACAATGACAGTGTTTATAACCTGTTTCACATACTAAAATAGTTATTAATTATTAATAGTTAAAAGAAAACAAAACGTAAGATATAATAATGTTTTATTACTAATGTTTTTGGGTTATTTGTCATTCAATTTATTCAAAATTAAAAACGGTTTTTGCAAATGCAAAATGATTTTAATGCAAAACGGAAATTTTCTAACCTTCGGAACATCCCCGATATGAGAGGTTAAACTTCCATATTCATCGGCTAATTATCATATTTAATGTCATATTTTATGTTTTTACCCCGCTTATAGCTCAATTTGACATAATTTTTCTTATAAAAGTAATGCTTTATAATATTATGATGTTTTAATTTAAAATCACTTCATTAATATGTTAAAAAATAGAATTATACCAACGCATATTGTCGAACAGGCTATGCCTTTTGTAATCTTTTTTGTTTCCATTTTTTGTATTATCTTGTATTTGTATGTTTTTTTTAATAACTGTTACAATGAATCAAAACTTTTCAATAATAGAAAGAGTATATGCCTGAATTATTTATTGTACATATTTACATTGTATTCATTTATCTATTTATAAAATAAGAAATATATATAGCAATAAGCTGCACATCTCACTAGGGCATTCCTGTATCGAGATGTGCAGTTTTACAACAAAGTTTTACAATAATGTAGTTTTACAATAATGTAATTTAAAAAAAAAGATAAGAAAGAAACATACACATAAACTTAATAAAAATATAATAATAAACCTACAAAAGCAGCATGAGTACAGTTATTCAAACATTAATAAATAATTATATTCTGTCACCATGTTAGAAAATAACACCTCTTTTATTAACATATATCTCAATACTATTTGGAAAGATACTTACTGCAAATACTCAAGCTCCATTCTAATTACACCTTCATACACTTCAAAAAAAAAAAAAAAATTACAACTGTGTGTAAATGTGTTGGTACTGTGTCCATGGCCGTATATATACATATTAATGTATTCATGTACCTAGACGCATATATATGTGTAAGTGTGTGTGTGTATATGCCTATGTGTGTATGGATGTGTGCACCTGTATATACGTATGCTTATGCACTCACACATATAAATTTTAAAATAAGGATATGTATCTTCTCACAAACTTATCCTTACCCAATTCTTTTTCTCTTTACTAGTTTTTTATTATAACTTTACCAATTTTCAACATCATTACATTACTAATAGTTCCATATGTTAACAATAGACTTCACTTAAAGTAAATATCCTCCATTGTCACCATGAAACAGGCAGCCGCCTAGTATGGTGATTCAATGTATCCAATTCTATGTAAATGTCTAATTATGTAACATGTATTTAAATAAATAAAATAAATAAATCTCAACTTCGAAATATTCCGCAGGGCCGTAGCTAGGGGGGGCATTATGGGGCAATGCCCTATCTTAAAATACCTGTGCCCTACCTTAAGAAACACCATCGACTATGATAATATACTAATAAACTGTTTGTTCATAGTTTGATATGATTGAAAAAAAAAACTTCCTATTAATGTAGCATAGTGACATCTAACTAAATAGCTTCGAATTAACCAAGGAATCATATCATACTTATTTTTAACTCTGCCCATAGATGGCATTGAAGTAAGTGGTGGGAGATTGTGCGCGTATTGAAATCACTGCTTACAGGGAATTTACAAACAGTTTGGAGATTCTATTAAACGGTTGAGTCATAAATAAACCAATCCCTAGATTGATATCTTCGGGCCTTCTCCATACTAAACGGTTTGTCATCAGTGTCATCAGATCAAGCACTTGCATATTGCTCGCTAACAACATATAAGGGACAATGGCGGTTTAGTTTTGGTTAATTATAAATAAAGAATCGTTCTATAAAAATATTAGAGTCCTCGTGAAAGCCCTGAAGTAGTAACCATCTGTTACTTACACCGGGGCGGGTATGTGGTGGATAACCTCCAATGCACTTCGAAATAAGAGAATATTTTCCTTCGAAATGTGTCAGTAGGTGAATCTAGAACTGGAATTTTACATTCTGAAATTCTGAACCCAAAACTGATTTATGTATGCGGCGAATTAAAACTACATTTAGGTGAAAATAGTTTTTCTTTATTCTGACAGCACCATAGTCTGCAACTAGAATTTTATAACTGCACTTCAAATAAGGGAATGTTTTCCTTCAAAATGTGTCAGCAGATGAATCCACAACTGGAAATTTACATTCTGATCACAAAACTGGTTTTAAATTAAGGGTGAAACGGCTTACGTGTCTTCAGTTTTATTTAGGTAAGTACTCTTATATAATGCGTAGTATGGTTTTCCTACGAATTATGAATTTTGAAGAATCGTTTGAAACAAAAATTTTAACTCCACTCGAAATATTAGAACGGTTTTCTTCGAAATGCGTCAGCAGATTAATTAAGTTTTAACCTAAGAGTTAATTTGCATGCCAGTCCTCAGCTTTACCCAGATCGGAAAATCATTCCAATAAGACCCATTCTAATCTGGTGGTAAGAGTAAACCATTTACAAACATTGTGGGGGTGCGTTTCAAAAGTGCTAGTGCTTTGTAGGGCCTTCCATTGTAATCAATGGCGTAGCTAGCACGGGTGGTACATTCAAAACGTAAATTTCGACTTCATGAAACATTACCAAGTTAAAAAAAATTACCTAGTTAAAAAACGCAACCTAGTCAAATGTAGAGCTGCAGTCCATGCTCTTGGGAGGGTGACACTCGGTCGAGTTTCACCCCCATCGGGTGGCACCCGGGCGGGCCACCCCCGGTACCGGTGGAACAAGGATTGCTTGTTAGGACGAGGCAGTTTTCGGCAGACCGCGGCTCTTTTAAAAGGCATTTGCGGCTCTTCAACTCCAGCTTCAACCCTATTAACCTAACCTAACCTCCCCAAAAGTAATTTTTAACCAAATCGGTTTGAGTCTTCTAAAATTTCAAGATTACCATTTTCATAATGTGTATATCATTTGAGATACATTTTTTTGTTTGTAGGTAGGTACAGCTGAATTTTCATCAATCTATCTATCTTTCTTCTTCCATGTACACTTATATCTAAAAATTTTTGTATGTATGTATGTCCACTATGCGTTGCTATATTAAGCGTAGGAAATGTTTGAATGTCTCAAAATACCTTCCTTAAACTCCCGCGAAGGTTTCTGGATTATTACAACCACATGAAAATACACCTGAAAAGTTTTTTAATCATACAAAAACTCTTGCAAAACTGTAAAAAATGTCAAAACTTGAGAATGGCATTTTGCAAAACAATGATTGTTATCAAACTTCTATTTTCGAACATCTTTAAATTAACGGATTTATTTGAATCGAATCAATATTTAAAATAGGTACCTGTGTTAGTTACCAAAATTGATTAATTGTTGTTATAATATCTCTACAAAAATGAATAGTTGTAATATATGAAAAATGAAAATTTGAATAAAAAAATTGTAATAGGTGGCACGCAGGCTGTTGGAAAACTGAATGTACTGAACACGGGAGGGGGGTTGGCGGGACGGGGGAGCGGAAGAGGGGAGAGGAAAGGCGGGGAAGATGAAAGGGGATCGCGGGAGGGGAAGGGGTCTGTATATGGCCGGACATTTTGCCCTAAAAGCCGGACATACGTACTTACGTTTTTTGGACATAACTTTTACACATAATAATAAAAAATCTGTTACAAGTTACAGTTGTTTATTAATCACACATTAACCAGTTTAATAACAACAATCATTAATCAGTCTTATTCTTATCATCATTTAGTATTTATATAGAATATGTCAATAATACAATAAATACCTAGTATTGAGTCTTCTGTCTGTAGACATAACATAATAAACTTATAAAACAAACAAATAAAACAACACTCTTTTTCTGGTTAAACAGTTAACTAAAAATTTCCATTAAACAAATATATAATGAAACATATCTATCTTTGTGGACAAAAACGAAAAAATAAATTAAATTCTCGACTTCTCAAAATTATTCAAATATTACAAAAATCTACAATTTTGTATATTTGACCTTTTCACCTACTTTATCCAAAACGTCGTTTTCTTTGGAAATCATTTCATAAAATTCTTCACATGTCATTTTTAAATTAAACATTGTGTACCTACATCATCTTAGGGAACGTACCCATACTACGTGACCAATTTTTTGCAATTTTTAGTCCCTTTATCCCAGTGGCGGACTAAGCCCGTCAGAGGCCCGGGGCGGCAAAGCTGAATGAGGGGGCCCCCCCTAGTAGAAAAAGTTGATTTAATTTTACAAGATTTTTATTCATTTCACACGGGTCTCTGCTCCTAAAGGGCCTTCAAGCGTCTCTGTGCTCCCTTGATCAAATCTTAAACAACGCACCACTTTAAAAAAATATCATTTTTTTAATTTAATTTTCTAAAATATGCATTTGTTAATAATGCTATCACCTAAAGTTTTAAGGAAATTCGTAAAATTGACGTAGATACATCATTTTTTATATGACACCGTTTTAAACAGTTTGTATGTTGAATTATCCTTCAGCAAAAGTTGGAAGACGTTTTTCACGAAACTACGTTTTTCAACCTGGTTGACAACATATTAAAAAAAACTATACATCCGATTTGCATGCACCAATTCTTTAACTGTAAAATCTTGTTACTATGGCACCACATAGGGATTTTTTTATAAAGGGACCCCGAATATTTTTTTATGAACGCTGAAAATTTTCATAAAATACGCTGGTCCGCCAGGACCAGAGGCCAACGCTTCAGCCCCCCGTTAGTCCGCCACTAAATCTTTTTAATTACTTGCCTATTTATTACTATCTGCATTATCTGTAATGATAAAATAACCTTTTGCAAAGGGTCTAAGATAGTAAAAAAATTCGAAAATCCAGTCACTATAGTCAGTGCCGTATTATCCATAAGACAACTGTAGGCAACTGCCTAGGGGACCCGCATTGGGTAGGGGACCCGCATTGGGTAGGGGCCCCGAGGGTAAAGGGGCCCCGAGACGTGTATTGCCTAGGGGCCCTGACATGTTTAAGCCGGCCCTGGCAGGGCCATATTGTCCATAAGTTAGCCACGTATCAGGTAGGGGCCCCTATGGCAAAAGGGCACCGATAAGTGCATTTCCTAGAGGCCCCAGCATGTTTAAGCCGGCCCTGGCAGGACTCTAGTGTCCATAAGGCAGCATTGGCCACTACCTAGGGGCCCCGACATGTTTAAGCCGGTCATGGCAGGGCCCTATTGTCCATAAGGCAGTGTAGGCCTTACGGCCTTTGAAAATCTAGTCACTATAGCCAGGGCCGTATTATCTATAGGAAGTGTAGGAAACTGCCCAGGAGCCCCGCATTGGTTAGGAGCCCCGAGGGTAAAGGGGCCCCGAGAAGTGCATTTCCTAGGGGCCCCGCCTTGGGTAGGGGCCCCTAGGGTAAAGGGGTCCCGAGTCGTGCATTGCCTAGGGGCACCGACATGTTTAAGCCAGCCCTGGCAGGGCCGTATTGTCCACAAGACAGTGTAGGCCACTGCCTAAGGGCCACGTATCAGCTAGGCGCCCCTATGGTAAAGGGGCCCCGAGACGTGCATTGCCTACGGGCCCCGACATGTTTAATTCGGCCCTGACTATGACATCATGTTGGGATTATTTTGTTTTATAAAGGGCCCCCTTCTATTTTATTTTTATGAACGATGAATATTTACCATAAAAATCGAATATAAAATTCGCTGGTGCGCCATTTATTTTATATCAAAATTCACTTACATGGAGGCACTGGATTTTTGAACAGTTTAAGAATTGGTGAATGCAAATAGGATGTATAGTTTGTTTAATATGTATGCCAACCAGGTTGAAAAAAACGTTAAAAAAGTTTCGAGAAAAATGCATTCAAAGTTTGGCTGAAGGATAATTCAACATGCAAACTGTTTCAAACGCTTTCATATAAAATATTCTATTTCCGTAAATTTTTCGAATTTCTTTTTAAAAAATTGATGAGAGCATTTTTAACAAGTGCTTCATCCAAAAATGAAATAAAAAATGACAAAAAAATATTTACAGTCTCCTGGTGCCGTAAAGCCTTGTTTAGGATTTGATCAAGGGAACATGGAGGCGTTTGGGGGCCCCCCAGGACCGGGGGCCCGGGGCGGACCGCCCCCCCCGCCCCCCCCTTAGTCCGCCACTGCTTTATCCCCATAATTTATCCCCAGTGACCAAAATCCTAAGCAAACCACCGCTCATTTGTACCAAGCGTGACATTTTGAAGACCCCCCCCGAAGAGGTCACGTAGTATGGGTACGTTCCCTTAGCAATTGTTTCTGTTTGCAATTTATTGCGTTCCTTGGTCCACTGGGCGTTTAAAAGAGAAAACTGGCCTGGAATCGCAAAATCTGCCATTCGTCAAAAAGTTTGCTGTCTTTTAAATTTTTTTTAAGACAGAATGTCTATCGTTTCTGCTAAGCGCTCCTAGCTGGGGTACCGGTATACAGTGTTTCAATTCGGCACTGAATTTACTTGTCCAAGAGTTAAGTACCTAGTCTTTGGCAATTTTGTACATATTTTTCATGTTTTCTTTGAATTCTTCCACTCGATCTGGGTGAGCCTCGAAAAATATAAATATTGAACACGGTGTTATTAATATTTTCGTAGCTCTATGGCTCCCCGTGGAATGTCCCGACACGGGGAGAATTTGTGCCTGACGGACTTTTTATAGACGAAGATAGCCTATTTCTGAAATTTAGCCACCCCCCCTCCCAGGATGGATGGACCAATTTTCTACACTTTGGTGAAATCGAAATTAGGGGGGGGGGAGACACCACGTTATCCGCCCCGGGTGCCATCCATGCTGGCTACGCCACTGCCTTTTCATGTGTGACCTTTGTGATGTGCGAAAAAACGAAAAGTGCCATATGAAGTTAAAGAAAAGTGTGGATATAGGCAGGGCTGGGCAAAATACATGCTTTGCTGTAATTAAAATACAAATTACAAAATACTTTTTCGCATGTATTTAAAATACGAAATACAAAATACTTTCAAGACGTGTATTTGAAATACAAAATACAAAATACAGTATTTTAACCATTTTTTTTATTTCAAATACAAAATACATTTGGTTATGGTAGAACCTTTGGTTGCAATGAATTATTGTCATAAGTGCCCTCATCTTAAGGGTGCATTTCCATAGAAGCAAAGCTGAGCAGAGGGAAACAGAGACATGCAAAAATTGACCAATCATATTGCTCAGAAGACACATCTCATCTCCGCTCTACTTGTAAAGTTTTTTTGTTATAGGACCCAGGTTTTAGATAATAATAATTATTATTTTAATAACATGACATTTGTATAGCGCAGTTTTGTGTTATTTCACTTCAAGTGCGCTCTACTGTAATTTACTTAAAAATAATTTATTATTCAGTTAAATTATTCCTGTAGTGCTTGATCTAATACTTTGACACAAAAATGTACAATACAAAGCAATGACGGAATTTGATCATCTACTAATACTATAAAGAGGAAAGATTTGATTGTTTGTTTGTTTTGAATAGGCTCCGAAACTACTAAACCGATTTGAAAAATTCTTTCACTAATGAAAAGCTACATTATCAGCGAGTAATATAGCTTATATATATATAATGGTAAGCTCTGGCGTTATGAAATTTGTATAAATGAAAATGTGCATATTTCTAATAATTCGAAATGTTTTTTTTTGTATGAATACCGCACAAGAGTCCCAACTGCTCCCCTCTGAAGCCAGTGAGACTATGGCATCCCCTATTGGGGAATGTCGTGAGGTTGAAAGTAGTGGGGAGGGAAAGGAGATAGGGAAGAGGAAGGTGAGGAAGTACCTGGCTATTCAGATCTGGTCACGAAACACGGCTAATGACATTTCAAGCAACGTTTCAATTCTGAATGGTGGTCTTACACCAGGGCGATACTGAGAGTATCTTCCACTCTGGAACGTGCCGCAAATATACTACATATTATTTTAAATGAATAAATTGAGTGTATATTTTAGCGGCAGGGAGGAAAGGCAGGGGAAGATGGGGTTTGCGGAGAGGGAAGACACGAGGGAAGGGGAAGGTGGAAGGGAACGGGGATGCACGGGAAAGGACATGAAGGGAGAATCAATTTATTTCTTTGAATGGCATAGCAACGCAAGCCGGGGACCAGTTAGTTCATTAGAAATTATCAATTAACTCACGTCTTCATGAATAAAAACTGCGAAACCATGAAAACAACAATTGCCAAGATACTTGCTTTGACGAACCTACAGCCAACTCTGAATATTAAAATATATTGCTCTGGATTCTAATGTTTTTAGTCTATGTATTGCGAGTAATACATAGACTATCTACCTTGTCTTACATATGTAGACTATCTACCTTGTCTTACATATGTAGACTATCTACCTTGTCTTACATATGTAGACTATCTACCTTGTCTTACATATGTAGACTATCTACCTTGTCTTACATATGTAGACTATCTAAATTGTCTCGTATCTGTGAGTTTATTTTTAAGTTCGCTAAATGTATTTGAAAATGTATTTTGAAGCCATAAGTATTTGAAATACAAATTACAAAATACCTCAGCACCGGGTAATTGAAAAACAAATTACAAAATACATATTTGGGAAGTAATTGAAAAACAAATACAAAATACGTATTTGTATTTCAAATACGTATTTCAAATACAAGTAATTCAAATACTGCCCAGCCCTGGATATAGGTATCTCAAAACTATACTTTTAAAACTGGCCAGAAACATAATTTCTACATCTTGATTGACTGGATTGTTTGTTAATTGGACCATTGCACATGAGCAACTTGGTTGCGATAACTTTTCACATGTCAAAAGTGTTAAAAAAAAACTCCCAACTGTCGCGATGCCTCCACAAATATATCGTAAACTCCTGATTTATTTTTCACGAATTTTTATTCTCTACAACCTATTTATACAATTGCACAATATTAACAATTTTTTTCATAATTATGTAAATCTTTAGAAAATGAGGACAACCGGAATTTGGTGAGGTCTGGCACTGGAAATCTATAAAAAAATCAAACTTTGTATGATGTTCGCGATATGAATCTTTAAAAATGTTGAAATTAGGCTCTTTAAGTTGATATTTATTATTAATTTTTTAAACTTTATGAGTAAAATCTCAAATTATAATATTTAATTAAATGGACAATATTAGCGAAACTCAATCGAAATCTGGAGACAGAAAAATCAGAAAAGATATTGTCTTCATTTAATTAAATATTATAATTTGAGATTTTACTCATAAAGTTTAAAAAAATTAATAATAAATATTCATCCTAGACTTGCAGAAAAAGTCAATAGATGTCGCGTATTACAAATAAATTGGATAAAAATTTATCCAGACACTATCTAGATTGCATTTAGTTCGAGTTGAATCTTGTAATCATATATAAAGATAGCAGCCAATAATATGTGCGTTAAGTAAATGAAGATAATGTTGGTAGTTCTTAGTCGAAGTATGATACAGTTAAAAGTGACCGAATTAATATGGGTTCCGTAGCTTAATCGGTAGAGCTGTTTCCATGTAAGAAAAGGGTTCTGGGTTCGAGTCCCAGCGGAGCCAATATCTTTTCTGATTTTTCTGTCTCCAGATTTCGATTGAGTTTCGCTAATATTGTCTTCATTTAATTAAATCTTTAAGTTGAACTCGAAAGAATTGAAACCAGGTACCTAAAGATGAATGACCAGACAACTCAACAAGTGGCATTTCATCACTTCTTTGAAAAGTCATTAAAAGTGATGAAAAATGAAAAAAAACGAGTGTGCTTTAGACCACACGACTGAAGTAAAACTTCACTAACTTATAAAAGAACATATGACATTGACATTGACATATACATTGACATTGAAATTGACATTAACATTGACATTGGGGTGACCTACGACCTTGGGGTGACCTACGACCTTGGGGTGACCTACGATCTTGGGGTGACCTACGACCTTGGGGTGACCTACGACCTTGGGGGGACCATCCTTATCCTTATCACTTCCCAAATAAGCGAGCGTAAAAGCCTGACCATTCGCCTCGCCATCGATCACCGTTCGCATCACATTTTTCGTAACATCACACTTTTCGAAACATCACACTCTTCGTAACACATCACCACTTTTTGTAACACATCACCTCTTTTCGTAACGCATTCACCAGCTTACCAAGGGCGGATCCAGGGGGGGGGGTCATGGGGTCATGACCCCCCCCCTGGGCTGGGTTCAGGACCTAGGTGGACCTACTTTTTACTTGTATCTATTATTATAAAAATCAAATTATAACTTTTAGTGACTTGACCACGACTATGTGACCCCCCCTGGCGCTATGTGACCCTCCCCTGGCGCCAAAGCTGGATCCGCCCTTGCAGCTTACCCCCCAAGTCGAGCGTGCGTAAAGAAGTTTTACTTCAAAAACTGGGTTAAATTAGTTAAATAGGTTAGTTTATGAGCCATTTTTTTAAATAATTTGTTATGATTTTTTAAGGGGGTTTTGAAATTCCACATGGTTGAATTATAACCCTAAAAATACATTATTGTAATCTATAACCACCTCAACATAAAGCAGCGATTACATCTATTACACTGTTGACTACAGAGGCTTTCATTTTTGTGCCTATTGTCCTGTCTAATGTTGATTTACGGATATCAACCCTGACCAAAAAAAGTTGGGGTGAAACTCACCCCCCGCCCCCCGCCCCAAGCCCGAAACTCTTTCAGAAAATCTTTCAGTATTTACATTATTTATGTGGTTTCTAAATATTTCGTCAAACGGACCACACATGTTTAAGTATGAAAACCACACGGTGTGGTTATATGACGAAAAGATCAAAGGGTTAAATCACGGACAGAAGAAAATTATGTAGATTGTAACAAATTCTATTATAATAAATTCTTCGAGCGAGGACTCTGGAGTGTAAGGGCCGGTTTCATATTGTCCAGATGAATTAACGATAGCGCAAAACCTAAAATGATAGTGGTCTAAAATTTCACTTACTTACTCTTTGGCTCTATAGGATTTTTACGTCATTCAAGATGGTCTATGTTTTATCTGCAGATTTTCTTATCGACTTGTTAAAATATGTGAAAAAACAATATGGCGTCTTGTGTTGACCAGTAAAAGAGCTGTTTTGAAGTTCGAATAATATTAGGTCCATACAATATATGAAATTGGCGTTTTGCCGTAGGTACCTACTGGCAACTTTGATCTCAAATATCTTCTCTTTGGTTAGGAATTCCAAATTCAAATTTATTTCAGCTATTTACTCATGTATTTGTGTTTCGAAAATTGTAATTAATTTGTTTTTTTCTTTGTGTCACTTAGTTTACAAAATGGAAAACTTGAAATATCGCGTTATTTACGAGTACGAGTTCCACTGTGGCACCAGTGCTGCAGAAACGGCTCGAAGGATTAATGATGTGTATGGCGACGGTGCCGCAAAAGAAAACACAGTGCGTTTTTGGTTCCAACGTTTTCGTTCTGGAAATTTCGACCTGCAGAACAGGCCCCGTGGACGGCCGGAGACCAAAGTTGATAATGAAGAATTGAAGGCTATTGTGGAAGCGGATCCATCTCAAACCACGTCCGAGTTAGCTGCAGGCTGCGGTGTTAGTGATAAAACTGTTTTAATCCACTTGAAGCAAATTGGGAAGGTGAAAAAGCTTGAAAGGTGGGTACCTCACGAATTGAGTGAAGCAAATCAACAAACGTGCGTTAGAACGCTAGACCACACACTACATAACAGACGGCTACCAAATTAGAGGAGCTTCAATTGGAATGTCTAAGACATCCACCGTACTCTCCGGACCTCGTCCCAACAGATTACCATTTTTTTCGAAATTTGGATAACTTCTTGCAAGGGAAAAAATTCAACTCCGATGGGGCAGTCCAAACCGCCTTCAAAGATTTTATTGATTTCCGTCCGAATGGTTTTTTTAGTAAAGGGATCGATGAACTACCTATGAGATGGCAAAGTGCATAGATAGCAATGGTACATACTTTGATTAAATAAATATATTATATAAAAAAAAATCAACTTTATGTTCCTCCCATACAAAACGCCAATTTCATATGTAAGGACCTAATACAAATGATGTTGGTCCCTGAAAATAGTAGCGTTTGCCTGGAGTTTCCAGACAGAAAAAAAAAACTTTTCAGCAGTCATAAAAGTTTCTTAAAAAATTATATCGATTCCAAAAAAAATGTTGTTCACAAAGTATGTTATAACGTTATAAGATATATTTATATTTCGACTCCAAGCCACAGACTATAATATAATTAATGAACTTTCTTCTGGTACACGGGTCATAAACGGGCACACGGATCATACACGGGCACACGGATCGTACACGGCCAAACGGATCGTACACGGGCATATGAATCATGCATGGGCACACGGATCGTACACGGCCACATGGATCGTACACGGGCATATGAATCATGCATGGGCACACGGATCGTTCACGGCCACACGGATCGTACACGGCCACACGGATCGTACACGACCACACGGATCGTACCCGGCCACACGGATCGTACACAGGCATTTGAATCATGCATGGGCACACGGATTGTACACGGCCACACGGATCATACATGGGCACACGGATCGTACACGGCCACACGGATCGTACACGGCCACACGGATCATACACGGGCACACGGATCGAACAAGGCAACACGGATCGTACACGGACACATGAATCATACACGGATATATATGGGCACACGGATCCTATATGAGCACACGGACCATACATGGGTACACGGATTGTACACGGGCATATGAATCATACATGGGCACACGGATATGCACCGGCACATAGATGGGTACACGGATCTTACATGGGCACACGGATCATACCTGGACACACCGGAAATACACTTAGGTATAGACTTTGATCTCTTCGTGTGTTTATTAATAACTAGTAACATCCCAACCTTCCACTTCCCCAATTCCTTTTCTCTCCACATCTTCCGGCTTCACTACATAAAAATGCGGATACTATATACTGGCTTACTGGCTCCGCGCTGTTGAGAATCTTATATTAAAATCACAACAAAATGCTTTCTTTTCATTAAAAATCCACTTTTCTTCAAATTCATAGAAAGTTAGAGTGGAAACCACTCTGTTAGAAATTTCATAAAAAAATGTCAAATAGCAGCAATAAACACGTGAATCAAATATCCACTATTTAGTAAGCTCGACGAAATTAGCTTTGGATGCTTTTTCAAAAAAGTTATATTAACATTTGGTTCTTGCCGAATAGATTGGGGTTTATGATTCGACGTTTCTACTAAATGGATGCTTTTGCTTGCCATTTTCTCATGTTTGGCTTTTTCGAGTCAGCTTTATGTTAGTTTTCCCGTGTTGGGGTAACCACTCGTGCATTTTTCTCAAATGTTTAACTTCGCCACTGATAAAGAAGGTAAGAAGTATAGAAGGACTGGATTTAGTACTCGATTTCGCCTGTGAATTCAACATTCATCCTTAGTAATTGATGAACCAAAGAATAAAGAAATGAAATGTGGGGTGTTTCGAGATCCAAAATCGAATACAACATAAGAGTCTCAACTGCACCCGTCTGGAGCCAGTGAGACTATGGCATCCGCAATTGGAGTTGGTTTTGAGGCTGAAGGTCGTATGGAGGGGGACGAGAAGAGAAGAGTACCTGACTATTCAGATCTGGTCACCAAAAACGGCTGAAGTCATTTCAAGCAATGTTTTACTTACACTAGGGTGATATTGAGAGTATCTTCCAATCTGGAACGTACCCCTAATATAGGTAGTATTCATTATTTTTAATGAATTAATTGTGAAAGAATGCAAATTAATCAAATTAAATTTAATTAAGCACGCCGGGATTTGAACCCGCAAATTTTGGATTGATAGTCGAGAGCCTTTCCCTTCGACCATTGAGGCCGTTTTGATAAATGGTGTGGGTAATCTTAAATTTATTTTGCATTTAGTTTAAATTATTTTATATTTACACATTCATATTGTGTTTAATATACCCATTATGAATGCTACAGTCGAGGAACATTTATAATATTACTAGCTGGTTCCCGGCATGCGTTGCTATGCCATTTAATAAAGAAATTGTTTCTCCACCTTCCCTCTACCCACTCCACTCCCCACCTTCCCCCGTCCCGCGAACCCTTCTCCCGAGTTCCCCTCCGCCCTCCCAGGTTCCCCCACCTCCCGCTCTGGTTCCCCTCCCACAAACCCCCTATCCAAGTTCCCCTCCCCCCTCCCGCATCCATACATTCAGTTTTCAAACAGCTCGCGTGCCACCTATTACAATTTTTTTTCTTATTTCATAATGCCAGAGCTCACCAGTAGTTTTATACAAACCTTGTCCTGACAATAACGAACACAACAAAAAAAGAATTATCCAATTTGGTGCAGTCGTTCGGAAGTTATGCGCGTACATACATTTCGGCGATTCATTTTTATTTATATAGATAGATAGATAGATAGATAGATAGAAGATAGATAGATAGATAGATAGATAGATAGATAGATAGATAGATAGATAGATAGATAGATAGAAGATAGATAGATAGATAGATAGATAGAAGAAGAAGATAGAAGATAGATTAATTAATAATAGTGACCGACCGAAGGTTCAGTTTCGATTAAAAAAATCTGACGAAATTTTTTAGACGTGTTAAAAATCGATTGTTCACTTTTATTTGGCTCATTTTTTTACTCTTATTCAGACAGTTAACACGTGTTAAATTAAATAAATAAAAAACAACAATTGAAGACTGTAAAAAAATTGTATTTTTTTATATTACTTCTATAAAACAAACAAAATTTATAAAAAAATAACAAAACATGTTAACTACTTCTTGGATCTCCTCGTTCGGCTGACTTCGGTTGAGTTTGTGGCTCGGATGTCACCTGCCATCATCAGCAAAATACTCAATTACTGACGTCATTCCTTTAAGTGTTGATTATTGACAAATGTGTTTTTCAAGAAGTAGTTAACATGTTTGTTAATTTTGATTTGTTTTATAGCAGTAGGTAATATAATTTTTTTTTACATAGATACCTACTTCAATTATTGTTTTTATTTCATTTAACACGTATAAAAAGAATTTTGTGATTGTAAACGCAATAAAAATTAAAATACTCAATGAGGTCCTTCCTTTATAATGTAAGTGTTGATTATTGACAATTTTTTGTTCCAAGAAGTACTTAGTTAACATCTTTTGTTATTTTTTATAAATTTTGTTTTTTTTTTATAGAAGTAAGCCAAAAAAAAATAATTTTTTCACATACTTCAATTACTGTTTTTTTTTCATTTATTTAATTTAATACGTGTTAACTATCTGAATAAGTGTAAAAAACGCAAATAACAGTAAACAATCAATTTTCAACATGTCGAAAAAAGTTTCGGTTTCGGCCGAAACTGAGACAGACACCGAAGATTCGGTTTCCTGTTTCGGTCGAACACTAATTAATAACAATGTTTGCAATATGTTTCATGAATGTATGTAGGTGTTGTTTGCGTCTCTCGTCTGTCTAAAGGCCGGTCTCTGCGACAAAAACACGTACACGTGGATGCTTTGGGCCATAATGTTTTTGTCTTCCGTGACCGATAGAATACAAAAAATATTATGGCCATGTGTTTTATTTTGGCTTATTAGGTTCTGATATTTTGTCTACACATTGTCGCCACTAACCGAAGGGCTTGACAAAAAGATCAACGATTTTTTTTTGTTTTTAATAATTTCCCTCAGGGCTGTCATCTTAGGGGGTGCTGTGGCGGTTTTTTTTAAGGAAAGAAGGGAGAGGAAGTTCTGGGAAGGAAAATGTAGGGGGGTAGGAATCTGGGGGTCAGCGTTGAATAGTGACGGAATGAATCCAGTCCTCCCACTACGGTGCAAGCAATGGCGTAGCTAGGGGGAGCGGCCCGCCCCGGGGCCACCCGATGGGAGGGTGACACCCGACCGAGTGTCACCCCCGAAGTTGTAATTTGCGTTTGTCAACTTTAGGGGGGGGGGGGGATTGTGACACCACGTTATCCGCCACAGGTGCTACCTATGCTAGCTACGCCACTGGGTAAAAGGCGATGGGTCGAGAGAGTTTGGCTGGAAAAATCAAAAGGTCTCCCTCAACCAGTCTCACCCGATCTGGCCCGCCATATGAATGCATCTGCCACCAAGACCTCATCAAACCTCACCCCATGAACCCGGGCACCCCTGTTGAGTCACTAAACGTAGTCTCTATATAAACTAATAATAATATGCATAACAAAAAATGGAGTTTACAGAATGGTAGTAGCATTTGATCAGTATGTATTTATAGTTGTTATAAATTATGGAGTGATTGTGTTTGTGACTTTAATCGTTTGTGTGGTCTAGTGTCAAAAATGTTAAATTGTTTGTAGTGCATATTGAAAGGGTGTGATGCATCGATGGAGGTTAAGGAATTGGTCTGTTATGGTTCTTTTGTTGGGAAATAGCAGTCGGATACGTTGTAGAAGTTCCGGACAATCTACGACGGATCTGGATATTTTCTCTGGAAAGGTGTGCACAGTTGTAACAAGTCTATCGACCTACTGGAAGCGTACAATTTGAAAAGCCACAAAGAAATTACTTACTGTTTTATTTGAACTCTTTTTTAATTTGTATAAGTTCGTACAAAATAAGGAAACTACATAGTCTTCAGAGTTGCGGCGAAATGCCGCCCCCATAAAAATTGCCGCCCTAAGCAGCTGCCTGGGTTGCTTAGGCCTAAGTGCGGCACTATGAATGAGTGACTGAAATTCACCTCCGCCATAGTTATACCCCAAGTGGTTCGCTAAATGACATGACAGGGGTGTCCGGGTTCAACGGGTGAGATGAGTTTAGGTCTTGGTGGTGGAAGCACTTACCCACCAGCTGCTTGGCGAACCGGATCAGGGATCCTAGCACGGGCGATCGATAAGGATTGGTAGGATAACTATCCGTAACTTCTCATCGTTCTCTAGGACAACTGCAGATCGCTAACGTACAAATAACAGTTGACCTCGAATATATTAAAAATAGTCAGTCATTGTTTTTTTTTTTTTTTTTTTTTTTTTTTTTTTAATTTCAATAACAAGGTTTGTACATGTATGTATGATGTATATAATAAGTATGGATTCATTTTTTTTTTCACAGACCTCCTCACTAGGATTTCCTGTTCTGAGGTGGCCTGTAGTTTTTTAAAATATTTGTATTTGGTTATGGATTGTCTTTATATCGTCTTCATGATGTTTGTAATTTTATTATCACTTTGATCTCTCAGCCATATTTTTACTTTTGTTTTAAATATATTTATTTCCTTTATATTTTTGATTTGATCTGGTAGAGCATTGTATAATTTTATAGCATGGAATTTATTATTTCTCTGTCCAAAAGATGTGTTCAAACTGGGAGTAACCAGGATGTTATTGCTTACTGACCTGGTTGAGTATTTATGTTGGGCAGTGGAGTATACATATATGTTTTTTTTCAGTTTAAATAAAATATTTTTTGAATAAAGTTTCTGTACATTGAAGACTTGAAAGTTATTAAATATTTCTTCCGTCGGAGTTCTAAGCGGAACTTTCAGTATTGTCTTGTGAACTGTTACTTTCGTTAGCGATCTGCAATCATGCTAGGGAACGATGACAAGTTACCGAAAGTTATCCTATCAATCCTTATCGATCGCCCATGCTAGGACCCCTGGAAAGGCCGGTTTGGGGATACCCTTTGGCCTCTCCAGCATCTTCCACCGCAGCGATGAGGTGGATTCATACGTCCGTCACTCCTGGGCACACTGAACTTCTAGATTCCTACCCATTCTATATACCTTTTTCCTTCGCAAAACTTCATCTCCTCCCGTCCCTTCCACACAGCATCTCCAAAGATGACGTAGGCCCTGAGTGAAATTATTTTTCTCAGGGCCTTCTGTGTGGAGTTACTGTAAAAAATGAGTGTAGCGGTGCATCCTCACAGCCTACCCCTACAGTGACATGATGTAACCAACCTAAGTACCATTTCATTGATTGTGAACACACGATATTAAACTGTCATAAGTCATAACGAATTGATGAGAGCCCAGAATGATTCAGCACCGGACCCGGGACCGTCCCGCACTGCCATGAGTGCCATGTGGCCCCATTAACAAAGCTCCCGGTTCTTCAGCGCTCACTCACTTCCACTTAACTTCTCCTTCCCCTTCCCATCCCCCCTTCTCACTCTCCACTCCTTCCCCCCACCTCGGCTCACTCCCGCTCAGAGCGCCGCGAGAGTCGCGCGTGTGTACCGATCCCGTACCAACCCAAATCTGGAACTCCGCGATCGATACTTAAAACCCAATCAAAAAATAACCGGCACATCTGACTTACTGACAGATTTAACTTAACTCTAAAAAATTAAAAGTTTTTAAAATTTGTAGTTTTCGGTCGGAATATTGTTTTGTGGCGGGCGATTTTGTGAAAGAAAAACTTGGCAGTACTTGCGCATGCGCGGCGCGCCGGTCGATGTCGTTTTTCCTCCCCCAACCTCCCCGCTCTCCTCTTTTACTATAACTCCTCGGTGGCTTCTTCCTGCTGAAGCGAGGAGTGGCGGACTATCCTCTCTCGGCACGCTCTCCACTCTCCAGTCTCCATCTGCCACAGGACCACACCAGGCACCAGACACCAGGAGCACAGAGAGAAGAAAGGTTCGCTGAGAGTTTGTTTGACCCATTCAATTGTTGTGCAAAAACGAGAATCGGGTCGATTCTTGTAACAGAAAGTGTCGGACTCTAAATTATTACAAGTGCTCTAAAGTAAGCTATGGTAAATGATAGTACTGTGATCGCGATCTTTATTATTAACTGCGAACGCATATTACACGTACTACCCCTGTGAATTGTGTTGAAGGGATGTTGGATTGAAGTTATCTCTACACTCTGCTTGCAGCAATTGTTACAGTCTCTCAAATATTATTGTATCACGATCGATTCAGGCTTCTGAAAAAATTCGGCCAGGAAACAATAAATTAATAAAATCAATTGGTAAAAGCTTCGCGTTTCGATTGCGGATAAAACGAGTGATTTTAATAATAAAATCGTAAATAAGTAACAAAATCCACGCTTGCATTTTAAAGTAACAAAGTTTTAGACAAATGTCTTGAGCAATGAGTATGTTAGTGTTTTCCGGCGGTCCAGTACGTAGCGGCCGGGTTCTGAAGACAAGGGGGGCGAGGAAATGTCTCGCGAGGGCTACCCTCCACCGGGGCCACTAGGAGACAACCGGTCTCCGCGAGGAAGGCGTCAAGGAGAACTCCCCACCGTGGACCGCTCACCCTCCAGGGGCTACCCGCCCCGCGGCCTGCGGCAGCCGCCCAGTCCCGACCAGGGATACCCTCCGCACCACAACCCTCGCACGATGGGCTCGCCGTACTACGACCACGAGGCTCCCCCGAGCCCTGAGGAGCGCAGGGGGCACCGCTCCCGCTCCGCCACGCGCCCCTCGCATCCTCTGAGCGTGAGGTACCAGTCTCTGGACAGGGAGAGGGACCGCGACAGGGAGTTCCTCCCGATCCGCGAGCCCCGCGAGCGGTCTCTCGAGCGCGGAGCTCTACGCGACAGATCTTTAGAACGTGGACTCTTCCTAGAAGAAGAGCTCTATGGCGCGCGTTCAGCCAGGCAGTCTCCCTCGCTCAGGGACTCCGGCGGGGTGTTCATCGGAGAACTGCAGCACCAGAACACGGACTTGCAGCGGGAGTTGGGGAACCTCAAGAAGGAACTGGAGCTGACGAACCAGAAGCTGGGGTCCAGCATGCACAGCATCAAGACGTTTTGGAGCCCCGAGCTGAAGAAGGAACGGGCGCTGAGGAAGGAGGAGAGCGCAAAGTACAGTCTCATCAATGATCAGCTCAAACTGCTCAACAATGAGAATCAGGTAAGACATATTTCTATTGAAGAGTATTGAAGCACAGACATCAAACCAGTTTTGTACATATTCTCGATGTCGACCTGATGGAAGACTAGAATAGTCAGTCTCCCCTTTAACCCCCCCCCCCCCCACCTCACGTATAGATAACCCAATCTATAGATTTTGTTTCCAATTATCTCTAATAATTTTGATACCCGAAGTTCATACTTCGTTAAAAATAAAAGGTACCTAAAAAGTTGACAATGATACAAAGACTTAATTATGAGATGCTGTCTCTGCTTTAATCCCCCTAGATTTTTTCCCCAGTTTCCTAATTGTGTTAGTATCTATTTTCTCCAGGGGAACGTAAAAAAATATTTCCAGATACCTTTTCCGGGAAATTAAATCATTTGTTTTCTTTCATTAAGAGGACATAGGTAGAGAAACCCAGAAATATGTCATTTTCAAAAAAGTTTTTAGACGTATTGACTCTTTTCCACAAAAAATTATAAATGGATTTCGAAAGATTGTTCTTTTATCTAGCATAGTTATGTAATAAATTTTTAGAATTTTTTTTAATTTTTAGTATAATAAGGTTATTCCATAGGTCGTTGGCAGATTTGTTAAATTTTCAAAAAAGTTTTTGTATTATACCACACCCATTTCAAATAATGTAATCATGCAGTGAAATAAATCAATACATTATCTAGCAAAGTTATGTATTAGAATTTTAATTTTAGTTTCAATAAAATCATTAAAAAATATGTACGTACATGTGTTTCTTGACGAAAATTGGTCCATTTGTGTATTTATTTGCGCACTTATAAACTAATATATTTCATATTTTTTTACATACTTATTGTGCTAAGACATTATTGACAAATCATAAATAAGTTTGACCGAAAAATAATTTTGGGAAGCATTTAATTTTAATTAATTAACAGCTTCGCATTTGACGATTTTATCATAGCGCCGAAACACAAAATTTCGCAGTTCATTACGGTCCGAAACGTGGCCAGACGAGGACGTGTCCGCGTCGCTCTGAATTACAACAGTTTGAAATAATATTTTGGAAACGAAATGTAAATACATACGAATTCCTTGTTTCACGTTCGTAAAATCTACAGGGTTGACCGAATTTCATTTTCATTGAATATTTTTATGCAAAAAGTTTTATATTTAAAAATAAATGTTTTTATTTGTCCCTTATTATACGATACAAAAAACAAGAGTCCCAAAAGCCCCATTTTTTTAAAGTAAAACTTCTTTACGCATGCTCGACACATGGGGTTAACTGGTGAATCGTTACGAAAAGTGGTGATTGTTACGAAAAGTGGTGCTGGTTACAAAAAATGACATGCGAACGGTAATCGATGCGAACAGTGATCAATTGCTAGGCGGGTCGGGCCTTTAGGCTCGCTTGTTATTCGTGTTATTGTTATATTGTTAATGGACTATTTGTCCGTAAATAAATAAATAAATAAATTATATACAGCGGGTACCCGGCATGCATGGGTTCGGAAGTTATGCGCGTACATACATTTCGGCGATTCATTTTCATTTATATACTAGCTGGTGCCCGGCATGCGTTGCTATGCCGTTCAACAAAAAATTGTTTCTCCCTGCGTGTCCTTTCCCATTCGTCCCGTTCACCTTCCGCTTCCCCTTCCTCTCCCGCGTCCCCTTCCCCTCAAACGTTCCCACTCCGCCTCCTCCACCTTCCGACTCCCCACTCCACTCCTCTTCCCCCGTCCCGCCAACTCCCCTCACGAATTCCCTTCCCCCCTCCCAGGTTCCCCTCCCCCTCCCTGGTTCCCGTCCCTTTCCACCCGCGGCACCAATACCCAAGTTCCTATCCCCCCTCCCGCATTCCATACATTCAGTTCTGGTACATTTAGTTTTCAAACAGCTCACGTGCCACCCATTGAATTTTTAGTATACACATTTTATAATGCCAGAGCTCACCAGTAGTTATATACAAACCTTGTCCTGGCAATAACAAACACAACAAAAAAAGAATTATCCAATTTGGTGTAGTCGTTCGGAAGTTATGCGCGTACATACATTTCGGCAATTCATTTTCATTTATTAGCATTTATATATATGCCGGGTACCAACCTTTGCCATTTAATAACGAAATTGTTTCTCCCTGCGCGTCCTTTCCCATTCGTCCCGTTCACCTTCCACCTCCCCTTCCTCTCCCGCGTCCCCTTCCCCTTTCGCGTTCCCACTCCTCCTCCACCTTCCTTCTCCTCACTCTACTCCCCCCCTTTTCCGTCCCGCGATCCCCCCTCCCGAGTTCCCCTCCCCCCTCCCATAATCACCTCCTCCCTCCCGCGGATCCCCCTCTCGAATTCCCCTCTCCCCTCCCGAGTTCCCCTCCACCCTCCCGGGTTCCCCTCCCCCCTCCTGCATTTCATACATTCATTCCCGATACATTCAGTTCTCATACAGCTCGTGTGCCACTTATTGCAATTTTATTATACAAATTTCATGATGCCAGAGCTCGTGTCCTTTCCCATTCGTCCCGTTCCCCTTCTGCCTCCCCTTCCTCTCCAACGTCCCCTTCCCCTCTCCTCACTCCCCTCGCCCGCTTCCCCTATCCCTTAAACCCCCACCCGTTTTCCTCTCCCCCCTCCCGAGTTCCCCTCCCACCTCCCGGGTTCCCCTCCCCAACCCATCCCGCGGGCCCCCTCTCCCGAGTTCCCCTCCCTTGTCCCCCTCCCCTTCCCTCCCTCATCCTTCACCCCTCTCCCATCCGCCACCTCCTCCCGCATTCCATACATTCACTCCCGGTACATTCAGTTTTCAAACAGTTTGCGTGGCACCAATTGCAATTTTATATACAAATTTCATAATGCCAGAGCTCACCAGTATATACAGAAACCTTTAGTCCAGTCAAGGAAGGGGGTGTAGAGTGCGTGAGCAGGGACCTAAGCGATTCCTTCAGAAACTTGTTTAGGGTGCTTAGGATGTGAACATACTAAAAATCCTGACGTCTAGGTGGTGAGCTAGGGGGGGGAGGGGGAGGGGGAGGTCCCAATTTTCGGGTTTCCGCTTATATCTCAAAAACGGTGCGCCGCAGAGGAAAATTTTTTGAAAATAAGTAAAAGCTGATAAAATTATCTACAACTTTTATTCTATACGTAATTTTCGAAATCCCAGCTATTTTCGAGTTATTTGCTCCACAAATGTAGATATTTTCGAAAAAAATCATTTTACCTCACATTTTTCATCAAACATTCCTTCATATCGTCTAAAATATTCATCAAAGAAAAAAATTTATTCGAAAGAAGTTGTAAAGAATTTAATTTTCTTTTAGAATATATAGACATATGTAAATTTATCTTCAACCGTTCAACATTTACAGCAATTTGAAGTTTTTTCGTAAAATGTTGTCATTTTCAGAAAGAGCTGCTTTTATCTTATTACTGACACACAACACTTGTTCGTTCGCCTAATAATATGTGTGACCACACTTTAAAACCAGTTATTAAATAAAATAGGTAAAAATCATATTACTTGAAAAATACATAATTGTATTTTATAATCATAATGTTTATTCTATTTCGTTACATTAAGCACATAAAATTATAGATCTCATTGTTATCACTGTTCCCAATAACATCATGTTACATTCTCATCCTCCTTGGACGTGGGGGTCCTCGCAAGCGTTGTTCATCCATGGCATCTTCATCCTCAGTATTGGATGGTTCTTGCTGAATGGGCTCTATGTCGTCGTCATCGTCGTCCTCGGCAACAGGCACGCTATTGAGGCATCTCCCTTGGCAGGAGACTCGGAGACACGCTGCAGAACAGGTCAGCATTGCTTTTCGGCATCCACATTTGCCAATTGCACAATCCCTGGTGCAGCGGCAAAATATCATATTTAGAAGGACCTCCGGCGCTGGTGGATCTTTTGTTGTATTTGGCATCAGGGTCTCTCCTTCATGTTTCCACCCCCATTATTCAGGGGGCAGCTCAATCGGTGCACTGGGAATGCTGTTTAACTGCGTTCTCTGTTGGAGGGAGGGAGCTGATGTCAGGCTTCATATTTGCCACCAACCCTGTGAACGACTAAAAGCGGTACTGGTTAAGGAAGGTCTGTCTTTTTGGCGCCGCATACCATTTCAGGAAACATTTATTTCCAGCCTCTTCAACCTCGCCGTGAGTAGAGGAGGGGTTATAAAGATCATTGCCGCTTGCTTGATGAATTCTGACTCCAAGTACAATTTTGAGAAGCCCACCTTGCTTCTCCTGAAAGTTGCAGATGTTGTGTCGCAGCCGGTAAATGAATGTAAGAACAGGATGTGTTCAAAAGCACGGTGCTGCATCTTTTGGATGGACAGTGGCATTGTTTTGGTTTTCCCTCGTCCGTTGTCAGCAGCAGAATATCTTGGGTGGGAGGAGTGGAAGCAATCAAAAAGAAGTGAAAGCTTCTCACAAAACTGTGAGAGGAATGTTCCACAGCAATCTTCACAACAAGGAAGTCAGCATCATGTCCTGAAGAGTCTGTATCCCATTCTCCCGAAGCTTCGTCTGTAGTAAAGAGATGAAGTTACTTTTGTTGGTATGATTGGATAACAAATCTTCCTTTTTAACGGGTATTGAAGTGTTCCAAGTCAAATTGATGTCAGCTGACCTTCTCAGTCTGTATCATCGCATCTGTTATTGTGATTTTGTACCGTTGGCTGGGTTTGGGTACCAATCAAATACCACAGTGTGAGTCATCCAGGATAGTGGTGGTTGACGTAGTTGATGTAACGATCACAAATTGTGACAAGGAAGGCATCTTTTTGCCAAATTACTCTGTGTAGTAGAAATTTTCCGTCCACAACTATGTTCACCTGAGACAGTAGACCAGTTTTTTGGTAGGCTCGAATAAGCTGTACAGGACAGATTTAGTTGTCTTCCACATCCCACCTTCATTGAACAGTGCCAAGGGAAATGGGGCCAACTCATACTCAAAGAATTTCTTCAAATCCTCATCTGATCGTTTGCTTATACACATCCGGTGAAACAGAAATATTGGGTCAACTGCAACCTTTTCATCGTGATTTTTTATCGACGAGCTGACAGAAGACATTGGGAATTGACATTATTTCATTGGCTTGTGGGAAGGGAGGATGTGCATCAAACCACTGACTGAGTTTGAAAATGTCTGCTGCATCTTTACTTCGGTGGGCTTGTCCGAGGTCCTTGTGTTGTTACTGGACGTGAAGACTCCACAAAACTCTTCAAGGGAAGTGCAGATCTCATGAGTTGCGCTCATACCAACTAACCACTTCTAGTACATTGTGCAAAATACCTCTGCCTCCTGTTATGCCTTCTCGGCTTTTGAATGATAGCATCAATGTGGTTTCCATGGTCATATCTGATCATACGCCTTACTAAAAGAGCGTCGCATAATCGTCGTTGCACGTCGGTGTGTCAGTAATAAGATAAAAACAGCTTTTTCTGAAAATGACGACATTTTACGCAAAACCTTAAAATTGCTGTAAATATTTACTGGTTGGAGACTTATTTGCATGTGTATATATATTTTAAAAGGGAATTAAATTTATTACAACTTCTTGTAAATAAATTTCTTTCTTTGATGAATATTTTAGACGATATGAAGGAATGTTTGATGAAAAATGTGAGGTAAAATAATTTTTTTCAAAAATATCTACATTTGTGGAGCGTGTAAGTCAAAAATGGACGTGATTTCGAAAATTACGTAAAGAATAAAAGTTGTAGATAATTTTATGAGCTTTTTTTACTTATCCTTAGGAAATTTTCATGTGTGACGCACCGTTTTTGAGATATAAGCGGAAACCCGAAAATTGGGACCTCCCCCTCCCCCCCTTCCCCCTAGCTCACAACCAAGACGTCAGGACTTTTAGTATGTTCACACCCTAAGCACCCTAAACAAGTTTCTGGAGGAATCGCTTAGGTCCCTGCTCACGCACTCTACACCTCCTTTTGGAGCATTTATTGACTGGACTACTTTGCGGGCGTGCTCACAACAACTCACCAAAGTTTCATCGCAATCGGATAAACGGTTAGCAATTCACAGGAAAGTATGTAGAACAGTTTATATGGGAGAATTAAATTGTTGATTTTACTATCTTCCTCGCAACTTTTCCATATTTTCTCAACGTTTAAACCTTTCCTGGACTACGACAAACATTTCAAAACCAAAATCAGCTAAATCGGCCCAGCCGTTCTCGAGTTTTAGTGAAACTAACAAACAGCAATTGATTTTTATATAGGGGGGGGGGGGGGAAAAGAGGCGGGGGGGTGGAGGGTGGTTAGAGGTTGTGGGGTGAGAGGGGGAGAGGGTTGAGAGGGATGGGGGGTAGGCTTTTTTATATCCATTTTTCGTATTACAAAAATAACAAACATGAGAATCGGGTATGGGTACCACCGCCCCGGGAACCATTTTTTTGATAACCAACACGTCTGCCGTAGGTCATCCTTAGTGGTTCGCAACGTTTGGTGACTAGCAGGGGTGCCTAGGTTCATGGGGTGAGGTTTTTTCAGGTCTTGGCGGCGGATGCGTCTGCGCACCAGCTGCATGGCAGGTTGGATCTAGAGAAAGAGGTTGAGCGAGTCTCTTTGACTTCTCCAGCCTTACTCTCTCGGAACATCGCTTTGCACCGCAGTGGGAGGGATAGATTTATACATCCGCTCTCCTGGACACGCTGACCCCCACATTTCTACCCACCCCTAATACCCTTTCCTTCTCAGAAGATCCTCTCCTCCCTTTCCCTGAAACGAACCTTCACACAGCATCCCCAAAGAAGAGATAGGCAATGTGTCGAGCGATTGTAAAAAAAGGTCTCTCCCGATCCGGCCTTCTACGTAGTTGGTGGGGCAGATTCCACCGCCGCCGAGATCCTGACAAACCTCGCCCCATGAACCCGGGCTACCCGTACGGTGTTGATAATCCAATACATGGTTCCCGGGACGGCGGTACCCATACCCGCTTTCCAAATTACTGATACTATTTATTGACGGCCGGCGTGGTCAAGAGGTAAGGCTCTTGACTCGCAATCCGAAGGTCGTGGGATCGAATCCCGGCGTGGGCAAATAAATTTTGTTTGACTAATTTGGGTTATTTCATATAAAAATAATATATTTGCGTCACGTTCCAGAGTGGAAGATACTTTAGTATCGCCCTGGTGTAAGACCACCATTCAGAATTGAAACGTTGCTAAAAATTACTTTGGCCGTGTTTGGTGACCAGATCTGAATAGCCAAGTAATTCTTCGCTTCCTCTTCCCCATCTCCTGCCCTTCCCCACCACCTTCTGCCTCATACTATACCCCATAGTCATGTCATAGTCTCACTGGCTCCAGACGGGAGCATTTGGGTCTCTTGTGCGGTATTCACATAAATATAAAATTAAAAATTATGCACACGAATAAATATTTCAAAATGAGATATTTTTTACAATCCAACTGAATATTAGGTACTCTTTTTTTCATGAATACCGCACAAGAGTCCCAACTGCTCCCGTCTGGAGCCAGTGGGACTATCACCCCCAATTGGGGTATGTTGTGAGGCTGAAGGTAGTGGGGGAGGGGAAGGAGTTAGGGAAGATGGAGGTGGGGAAGTACCTGACTTTTCAGATCTGGTCACTAAACACGGCTAAAGCCATTTCAAGTAACGTTTCAATTCTTCCACTCTAATGGCCGTAAAATAAAATGAAAAAACAAAAACCAAAATATTAAAAAAATATAACAAATTGTTTTTTTGTGTAGGTATCTACTTTATACCTACTGTGTTTATGTATCTATTTATGTCTACGCACTTCAATACACAAATTACAAATAACTACTACTTATTAAAATTCTGGAAGCGAGAATTCAACATCTTTATCTGAACCATACTGTAGGTCCAGCTTCGCGTGAACTATAGGTACGTGAAACCCGGCTTCTAGCGGAACGAAATCTAGTTCCAAAAACGTCCGCTTGCAACGGCTGATGTGTGAGCGGTGCAGTCGGAATCGAAATTATGATTTGCTGGTATGACAGCCTTAAATAATATGTATTTATTCCATATCCAGACTAAAAGATAAAATAACAAAAAAAATATTTTCCGGAACGATTGCGAATCGTTGGAGAAGCAAAATTATCAGCGAGTAATATACCTAGGCTAATATAATGGTAAGCTCTGACGTTATGAAATTTGTATAAATGAAAATGTGTGTATTTCACATATTTTAGCGGCAGGGAGGAAAGGCAGGGGAGGGGTGGGGTTTTCGAAGAGGAAAGACACGAGGGAGGAGGAAGGTGGGGAAGGTGGAAGGGAACGGGGATGCACGGGAAAGAACATGCAGGGAGAATCAACTTACTTTTTTGAATGGCATAGCAACGCATGCCGGGTACCAGCTAGTATTTTAATTATCATAATCAGGTAGATTTTGCACAATTTTCGTACAATCAAAATAAAACTACAGAACATTTTCCAAATATGTGTCTACATAGGTATAATGTGTCAAGAAAACGTTGAAACAAATGTAGGGCGCTTCGATCGTTTAAGAGGAAACTCGGTCACCGATATATTTGAACAATAGTTACCTATTTTACTGTCACTGTCGCTCCTTTCCCCCGATTACTGAGCGAAAGGGTCAACTGCACTTCAGGCTGATAATACTTCTAATCATAAAAATCGAGGTTTTGTATTCCCCCTTTTTTCTCCTCCAAAACTGAACCGATTTTTAAGATTTTTTTCAATAATTATATTAGAGTACGATACTTTATATGCGCAGGTTTTGCTTTTTTTTTAAATGCGTTAACTAGTTTGTATACTGAACATCTGTTGATGGCGTTCAAACCAGACAATTTAACGATTTTTGGAAGTTCCTAACTCCTGTAAGAATTAACTTATTAAAAAAACCAAAACGTACCGACACGCTAGTGGTCAGTATCTACATCACATTAAAAAAATATTTGCACTAGTGTCAATCGAGAGAGGAAATTGCGAAATACGTTTGTATGGACAAGACACCGCCCGGTTTGTCCGGTGGTTTAAAAAATGGCAACGCCAAGGTAAAAAAATAAAACTTTTAAAAAAGCACTATGGTCAAAGTGATTATTTTCACTTGGGCAAGAAAATTAATCTTACTTTATAAAACGAGATAATTCAACATCATATTCTAAGTAATTTTCGACTTGCGATGCATGAATATATATATTTTTTGTATTTTAGAAACTAATCAACACATATAAAATCGTACTAAATAAAAATAATGTGGGAAAAACACGCAATTTTACGAATTAAAAATAAGAAAACATGAAGAAAATTTAAGTTATGCTATTTTTCTAGTCAAATTTGGTGTCAAGTATAGCCTCACATTTGAATAAACTTTGACAGCCTTCGTGGTCAAGGAGTAAGACTCTCGACTAGCAATCCGTTGGCCGCGGATCCAGATCCCGGCGTGAGCATACTCTCAGTATCTCCCGAAGATGAGACCACCGTTCAGATTTGAAAAGTGTCTTACAATGGCTTTAACCGTGTTTGTTGGCCAGATCCGAATAGTCAGCTTTCCATCTCCTTCACTTCTCTGCGTCCCTTAGCTTTACTTCATACCCAAATTCGAGATGCCATAGTACCATTGGCTCCAGATGGTGAGGTGTGAGGTTTGGGTCTCTTGTAAGGCATTCGCATAAAAAAGGAAAATTCTGAATTTTTCTTTACAAATCCATTTAAAACGACTCCCTCACGGGTCGGTATGAAATCGACATTGTCCGCGTACAGCAATAATGAGGGCAATGGAAGTATTCAACGCTGCACAATGATTCGTTTCATAAAAGCTGAAAGGAAAAACTCGAATACATCATTTAACTTGTTACCGACCTTCGGGATGTATTTAACCTTAACTTGAAGAAAACTTCTGATACACATTAAATTTACCTTTTCAAATATTGTTTTATTTTTTTCTTTATTTTTATAACAAGCGTAAATCTAAATTATCTACTTTTTGTACAAATTTCACACAAAATTATTTATTTACGCGCGTCTTTGGTCATGTACCAACCACAGTATTTGCAAGTAATAATAAGTACCTATTTTTGGATTGCTTTATTCATAATTTTAAAAAAATTCTTTATACAGCAGTCCCTTTTTATCGTGCTGTCAACTCGATTTTTAAAATTATGGTATATGTATACCGTTGAAATTAAATAAATAAATAAATAAAATGAAGCCAAACGTCACCCGAAAAGTAGCTAAAATAGAGCTGAAATCTTGTACATCTTAAGGCGCCGCAACCTGGCTCAAAAAGAAGATGATGGAGAGATATGAAATTACGAATGTTAGAGGAGCGCGCTAGTATTTAAAGCTACAAAATTGTGAAAATGTTTAATAAAACACGACTCCTTTAAAATATAGCAAAAATATCGCGGGAGCTGTCTTAAACAGTATTTAAAGAAACACTGTGAATTTTTTCATACATATAACGTGTTTATAATAATTTTTGGAGCATACTTTGTCATTTTTTTCTATCGAGGGAAATTTATATAATTTGCGTTTCGGCGAGGGGAATGTCTAGACCAGTAGTGGGCAAACTTTCTTCATGGCGGGCCAGAAAGTTAAAAAAAATTCAGAGGAGGGCCAGGAGTATAGCCAAAATGCATTTTGTTTTAAAATCTATATTTTAATTATAAAACATTACACACAAACGCTAATATAAGTTACAGATTACAATTATTTAACAATTATTATAAGCAATAATTATCAGCCTGAAACACTCATCCACATTGAAAAATCTTCCGAGAAAAGATACATGACGCCAACGGGACTTGAACCCGTGTCCTCTCGATTGCCGGTCGATTGCTCTTGACCACTGAGCTATGGCGGCTTATCTCATACCCGCCAAATGATTCAATATATGCTAGTGTTTCATTCAACAATTACTGCTTATTTTATTTTTTCCACCTGAAAAATAAAGTTGGTTGTTTTCAGGTGGAAAAAATATAATAAGCAGTAATTGTTGAATGAAACACTAGCATATATTGAATCATTTGGCGGGTATGAGATAAGCCGCCATAGCTCAGTGGTCAAGAGCAATCGACCGGCAATCGAGAGGACACGGGTTCAAGTCCCGTTGGCGTCATGTATCTTTTCTCGGAAGATTTTTCAATGTGGATGAGTGTTTCAGGCTGATAATTATTGCTTATAATAATTGTTACCCTTTGTGCTATGCATAAAAAATCTTGTCTTAAAAACGTTAGTTTTACAATTAAAAATAATAATACAATTATTTAACTTTGATTTGAAGGCCCTGTCATGGTTGGTGTGTGAGACATATGAAATTGTTTTTTATTGAGCTGCGACGAAGTAACCTTTAACAGCGAGAAGAGGTGCTCATCAGTTAACCGATTTCTGATTGAGTTTTTTCGCAATTTCATGGTCGAAAAAGTCTGTTCGCCGACATACGACGGCCCAAACATCGCTATTATTTTCTTGGCGTTATCAATTATCTTTGGATATTCAGTTTTCGGCAGTTTTCTATGAAAATCTAATTTTTCGGAATTAGAACAATTGTTTTAAATGGGAGCTGCACTGCATTTCAACAATTGCTAACTGCAATTCTGCAGGGACATTCTCCGGGTCCACATTAAACGGCATTGAAAAAACATCAAGCGATGACTGAATATTCTTAAAATCTTGAAACCTAGTTTCAAATTCGCATCGCAACACAACACATGAACTACGTTGCTAGTCTAGAAATGGCTCCTTTTTCAAATTCAAATAATTTACTTTATACAGCTGGCTATAATAGCGATAATTATATTTTGACGCCGACGATCCTTCGAAATTTATAGTATATGTATAATATTTAGGTATACTTATAATTTTGAAAGATCGTCGGCGGGCCGGATTAAATACTTTTGCGGGCCGGAGCTGGCCCGCGGGCCGTACTTTGCCCATCACTGGTCTAGACATTATCTTCAAGAATAACATATATGTTTATGGGAGATATGTAAGAAATCGGTAGAAATTTGGGTAGCGGCGGCTTAAGTTGAGACCGAAAAATCGGGGGGGGGGGGGGGTGGCCGCTAGATAAATTCTGAGGTAAAAACCAAGTTTTCGGTACTAAAATAACCGGTACCTATAGAAATAACTATGTCATTTTTCGTATATGACTTTTGTGTAAAAAAAGGTAGCCAGATTATCTGAAAAGAGGAGCTAAGAAGCTAAACCACATTTTTGGAGCTGAGTGGCAACACTGAACGAAGCGTCCACACTTTCTCTTAAGCCTCGATTACATTGAGCGAGTTGACAATCTACTAGCAGATAGTTTACTAGCAGATAGTGAATTCGCCGGCTAAAAGCTTGTAAACTCGCTCAATTTAATCGAGGTTTTACTGAATGTTGATTCCCTACCGTCCCACGAGAGATCGGGCATGTAATTCGGGAAGTAAGAGCTGTCTTTATCAGAACGAGATATTTTTTGAATAACAATATTATCGTTGGCTTTTTATCAGCAGAATTATTTTTATCATATTGTAAGTAACATTGTTTTGCATACTCGCCTTATCAGTTGCAAGGCTACCATGGTACTTATGATTACATTGTACGAAATGATATTACTATCTGTCCATTGTGTATAATTAATAATACATGGTGATAGAGACAATATTGTCGATTTTTCGTAATCTTTTACATTTCAAACGGTCACTGAGGATGAAATTAAACACGAGGAGCCATGCTTCGATCTATTTATTACCTATTATATTGTACCTATTGCTTATTTTGTTGAATAAAGTGCATACTGTAACGAGATAATTATATAAATTTGGTAGGCGGTTATGGGTACCATTTATTGGATAATTAACACACTTGCCATAGGTCACCCCAAGTGGTTCGCTACTTTTGGTAACTTAGCAGGAGTGCCCGGTTTCATGGGGTTCAATGCGTGGCAGGCCGGGTTTGGAGAGACTGGTTGAGGGAGATCTTTGGACCTCTCCAGCCGAACTCTCGATTCATCACCATGCATCCCAGTGGGAGGAATAGACTCATGGGACTGTCACTTCTGGACATTTTGACCCCCAGATTCTCACCTACCCCTCATACCTTTCTCCTTCCCAATACTTCATCGCCTTTTATTCCCCTAAAAAGACCCTCCACACAGCAACCCCAAAGATTTCGCTTTGTAAATTGGTGTAATTTTTGGTTAAATTTGCATTATTTTTTGACAAAAGAGATTTTATGTTCCCATTTGGTACTCAAAAAAAATGCACTTTTTCTGAAAAAAAAAACAGTTTTCACCATGATTCCATTTTATTGGAATTCAAGCTTATCAAAACAATAGATAAAGAAATATTTAGAATGTATATTTTTTATATTTTAGATAAAGCCTCGGTTATATTGAGCGAGTTTACAAGCTACTATCTGGGAAATTCACTATCTGTTAGTAAATTCGCTCAGTGTAATCGTGTTACTACCTAACTAGCAGATTGTGGACAATCTACGAAAAAAGTTGATAGGTAGTCAACTTTACTCGCTACTCGCGCAAGATGACGGCCCACGAACAGCTGATTTCTTAACTGTGAGAATTAGTTCACGCGGGAGTCGTAATTCTCGCGTCTAGCGTGTGGCGCTAGCTGCGAGATTCAAGTTTTTTACAAAATGTTGACAGAATTGGTTCACGCAGGAGTCCTTATTTTAGCTGCTGCTGTCGCCATTGAGCGTGTAAACAGTTTTGTGTGTCGTCATGACAATCTCACTCGCCGATTCACCCGCTTTTAAACTTACCGGCTAGTAGTTTGTAAACTCACTCAATGTAATCGAGGCTTAACAGAAAATTCGCTTTATTGCAAGCGCAAAATTTTTAAGTCTGAAATTAGGCCCTGAAGGATTTTTTTTCCTCAGGGCCTCGTGTGTGGAGCTAATGTAAAAAAATATTAACGGAGAACAATTAGTCTCCAATTTGGTTACAATCAATTTGCAAGTTTATCACTTATTTATAGCAGTGGTAAGACTGTTTTTTTTGTTGTTCACCCTGAAAAGAGTGCTATGTGCGGTAAGACAGTTAATAATAATAACTTTATTATGGTTTACCGATAAACAGGTATCGGTCCTCCCAGATGAAATTTAATGGTATTTCTTAACCGTATTGAAAGAATCGCCCCCTTTACTACAGTAAAATTATCCAGCGCCCCCCCCCCCGAAACGAAGTTTAAAATTTACACGTAAAAAAAAAAAGTTAATGAGATCCTTGAGCCTCGTGTGATTGCGCCAGTTTCGTAATATAAGTTTCAAGTTTAGTTATATATAATCTCAAATCTCCTCTTAGACTTATTTGTAATCATTTTGTGATTTTTTCAATATATGTATCACTGCGTTAATAAAACCCTTCTCTACTAAATATGAAAATGGAAATGCCAAGACCATGATGGGTAATTTTACTTCTTTCCGCAGAAGCGGGTATTGATGGCGATGACAAACCCAAATTGTTGCACTTAAAGAAAGTGTATCAATGTATCAGTATGCATAGCTCGTGAATGAGCTTATTTTATATATTGACAAAACGCCCACTCGAATTTCTGCAGCGCCCTCTAAATTCTCAAAATTTAAAAACGCCCCCTCAAATCTCCAAAACGTCCACAAGGGAGCGCAGGCGGTTAATAAGGCTTAACTGTTGGTTTTACGAAAAGATTTCAACGAGTATTTTTACTCTGGTTTAGATTATAAAAACTTTATTTGGGCCGCATTCGGTTCGCGGGCCGCAGGTTGGGCATTCCCGGTCTAGTATTTATTATGTGTTCAATGTCAGCGTAATTAACCCCTCAATTAGTTTAGTTACAACTTGTTTTACAATTCATAAATGATTCCGTCATCACCATACGTAGAATTCCTAAATACACATGAAGGAGTCCGCTAAATACTGTCGAATAGAGAGCTCTGGCGTTATAAAGATTTTTTCCTGCTGATATTTTATGTATACCCGCTCAAAAAGAAGATGGAGAGATATGTAAATACGAATGTTAGAGAGAGAGAGCGCGCTAATATTAAAAAAACGAAAATTGTGAAAATTTTTAATAAAACACAACTCGTTTAAAATAAAGCAAAATCTCAGGGATAATGTCTAAAATAGCACTTAAAGAAACACTGAATTTTTGCATGCGTGTAGCTTGTAAAATAACTGAAATCGTTTAAAATAAAGCAAAAATCTCAGGGATAATGTCTAAAATAGCACTTAAAGAAACACTGAATTTTTGCATGCGTGTAGCTTGTAAAATAACTGAAATCGTTTAAAATAAAGCAAAAATCTCAGGGATAATGTCTAAAATAGCACTTAAAGAAACACTGAATTTTTTCATGCGTGTAACTTGTAAAATAACTGAAATCGTTTAAAATAAAGCAAAAATCTCAGGGATAATGTCTAAAATAGCACTTAAAGAAACACTGAATTTTTTCATGCGTATAACTTGTTAAATAACTGAAAAAACATGTACTTTGCGATTTTTTTATATCGAGGGAATTTTATATAACTTGCGTTTCGGCGCGGGGAATGTATACATATTATCTTCAAGAATAACGTATACATATATAATTTTAAGAGCTTTAAAACTTAAAATAATTAAGGAAAATATGACGTAATAAATCGGTAGAAATGCGGGAAGCCGGGTCTTCGCGACTACCCAGGTTACCCTGCTATTTATATCAAGTGCTATGACTAGAAATAATCGTCAAACTACTGCAATACATTTGAAGCTAAACAAAAATATAAAGACAAACAAAATGGCAATTGCAGAAGGTTCCAAGTGATGCTAGAACCTTGTAAAACAAATGGAATCTTTAAAAGCTTGATGATAGAACTTTGATGTACAATATCTACGGAAATACAACACAGATAGTTCTGAAAATTATGTTGGTTATAGAAATGAGCAAAAGAAATGGTTTTCGCAATCAAAGGTCTCTTTTGAAAAAAATATCAGTAGGAATCTTGTCCAAACAAGTTTGTTATTAATAATTGGAATGCTTGTCTTTCTTTTTAAACAGTTTTTTAAATAAAAAATATTATTTGAAACCCTGGCAAAGCTGTGTTGTAAACCTGGCACTTTGTAAAACAGTATAATATCTAAAGAGAGTACAGGCTCATCGACGGAGCGTGTTAAGTGTATATTTAATTTCAATGAAATTGTAAACGCGTTGTATACAAATAAATAGGTGAGTCACATAAGAAAATTACGACTAACTTGTCTGGAAATTCCTCTGAATAATGTTAGTTTTAAATAATGATTCATCACCAAATTTTTACTACATTATTAGCTGTTGTTTGTGGAGAGAACTTTCTGGCAGAGTTTTTTTGGAAAACTACAATTAATTTTAAACATTTTGATTAATTGAATAACAAGTTTACACATTTTTATTCTTTCTAACTGACATACCATTACGCCTTTTTCTCGCGGGGGTAGGTAGAGAGGATGGACTGCAACACAATTCTTTCTGAGCACACACTCCTTGCTAGATTAATACGGTGTCTCAGTATTGAGGTTGCGGATACCATCGTTCAATCCTACTAATATTATAAACGCGAAAGTGTGTGTTACTATTTCACGCTAAAACTACTTAATGGATTTTAATGAAACTTTACATTAATATAGCTACATCAGAATAACATATAGGGTATAATTTATAAAGCTAACTAGAAAGGGGACGCGGGAGGGGAACGGGAACGGAAAGGTGATTCAGAAACAATGCATATCTTAAATATGGCTTTGCAACGCATGCCGGGAACCAGCTAGTGTTAAATATGTTAAAATGAAAATATTAACGATTTTTTAAAGTTTTCGCTTAGTCAATAATTTAAAGTCCAAATTGCTCGCACACATAGTGACTATGGTATATCCTTTTTAAAAATTGCTAGGCGGTTGGGAATGGGAGAATGAAATGAAAAACAAAATTTTTCGAAAACGGATCTGAAGGGTCATTCTGTATCTTTTGTGTTATCTTTTGCGTTAAGACAGCGTTACGAGACAATTAATTTGTAATTTTTATGGCATAGTGGAAGATACTATCAGTATCGCCCTGGTGTAGGACCGTCATTCAGAATTGAAACGTTGCTTGAAATGGCTTTAGCCGTGTTTGGTAACTAGATCTGAATATCCAGGTACTTCCCCACCTTCCTCTCCTCCATCTCCTTCTCATTCCCACTACCTTCAGTCTCACAAACTCACTTACCCTAATTGGGGATGCCAAGGTCTCACCGGTTCACTGAGCAGATGGGACTCTTGTGAGTTATTCAAAATTTAAAAAAAATGGCTTATTTATGCCTGACGTGTGTTAAATGGATTAATTGCCTGCTTAAAAACACTAATTACTGTTTATTAGTTTATTACTTTATGCCTAATAGGCGTCTATAAATGAATACCCGTTTGTTGCTTTATTCGTAACTAGCTGAACCCGACCACGCTTCGCTGTGGCTTTGTCTGATTTTAATTATTAGAGGAGTTAACAAAAATTCTCTAGCAACTGTGCATTTTCCAAGAAGACACATTGCTTAATTGAATATCTGCTGTGACTATGCTGTAGTATATATATTTTTTTAATTATTTATTTATTCAGACCTTAAAGGCTTTTACAAGATCTTCTTCTCCTGCATCCTCTTCCCCTCTCGCGTTCCCACTCCGTCACCTCCACCTTCCCTCTCCCCACTCCACTCCCCCTCCCCTTCCTTCGTCCCGCAAACCCTTCTCCCGAGTTCTCCTCCGCCCTCCCAGGTTCCCCTCCCCTTCCCAGGTTCCCCTCCCCCCTCTCGCCTTCGCCTTCCACCTTCCCCGCCTTCCCTCTTCCATTTACCGCTCCCTCGTCCCGCCAACCCTCCTCCCGCGTTCCATATATTCAATCCCAGTACATTCAGTTTTTAAACAGCCCACGTGCCACCTTTTACAATTTTATTCAAATTTCAATTTTTCATGTATATTAAATTTGGTATCTAACATAGGTACCTATTTAAAATATCTAAAATTCTTGATTCGATTCAAACTATTAGGGGAGTACCTACTTTAAATAAATTTATCAACTTAAAGATTATCAAAAAAAGAATTTTATTTAACAATCATTTTTCTGCAAAATGTCATTCTGTCTATAACTGTCATTCCGTTGTTTACTTTATCAAATTATGAGTCAATTTAAAACGCATAGGTAAATATTCTTTTCCTTTATAACTTCCAAATAAAAAGTATGTATAAATGCTCTTCTGCTAAAATGCAATGTTCTGTAAAATTTTTGAAACAATCCAATGATTACTTTCCGAGATTAGCGAACGCAAACATACGGAACCTAAATTTTTATAAATATAGATTATTTTGATTATTTTATATTAAATAGGTCCTTACATATGAAATTGGCGTTTTGTATGGGAGGAACATAAAGTCGACTTTTTTTTAATATAATATATTTATTTTTTGATTGATAAACTAACGTTTTAGACAAGATTTTTATGCTTAGCACAAAGGGTAACAATTATTATACGCAATAATTATCAGCCTGAAAAACTCATCTACATTGAAAAAATCTTCCGAGAAAAGATACATGCCGCCAACGGGACTAATATACAAAAATAATATACAACTATAATATACAACGGCCGTATACGAAACATTTTGAAATCTGTCAAAATGTTTCGTATACGGCCGATTTAACACGAGATACGCTGTTGCAAAAGAAGTTGTTGAGAAACAGAATAGGATAGTTATCATCGCAACTCTCAATTCTAAATAATGGTCTCTCATCAGGGCGATACTGAAAGAAGGTATATTCTGCTCTGGAATATATCTATAAATCATAACATTCAAGTGTTGATAATTCAATCCAATAGTGCATGCCGCACAGCGCAGTAATAGATTTCGAATCGTAGCCAAACCGATAACCTATTCAAGACCTTTGAAGAGAATCTACAGCCACTAATAGCCAACTACAAACTATTACAGACAAGTGCGATTATCATTAACCTATAATTGAAATGTCGGAGTTTATAGCTGCAACTCTAGATAATAGAAACAAGAGAGATGGGCCATGGACCATTTTTAGTCTGAAACTTCGCGCACATTGTCATCAACATCGTTTGTCCATTGATACTTCTGTAGACGTATATATACTACATACTACATTTTTATGTTTATTTTTACATTACATTACATCTACATTCTACATTTCTGTATTTCTACCAGAAAATAGATAATACAATACCAATATGCAGCAAAGTTTATCGAAGGCTAATAAGTAATAAATTATAGACTAGGTACTAAAGTCTTAAAATTAAAGTCTAATTATAAAAACTTATTTATTACTTTTATCCATATTTTCTCATAAAAGCACTAAAATTTTTTGTTAAATTACTAATATTTTTTTGTTTTAATTTAAACAGATGTAAAAATATTTAGTTGTCCTCTCCTAAACACAAACAGCTGCTTTATTAGGAGAGTGTTTGAAATATTGATGTTATATTATGTTGTAAAATTGTAAACTTGTTAAATGTTTCAATATAAAAAAATAAAAAAAACATATACAGAACGTAACAGCAAGTACCCGAAGGATTTTAACCAGCTATTCCTGAGCATATTTTTAACTGCTGGTTATTATTATTACTGTTTCAGATCAACATAAAAAGCTACATATTTCTGTTTAAGATAAACATAGAAAGCTACCAATTGCTGTTTCAGATCAACATAGAAAGCTACCAATTGCTGTTTCTGATCAACATAAAAAGCAACCAATTGCTAAACAGCAATTGGTTGCTAAACAGCAATTGGTTGCTTTTTATGTTGATCAGAAACAACATAAAAACATTTCTGATCAACATAAAAAGCTACCTATTGCTGTTTTAGAACCAAATTGAAAAACAGTTTTATGATCAATTTTAATTATTTACGAACGAATATAAATTTAGTTTTATTTGTTTTTCTTTCGCTTTCCTAAAGATCTGCGTTCACTGGCAGACTAGCTGAAATGTTGATAATAATAAATGTCTGCAAGGCGAAGTTTAACACGAAATCACTATTTTCGAGTAATCTTTACTACAAATCGGTTTTTATTATGAATACAAAAAAATGCTTTGGATAAATTGAAGCTTTCTCTATCGTTTCGCTTGAGTAGAATTTAAATAAAATTGTTGGTTACGTTATAAAAAAATGAAGCGTAAACTACTAATAAAAGTATTTTTTTCATTAACGCATAATTAAAACAAACAACTTTTTGAAGTGAAACTTCTTTAGCGCCGCTAGTGACTTCAAATTCGGGTGATACGGAAATGCCAACTCAGTTCTACACAAATACTCGGTTCTAATAGAAATGCTGTAAATTCGCACCTCGGCGCGTGCCTTCCATAGCGTAGTTGGCAAGGTGCCTGACGAGTCTCAGCGACCAGAGAGACAGACATCAAGCGAACGGGGGTTCGAATCCTAAGAAATAAAATAAAAAAATATTTTGTGAAATCAATATCCAATCTTCAAACAAGCAAAGAAAAGAAAGCGACATCTAGCGACTTTCTAGTTTCACTACTACCGCGTGTGAATTATACACTCTGATTTTCAAAAATTTTCTGTGACAGTTTCCATTGATTAACTTTTTTGTTTCTCATAAAATTATTCACAAAATAAATAAAAAAAATACTTCTCGCTAAAATTGGGCGTTTTCACACTCCGTTTGCCAAGCGATTTTTATGTCCATAACCTTTATTTTGGCGATATAAGGCAAATCAGGATTTTTTCAACAAACATTTCTAGCTTGTGCGTTCCTCACCACGTCGCGTCGTTTTTTATTAGAATTCGTAGAATTCGGAATTAGGTCGATAACAATAAAACTCTTTACATAGATAGCGATAATTTTTTAATTCCCGTTTAAAACCAGCCGCCTGTTTTGATTTATCCGCCAAAAAACATTGCCAAAAAGCTTGGTTTATTTTATTTTGCGAGAAACAAATATTTAAATGTTTTATAATGTGAAGAATTTTATTTCACATATTATGCAATAAAACCATAACTGAAAAGGCTTTCGCAATTAGGAGACTTTAATGCAGTTTTTGTAGGCCTGATACTTTATTTTTTTGGGCTTATAAAAAGACTAAAAAAACTCGATTATTTCAAAGGAAAATGTATGTTCTACTCGCAGTACTTAATTAAAGCACCAAAAATATATCTAACCGATCTAATTTTTCAACCAAAATCATTGCATTGCCTAGTAGTGCCAGTAGTGCATCAATTGTCAAAATAATTTGTGAATAATTACTATATTTATATATAGAGTGTACAGTCTGGCTGTAGCTCAATATTTATCATACTAATCGCATAAGTAACCTCTCTAATATACAATAAACATTTATATATTTTCTTTTTTTTTATACCCAGTTTATAGCTGTTTATGTAATATGGCAGACTGAGATTGCACTACCCTCCCAGTCCTGCTGGAATAAAAACTTAAATAAAATAAATAAATTATGTGAATTGAATACCAACAAATGTTGTAAGGAATGTGAGTGTACTACGACCATTGATATATTATGTATATCAATGGTCGTAGTACACATAACAATATCGTAAGCAACATAGTAACAATATCGTAAGGAACACAGTAGGATTATTTTAAAATTTATATGGGTTCAGCACACTTGAAGTGAAATAACAAAAAACAGCGCCATACAAATATTACGTTATTTTATTATTATTTTCCCTGTTTTTATTTACGCACCAGATTTAAATGTCCGGGTTAAATTTTCCCCCCAAAAAAAAAAAAAAAAAAGAAGGAAAAACTAAACCCTTTCATACACTTCCCCAAATGATCATCTAGTGAATCCACGTTATGCAAATGCACTATATAAGTATTATAAATACAAAACAATACAAGAACAACATGTCAACCTACTAGAGACCAAATGGGAATATAATTCACCGACTCCAGATATTTTCATATCAGAGGGTTCGGCTCTGTGGCATTTCTAATTGAACCTATAAATCCTACTGATCCCTCAATATAAATATTTAAAAAATCTTTTGTAATCCTACATGTATTTAAAATTACTGCTTTTTGCATTTTTATATACAAATTCTTTGACAAATCTAATATGCTTAAATTTTGAATCAGATTCCTAGGTATTATGCCAGTGGCCGAAATAACAAATGGTAATATTTTTATAGTCCGAGAATGCCAAATTCTTTTAATCTCATTTCCTAAATCTGTGTATTTTCTAATTTTTTCAGAAACAGTTTTTTGAAAAAATTATTAAAAATTATTTCATTTATATATTTTTTTATTTCTGTCGTAATTTTATTTATATTATTTCTTTCTAATATTAAAGATGTTACTGCCTTATTTATTCATGTAAAAGCCCTCTGGGCGTAAAATAAAATAAATAAATATTCAGATTCACAGACTATGGATGCTGCAGTCTGGTTGGATGACGAGGTATTCTCTCCGCCGAAGTGTGCGGGCTCAATCTGTAAAGTGATTCTCCGACAGATGGTGCACACATCGTTACCTACCATATTATGCTTTATTTGCCGGGGCATGTTGTGTGTACAAGGGCGTGGGGTGGGAGACCGACTAAGTATTTAATTAAATTTAGAAATTTTGTTTTGAGGTCATTTAAAAATGGTCATTCGAGTACACAATTTTAGAGGTGGGTATTGCTGCGCAACACCCCTGCCATAGGTCATCCCAATGGTTCGCTCATTTGATGAATTAGTAGGGGTGCACGGGTTCATTGGGGCAAGTTTCTCCGGGTCTTGACCGACTACAGGCCGTATCGGCAGAGACTGGTTGAGGAATACCTTTTGATATTTCCAATAGGTTCTCTCGGAACATCGCCTGGCACCGCAGTGGGGTGTTGGACTCATACATCCGTTACTCCTGAACACACTGGCTCTCAGGTTCCTATCTATCCCTCATACCTTTTCCTTCCCAGAATTTCCTCTCCTTCCTTTTCTAAGACGTAGGTTCTAAGGGGAATTATTTTCTTCAGGGTCTCCTACGTAAAGCTAATGTAAAACAATCTTATTTCAATTCTACGAATTCATATACAATTATTATTAATACAATTTGAGTTCTACAACGCTGTTCTTGTGGAATATCACCTTAAGAGCGTTTAACCAGCCAGCGGACGAAAATCCACATTTCGTCGAAAGTTGTTCTTACGATCGTGCAGGGCGGTTACAATGAGAAAGATTAATTATTCTCCGTACCAGCTTTTTTAAAATTTATAACTCAATATCGAATTTATTTCAATCCAAATTAGCTTTAATTTATACCTTTATCCAAAAATGCTGAAAGGCGTGATGATAAAACTATTAAAATAATGTACTTTTTGTAATTATTTTTTGATTACAAGTATTCATCATTTTTCAATAATGTTTAAATTTAATAAGAATGTTAAAAAAATCTGAAATATTTTAGTTTTGTAAGTGCGCAAATAAATACACAAATGGACCAATTTTCGTCAAGAAACACATGTACGTACATATTTTTTAATGATTTTATTGAAACTAAAATTAAAATTCTAAAACATGCGTTTGATAGATAATGTATTGATTTATTTTACTGCATGATTATATTATTTAAAATGGGTGTGGTATAATACAAAATCTTTTTTGAAAATTTAACATATCTGCAAACGACCTATGGAATAACCTTATTATACTAAAAATTAAAAAAAAATCTCAAAATTTATTACATGCAAATGCTAGATAAAAGAACAATCTTTCGAAATCCATTTATAATTATTTGTGGAAAAGAGTCAATACGACTAAAAACTGATTTGAAAATGACATATTTCTGGTTTTCTCTGGTAATGCCCTCTTAAGGGTGATAGAACTTAGTTACAATTTAGTTAGACCGAAATAGCTTTGAAGTAGGTTTATTATAAAATAATCTTTCAAAAGGTTGGGAATTTGCGAACTATGTAGCATTTAAGAGTATCTTTTAATTTTTAGATTTGAACAGAGTCAGTTTTCTATCCGCCAGCGGTTTTTTCAAATTTTATGTTGGTTTGTTTGATCAGCCGTCGACGTTGCATACCGATCATCAACGCTGATAAATCAAAAACCGGGGCTTTAACGGGGACCCTTCATAATGTCAGCATGTTCAAATTGGCGCTAATCGTCCATGTTTTTGTTTGTTTTTTGGTGTTTGCGTTTTAGAGAATTTTGGTTTTGACTTATTAAAAGGGAATTATCCAGCGACGTTTTGTTCGTACAATGGTATTCCTCCATTTCGCATCTTAATTTTAACACAGCTGCAAATATTTTTAGGATAATATACATATTGACCACAATCATGTTGGTACATTTTGCCTTTTTTGATAAATTACTTCTTATAGGAGTTAGGACCCTCAAAAAATCGTTAAAATTGCCTGATTTGAACGCCATCCACAGACGTTCAGCGTACAAACTAGACAATGTGTTTAAAAAATACAAAACCTACAGACATGAGTATTATTTCATCTAATTCTATAATTAAAAAAGATCTTAAAAATCGCTTCCCTTTTGAAGGAGAAAAAAGGTGAAAACAAAACCTCGATTTAATTTTGGTATTATCAGCCTGACGTGTAGTTGTCCCTTTCGCTTAATATTCGGGTGTGTAAGAACAACAGTGATAGCAACAGTTTTGTAAAATACCTATTGTATTGGCGCTTGGGTTTCTTCATAATAAGATAAAATTAGTAACATACCTACATTTTTGGACGCGAAGTCCACTGTTCTTAGAACTATCTTCTAGTAATGTAGTTGTGGAATGTGTTATTAAAATAAAACCAACAATGATAATGTATAATATGAACCCAGGTGCTGCCACTGTAACAATGCTGGTTAGGGTCAAGTGCAATATACAACAAGGGCACTGCCAGTGGAAATAGCATCCAATAACCGACAAATATAAATAAACACGACAAGCAGACGGAACATTCTTTCAAATGTTTCGTAAATTAATGTTATTTATAAATTGCTCAATTGAGCGCTTTTATTACTACCGTGACGATTTATGATTTTTTTTTTTTTTTTTTTTTTTTTTTTTTTTTTTTTTTTTTTTTTTTTTTTTTTTTTTTTTTTTTTTTTTTTTTTTTTTTTTTTTTTTTTTTTTTTTTTTTTTTTACAGTGAATACCGCACAAGAATCTCAACTGCTCCCGTCTGGAGCCAGTGAGACTATGGCATCCCCAATTGGGGTATGTTGTGAGGCTGAAGGTAGTGGGGAGGGGAAGGAGGTGGGGAAGAGGAAGGTTGGGAAGTACCTGGCTATTCAGATCTGGTCACTAAACACGGCTAAAGCCATTTTCAAGCAACGTTTCAATTCTGAATGGTGGTCTTACACCAGGGCGATACTAATAGTATCTTCCACTCTGGAACATGCCGCAAGTATACTATATATTATTTTAAATGAATTAATTGTGAAATAACACAAATTAATCAAATAAAATTTATTTGCGCATGCCGGGTTCGAACCCGCGACCTCCGGAATGTGAGTCAAGAGTCTTAGCCACTGGACTACGGAGGTCGTCAAATGATTATCCGTACCGTGACGGCATACAAAAGGCAATACACATACGTTCCCTAAAGATCACAATAATGCTGCAGCACATGTACTTAGGTATGTTTCCTTCAAAGGAAAAAAAAGTAATAATTTTCTTTCATCTCTCTCACACACCGCACCGTGACGTATCCGTAGATCACTACAATGCTTACTAGCCGTGACGATAATTTTGAAAGTGGGGAATATACAAGGATAATATTGAAGTGTGAGTGAATTCCAAAAATTTAAAAACATCAAACGTCAATGCGCTGATGGTTTTGATTTTGTTATTAAACGTAAAATGCTGCAGCTCTTTCTTACACACTAAATAACAACAGTCGGAAATGAGACAAACGGTGAACTATGTCTGCACCCCCAAAAGAAACATACAATATTATTATCATGCATCTATCTCCCAGTGGCGGACTAAGGGGGGGGCGGGGGGGGGGCGGCCCGCCCCGGGCCCCCGGTCCTGGGGGGCCCCCAAACGCCTCCATGTTCCCTTGATCAAATCCTAAACAAGCCTTTTTAAGGTACCAGGATATTGTAAAAAAATTTTAAGCCATTTTTTATTTCTATTTTAGAAAGATGCACTTGTTAAAAATGCTCTCACCATTTTTTTAAAAGAATTTCGAAAAATCGACGGATATACAACATTTTATGTGAAACCGTTTGAAACAGTTTTAAAATATCCTTCAGCAAAACTTTGAATGCGTTTTTCTCGAAATTCTTTAAAATTTTTCAACCTAGTTGACAACATATTAAACAAACTACATCCGATTTACATTCACCAATAATTCTTAAATTGTTTGAAAATTCAGTGTCAATGGCACCACGCAGGCGAATTTCGATATCTAAAAAAAGATAAAAATGGCGGACCAGCGAATTTTGTTTTCAATTTTTTTATGATAAATTTTCGTCTTTCATAAAAATAAAAAAAAATTAGAAGGGGGCCCTTTATTAAACAATCCCTACGTGGTGTTACAGTCAGATCCTGATTAAACATGTTGGGGCCCCTAGGCAATGCACATCTCGGGGCCCCTTTACCATAGGGGCCCCTAGCCGATGCGTGCCACCTAGGCAGTGGCCTAAGCTGCTTTGTGGACAATACGGCCCTGTCAGGGCCCCTAGGCAATGTACGTCTCGGGGCCCCTTTACCCTAGGGCCCCTACCCAATGCGAGGCCCCAAGGCAGTTGCTTACACGACTTAGGATAATACGGCCCTGGCTATAGTGACTGGATTTTCAAAGGCAGTGCCCTATACTGCCTTACGGACAATACGGCCCTGCCAGGACCGGCTTAAACATTTTGGGGCCCCTTTACCCTAGGGGCCCCTACCCGATGCGGGGCACCTAGACAGTTGCGTACACGTCTTATGTAAGCAACTGCCTATCGATACTACGGCCTTGGCTATAGTGACTGGATTTTCGAAGATAGTGGCCTACACTGCCTGACAGGGCCATCTTTAACATGTCGGGACCTTAGACAATGCACGTCTTGGGGCCCCTTTACCACAGGGGCCCCTAGCCGATGCGTGGCCCCTAGGCAGTGGCCTACACGTGCATAATACGGCCCTGCCAGGGTGGGCTTAAACATGTCGGGGCCCCTAGGCAAGCACGTCTCCAGGGCCCCCTTTCCCTAGGGGCTCCTACCCAATGCGGGGCACCTGGGCAGTTACCTACAGGTCTTATGGATAACACGGCCCTGGCTATAGTGACTGAATTTTCAAAGGCAATGGCCTACACTGCCTTATGGACTATACGGCCCTGCCATGGCTGGCTTAAATATGTAGGGCCCCTAGGCAATGCACGTCTCAGGGCACCTTTACCCTAGGGGCCCCTACCCGATGCGGTGCTAATAAACAGTGGCCTACACTATCTTATGGACAATCGGGCAATGCCAGGGCCGGCTTAAACATGTCGGGGCCCCAAGGCTGAGCATTGCCTTGGGGGCCCGACATGTTTAAGCCGGCCCTGACATTGCCCGATTGTCCATAATCTCGGGGCCCCTTTACCCCAAGGGACCCTACCCAATGCGGGGGTTTTCTAATATGTTGTTAAAGTTTTGCTGAAGGATAATTCAACACACAAACTGTTTAAAACGGTTTCATATAAGATGCTGTATCTCCGTCAATTTTACGAATTTTCTTACAATATTTGGTAAAAGATTATTAACAAATGCATATTTTAGAAAATGCCCTTTGCTAAAGGTTATCTTATCATTATAGATAATAAAGATAGTAATGAAATAGAAAAGAAATTAAAATGTATTTTTATTGCATTTGTATTTACATTTGCATGTACTAAGTCTTAAACTGTTCGAAAATCCAGTATCTATGGCGCCACATATGAGAATTCTGAATTCTAAAAAAAGTGACTTGATTTTCTAACAGTTTAAGACTTTGGTGCATGCAAATAGGATGTACAGTTTTTCTAATATGTTGTCAATCAGGTTGAAAAGCGTCGTTTTGAGAAAAACGCGTTCAAAGTTTTGCTGAAGGATAATTCAACACACATACCTACTGTTTAAAACGGTTTAATATAAAATGGCGTATTTCCATGAATTTTTCAAATTTCCTTAAAATATTTTATTAACAAATGCATCTTTAAAAAAAGGAAATAATAAATAAAAGTAAAAAACGATCAAGCGAACACGGAGGTGTTTGGAGCCCCCCCCCCCTCCCAAGACCAGAGGTTCGTGTGAACTGTATAAAAACCTTGTAAAATTACATCAACTTTTACTAGGGGGGGGGCCTCATTCAGCTTTGCCGCCCCGGGCCTCTGACAGGCTTAGTCCGCCACTGCTATCTCCCTCAAATGTATAAATGAAATGAAACGCAATTCCCATTTCCCATCGCCATGGGTGAGCCGCTAAAGATACCAGTATATTTTGTTTCCTCCAAAGAAAAAAAGTAGTACTTCGGAACAGTCACACATATTTTGTATGTCTCATCTGTTGTCTCACCATTATTTAATGTGCAGCATTATAGCGATAAGAATCGTGTGTTTATTGCCTTTTTTTTGCCGTTACGTTACCGTTAACGTGGACCGTCACGGCAATAATAAAAGCGCTCATTGAAAAGTTCAATTTTAAGCTAACGAATTTCGTTTATTTTATTATTTTTGATCTTACTAAAGCAATGCCACAACAGCACTCATTTGATAAACCTCAAAATAATAACCAAGGCATTTTAACACGACAAGCAGGCGGAACATTCTTCAAATGTTTCGTCCATACATAATACGTAATTACTCGGTTAATTAGTTAAATTACAAGCTTAATTAGTTAAAGCACAATCCGCTGTGGAAAAATTAAGAACAGCATTGTAAATAGTAACCCGCGAAAACGAACACGACAAGCTAACATTCTAGAAATTTTTGGTTCATATTACTGCTAAATTGCTCAATTAATTGGCATAAATTACTAACTCTGAATCATCGGCGAATAAAATAGGAACGTAATAGTAATAACAATAATCAAGGAAAATAAACACGACAAGTAGGAGTTACATAAATTTTTTTTGTTCATTTAATAATTTTTTTTTTAAATTACGTGCCGTCTACTTTTCTGATAGTATCGGAATTACTACAATAACAGTAATGACTATAACGCTGAACTCTGTTTGGATGACACAGAAAAATATCAAACAGTGAACTCTGGCATCTCGAAATTAGCACAGATCTCTCTGGAATTTGAAATTCAATGAATTCAATACAAATCCTTTCAATACATCGCGTACACGCAATACAACGCATTACCTAATAACCTAATCAGCAATAATCAACAAAAAATAGCCAAAGCTCTTTTCCCAGCAGCTTTATTAACCAGTGACACAATCTTTCTTTGTAACTCTCTATTTATATATCTTTCTTTATGAAATATTCTTTAATTATTTGTGTCAAGTCTGTCTGGTCTTAACTCTCTTTTAAATTAATTTTCTTGTCTAAAAATATTTTTCTTTTAATTGTATGAAGTTGTCCTAAAACTCGTCGTTAAAACTCATTGGGAATAATGTATTATAAATATTTTTGCCATGATATGTTACATATTATCACAAAATAAATAAATTATGTACGAGATATGCATTTTTACAGGTCTAAGCTACCTGTAAAAATGCATATCTCGTACATAATTTATTTATTAGGCGGTAGGTCGATTTAAGAAGCAATTTCAATCCTATCACATCTAGAGCTTGTAATCATCGGAATTTCAAGGTTATTGAGTATATATCGTCTTAAGACTTTGATGAAATTTCCTTTACCCACACATATCGTCAACCAGCAAACCAAATTTTCTGCAGCGTGGATTGGTAAAACGATTTTTTAATCTGCGGATGGATTATTCTGTACTAGTGCCGATTTTTATTAGGGCTGCGGAACAAAGAAATCAAACACGACCGTCCGATAGGTTTAATAGCGCACTAAAGGTTTATGGCTTTGTCCAAAATCGAAGCGTCAAACCAGCTTCGAAATAGGACACACTAGGTGAATCCCATGTGAACTCTCTCACCAGTTTCTTTTAATTCTAAAACAAACGTATTAATCTGCAGGGAAATAAAATAAATATTATCATTCAAATTATTACCTATCCATTTAACCAAATAGGCTTTTATAATTCAGTAAATAGGTAAGAATCCGCATCATGGCGCTATTTCCCATCACCTCCTCCACAAATATTCTCCACTGATTTCGGTCCTTTGTCATTTTTCACCTCTAATCCTTCATTTCTAGTTCTTCCCAATCCCCTTCCACAAAGACTGTCCACCTTTTTCTTGTCTGCCAATTAAGAGTTGAAAATATAAAAAATGGAACTACGAATTTTGTAGGCTGGCAAAACCAATTTATATTTTTTTTTTTATTTTATTTTTTTTTTTGTTCTTAAAGAAAAAAAAATGAAGAAGCACTGTTGTTAAGGTACCTACTTATGACTTAAATTAGATTAAATGGTGTTTTACAATGTGATTAGGTTTTTAATTTGAATTTAACAGTAGGTAGAAGAGAAGAATCACTAATGGTGAGTTTAGTGACACTACTTTGAGATCTGAATGAGTTAAATATATTCAGATTCAGAGTTAAATATATTCAGATCTAAAATTACAGACAGCCTAAAATGACGGCCTGATCTAAAGCCCTTCCAACGCTAGTTACAAGTATTAAATAAATGTGGGCAATTTCTAAACTGTGCTTTATTTTTTATTAAAATATCGTTATTCTTCATTTCAATCAGATATTCATCAGACCAAGGAAAAGATGGACAGTCTATGTGGAAGAGGATTAGAAAGAACTAGAAGTGAAGGATTAGAGATGAATAATGACATAGGACCGAAATCAGTGTAGAATATTTGTGGAGGAGGTGATGGGAAATATCGTTATTCTTCATTTTGTTAACACAAAATTGAAAGATGTAATACACCTATATGCAATTCTATTTTTGAGGTCAGTGGGTATTTACATTGCATCGAAAAATTTTTTTTTTCACTTTTATGCCTTTTTAATTTTTTATGTAGGTTACACAGCTTTACATTAAATACCACCATGAGTTATATTTTTAGTATTGCCATTTGAACAACAGTGGCGCTCTCCTATTTTTTCTATTCTTGTTTGACAAACTGTGCATAGGTTGATTTTACTGGGCACCCACAGTTTTAATTTTTGGTGTTTATTCTGTCTTTGAATTCCCAAACAGACGTCGATCTGGCTTTGTTCTCCATCACTGTGCAAACCACATTTTAAGCTTATTATGATGCTAAGTTCCCCGAAGCATCTTTAACTGAAATACAGATATAACAAGAGCAGCATTCCCACCTGATGCCTTTTCTCCAAAGATTGCAATTCGTTTGTTGAGATACAGGAATTTATCAAACATGCCGCCCGTTTTGCGCATAGTCAATGGCTTTTCAGGTATTTTGGGGTTCCAGATCCCAGATTTTTTATTTTTTATTTTTTTAAATTTTTTTATTATTATTTTTTTTTACAGTGAATACCGCACAAGAATTGGGGTATGTTGTGAGGCTGAAGGTAATGGGGAGGGGAAGGAGGTGGGGAAGAGGAAGGTTGGGAAGTACCTGGCTATTCAGATCTGGTCACCAAATACGGCTAAAGCCATTTTCAAGCAACGTTTCAATTCTGAATGGTGGTCTTACACCAGGGCGATACTGATAGTGTCTAAAAGTAAGTATCAAAAGTAATCTGCCAAATTCAACAGTGGGGCGCTTTTGCGATCCAGAATTTTGTGCAGAATCAATGGCATTTTCAAGTATTTTGGGGTCCCAGATCAAATGTAAACTGCCGAATTTAACAGAGGGGCGCACTTGCAATTTGTACAATATCAGCTGTTGTATAATACAAACCTGGAAATGCTAGGCGTAGTCTATTTCACAAAAAAATTTGACGAATTCCGACCGATAAATTGCTTACCCAAATATGAACAAATACTTGAATACATTGTAAAGGAGCAATTAACTGAATATATTGAGACAAAGCAGATATTAGTTCGACAACAATCGGGTTTTAGAAATAAATTTTCTTGTGAAACCGCTATTAACTATGTAATACAAGAATGGAAAAATTATAGAGATAAAAACAGTAAAATTATTGCAGTATTTTTAGACTTAAAAAGGGCATTTGAAACAATCGATAGAGACAGATTAATAAAAAAATTAAGAAATATTGGAATTAACGGTAAAGAAATTAATTGGTTTGTTGATTATCTATCAGAAAGAAAGCAAGTAACAAAATATGGTGGAATAACATCTGATCCACGTCATACTAGCAAAGGCGTTCCACAGGGATCTGTCCTAGGTCCATTGTTATTCATTATATATATAAATGATATTGTTAAAGTTTTAAAGCATTGTGCCATTAAATTATTTGCTGATGATACATTGTTATATATAGCCAGAAAAAATTTACAGGATGCCATTGAAGAGATACAAAATGACTTAAATAATGTAACGCTTTGGTTAAACATAAACAAACTAAAACTGAATGTTATGAAAACTAAATTTTTGATTATGGATAGTCAAGGTGGAACTGAACATGCAATACTAACCATTGATAACATAAATATAGAAAGGGTTAGCAATATTAAATATCTGGGTGTAATATTAGACGATAAATTAAAATTCGACAAACACTTCGATTATATATCTAAGAAAATTGCTAAAAAAGTTGGCTTCTTAAAAAGGATTAGGAATAACTTGGATCTCAAGACAACGCACCTTGTATACAATTCTATTGAAACTCCTCATTTAAATTATTGTTCTAGTGTTCTATTCTTATGTAACGAGACACAAAATAATAAACTACAGGTTATACAAAATAGGGGAATGAGGATGATTCTGAAATGTAATATCTTTACTAGAGTTAAAACTATGTTACAAAACCTAAATATGATGACAACTAAACAACATATAATATATAATACGTTAACAATGATGTACAAGCTTAAAAATAACATGCTCCCTAAATATCTGCAAACTAATATTATGTACCATGAAAATATTCACAATTATCCTACGAGGAGTTGCCGAGACTTCAGGCTTCCCAAAACTAAACTTACGTGTACACAGAACAGCGTGTTTTATAAAGGTCAAAAACTTTATAATAACCTACCAAATTCCATAAAGGAAGCCCCAAGTCTTGGCACTTTTCGGAAAACATGTGCAACATACATTAAGAAAAATTTATGAATTGTATTTATTTGTATTAACTGTATGTCTTAAACCCTATTGTTTGTATTTCTAACTGGAGTAACTGTATTTCTTTTTTTAAGCTGTATTCTTTCCGTTATAATTTTATGACTCTATTTATTTTATTATGTATTTTATATGTTTTTTAATACTAGATGTATGAAATTTGCTTACATCTAAATAAAGTTACAAAAACAAAACATAGTTACCAGGCTCGATACGTGGTCGTCTTTGGTACTGCACTGCCAATCTTGTTTTATAGGTATATGTATATCAATGCTTTGAGCTTAAAAGGTTCTCTAAGTCTGTGAAAGCTTTTGCTGAGTGGAATGCGAAAAGCTCCGGTTTCACGAGTGACATACAAAGACCTGATTCTAACAATCAATTATAAACCATCTTTAGTAGTTTTCCCCAAGAAATACTATTTTGCTCAAACGCAATATTCAATAATTAATAATAAAGGGACCATGTGACGCATAACTCGTAAAACCCACAATTTGCAAAATTTTGCATTTTAATAAATTATTCGTCAGTAGGATTATAAATATATTTTCATTATTTACCGAAGAGGCCCAACCGAAAAGTTCAACACTAGAAACTAGAAACATCCAGATGGGTTGATAGTTTTCAACATTTTTCACATTAAAAATACATTTTTATTTATTTATTTATTGTGAAAAACAGTTAACATATATATCCAATAACATTTCACAATTTTTAGTTAATAGTGTAATACATTAATTATATAGGTACATTAATAATGACAGGTACTAAAGAATACCTTTATTTCGCTCTTGAAATGATTGTAGTTCGATTGAAAAATGTCAATTTCAGAAGAAAGGTTTAGTAGTGAGGTCATTCTCCCCAGAGGCATAACCATTGGTAGGTTGGTCTTGCCTCTAGGAAAAGTAAAAAGTCTGTGTTGCCTTGCTCTGGTGAAGTTATCGGGGACATAAAGTGAAATCCTTTCCAGGACATCAGGATTACATTCACATCTATATAAAACATTACAGAAAGAATCCATATGGTTTGTATGTGCTCAACCTTGAAGTAGAATGTGATCAATTTGGGAGGCAAGTATGGGTACCGCCGCCCGGGAATCATTTATTAACCAACACCCCTGCCTCACGTCACACCACGTGGTTTGGTATGTTTGGAGACCTAGCAGGGGTGCCCGGGTTCATGGGGGTGAAGTATGTCTTAAGTTAGGAGGCGGATGTGAGTACCGCCGCCCCGGGAACCACCTATTGGATAGCCAACACCCCTGCCATAGGTCACCCCGAGTGATTCGTTTGATGACTTAGAAGGGGTGCCCTGGTTCATGGGGTGAGGTTTGGCTAGCTCTTGGCGGCGGATGCGTTTGCCCACCTTCTGCATGACGGGCTGGATCGGGTGAGACTGGTTGAGGGAGACCTTTTGATTTCTCCAGCCGGAATCTATGGACCCATCATCGCCTTGCATCGCATGGGAGGAATTGATTCATACGTCCGTCACCCCTGGACACACCGACCCCCAGTTTCCTACCCACCCCGCATACCTTTTTCCTTCTCAGAACATCCTCTTCTTCCTTTCCTTAAACATACCCTCCACACAGCATCCCCAAAAATGACATATGCCCTTAGGGAAATTGTGTTCCTCAGGGCCTCCTGTGTTTCCTTCCTTACCTTCCAAACCATATAAAAGCTTTCTTTTACATATTAAGACTCTGCAACCGGGCTGCGTATTTACAATCCCTACCGCGTTTCAGTCGCTTTAAATTTTCAATATCAAAATTTAAATATTTAGAAATAAAATTATTAATTTCAAATATAGGAACACATTGGAAAGATTATTTTATCTAGATTTTAGAACAATTTTTGTTTTTGCAAAGTGATAAAAAATTATCAATATAGAGGTGTATTTACAATATATGGGAATAATATTAAAATTTAAATATTTAGAAATAAATTATTAATTTCTAATAGGTATACACATCAGAAAGATTATTTTATCTAGATTTTAGAACAATTTTTGTTTTTGCAATGAGATAAAAAATAACCAATATAGAGATATATTTAAAATGTAAAATGTCATTACCGCGACTGAATCGGTATAGGTTTTGTAAATACGCAACCGGGCTCGAAAAGAAGAAGATGGAGAGATACGAAATTACGAATGTTAGAGGAGAGCGCTAACATTTACAGCGACAAAATCGATGCTAAATTGCGAAAATGTTTAATAAAACACTATTCGTTTAAAATAGAGCTAAAATCTTAAACAGCATTTAAAGAAACACTGTGAATTTTTTCATACATATAACTTGTAAAATAACTGAAACAAACGTGTTTATAATAATTTTTGGAGCATACTTTGCGATTTTTTTCTATCGAGGGAATTATACATAATTAGCGTTTCGGCGAGGGCAATGTCGATATTATCTTCAAGAATAACATATATTTTTAAGAGCTTTAAAACTTACCGTGTTTAAGGGAGATATGTAAGAAATCGGTAGAAATAGGGTTGCGGGATAAATAACCATTAAAATAAACATGAAGCACAAATTCTAAATTATTTCAAAGTACGAGTAAGTAGGTACCCACATATTGATTAGAAAATTATTTTTTCTTCACGGCCGGCATAACAAAGATTTGATCATAGTTTTTTGATTATCCCTTGGTATAAGGCAGAATTTCATCAAAGCTTTCTTTATGCTGTCGGCAATAACAGCTCAAGATAAACTCTCGAGTGATGAAATTTGCTATAAAAAACGATGAAGATGAAGCTATTAAATTCGATGTGATAAATGTCTTCAGGCGTGGATTAACTTTCACAGATATTATATTCATATTAATTTCATCAAAATATTCTATGAGTAATAGGGCCGGAATTTCATTAGCGAATGAGAGAATTTAATTAATCTGGAAACTAGATGATAAATTTTATTATTTAATTATAAAGGTTTTATTATTACAGTTTTTATTTCCTCGGGGTTTTGGTTTCAAGTTGTGAGATCTGAGTTGGTTCTGAAATCTTTAGAATGTAGAACTAAAGAAAACCTGCGGGTGGCTTTGGTTCGGCTTCGCCCAGTTTAAGTATGAGTGACCATTTTATAAATTCGACTGGAATCGGTTTCAAAAATAGCCGGATCATCGAATCTAGTGACAGCTAATCACCGGGTCAAAGTAACCGCGATAGGCAATGACGTCGTGTGTAATACATATTATTGACTGGAGTATCGACAAAAAACTCGATTACAACTTGAACAAAAATGTTCAGTTATGTGCTTTACGAGGTCACAAAATACCATATATTTTAATTATGAAATGAAAAACACGTAATTGAAACACATGGCGACTTGTAAGGTCTTAGGAATTGTGTATGACACTCGCTCAACATTTCATGCTCATATTGAAAATATTTTATTTTGTCTTCCCAAGCTCCTTCGACTAATAGGTCGAAGGAGCTTGGGAAGACCAAGACTAAGATGGAGCGACAACGTCCTCAAAGACGTATCTATCTTGGAGCTTCTAAACTGGAGCTGGCACAAAACCGAGACGAGTGGAGGAAGATTCTTGAGGAGGCCAAGACCCACCAGGGGTTGTAGAGCCAATAGTGATGATGATGATGATTGAAAATATCTGTAAATCCGCCACAAAGATGTTAGGTTTGGCAAACACAATTCAAAGGAATAGACCAACCTTACAGATATAAGGCTGCTTTACTTTAGCTTAGTGCGTAGCATTCTCGAGAGTGGATCTCAGATATGGGGGCCAGAGGACATCGGTCGAGACTAATGGTCGAGAAAATACAAAATAAATTTTTACGATTCCTCTATATGATAGAGTTAGATTTTCACCCATGGCTGTTTCCAACAGCATTTATCTCGGGAATGCTGGGTATCTGCAGCCTTAGTTCCAGAAAAGAAGTTGCTTTACTGCGGATGGCTTATAAGTTTCTAAATGGTTTTATATCGGTACCAGATATTCTGGCTGAGATATGATTCTATGTCCCGGATAATTTCACGCGAGATCGCCAACACAGACTTTTGATTCTTCCCAGATGCAGAACTAACTTACCAATGGTGATGATGCCCCTGGGACTCACTAGGTTAATTAACTGCCTCGCAGGAAAAGTGGACATTTTCCACATTACCTACAACGATTTTAAGCGTGAAATAGCACTTATGTTTTAACTAAATGTATTACTTTAACTGTAAATGTATTTATTATATATATCTTTTCTTACCGCTTTTGCAATGTATTGGTTTTATACTATTTTTGCAAATAAATAAATAAATATAGACCCGTGGTATTAGTATTCACAATTGCCTGTTACAATAATAATCATAATATATCATCAATCTCTCCAGACCCGGAGAGATTCACGAAGTTAAAAATCCAATCGTACTGTTATACCTGCCAGCGGCAGCTCTCACGCTAGTTGTTAACGTAAGTGGCGCCATCTTTTAGCATTGGTAGCTATTTTCTTGAATTCGGTTCTATTACAAAACTAACTGCAAATATATTTTTTAATATAATATAGATATCGGTCACTATAGTGACGGTAAGTTACTTCTTTTAAGAGTTAGAACTCTAAAAAAATAATCGTTAAAATTGTATGGTTTGAACGCTATCGTGTTTAATTTTGGATTATTGAACCGTGTCCATCATCAGGGCATTTGTACAGTGGAAGATTGTGGTGAAGTGTCTGTTTCTGTATATAGATGCTTAAATATTAAGCTCAATGATTCACCCGGTATTTGACTATTTAAAATTATAATGTAATACCAGCTCTTAGAGGGTTACTCTTAACACTTTTACGTACACCAACAAACACTACACCACAATCTTCGATTACACATCTGCCCTGATGGGGTTACAGTGTAACGCTGTCGAAAACGTTGGCTAATGAAGGAGGTAGAGCAACACGGCGTAATAACCCAAAAATAAATCAAGATAGAACACACGAATGATTTATATGGGTGCTATTAATTCAGTCAACCACCGTTAAATCATTAATTTGTGAAAGATGTGACGGGAAGTGGTAAAAGGGTCAGTTAAATTGTGCTTGGTTATTTATGACTCTTGAAAAAAGTTTGGCAATTCAATTAAGAGGCTAATTAAACTATCAGTTTATTCTAAATTAAGAGGGCATTACCAGAGAAAACCAGAAATATGTCATTTCCAAATCAGATTTTAGACGTATTGACTCTTTTCCACAAAAAAAAATAAATGGATTTCGAAAGATGGGTCTTTTATCTATCATTCGCATGTAATAAATTTTGAGAATTTTTTTTAATTTATAGTATAATAAGGTTATTTCATAGGAAGTTGGCAGATTTGTTAAATTTTCAAAAAAGATTTTGTATTATACCACACCCATTTCAAATAATATAATCATGCAGTAAAATAAATCAATACAATTATCTAGCAAACCCATGTTTTAGAATTTCAATTTTAGTTTCAATAAAATCATTAAAAAATATGTACGTACATGTGTTTCTTGACGAAAATTGGTCCATTTGGGTATGTATTTGCGCACTTACAAACTAATATATTTCAGATTTTTTTAACATTCTTATTAAATTTAGATATTATTGAAAAATGATAAATACTTATAATCAAAAAATATTTAAAAAAGTACATTATATTAATAGTTTTATGTTTTAGTAGTTTGTAAGTGTAGTTTTAATAGTTTTAGTTTTTCACGCCTTTCAGCATTTTTGGATAAAAGCTAATTTGGATTGAAATAAATTCGATATTGAGTTATAATTTTAAAAAGCTGGTGCGGAGAATAATTAATCTTTCTCATTGTAACCGCCCTGCACGATCGTAAGAACAACTTTCGACGAAATGTGGATTTTCGTCCGCTGGCTGGTTAAACGCTCTTAAGACGACAATATACCCTAAAATATATTCAGAATCTTAACGACGTAAGAAAAGAAACCGTGTATACGAATTGCGACTCGCGACCCGTGCACTGGACGGACCTACTGTCGAATTAGCCGTATCAAAGAAAAGAAGAAGAAGATAAATAATGTGGGAATCTTAACGATGTAAGCGTGTAAACAAATATACGCCGCGGCACCGCGTATTGTACGAACGTACGGTCGAATTCACCCTAGCAGGCCTGGAGATTCGACCTTTCTGCCGCGTTCATTTTAATTAATTCTGAAGAACGTGCTACAAATATTTAAAATGTGTCTCCATGTTGTCCTTCCGAAATTATTAATTCAACGTCTAGAAAAATAAAATCTGGTGCTTACCGCTAACTTTATAGTTGAAAACGGGTTACATAGTTTTGAAATCGTTGTATTTAAAATATATTAATGGTAAGGTACTGTTTTTATTCTAAAATATAAATAACTCGCATTTCTTGTGCGGCATGGAAATAAAAAAAAGTTATTATAGATACGGATTAGCCGGAAATGATTAAAATGTGAGTTTTGAGCAGACAAAAATTATTAGGATTGTGTACCGCCTTAAACATGTTGCGAAGCTGAACAAAGTTTGGAAGGAGATGGAGAATCGGAAGGACGGTAGGTCCTGTTCATTCAGATCTGGTCACTAAACACGAATAAAACCATGAAGTAACACGATAATTATCATCATTGTATTGCGGAGAAACTACTAGGCACTTAAAGTCAGCGTTTTCGAGTGAAAAAAAAACACAAAACCAAACTATTATATACCCGCCCATTTATGTCACAAACACAATATAATATTAATTTGTAGTATAATAGTTTGCGATGTGCATGTAATTTGGGAAGCGGTGTGATTATTGCCACTCGGGAACCATTTATTAGACAACCAACACCCCGCTGCTGTAGATCACCCCAAGAGGCTTGCTACGTTTGGTGACTTAGCAGGGGTGCCCAGGTTAGGGTTGTTTGTCTAGGCCTAGGCCTTGGTGGCACAAACTTTCTAAGTGGCGGGCGGGATCGAAAGGGTTTGGTTGAGGGAGACCATTTTGACTCTCTAGCCGGACTCTCTAGACCTATCGCCTTGTACCGCAGTAGGAGGGATGGATTCATACATCCGTCACTCCTAAACACATTTCTACCCATCCCTCATAGCCTTTTTTTTCCAGAACCAGTGGCGGCTCATGGCTTTTGGGTGTGCTAGAGTGCTTATATTAAAGTATTATTGATATTGTTGCAGCAAAAAAAAATTGTGAATATTGATTTTTCGTATGAAAATCCTACAACATCAGTAATACCATTTTTTGATATATTAGCCCACTCAAATATTAGCACACTCAAAAGTCACGAGCCGTCACTCCCCAGAACTCCCTCCTTTCCCTAAAAAGACCTTCTACACAGTATCCCCAAAGATGGCCTACGGCAGGGGTGGTAGTTATCCAATAAATAGTTCCCGTGGCGGCGGTACCCATACCCGCCTTTTAAATTGGATATCTACTGTTTTAATTACCCCTCGATATCACTGTAATTAAAATCTTCCTAATTACTTGGTACTAAATCTGCTTGGCAACAAGACAGAATTTTTTTTCAAATAACAATAGAGCAATTAGTTTTGAAAAGCAAGGAATTCAAAGGAAATCTACAAAATTTGACATCAGAAATACAACCAATTTGTCTAGACACCAATGTGATGAAATGCCTAAATTTAACCTCTAATATGATTTAAATTTAGAATGCCTAGGCAGCGTTGTCATCATTAAATGTCAGTCTGCAACGGCGCGTCCAAAGTACTTACTGCTAGAAAATCGTATTAAAAGTAGATTTCTCAGGGCTTCATTAAGTAATTAAGTTAAATCCATGGAGTGGTGACTTTCGGAAACGTCCTTGTTCTTCTTTTTTCGTATGGTTGGGGGTCAAGAGTGGGCATCTAGATCTACGAGCCAGTCTAGGGCCTCAGGCGTCGCCCTATGGAAATCATCAACCACGCCAGAGAATGAATGGAGCGGGCATTTATTTACCACATGTTCGGTGTTCTGCACGACTCCAGATACTAATATCTACAGCCTGTATGTCGGACGAATATCTACAGCTCATATGTTGGACTAATATCTACGAACTTCAGAGTGTTGACTAATATCTACAGAGCTAAGGTCGGACGAATATCTATATCGGTCCCAGTGTTGACTAATATCTACAGAGCGTAGGTTGAACTAACATCTACAGAGCGTAGGTTGGAATAATATCTACAGAGGGCAGCTGAGCAAGAGGTTGTACGGAAAAGCATAAATTACTGCAATTACGTAATTACTAATTACGTAAAGGCTTAAACGTTTAAAGTACGTACATGAAGTTTTCGCATAATATTACGTATTTTGCTGTTTACGAGGACAATAATTTATGAACAAACGTGGAGGTCATAATAAAAGGATATTTATTTATTTCGAAATGCACGGCACCAAAACCTAACCTATCTTAACCTAACCTAACTGACATAGAAATGGTCATGGTAACAGACTAAATAATTTAGAAGCACTTGAAATAAAGAGAGCTGTTAAAACAAAAACCCAAATCCTTAATATTCAGCTAAATGTGTCCAATAGTCCGATATTAGGGATTTTTACATCATACATAAATTAAGTTTTTTAAACTGCATACGCAATATTACGTTATTCCAATATGCTATACGTAATTGCGAATCCAACCTCTGCCAGTGCTGTAGATATTCGTCAACACTTTAGTTCTCATAGATATTAGTCAGCAGTTTGAGCTGTAGATATTCGTACGCACTTTGGTTCTCATAGATATTAGTCAGCAGTTTGAGCTGTTGATATTCGTACGCACTTTGGTTCTCATAGATTTTAGTCCGATTTTTTTCAGTTTTTGGAATCTCTTTAGATATTAGTAGACGCCTCCTTCTGCACCGCACCGTATTCGCACATCGCCGACTCTTTGAGCTCCCATCTAATAATAATATTAATTGGATAATTTGTAGAGCGCCGTTTTTGTGAAAAATCACCTCAAGGGTGGTTTATAATTTATTATGAATTCTTATGCTCTATTTAATTTTATTATTTGCAAAAAGATACTAATAATTATGTGGTCAAAACGGCTATGGGAGTACCTTATCCTATTGATGGTGGACCAGAGTTTACGCGGCCTTGTACGAGATGGGCATTTCCCACGTTGACCGATTGCCACTCAAGTGTTTACCTGTCTTCTGGTGTGAGTGGTAATTGAAGGAGCTTCTCTTCTTCCGTCCAGAAGGGTTTTCGGGACTTCAAGCGGCATGCCGGATGAGAGGCGACATCATTGTGCAAAGGTATTGCACTCTTTTGCAGCGCCTTCTTGTATTCCTTCACTGTTGCAATATCCTGCCTGATATGTGGCGGGGGGGAATTCGGGAGGGAAGGAGGAGAACGAAGGAGCGATGGTTAGCTGGAAGAGGCCGAGGGAGGGGAGAATGCAGGGAACGTGGAGGAGGTACGCGGGAAGGGAAAGGGAACGGGGACGAATATGAAAGGATACGCAGAGAGAAACAATTTCTTTATTTAAGAGGGTTTGCAACGCATATCGGGGACTCGTTAGTAAATCTATGTAAATAAAAATGAATCGCCGAAATGTATGTACGCGCATAACTTCCGAACGACTGCACCAAATTGTATAATTCTTTTTTTGTTGTGTTCGTTATTATCAGGACAAGGTTTGTATATAACTACTGGTGAGCTCTGGCATTACAAAATTTGAAAAAAAAAATGCAATAGATAGCACGCGAGCTGTTAGAAAACTGAATCCACCGGGAAAGGGGGGTGTGGAGTGGGGAGAGGGAGGGTGGAGGAGGTGGAGTGGGAACACGCGGGAGAGGAAGTGGAGGTGGAAGGAGAACGGGACGAATGGGAAAGGACACGCAGGGAGAAACTATTTCTTTATTAAATGGCGTAGCAACGCATGCCGGAAACCAGCTAGTAATAAATAAATAAAACTTATTTGAAAGTAAAAAAGTGTAAATGAAATTTACTTAAAAAACTTGCAACTGCTAGGTCCAAGATAGATGTTGAGCAATTTCTAGAAGTAAGATAAAAATGAACTTATGTTAGACACACAGACACTGCCACAATACACTTCTATTAATTTATCTTTTCAGTGAACATAACCTACTCTTAATATTATTTATACACAACAAGCTGTTAGCTGTCTAAATCAGCCGTTATTATTTCGTAAGTAAGAAAGGGGATTTCAAAAGCATTAAATTTCTTAGTAAATAGAGCTTCACCTTTGTTTATTTTCTAAACTTTGAGTATGTTATCTGAAATCTTCCTACGCTAGTTTCTATGAGCCTTACTTATAAACGTGTTTTAAAGTTTAAACAACCATTAAGTATCGTTAATGGTTGTTTATCAGCTGTGTAAAATTAAAAATAGATTTATTAGTAAGGGGGTATTTGTTGTTTGTACTAAGTTTCCGGTAATCTTAACAACTACATAGCAGAGATTTGTAAATCAAATTGATGCTTCGTATTTCGAACTAAAGATCAAAAATGATTTTAATATTGCATAAAGTTTATATTTTACTTATAATTTCTATTTAAAACTAGGCATGTGGTATCTTACTCACCGTTAAAAATAACAGCTATACATAAGTTAGTTATATAAGTAGTTTAGTCAGTCAAATAAAATATCTAATATTCTCAAAAAACAAAAGAGGTCAACTAATGAACGAGCATGCACTCAAATTACACGAATGTCAAAACAATTTACCTCAATTTACATGCCCGCATATAACCAAAACAAAAATCATGAAATATGTCTCGGTGTCGTCATTGACGACAAACTCCACTCCGGAATGTTACTCTGAGCTCCGGAACATAAAAAAAATTAAAACTCGCCTACTTCTTCAAAATTTCGAAATATCTTGTCAACAAGGGTTCTCCGTAGAGAGTATATAAGGGTTTGTGCCACTCTCTTTTAGAATATGGAATAACAGGATGGGGCTCAGCAGCATTAAGCCACATAAAACGACTAAAAATAACTTTGAAATGCATCGTAAAGACCATATTAAGAGTCGTTAACGAAATAAATCTTTAAACAGTTCGGCGTTCCAAGTACAGACAACATCCACCAAAAACATTCTAGTTCATCACCTCAAAAAAGACAGGCAAACACAATCATAAAACCAGAGCCAAGCAAATAACTAAATAAACCTACAACTACAAACATAGTAAACTTATTTTGTGGCACCATTTTATCTCAAAATTAATAACAACTTAGTTTTAACCACTTTCAATATTTAAAAAAAACCAACATGTTTCATAAGCAATGCTTACTTCATCGGGATTTACGTGAAACTAACCCTGTTTAGCTAACTAATTAAGCATTGCTTACGAAACATGTTTGTTTTTTAAACAATAAAAGCGGTCAAAACCAAGAATTTATTAATTTCGAAATAAATAAATCTATGTGTAAGACTACCTTTGGACAAAGAAGCTCTGAATGTTTTGCTGTAAAGTTATGTAACAAACTCTGATCCAGTATTTGATTTATTGTCCTTCTTGACAATATCAAGGAGGATACGGTGTTTCTACTTATGTTGACAGAATAGCATTTATTCCCAAACATGGGAACACCTCAGCACAGGTTCGCCTAGTGAGGTGTTCACAAAATACTACTAGGTGCTCACATACATACAGTTACGGATGATTAACATTTTTTTTCTTATTACTAAACTTAATATCTATGTAAACTGGTGTAATAATCTGTATTGTGTATGTTCAAGAATAGAAATAAAATAAATAAATAAATAAAAGTATGAAACAAATTGAAACAAAAAATAACTACCTTCATCAAATCTTGGCTTAACCTTTGAAAGGCATTGCTACCGCGACCCAACCCAAAACCGAAGGTAAACATCGCACGAAAAACATGTAGTAATGGATTTCCATATTACAATTTTCAAATTTTTCGTATCCAATGGATACTTTTGGAACTGGAGTTAACCAGTGAAGCGCTTTTTGCCACACTATGGCACTATTTAAAATACCTCCGATTACTTTGCAGCCAATTTTATTTGTAAGTAATTAAGTTTACAATTTTATAATGTTTTTTTTTATAAATCCTACGAATATGTGATAATCGACAAAAGACAGGAAAAGTAAACAAATTGATTTACTTTTTTAAAAACTTGAGAAATATTTTAAACATATGTGATATAAAAAATATATACTTCGCACTTGCACAATCCATAATGGAATACGGCATTATTGCCTGGGGCTGTGCCAGTAAAAAATACATTAATACACTGTTTAAAGCTCAGAAAACCCTAATAAAAGTAATACTTGAGTTACCAATACTAACACCCACTTCAATCATATTCGAAAAATTCCCAGTGATGAAAATTCAAAAATTACATTCAAAATAAATACTAACTTTCCTTTACACATTTAACATTTCACAAAACTCTCGCAATACTAGAACAAGACATGCTCTCCAACTACAAATACCAAAAACAAACACATCCTTTGGACAAAAACCCTACAGATACCAGGCTATAAAACTATACAATTCTCTTCCTACACAATATAAAACAACTAATATTATTGAATACAAAAAAACATAAGAAACTGGCTACAATCTTTTAAACTTTTAATTTATGTAATATAATTTTTGTCGAATTGAAGTCGATTTTATATTTTGATTTTTATTGTTTCTCTTTTTTATATTAACTATGAACACTCTTTTGTTTTACTATTCATAATTTATAATTTACAACTGAAAAATGTCCTCTACAACACAGGTGAACTCCTAGTGTGGAAGACAATATATTATACCTTTGTAATGTAAATGTATTAAGAATAAATAAATAGGTAAATTCGTTGGTTATATAGAACTATAATCAGTTTCTATATCTCCGTATTAAAATTCGGAGGTATGATTTTTGTCACGTGGGCAGAAAATATTCAAAATGATTACCAAAAAATCTCGAACAATCGGAGAAAAAAGTTTTAAATTGCGCCGTCGCTCCAATGGTTAAAGTGGTTAAATTCTTGGAAAAAGAATTGTCTAGAAATTTAAAAACACTGTCATAGAATTTACTAAAAAACCCTACCCAAACAATGAAGATGTATGACGGAAGAAACGAACTGAAAACCTTCCATGTAAAATCCATTACCACTAACCATAGGATCTCCTAGTGAGCTAAGAAAATATTCTACATACCTTTTATATTTTTCTCATCTCATCTCATTTTGGGAACGGCCGCCCTGGGAGCCATTTATTGCATAACCAATACCTCTAGATCACTCCAAGTGGTTCGCAACGTTTGGTGACTTATCAGGGGTGCCCTGGTTCATAAGGGGAGGTTTGTTCGTATTTTGGTAGCTGATGCGTCTGTCCACCAAACGCGTGGCAGGCCGGATCGAGAGAGACTGGTGAAGGGAGACCCTTTGACCTCTTCAGCAAGACTCTCCGAGAACATCGTCTTGCACAGCAATGGGAGGGATAGAATCGTCCATCACTCCTGGACACACTGACTCCCAGATTCCTACCCACTTTTTTCCCAGAACTTCCTCACCTTTCTTTCCTAAAAAGACCCTCCACACAGCATCCCTAAAGATGAATTATTTTAGAAAAATGAAATAATTCAACTTTGTATAAACCACTTATATGATGCGCAAATCCGACCGGTTTCGGAACAAACGTTCCTTCGCCAGGAAAAGCTTATACAAAAAAAAGCTTATTAAGTTGAATTATTTCATTTTTCTATAATAGATAACCACAAAGTAATAGCTACATTCAAAAATATGAATTATTTTCTTCAGGGCCTCCTGTGTGGAGCAAATGTTAAAAAATATATATTTATATTTCATAAAATCTCTTTAAAAAGTCAAAATTATAATATAGCAATTAAATAAAAAAAGTTAAAAATGCAACTTTTTGGTTAAACATAATTTTCGTGGCGTTGGCTTTAGCTTGAAACAACTAACATTCGACCTTATCGACTAATAACTATTAACAACTAACTAGAAACAACTAACTATTCGACCTTACGTAATATCCTAATCAACCCAACCTTTCCTAATCTAACCAATCTAACACTACTTCAAAATAATACCATTTGCTTCCAGTAACAGCATCGGAAATGAGGCATTCCTTTACATTGTACATCGTGTTAGTAGAAAATATTATTATGTATTCCCGTAGGGAGGAAATTAAATTAACAAGTATGATCTGCCATCTATGTGGGCTGCACTTAACTAAACTGGGACGTATTACCATACTACAGTCTCCTACAAAAATGGGCGAACACTAAAACAGTTTTCATGCAAAAACTGTGGAAATAAAAATAACAATTAACAACCAGCTGTTAAAAACCCGCTCCGCAGGTTTTTACCGTTAGGCCCTGCGGGCGGTTTTTGTTCGGCTTCGCCCAGTTAGTGTTGGTGACCATTTTATAGATCCAATACAAACTTATTCCAAAAACAGCCCTTTCCTCGGATCCACTGTAACTAGAGATATAGCAATGACGTCATATGTACCTACCTAATATATAACCTTGATACAACATGTATTACCGTCAATCTTTTCATATCTGAAGAGATACCACATATTCACAAATTCGTAGCAGTTATACCTAGGGAGGAGACGTCCCCGTCCGATCTGCTGACGGAAGTAGCGACATCTTGTGTAGAATTCTTGAATTCGAAACCGAATTATAACAGTAGCTTTGTGTGAAATTTCACGTACACATATGTTATTTGTGGCGCGGCGCGTATGGCGTGGCGTCCGACATGCACTCGTAGCTGGGTTAACCACGCAGACGCTACGGTATTAATAACGTTCGATTGTTTCGTTTCCGAAGACATTATCAGCTTTCTTGATTAATTGCACAGCAGAATTTGTTTAAATAAACTGTTTTATTTATAGGTATGACTTGAGATTTTCACCGCCAAAAGCATTATCGTGATTTATTTTGAGGGCATTTATGCCCAATATTACATCTGCCCTGTCAAGCGTGTTCTCGTGCAGCTTTACTTCTATGTAGTCTGACTTCCAAAGCTTAAATATGTATTTTTTAATAACCCTTCATATTTTGGTCTTAGCGATGGTGCTCGTTTGGTCTCTTACACATTAAACCGCCTCTAGCGCATCACGGCTAAAAAACTGAGCATATTTCTGATTTTCCAAATCACGGCATGGCGTGGCAATAGCAAAAATCCGAGGTGCGATCATCATCCGAAATAAATTCAACCCAAAAACACAAACTCATCCATCTGCTTCAAGATTTCATAATTCAACATCATATTGCACACTCTTTACGTTCTCTCTCTTTCGTTTTTAATAACTATTCATATTTTGGCCTTTACTATTGCGCTCGTTTGGCCTTTTAGCCTTAAAACCGCCTCTATCTTATCATGGCTGTGTATTGAGCGTATCTTTAATTTTCTATATCATTGCGTGGTAATAGAAAAAATCCGAATTGCAATAATTATTTTTGACCTCAAAATAGAGGTTTGAACTCAAAATATACTGGAAAAGGACGAAAGCCCCGTCATGTACGAGGAGCTCACCAAGTGCTACTGCTCATAGCAGTAATTTTTTTTACAACTTCACCGAAAAAACTTCACCAGTAAAACAGAAAACCGACCGATTTTTTTAAACTAAACCATTGAGCACTGTCTTTCTCTTAACCTCTGCTTTTGCTTACGTCGTTTTTCGTCATCTCTTCCATTTTAAAGCACTAAAGGAATAAGATCACCTAAAATAGGCTCCCTTCGAACAACACTCACGGTCGTTGTTGCCAACTTTTCGGTCGATCAATCTGAGTCTCCGATCAGCTAAGCGATTTGTTAGATCATATGTTGTGATTTGCGTGCTGGTCAGAGAGTTGCGTTGGGAAGAGTGTATTTGTGCAATATAGAGGAGTGTTGATCCAAAATTTCGGCTCAATAGTTGATCAGTAGGTTTGGCAACAGTAAACAACGGCCGTTAAACTCTATCAATGTACAAAATGAATTAAACAATTCGATCTGTTACTCCAAAAGTGTTTTGTATTGAATATATGCGTGAATGTCTACCTGCCTCGGATTAGACTTTGTTTAGTGAGGTGGGTAAAAGAAAACCATATACATAAATGAAAAAAAAAATAAACACCCGGGTTGACGGCACTGAAACTGAAAACATAAGCCTAGAAAACCTCCACCTTGCTGAAAAAAACACAAAAGAGCCCAAAAGGGGTAATGCGCGTTTTAATCCCGCGACAAAATATCCATGACAAAATATCCTCAACAAAATATCTACTAAAACTTAATCTAACCTAATCTTACAAAAAAGTGGGATAAAAATAATACAGACATCATGTAAAGACAGTAAATTATTGTTAAAAAATAGTAAAAAGGGACAAAAATAATACAGATAGCGATAAATTCTGGTCTTTACAGGATGTCTGTATTATTTCTGTCCCATTTTTTTGTTAGGTTAGGTTTGGTTTTAGTAGATATTTTGTTGGGGATGTTTTGTCCGTAGGATATTTTGTCGGGGATATTTCGTCGCCGGATGAAAACGCGCGGAACCTGTTCATCTGTTTATGAAGCTGGCTGCACTGCTCTAATGAATTTCACAGAATGTGGCGTTATTACTAAGAGAAGCAGTGGTCTGAGCTCTGAGCACTTCCAATTGAAATGACTGGCCTCCGGGAGAATACTAATTTCATCTGCAGAATTATTAATGCGGCGGCTTTTAAACTTACAGATTACGTTCGCTTGTTTTATGGGTCACTGGGTTTCGCGAATGTTGTGAGGTAAATGATAAGGGGAGCAGAAAGAGATGAAATAGTTTATTCAAACATAGTCTCATTTGATATCTTTTAGTTCCTCATTTCTCAGAGACCGCGCTGATGTAAAATGGTGGTATCTGTGAATTGTTGGTTACATCTCTAAGGAATAAAATGAAATTAACTACTTTGCATATTTCTTGAAACATTCAAGGTTTATGTTAAAGTTAAGTGAGAGAAGTTACTTAGCAGCACCATAACACGTGTAATGCTGTTTTGAGCCGTTTGTTCTGCCATGCGGTACGCAGAGTAGATCGCGGTGTCGCCCCTGGCAGTAGTTGTTTGGTACAAACAAATGAAAGCATTCTAGGAGGTCTAGCACAGTGAAATCAATAACTTTACAATACATGATATGCGTAATTACCAATGATTTTATACCGACTTTCCGAGCACGTTTGCACTGTTGATAGCCAGACCGATATCATTAGGGAATAAATAAAAGTCGATATGCGATGGCATGGTAGCGATTTTAATTCTGAAATGTCAAACATATATCTATCTACCTATGTAAAAATAAAAAAAAATGTAGTAAATTAACAAATTCGAACTAAAATACTGACATTGGCGCTTCGCGTGTACTGTTTGAGACTAAACGGGAGTAAGTTAGTTAATGAAGTCTTTAGTTATATTTCAACCCCTTTCGTTTCTCGAAGATCGAACGAAATAACTTGATTACGTCTTAGATAAATTGTTTCAAGTCAATGGATCGCGAACACCATTTCTTTCAATTCTTAGAGCTTCGTTAGATCACCTCCATTTATAAATATGCCAGTTATTTTGCAAAACGAACGACGTAATTTAAAATGTTTTGTTTATTGACAGCTTATCTGACACTCGTTAAAATTTAAGACGGTCGGAATATCTCTTATCAATTGTTGACCGTGCTCAAAAATATTGTTAACTGACCGTAGATGACAGATTTAATTTGCTTTGAGGTATGCACAATCTGTCAAATTATGAATTAAAATATATTTCAGATTTTTATGCGTTTTACTAAACATAATTTGTGATTAAATCACGTATTGGGACTTGTGATTTTCACAGCTTGTAGAACTGGAGAAAACTTTATTAACCCGTCAGGCCTCGGGTTCCATTCTGTCAGAAGGTCAGAAAATTTCCGTTTTGCGATAAAATCCAAATAAATGGAATATTTCTGAACGCATCCGAAAACTAAGGTGATGAATTATGCTTTTAAATGTTATTAATAATAATAAACCCATAATTTCTGAAATATTAAAAATTTTAATAGAAACATAAAGTTAAAAAAAAAAAAAAAAAAATTCTAAATTTACTGACAGCGAAAAACGTTATTTTCTTCTCAAGTTTTTGTCGTTACATTTAAAAAAAAACATTTACAAATACATCAAATTGCTACGGCAAACGGTTTTGGTTTCATAGAGGTGCACATTTTTTTTTTACATGAATACCGCACAAGAGTCCCAACTGCTCCCGTCTGGAGCCAGTGGTACTATGGCATCCCCAATTGGGTTACGTTGTGAGGCTGAAAGTAGTGGGGAGGGGAAGGAGATAGGGAAGAGGAAGGTGGGGAAGTACCTGGCTATTCAGTTCTAGTCACCAAACACGGCTAAAGCCATTTCAAGCAACGTTTCAATTCTGAATATTGGTCTTACATCAGGGCGATACTGAGAGTATCTTCCACTCTGGAACGTGCCGCAAATATACTATTTTAAATGAATAAATTGTGAAATAACACAAACTAATCAAATAAAATTTATTTGCCACGCCGGGATTCGATCCCGCGACCTTCGGAGTGCTAGTCAAGAGCCTTACCGCTGGACGATGGACATTTAAATTTTTCTACGGTTATCTTCTAGATTTGAACATAAAGTGTGGAGTTTTCTTTTTCTAACACCGTTTAGATCATGATTTTCACCATAACACACAAGTTTTTTTAAAAAAATTTTTTATTTATTTTTTTTTAATTTCATACATTTTTTATTAGTAACAGATATTTGTTTTTTTTTTGGCTACCACACTAGGCTAAGCCCGTGTTGTGGTAGTCGTACATTTAATATTTTAACATTTCAAAAAATATTAAGAAATACTTAAAACTAAAGAGAAAAAAAAAGATCATATTTTAAAGAAAAGTAGAAATAAAAATGAAAATGAAAATTCAAATTTTGAAATACAAAAATTGATAATAAAGATTAAATGTTAAGAACTCAAGTGTTCTGTATAAATTAAAACATATAAGTATATAAATCAAAATTAAAAACATAAATAAATTTAGTGAAAAACTAAGAGAAAAAAATAACAACATTTTAAAGAAAAATAGAAATAAAAATGGAAATTAAAATTTTGAAATGCAAAAATTAATAATTAAAATGTAGTGTTAGAACTCATGAATTCTTTAAAGTACGTTCGTCCCCTTTCAAAAATCAGTTAGGGAGATACAACGATTTATATGAGACCTTTGCGAGCTGGGACAAATTTGGTCTTCTGTTATTACACGGGTTAAATAAGTAGTTAAGAATTATAACATTAATTTAATAACGTCTTTCTGGTAAAATGTAAGCACAGTTAGATAAATATAAATTTGAGGGAAAGTTTAGTAAATAAAGTATTTCCCGAGAGATATAAGACCTTCCTAACAAATGAAACAGTCGGAGCCTTCTGGGCTTTCTCATTACGGCGCCATTTCCGTTTTGGGAGATTTATGGCAGCTGGCGACATCTATGAGATCAGATTGTAATGAAATATTTGCTCGGCACTAACTGACAGAGTAACTTTTTTCTTCATAAAATAAAATAAACGTTTATTTATTTATATTTTTGAATATAGCTTAAACTTTGTGGTTATCCATTATAGAAAAATGAAACAATTCAACTTTGTATAAAAATAATTAGGTAATTTTTTGAGAAATACTAAAGATAAAGACCATAAATTGACTAATTCCGGAATATATAAACACAAATGCAATGATTGTCCCTCATTTTATATTGGAAAAACAACTCGTAATTTTGAAATCACAATCAAAGAATTTAAGTTGAAACGTTTAGATAACTTAGAAGCCTTGGAAATTAAAAAAATCCCTTAAAAATAATTAATCTATTATCAACAAACAAAAAATATTGTCTTATAGCCCAATCATGAATTTGTTCCCCTACCCACCCACTCTACATTAATACTTACCCACCCAATCTACATTAACTAGCAACGGCTCCACCATAATAAAACATTGTTCGAAATTGTCAAATTAGTATAAGCTTTCCCTGAAGAAGGAACGTTTGTTCCGAAACCGGTCGGATTTACGCATTATATGAGTGGTTTATACAAAGTTGAATTGTTTCGTTTATTTATTTATTTAGGAAGTTTTTATATATATATCGCGCATCGCTGTAAAAGTTTATTCGGAGATTTGACTAGTAATTGAGCCCTCGCCCGGAAGAAGGTTGTATCCAATAATATTCTAGTTCGTAGAAAAATTGAAAAAACGAAACCAGTTATGTTTCATAACATTTTATATTTAAAATACGTAAAACATATAATTCTCGAAAGTTTTAATTGAAAAGTCATCTAGAAGGGCAATTAAATTAGAATTTATTACCAGAATTTACGCTGAATTTGTGGAATAATGTTGTATATAAACAATTTCACATACAACGTTATTCCACAAATTTTTTTTTTTTACTATTCGTAGCTTACAGAAAGCAACATGCTCTTCTAACGTAAATGTACACATGTCATTGATGTATTTGAGCTTAAAAAGCAAAAAAAAAAAATATGAATAAATGAAACCATTCACGTTCTAGATATTGTCTTGAGATCAACTTACAACATTATTCCACAAGACTGTTTCAACGGCTAAAAAGCAGGCTTAATAATATTTTTTCTGGACAAATTCTACTTTCCTGCATTCTCTAACTTCTTGGCTTTGAAGACTTTCTAGATGAAGCCATAAAACATTTATTTTCTCCATTTATTCCTATAAATTAAACCATGCGCCGTGATTTTTATAATTGGCATTATACAACATTCTTCCACAAACCAAACTTCAAAAGGCTGCCACAGGCCTAAAAAATTTTCATTAAGTACCATAATCTCTACCTTAAAAGATGCGTATTAATATGCCCAACATTATTCCATCAATAACTCAACATTGATAGTTTTGTCGGATACAACATTATTCCGGGCAAGGGCTCTATTATTCTTTACCGGGCACTTCACTTCCTAGTAATTTTACTACATAACTGGAAAAACCACTGAAATTCAAAAGAAACTGAAATCTTTCACTGGTTCGTGAAATGTATATAGGAATATGATTAAAGATATTCAACATTCTAGTACCTTCAGGTTTTTTCGTTTTCATATGTAAGAAGTGTGAGAAGATCTAAATACCCTCCCTCCCTGGGACTGGTCAGAAAGAACTCTTTTTCGCAAATGAGAAAAAAAACTGCGTAGGTATATAATTGTTCACTTCCTCTGAAACGACAATTATTCTCATTTCTCTTAACTTTTCACGAAAAGAAAGATTGAGAAAAAGGGAGAATCGGAAGAGGCCAATTATTGTCATGGATGAGATATTTGAGGAACTGGCCCGGAATAAAGGCTCCTTCATTATTTGTTCCTGTTGCAGAAAGCCGTTTTGTATACAAACTGGTTGGTGGCCGACCTATGCTGAGATATGGAAGTAAAATTAAAAATGTACTTAGATTTTTACTCGTAAATGTAGATAACAAACAGACATCTGTTTCGCTGAAGTAGAAATCTGTTGCTCTGAAGCAGAAATCTGTTGCTCTGAAGCAGAAATCTGTTTCTCTGAAGCAGAAATCTGTTTCTCTGAAGCAGACATATTAAAAAAATTAAAGCGAAGAAACCTAGTATCAAAATTGTTGGAATAACTCAGAAACAAGACAGGGAGGAAATCGAAACAAAAATAAAATCACAAAATGAAGACATTTTCGAAACAAGTTCAAATATTGAGGTTACTTACATAAAAGAGTTTAAAAATAAAAGAGACCAGATAAATTACACAGTATATGCGGAAGTCGACGGCAACACGTACCAACGAATAATTAAGGCTGAAAAGATATATTTACGATGGGACAGATGCCGTGTTTACGACAATGTAAATATTTTGAGATGTTTTAACTGTAACGGGTTTAACCACAAGGCGCAAGGGCGGATCCAGCTTTGGCGCCAGGGGGGGGTCACATAGCGCCAGGGGGGGTCACATAGTCGTGGTCAAGTCTCAAGAAGTTATATTTTAATTTTTAAAATAATAGATACAAGTAAAAAGTAGGTCCACCTTGGTCCTGGACCCAGCCCAGGGGGGGGTCATGACCCCCATGACCCCCCCCCCCTGGATCCGCCCTTGACAAGGCGACACATTGTAAAAATGAGATATCATGTCCAAGATGTGCAAAATCCCATGATATTAAAAACTGTAATGAAGGATACGATGCCTGCATCAATTGCAAAAAAGCAAATGAAAGACTAAAATTAAATTTAAAAATTGATCACCCTGTATGGAGCAAAGACTGTCCAGTATACTGTCGAAAAATTGAACAGGAGAACAGAATGGTTAATTTTTTAGATTAAACCGAAACTTCATAACAATATACTCCTTAAACGTCTCTAGTTTACTAGCACATATCGAAGAAGTTGAAGACATGCTAAGAGAATACAAACCGCACATGGTAATGATGAGTGAAACTTGTGTTACCGAAGAAATCAAACTACACGAAATAACATTTCAGGGCTATTCGACAATTAGATGCGACTCATTTAGCAGGCATACGGGAGGAGTTATAATATTAATTCAAAATAATATCTCTTACAAAGTTACAACAAATATGGTTTTAGATAAAAATAATACCTGGATGCTTGCTATTGAAATTCAAAAGGATTTTAAGAGGGGAACCTACGTAGCTATTTATCATTCCCCAAATCAAAATGATACAAAATTCTTAGATTTTTTTGATGAATGGTGTCGTAAACAAATAAATACAAGAGATTTAATAATAATCTGCGGAGATCTTAATATCGATATGATGAAAACCAATGCAAAAAGCACAAGACTACAAAGCATCATAAATTTCTTAGGCTGGAAGCAACTTGTCAACAATTATACAAGAATAGGAAAAACCTCTAAAACCATGATTGATTTAGTAATTTCGAATGACTTTTATGCGGAAGTTAATGCTGTAGAAGAACTCAAAATATCTGATCACGAAACAATTGTTACAAAAATTAGATACTGTAGTCCGAAGCCACAGGAAATACGAAAGATAACGTATAGGAATAAAAAGAACTATGATAAGGATAAATTGTGTACGGCATTAAAAAACAAAAAGTGGGTTTGCGATAACCAAGGAAATTTGGAGGAAAAAGCCGATGAACTAGTAGGACATCTGAAAACAGTAGTAAACGAGCTAATGCCTATAACTAATATTATATTAAAAGATACAAATAATTGGTATACGAAATCTCTACATCTTCTACAAAAACAAAGGGATACAGCTTATAAAGCCTGTAAAATACAATTTACGGAAGAAAGATGGGAAACCTATAAGAAACTTAGAAACATGTATAGCACAGAAATAAAACAAACCAAAAATTCGTACATTAGACAAAAAATAATTACCTCTCAAAGTGATTCAAGAAAAATGTGGACTACACTCAAAGAAATTATAAGCGGTAAACAGAAGGGAGACACTAAGGAAGTTCAGTTCCCCGATGGAGTTGAAGATGATAAACCTAAAATAGCCCAAAAATTTAATACAAATTTTATACTCAGTGTCGAAAACATAAATAAGAACATTCCATTAGTCACAGACACATTTTCATCAATGGAAAGAAGAGAGAATAATAATATTTTCAGGTTTAATAAAATAAACATGGAGTATTTAATGAAAATTCTTAATGCAATGAAACTAAAATCGTCCACGGATGGAATTACGATAGGCATAATCAAAGATGCACTGCCAGCTATAGGAGACAGATTAGTTGCACTAATAAATGAATCTCTGTTAAAGGGAATTTTTCCACAGTCATGGAAAACTTCCATAATAACACCAGTTCCCAAAATAATAAATGCTAAAAATTTCGAAGACTTCAGACCAATAAATGGATTACCTAAATATGAACAATTACTAGAATCCATAGTTAAAGAACAGATAAACAATTTTATTGAAGAGAATAACATTCTTGCTAAACAACAATCTGGATTTAGAAATAAATATTCCTGTGAAACAGCAATTAATTATGTCATAAATGAATGGAAAACAAGTATGGATCAGAAGAAAATCATCATAGCAGTATTCTTAGACTTTAGACGTGCTTTCGAAACATAGACAGAGAAAGACTTATAATTAAATTGAAGGACATGGGAATTCATGGTAAAGAATTGCAGTGGTTTACTGATTACCTAAAAAACAGAAAACAAAGAACCAAATTTGGAGATGCTATCTCTGAAGAGCAAAAAGTTAACCTTGGAGTTCCTCAAGGATCGGTCTTGGGACCACTACTTTTTATTATATATATTAATGATATAGTGAAGTGTCTAAAGTACTGTTCCATCAAACTGTTTGCTGATGACACACTTTTATATATCATAGCAAATAATATTGAAGATGCATTGTCAAAAATACAAAGTGAACTTCATGAAATATCTAAATGGTTATGCATAAATAAACTCAAATTAAATGTAAATAAAAGTAAATTCATGGTATTAGGGAAAAAACAAAATGAACTTATCACCCTAAATATAGACAATCAAAATATTTAAGAGGTAGAAGAAATTAAATATTTGGGAATCATAATCGATAATAAGTTAAAACTTAACTCTAACTTTGAAATGCTAACTAAAAAAATTGCCAAAAAGATTAATTTCTTAAGTAGGATAAAGGGAAAATTAGACATTAAAACTAGGAAATTGGTCTATAACACAACTGTAGCATCCCATCTGAATTATTGCTCAAGTGTAATCTTTCTGAGCAATAAAACACAAATTAAAAGAATGGAAATAATTCAGAACAGAGGCTTGAGATCTATATTGTGCTGTAGCAGGTATACCAGGATAAAAACCATGCAACGCCAACTCAATATATTAAGTGTGTGGCAAAGATTAGTTTTCAATACCCTAGTTTTTATTTATAAGTTAAAAAATAAAATGTTACCAGATTATATGTTGAATAATGTTAGAATCAACAGTACAGTTCATTGTTATCCTACGAGAAACTGCAACGATTTTAGGCTTCCTAAAACAAATTTATCGGGAACACAAAATAATATTTATTATAAAGGTTTTAAAATGTTCAATGAACTCCCTGTAAATGTTAAGGAGGCTAAAAGTCTTGCAGTTTTTCGTGGATTATGTCTTAATGTTGTAAAGTCCAAATTTTAGTCAGTAGGTAGTAAATAATATTGTAGTAGTCATAGAAAAGATAACATTAGATATAAGATGTCAAATTTTATATCTAAATAAAATATACAATAAAAAAAAAAAGACATCTGTTTTGCTGAAGCATAAATCTGTTTATCTTTTTTTATGCGAATACCGCACAATACTGCTCCCAACCGTCTGGAGCCAGTTAAAAAATCCCAAATTTGGGTATGTTGTGAGGCTGAAGGTTGTGGGGAAAGAAAGGAGATGAAAAAGAGGAAGATGGGGAAAGTACCTGACTATTCAAATCTGGCCACCAAACACGGCTAAAGCCATTTCAAACAACGTTTCAATTCTGAATGGTGGTCTTCAACTGGGAGTATCTTCCACTCTGAAGCAGGAATGAACTTTATATAGATTCAATATTTTTAATGTTAACAATGTAGGAACAGCAAAAACCAAGTTTCTTCTTCAGACAGATAGAATTTACAAACTCAGCTGTTCCGGATGTTACAAGGTTTATGTAGGCCATACAAAACAGGTCATCAGAATACTTTCGAGCGTGCAAACTCGGCCATCCTGACAAATGAGCATTTATTTGAAACCGGCCAATGTTTTGAATTTGTTTGTGAAGTATTGGGAAGACCCAAAGGCATCGATCACTTATAATTATTGTAAAGGCAATTGAAATCCGCAAAATTCCAGTAATATTAATAGCGATGACGGGGCTACGTTAATCGTGGAACTTGACGGCTACATTAAAACAAAACGCCGAAATTAAATAATCATTCATTAATTAATCATTAATTAATCATTCTGAAATACCAGCCCTAAAAGGACGGGACCGCATAACACAGTATCGCATCTACATACAAACATGAGCAATATGAGCATACATTTCACAACGTTCTTAAGTTATACAGCTGCCCTGATGAGTGATGATGGACACCTGGACACTATAACGCTGTCCGAAACGTTGTGCGTTGACTGACGAAAGAGGTTATCGCAACAAGGCACAACACGAAAAAAGGTGCGATACTATGTTGTTATTATTTCTACGATTATTGATTTCAAGAAGCATTTTACTAGCTTTCAACGCAAGCTATTCTTAACTTCTCGTTTCCTGTTATTTTACACTCTGTGAAAATAAAATTGCCATTAAAAAACCGCGCAAATATACCGGAAGTACCCAGGTACCTGCCCGCCGCGCGTTTCCTTCAGCCGCTTCCTGTTTGCCGCCATTGTGTAACTTACAGCCTGCTATAAACTTAAAGAGCCTTAATATTTTCGAGAATATCACATCGAAGATTCATTATACTGGAATACGGGTTTCCTTTTAACTGTTTAAAGTTAGAAATTATTTATGCAAATAATTTTAGGTTGTCATTGAGAATAATATCGTGGGGTTAATCACTAGGCAGTAGCGTTAAACTCCTAATCTACAAATCAACTATAAGGCCAAAACTAACTTATGCAAGCCCCATATGGGCCCACGCTTCAGAGTCTCTTTTGAAAAAACTTCAAACTTTCCAGAATAAAGCCATACGTATAGCCCTAGGCGCCCCAAGATGGATGAGGGTTGCCCAACTACACAAGACTCTGAAATCCCCTTATTGAAAAAACACATCTTAATTCCCACCCATGAAAACGTGTCCATAAACTGCCTCGCCCGGTACGACGAAAACGTACGTACCACACATAAAAAACCAAAACAAATCCTCCGTAAAGTCTAACCTCCCCATATTGCAGTCATGTACATTTGCAAAATTTTTTTAACAAACAACTAAAAAAAACTTTTCTTCAACAACCATTAATATAAATTCATGATGAAAGAGAAAGGGGCCCTTTTGACCCGGAGCTCTGTATGCCAATATTTCAAAACGTCAGACTAGGTAATAAGTTACACACTAAAAGCAAACCTTTTCCTCGACGAATCCCACTATTTGAATATGTTTTGTGGGAATCTCCAAAAACGGTATCGTTTAATTCTGTAATTAGGTAACCCTAGTTATAGTTACCACAAGAGTTTTTCCACGTTTCAATTAGGCAAATGGTCTTAGCTAGTTGTAGCATTAAAATTTTCAGAATTGCTTGAGTCGCTTTTGGCATTTTTGTATATAACAAATGGGTAAGTCATTAATTTTTAATTTAATGAAGACAATATTTTCGAAACTCAATCGAAAAAGATATTGGCACCTCTGGGACTCGAACCCAGGAGTTTAAAATATTAGTTTATAAATATTATAGAAAAGTTAAAAATATTCGGTGTTAAGCGCATTAGCGGAATCACCAGTAAACAGTTGGAATAAAGAGTTATGGCGTTTGTAAAATAAAAAATCACGACTGAGTGTTAAATATACATGCTCGTATATTCGCAAATTTCATATTTCGCGATGAAAATGACTTTGGGTTGATCTAGAAATTTGAGACCTAAAAGTTGTGCAAATTACATGACGTCAGAGTTCACGTGAAACAGGGCCACGGTCCTGGGTCTTTTTAAAATTTATTTAAAATAAGGAATAATAATAAGCATAATTAATATTTTAAATAATACAAGGTATATTTGTGGCACGTTCCATAGTGGATGATACTCTCAGTTTCGCTCTGGTGTATGACCACCGTTCAGAATTGAATTGTCGCTTGAAATGGCTTTAGCCGTGTTTGGTGACCAAATCTGAATAGCCAAGTACTTCCCCACCTTCTTCTTCCTTGTCTCCTTACCCTCTGCACTTACCTTCAGTCAACACACCCCAATTGGGGATGCTATAGTCTCACTGGCTCCAGGCGGTTGGGAACAGCAGGGACACTTGGACGGGATTCACATAAAAACAAAAAATTCCAACGAAACATCACTATCTCAATGACAATCCTTTTTTAATATTTTCTTGAGGCAGGTAGGTACCATTATATATAAATACATATTTTTTTCTGGCTTTTCACCCCAAAGGAGTATCAAGTGAATGATTTTGTGAGTGTAATTTTAGATAAATTTTTACAAATTTGGTTTAAATAACAAGAACCTATCAACATTATATAATAATACTTTACAAATAATAATAATACGCAAAAATTTTACAATACGAGATGATTTTAATCACATTTAACAAGTGGAAGCAACAGGAAATTAATTTTATTATGCCAAAAAAAACTTAATAAATAAAAAAATGCTAATTAAAAATCCAAATTTCGGATTTGAAAAAAGAATCGTTGCGCAACAATTAAAACAGCCACCGTCTTGAAACGGAATTGAATTTACGGACAGGCGAAATGCAAAACAAGACTTATCATATTTTTTTGTTTATGGATATTTCGAAGCTTTCTTGCTCGTGATCGAAATGACATTGCGGATCACGCCGGGTCAACAAAAATAAATATAGGTTCTTCACAGTTATATAGCTCAGAGGGTTAGCACAGAAAAAGCTCTACAATATTTTGATTATTTTTGTTGCTTATAAAACAATTTCAACTGAATAGAGCTGTGATTAAAAAATATCGTAGTATTAACATTAATTATATTAAGGTTTTTCATATCAAAATGAAGTCTTTATTTTTTACATCGCGTTGTTTACCGAGGAAAATAAAAGCATAATATTATTTTAGTCCTATTATTTTCGTCGGCGTTTCCTTCTCCATTGTTCGCCCATAATGGATCAACTTCATCATTTTCCCATTGTTTGTATTTCCAAACCCCACCAACATTATATTATACAACTACCATTCTATCTGCTAAATAATTACTACCAATGGTGTTGCTTTATAATTATAATGTGTTCAACTGGAAATTCGTAGATTAACAAAATTTACAATAATTGTTTACTTTACAAGAGAATTTTGCTATTATTTTCCTTCATTATATGTTGTTATTATTATTATTTTTATGTGAATTCTACAGAGCAGTCCCTACTACTCTACTTTCCGGGGTCCGTGGGACTATCTCATCCCCAATAAGGAACTCCAGCTACTTTTTGAAGTGAAACTCCTTTAACCCCGCTTTGAAATTCGGATGTGCGTCACTAAAATTTATTATTTGCGGTAAATTCACGGCTCTGCGCGAGCCTCAGATAGGGTAGCGGCGTAAAGCGCCTGACAACTCTCAGCGGCCAGTAAGACATCGAGCGAACGGAGGCTCGAATCCTAATAATCCAAAAAAATTAACATTCTTATTTTTGTAAAATCAATATCCAATCTTCAAACCACTTTAAAAGAAACATGCAAAAGAAAAGAAAGTGACATCTAGCGACTTTCTAGTTTCACTTCTACCGCATGTGAATTGCACACTTTTATTTTTTAATTGACTTAAATACCAGTAGTTTTATATTTTTAATTAGTTAGTTCTAATAGTTAAAATAATTTTTAAAGTTTTAATTTTTCGAGTCTTCCAAAATCGCACCAAATCTTGGTTGTCTCAAAAAGCTTACGTTTTTTTTCAACAGGCGCTGTATTTTATATGGGAGTCGAGGCGTTTTTTATTCTTGAGATTAACTGCTTTTAATAATGTAGAACCCTTGGTAAAATGTTAGTATCTCGTCACTAATAATATAATTAATACACCCACCCCTCAAACCTTTTCTGCTCCCAGAACTTCCTATCCTTCCTTTCCTTTAAAATACCCTCCACGCAGCATCGCCAAAGATGACATAGACTTTAAGTGGAAATATTTTCCCGAGTGCCTCCAGTGTGGAGTTAATTAGCTTAATTATTTTATGTTCGATTAGTGTATTTTTTCAAAAGAAACGCAAACATTTCCTACCACCGCCACAATAAGCGGAAAATGTTGCTTGTGCCGTGATGGAGGACTAAGCCGACGCCTGGGTAGGACCCAAACACGATACCAACTCAAATACCGACCAAATATGATTAAAATTTGTCTTATGTTTTTATAATGTCATTGGATAGATGTCGTTTGATGGGTAAATTTCTTATTTTTAAATCCTGATGCAAATATTTATTTTATAAATAGTTCCAGCATCACAAATTCTAAAATTATAATATTTCGTGACTTTTCACCATTCTGGATTAATACTAAATTAATGTTTTCTCTTCGTTGCTTAAATTTTATCCACCATACTGAGATAAATTATTCATTTTCATTTCGTGTCTTTCTGATGACTATTTTCGTTAAAAAACATCATCGTTGTTGTTTGTTTACCATTGGACACCGCCCTTGATCGCAGCTAAACGTCTGCGCCGAAACAGGCGAACAAGCATATGCCACGGAGAATTGGCAAGCCACCTAGTTAGTATCTGGCACTCGGCCACAGAGTTGCATGTCCGTCAACCCTACCTGTTGAAATCAAGCGCCATCTGACGACAATAACAAGAAGCAATTACTATTGTAAACACTTGATAGTGCCCCGTTTCAGGCTTCATTGAAGAAATGCTAATTGCTGGTACATATCTTGAAGGTTTTAAGTAACACGATTTGGCAATGGTTACATTCCAACTGTTTAGATTTAGATAATGTTGAATTTTTGAAGTGAAAACTTCTTTATCACCGTTGTTATTTGGAACTCCATGAAACGAAAAAGAGACGAACACATACATCTAAAAGATTTAGCCTGTGAGAGAATGAGATAGAATAATCGGTCTCCTCTTTGTGCGGTGCTTCGTAGTCCCCCACTCTTGTCTACTTTAGTTTTCTGAAGATTTCACTTCTACCGTGTGTGAACTGCACACAAATTTTTGTTATATAATATAGGTCGTAAAATTAGAATTGACAACTTATGAGCGTTTAACCAGCCAGCGGACGAAAATCCACATTTCGTCGGAAGTTGTTCTTACGATCGTGCAGGGCGGTTACAATGAGAAAGATTAATTATTCTCCGTACCGGCTTTTTTAAATTATAACTCAATATCGGAATTTATTTCAATCCAAATTAGCTTTAATTTATACCTTCATTTAAAAATGCTGAAAGGCGTGATGATAAAACTATTAAAATTATGTACTTTTTGTAATTATTTTTTGATTATAAGTATTTATCATTTTTCAATAATGTCTAAATTTAATAAGAATGTTAAGAAAATCTGAAATATATTAGTACACAAATGGATCAATTTTCGTCAAGAAACACATGTACGACGTACGTACATATTTTTAATGATTTTATTGAAACTAAAATTAAAATTCTAAAACATGCGTTTGCTAGATAATGTATTGATTTATTTTACTGCATGATTATATTATTTGAAATGGGTGTGGTATAATACAAAATCTTTTTTGAAAATTTAACAAATCTGCCAACGACCTATGGAATAACCTAATTATACTAGAAACTAAAAAAAAATCTCAAAATTTATTACATACGAATGCTAGACAAAAGAACAATCTTTCGAAATCCATTTATAATTTTTTTTGGAAAAGAGTCAATACGTCTAAAATCTGATTTGAAAATGACAAATTTCTGGTTTTCTCTGGTAATGCCCTCTTAAGGGTGTTTTACCCGTCGGTTTCTGTGGTCGAGAGGCAAGTTTCTCGACTAGCAAATTATGGCGTGCGCTAGTAAATTTGTTTTTATTAATTCGTGTTATTTCACTAATTATTAATAAAAAATAATGTGTTGTTACACTTGCGGCACGTCCCAGAGAAATATATAGACTCTCAGTATCACGGTGAAGTAAAACTATCATTCAGAATTAAAACTTTGCTTGAAATGGTTTTAACCGTCTTTGGTAGCCAGATTTGAATAGCCAGGTACTTTCCTACCTTCCTTTTCCATATCCTCCCTCTCCCCGCTCCCTTCAGTCTCACAACATACCCCAATTGGGGATACCATAGTCTCACTTGCTCCAGACACTGATGATCATCTTATGCAAAAGGGATAAACGCAAATACTAATATTGACCACATAACACCGTTTATTAGAATTCATTCGATGATTGAATATACTCGTATACATACGAGTAGAACAGAAAGTATTATCTTTGAGTTAGACGAGTTAGACCATCGCGTGCGCAGAAAGCACTCGCCCAGAAATCTCAGAAGCAGAGCTTTATTGCATGAGTTTATGTATTAATAAGGACCCTGGTGCTATCTAAAGCATTCTAGGTAACACTGTACTATATTAATACTGGTGCGGCCTTAAGTATGTCAGACGTAATGGGTTCACGGTCGGGGGTCTACCTTCATAATGCGAGTTGTGATCGCCTGAGATGCGACTAATCCCAGTGGACTTGTTAAACTTTGCCGAAACACTAACAGTATTAGTGAGGATGGAAGGGTATTATTTCTAGTTTCTTAGAGAATGAAGCATAATATTATACAATATATGTACACATTAGATACGTTTTAAGATTTTCACGGCCAAAAGCATTTTCGTTATTTGGTTTTGGGGTGTTATGCCGTGTTGCGCTACCTCCTTCTTTAGCCAACGTTTCGGACATCGTTGCAGTGTTCATCATCAGGGCAGATCCGGCAGATCCGGTAGATGTGTCACACATATAGAACACACATGTAGAACACGCATGTGTCACACATCTACCGGATCTGCCCTGATGATGGACACTGCAACTATGTCCGAAACGTTGCCTAAAGAAGGAGGTAGCGCAACACGGCATAACATCCCAAAAACAAATAACGAAAATAGGTACACATTGTTTTATTGTGTGGAATTTAGATTTGTTTGTATTATATTGTTTGCTTACAAGGCTGAAGGAAGTGTGGATGGGAAGGATACGAGAAAGGAACAGATAGAGAAAGTACCTTTCTTTTCAGAAATGATCATTAAACACGGCTAAAAGAACTTGTTTATTCCATATTTTTAATTATTGTTCCTTTACATGATAGGTATTATGGTTTATAACTCATTTTTTTAACTCACTACGACAAGCTTATGTTGAGGTAATTAATTATACGATGTAAAGTAATACAAATAACACAATATCATATAGGTGTTGAAAGAACAATATTGTTACGTTAATGCTTTATACAGATAATGGGTTAAGCTGAAGGAAGTACATAAGATAGTACATTATAATGTAAACATGTAGGGTGACCATGTGTTGATATTTGGTTAGAAATATAATTTATATGGTGGTTTAAACAAAGTTATTTGATTTTAATTACATTAATAATGGTACCACAAAGTTATTTTGCTATGTTTGAAGATGAAATATAATTTAGCAGGACAAAACTGAAAAAAAGATTTACAGAAGATTTTATAATCTTTTTAAAAGTGCACAAGGAATTAGGTGACACGTTTTTGAAGGCTTTTAAATATAAGTGGAGCAAACCAATAAACAATTTCTTTGACCAAAATAATATTTAGTTCGAATTGCCACAAAGATTATATTAGAGCCAATTCTAGTACTACGAATATTATTCAAAACAAATCTCGGACGAAGAGTACAGTCATTTTATAATATTAAGCATTTACCTACAAAACAAGACTTTAGTTAAATTTTATTTCTATTTTACTGCTTCCCTCTCCTATCAGAGATTGTCTGGCAGCAGAGCAATTTTAAACCTCCCGGCTAGAATTTCACTCGTACCGGAAACATAGGTTTCCAAGACTGGTTGTGCAGTTTTCCTCTGTGTTTTATCAAATTTCCCCTGTATCATTGTATAATCAAGTATTATTTGTACCCAATTAAGCAGAAAGCGACCAATCCACAATTTTGGCAAAACTAAGATACGTACTGTTCTCAAAACCAACCAGGCTGCTTTCATAGAAAAATTCATACTTATTAGTTATTGCTATTGCAATCCAAAATATTTGTTGATCGTGAAAATAACTTTTAAAATATGCTGAAAGCGCCTACGGCATCACCCAAAACACTTTTAATGTTGATATTCCTCAAAACATATTTACTAGAAAATAGTCAGAGTAAACTGGTGGATTTATGCAATGTATTCAACATTCGAACAATGACGTCTACCTAGTCAGCAGAAAACGTCCACGGCGCTTGTAATTAAGTGTCTTTAGTGTTTTTGGTAGCTCTGGCTGTTTTCTTCAGGTGGCATATTTCACATAGTAAGGTCAGACAGTTTATTGCAGAGCTTATATTCACTTACATGTATTCCACAAAACAGCCAGACCTGAAAAAACACCAATATCGCAAAAAATACACACACTTAAATCGACTTTATTGTTATAAGAAATTGGTTTCCTTGTATTATTTATAACTTCATAACTTTATAACGGGTTTTGTCAAGATTTGTGCAATCTTTAAACAAAAGTGCTTTATTTCAGTACGAGTCTTTTGTGGCTGGCTGCTTACCTGCTTAACTACGTTCATTTGTCTCTTCTATATTTGTTTATTTCATTCCTTTCTAGTATAATTTCACAATCTTCGACAATTCAATGATGTTTACTACAAAGTTGCAAATGTTCTATGCTATTATGAAAACTATAAATATCCGTCAACAGCTGGATTCTAGACCAAGTTATGCAATAATTTTTTTTCATCAATTGCAATATCGCAATTTTTGGCCAATCGAAGATATTTATTTATATCTTCCAAATGTCAACTGGTCAAAAGCAAACTATAAATACCCGCTACCAGCTGGACTCTAAAATTATTGACGTGTTATTTAGATAAACTCAGCTTATTTTAGTAGAGATTAATGACTTTAGCATGGCTATTGACTGAAATAGTTCGCATTGTAAACTTCAGGAATTTGCATAGCAAATACCTAGTAGAGGATACGCACTAGAAACGACCTTCACCCATCTGTTTAATGGATGAAAAGTATTTTAAATCAAATTTAATATATTAACTAAAAAATTCTTGGCAAGACTATGATTAATTAAAAAAATATTAAGTGAAAGAGAACCCTCTGCTCTTTATTCGCGCAACAGAGAAGGATAGCGATACCTTAGTAAATACGAAACACGCGCCCAACATTTGTACACGGTTGACATTAGTCACATGAGAACGGGTCGTTTCTATGACTCGTTCTTGAGTTCAACGGCTCGGCTGTGGAACGATTTGCCGGCCTCTGTGTTTCCTCCCTCCTACAACATAGGTCTCTTCAAGACCCGTGTTCGCTCCTTCCTTTCCTCAAAAAGACCCTCCACACAGCATCTTCAAAGATGACATAGGCCCTGATGAAAGTTATTTTCCTCAGGGCCTCCTGTGTGGAGTTAATGTAAAAAAAAAAACTTTAATTAACTACTCCAAAATAATGCTCAGTATCGCTATCCTTCTCTGTTGCACGAATAAATAGCATACGCGCTCTCTTTCAATTAATATTTTTTTAATTAATCATGATCATGACTGGAATTTTTTAGACAACTCACTCGAGATGTATTTTCTATTAGGGGTCGTCCATTAATCACGTGAGGCTCGTAAGGGGGGGGGGGGTTCGGAAAAATCACGAAATATCACGACGGGGGGGGGGGGGGGGGGGGGGGGTATAATGAGATATCACGTGTATTTATTTTTCGTGGCAATATTCTGAAAATTTCAAAATACTTTGTACTAAAAAAAATACATGAGTGATTTCGGGGGGGGGGGGGTTAGTCTAAAACCTCACCACATATCACCAGGGGGGCGGGGGGGTTAAAAAGTTGCTAAAAAAAACATCACGTGATTAATGGACGACCCCTTATATTAAATTTGATATAAAATACTTTTCATCCATTAAACAGATAAGGTCGTTTCTAAGAACGTTCTTGAAAATTGAAAATGGAAAAATAGAACTGATTTTTGTGTTTGTCGAATACTTCTGAGTTTATTATGCTTTTTAGTCTGTTGCATGGTTTTCGGCAGTGCTTCTTCAGTGCTATATTATTCAATAAAAATTAAAATTAAATCGAGTACTTATTTAAAATTCAACCAAAAACCAATAAAATAACGTATCCTTTTCATTATTTGTAAATTTTATCAATTATTATTTTATTTTATTTTTTTTTTTTTATTTTTTATTATTATTGTACAACAGAATAATTCCAATTACAGTACAATTTAGTTACCCTATCAGCATTTAGGCAAGTGACTCTTCAATAATATTTTTAAGGCATATAAAGAACAGTCACTTACATCCAAATGGTTTGCAATTTCATTTAACAGCACCACTCCCCTCGTCATGCTATGCTTTGCCAAGATGTCTGTTCTGCCGTTCGGTACTTTAAATAAGTCATGATGTCGACCAGTGGCGGACTAAGCCCGTCAGAGGCCCGGGGCGGCAAAGCTGAATGAGCCCCCCCCCCCTAGTAAAAGTTGATGTAATTTTACAAGGTTTTTATTCAGTTTACACGGACCTCTGGTCCTGGGGGGCCTCCAAACACCTCCGTGTTCCCTTGATCATTTTTAATTTTATTTATTATTTCATTTTTTAAAAGACGCAATTGTTAATAAAATATTTTATATTAAACCGTTTTAAACATTATGTATGTTAAATTATCCTTCAGCAAAACTTTGAACGCGTTTTTCTCAAAAGTACGTTTTTCAACCTGATTGACAACATATTAGAAAAACTATACATCCGATTTGATGTATAGTTTTGTTTTGTTTTATAGCATGCACCAAGTCTTAAACTGTTAGAAAATCAAGTCCCTATGGCACCACATAGGGATTTTTTTTAGAAAGGGCCCCTTTCAATTCTTTTTATGAAAACTGAAAATTTTCCATAAAAACTAAAATTCGCTGTTTCGACACATTTTTTTTTTGAATTCAGAATTTCCCTATGTGGTGCCATAGATACTGGATTTTCGAACAGTTTAAGACTTTATACATGCAAATTTAAATACAAATGCAATAAAAATATATACAGGCGGATGTATAGTTTTTTTTTTTAAATATGTTGTCAACCTGATTGAAAAACGAGTTAAAAAAGTTTCGAGGAAAACATTCAAAGTTTTGCTGAAGGAGGCCCCCGGGGACCAGAAGCCGCCCCTTTCCCCCCTTCCTCCCTTCCCGTTAGTCCATCACTGATTCTTTTTAATTACTTTTCTATTTCATTACTATCTTTATTATCTATAATGATAAGATCACCTTTAGCAAAGGGCATTTTCTAAAAGATGCATTTGTTAATAATCTTTCACCAAATATTATAAGGAAATTCTTAAAATTGACGGAGATACAGCATCTTATATGAAACCGTTTGAAACAGTTTGTGTGTTGAATTGTCCTTCAGCAAAACTTTGAACGCGTTTTTTATCACATCGTTTTACAACCTGGTTGACAACATATTGGAAAAACCCCGCATTGGGTAGGGTCCCTTAGGGTAAAGGGGGCCCGAGATGAGCATTGCCTTGGGGCCCCAACATGTTTAAGCCGACCCTGGCATTGCCCGATTGTCCATAAGACAGTGTAGGCCACTGTCTATGGGCCCCGCATCGGGTAGGGGCCCCTAGGGTAAAGGTGCTCTGAGACGTGCATTGCCTAGGGGCCCTATATATATAAGCCAGCCCTGGCAGGGCCGTATAGTCCATAAGGCAGTGAAGGCCATTGCCTTTGAAAATTCAGTCACTATAGCCAGGGCCGTGTTATCCATAAGAGGATTTTTAATTGCGATAAAACAGAAGTTGTCATCAAGAAAATTAACAACGAAACACACAAACATTGAACATCTCTTTGTACAAGTAACGACTCCTTTCGAGAAAATTATATTTGGAACGGCCTATCTACCACCACTTTCTGACCCTCAAACATACAGAAACCACTGTGAAGATATCGAAACAATTTCCTCAAAATATTCTCACTCGAAAGTTGTTATCGTTGGAGATTATAACTTACCAAACTTAACATGGAAAGCAAACAACTGTGGTCTCATCACAAACGAAAGTGAAAACGATCGTGCACGAGAAGTTTTGGACATGGTAAACTTTCTAAACTTTCACCAACATAATTTTATATATAATAATAACAATCGCTTATTAGACTTAGCTTTATCAAACTATCCTAAAATATCTGTAGAACTCTCAAATGACCCACTCCTACCAATAGATAATCACCACCCTCCCCTATACATTAAATTAAATATTAAATGCGATAATGAAAGAATACCTGTACAAAGAGTCCTAAACTTTAAACGAGCCGACTTCGACTCCATTAACAGCTATCTCTCAAATACAGACTGGTCTTTTTTATCCGATGAAAACATTGATGAATCTATAGACCAACTTTATTTAAACTTTTCTAATACTATTGAATCCTATGTACCTTTTTATACACCGAGAAACTATACCTACCCGGTTTGGTTCTCACCAGAGCTTACTGCCTCTCTTCAGCAAAAAAAGAGTCAACACAAAAAATTCAAACACAGCAAATCCATAAGTGATTATATAATATTTAGCGAAACCAGGAAAAAATGTAAAGATCTTTCCAAAAAATGTTACAAAGAGTATATAACCTCTATCGAGGACACTGCCTTTAAATCCAAAAATCTTTGGAAATTTGTTAAAAAAATAAACAATGAAAACACAGAATACCCGCCAATAATGCAAATGAACGGAACCAGTGCAAACAATACACAGGACATTGTAAACCTTTTTTCGGATTTCTTCAAAAATGTTTATGATGAAGAAACCCCAGATGACAAAATACCTGATTACAAATTTAGCAGGACTACACACTTAACGCATTGCCATATCACACAAAAACACTGCGAACAGAAATTACTTTCCTTAGACGCTGACAAATCCACTGGCCCAGACAACATTCCACCAATATTCCTCAAAAAATGCTCTAATACATTATCTAAACCACTCACATTATTATTCAACCGTCTCTTGACCCTTGGACACTTTCCAGACCGCTGGAAATCTAGCTTCATTACACCTATCTACAAAAAAGGAGACGACACTAATATAGCCAATTATCGCCCCATTTGTATACAGTCAGTACTACCTAAGCTTTTTGAATCACTGGTCCTTGATGAAATCTATCCCAAATTAATAAAATTAATTGACCAAAAACAGCACGGTTTTATCAAAGGTAGATCTACCGCAACTAATTTAACAATATTTCAAAATTTCATAACACAATCTTTTGCAGAAAATAAACAAGTCGACTGCATATATACAGACTTTTCGAAGGCATTTGACAAAGTATCCCATAAACTACTAATCCAAAAACTATTTGCTCTAGGAATAAGGGATAACATGCTAAAATGGTTTACTAGCTATTTATTAAATCGTAAACTGTTCGTGAAAATAAAATCATGGATGTCGAAAGCTTTCTGGGCTACTAGTGGCCTACCACAAGGTAGTCACCTTGGCCCGGTTTTGTTCCTCATTTTCATCAATGATATAACCAATTGCTTCAACGATGTCGAGGTATTGCTCTTTGCTGATGACATCAAGCTATACAAGAAAATAACTGATGTAAATCATTGCCATATACTTCAGTCAAATATTAGTATGTTTAAAGATTGGTGCGTTCAAAATAATTTATTCTTAAATGTAGAAAAGTGCAAAACCTTGACTTTCTTCAGAAATAAAAATCCTGTTTTATTCGAATATTCCATCAATAATACAGCTTTAGAAAGAGTCACGGAAATGAGAGATCTTGGAATTATTTTGGATGAAAAACTAAGTTTCGCCAATCATATCCACCAAATTGTAAACAAAGGTATGAAAACACTAGGCTTCGTACTAAGAACAACCAAAAACTTTAATTCCATACAAGTCATTAAATTGTTATATGTATCTCTAGTTAGAAGTCTAATGGAATATAACTCTGTAGTTTGGTCTCCATCTTACAAAATTCACATTAATAACATTGAGCGAATACAAAAAAAATTTCTGCGTTTTATAAATTTTAAACTAAATATCCCACTAGAAGACTTGAAATATAATTTATTATTAAATGTTTTAAAAATACACACACTAGAAGACAGACGTAAAATAAACGACTTAACTTTTTTATTCAAAATACTTAACTCTAAATTTGACTGTTGCGAACTACTGCAACTCATAAACTTACGAATACCGACAGTAACTACACGACAAAATACACTATTCTACTGTAGCATTCATAAGCGGAACTACATTGCCCACTCTCCGATACAACGATTTCACACTATGGGAAATCAGTTATTAGGTGATATAGACATATTTAACATAAACTTGGCGAAATTTGTTGATCTTTTAAAAAACTTATTATTCCAAAACTATTCCTAAACCTATCTGTTTTTCAGAAAACCTATGAAATCGCTGTATTTTTGTATTTTTATGACTTGTGTGCTTTTTTATCAAATTTTATTTTTGTTATTCTGTATATGTTAAATTATCTGTCATGAATTATTTTTGTACTACCAAAATGTAAAAGCCCATTGGGCGTTAAATAAATAAATAAATAAATAAAAGACCTGTAGGTAACTGCCCAAGTGCCCCGCATCGGGTAGGAGCCCCTAGGGGAAGGGGGCCCTGGAGACGTGCTTGCCTAGGGGCCCCGACATGTTTAAGCTCACCCTGGCAGGGCCGTATTATGCACGTGTAGGCCACTGCCTAGGGGCCACACATCGGCTAGGGGCCCCTATGGTAAAGGGGCCCCGAGTCGTGCATTGCCTAAGGTCCCGACATGTTAAATATGGCCCTGTCAAGCAGTGTAGGCCACTGCCTTCGAAAATCCTGTCACTATAGCCAGGGCCGGAGTATCGATAGGCATTTGCTTACGTAAGACGTGTAGGCAACTGTTTAGGTGCCTCGCATCGGGTAGGGGCCCCTAGGGTAAAGGGGCCCTAAAATGTGTAAGCCGGTCCTGGCAGGGCCGTATTGTCCAAAAGGCAGTATAGGGCACTGCCTTTGAAAATCCAGTCACTATAGCCAGGGCTGTATTATCCATAAGACGTGTAGGCAACTGCCTTGGGGCCCCGCATTGGGTAGGGGCCCTAGGGTAAAAGGGCCCCGAGACGTGCACTGCCTAGGGGCCCTGGCAGGGCTGTATTGTCCACAAAGCAGCTTAGGCCACTTCCTAGGGGGCACGCATCGGCTAGGGGCCCCTACGGTAAAGGGGCCCCGAGATGTGAATTGCCTAGGGTCCCCAACATGCTGACCAACTAAACCGGATCTGACTATGACACCATGTAGGGATTGTTTAATAAAGGGCCCCCTTCTAATTTATTTTTATTTTTATGAAAGATGAAAATTTATCATAAAAAATTGAAAACAAAATTCGCTGGTCCACCATTTTTATCTTTTTTTCGAATTTCCCCTGCATGGTACCATAGACACTGAATTTTCAAACAATTTAAGAATTGGTGAATGCAAATCGGATGTATAGTTTGTTTAATATGTTGTCAACTAGGTTGAAAAATGTTAAAAAGTTTCGAGAAAAACGCATCAAAGTTTTGCTGAAGGATAATTGAAAACTGTTTCAAACGGTTTCACATAAAATGTTGTATATCCGTCGATTTTTCGAAATTCTTTAAAAAAAATGGTGAGAGCATTTTTAACAAGTGCATCTTTCAAAAAATGAAATAAAAAATAGCAAAAAAAATTTTTACAGTATGCTGGTGTCTTAAAGGCTTGTTTAGGATTTGATCAAGGGAACATGGCGGCGTTTGGGGCCCCCCCAGGACCGGGGGCCCGGGGCGGGCCGCCCCCCCCGCCCCCCCCCTTAGTCCGCCACTGATGTCGACTTCATTATGTTGTGCGTCTGACTGTGCAGTCTGCGCTGCAGAGTTTCTTGAAGCGCAGCAAGGATTTCGTTAATCGAAAAGTCAATGGTATTTCATTCCAAAGTTTTGTTGGGTCATAACAGTAACTACCATAGAGAAATACTGTAACTACCCTTAAACACAGCAGTTTTATGTCTGGAGAGAACAAGTAAATAGCCCCTTTGGTATTTTTTTTACTTTCATTTTTTATTTTTTTTATTTCATAAATTTTTTTATAACTTACAGATATTTGTTTTTTTTGGCTACCACACTGGGCTCATGCCCGTGTTATGGTAGCCGTACATTTAATATTTATTTAAATTAATACAATACTATTTTATTAAAACAGATGATTAAATATAATAAATAAAAATTATGAGATATTTAAAAGTAAGTGAAAAATAAAGAGAAAAAAAGATCATATTTTAAAGAAAAGTAGAAATAAAAATGAAAATTCAAATAATCAAAATTGAAATACAAAAATTAATAATAAAGATTAAATGTTAAGAACTCAAGTGTTCTATACAAATATATAAATTAAGATATGTAAGTAGGTATATAAATTAAAATTAAAAAAATAAATAATAATTGAGTGAAAAAATTAAGAGAAAAAAAATAACAACATTTTAAAGAAAAATAGAAATAAAAATGGAAATTAAAATTTTGAAATGCAAAAATTAATAATTAAAATGTAGTATGTATTGTGTATAAGAGTCACGGGACCACTGCAGGCTGTCAATCCGAAAAGAAAGAACCTTCGAATTCATAATTTGATTCACTAGATTGTGCCATATCCTTGGGCATTCACGATTCTTCTACCATGCATTCTCCTGACATTCATATCTCAGTCACCCGTCTTCATGTCCACACCTCTTTTATGTACGTGTCCATTTCTATACCGATCAGCTACATTTTGAAACATTGGTAATCGAACGGTCCCCATTCTCGGTCCAGCTTTTGATCGATTCCTGACCAACTTTCAAGCACAACGATCAAGATTTTATGTTTTTCAGGTGATCGTTCAAAAGCTAAAACGGACCTTGAATCGGCACTTAACCGACACGTTTAAATGTCAAACAAAATCTAAATGGCACTGATCGTCAATTTGATGACCATCAGATTTGACGAGTGGAAAATAACTCAACCTAAGGGTAAATGAATACTAGGTTAAACTGTGAACAAATTTGAAACCAATTTATGTACCAAACGAAGTGGAATATTGATACTCGTGAATTGCAAATATCTGAAAGGGCCTTTATCGATAATTGATAGCTTTTTCAACTTCATCGATATTTTATTTGTTTCAAAGTAAAAATTTCTTTCGTGAGTTCGAAAAAACCACACGAGGTCGAAAGCGACATTTGATCTCAAGAAGTTTCCACGATAAATCTGAATCACTTTTAGTTTGCTGAAAAAAAAAACATTATTGTCCGTTGTTTTTGCGGTTACGCGACAGCTCCTTTTTTCTTTTATCCATTTCTTGCACTGTAATTGAATAAACATTAATAGTTAGTGTTTTTGTTAAAATAAAAAGAAGTGAAATGTGACTTTTATTGCAGAACTAGACTAACTTATTTTTTTTGTGTAAATGCATTCTTATACCAGAAATGCTTTCATATACAAAAATGCTTTCTTATACTCGTACAAGCCTAATCGAAATAGCCAGTATTAAAAAAATATCCGCTTAACTTCAATCATAAAATGTTGAATAAACAAAGTTTAAAATGCTCTCACCTTGTAAAATTGTGTAATATAAAATTCCTAAAATTCAATAAGGTTGAGCGGTATATTGGTGTTCGGTTTTGCGATGAATAGGCCTTATTCCACAATGGATATTCAGGTGACGCCTATATAATAGAGACAATACAAAAATACACCAGATTTTAGAAATGAATCAAAGTTTTTTTCTTAAAGCTTCAATGTAGATCTAAATCTAAATTGCTGTAAGGAAGGTTAGGCGGAATAAACTCAAATTTAATCTCAAAATGGACTATTTCACCGGCGTTCTTTAATTTCTTGAATTCTGATTGGCAGTAAATCTTGCAGGGCTTAGTAGCAAAAAACCAAGCAAAGGGGTTCTGTCTGCTAGTTTTGATTATTATATGAAAAGTTACGCTTTATTTTATTTGAGAAGCAATGGATAAATTGAAAAAATATCACCGGACAGCAAAAATGACAACTGCATTTTGTATTCCAAATAATGCTTAGGAATCGCTGTTAAAAATCTTTCGGGTACGTGCCTTCGTTCCAAATTCTTTCGCTTTTCATTTTTATCAGCAAATTTTGGCGCAGTTAGCAAATAACATTTTATGCTTCATTAAATAAAGCTTCGTTATTTCAAAACAGAATGGCTAATTATTATACACTCGACTTTTGATATGATTTTATTGAACTAGGACAGCTTTATATATTAATCAATAATATATTAAGAGGGTGTAACCAGACAAAACCAGAAATATGTCATTATTAAATCGAATTTTAGACTATTATATTTACTCTTTTAAACAAAAATATTGATTTCGAAATATTGTTCTTTTATCTAGTAAACGCATGTTTTAAATTTTGAGAAAAAATGTTTATTTTTAGTATAATAAGGTTATACTATAGGTCGTTGGTAGATTCGTTAAATTTACAAAAAAGATTTTGTATTATACAACTCCCATTTCATATCATATAATCATGCAGTAAAATAAATCAATACATTATCTGGTAAACGCATGTTTCAGAATTTTAATTTTTATTAAAAATCATATACTCGTACGTACATGTGTTTCTTATCGAAAATTGGTCCGTCTCTGTATTTATTTGCGCACTTACAAACTTATATACGAGTATTAGGTCCTTACGTATGAAATTGGCGTTTTGCCGTACTGGCAACTTTGATCTCAAATATCTTCTCTTTGGTTAGGAATTCCAAATTCAAATTTATACACCTATTTACTCATGTATTTGTGTTTCGAAAATTATAATTCATTTGTTTTTTCTTTAATTGTTTTTTTCTTTGCGTCACTTAGTTTACAAAATGGGAAACTTGAGATATCGCGTTATTTACGAGTACGAGTTCCATCGTGGCACCAGTGCTGCAGAAACGACTCGAAGGATTAATGATGTGTATGGCGACGTTGCCGCAAAAGAAAACATAGTGCGTTTTTGGTTCCAACGTTTTAGTTCTGGAAATTTCGACCTGCAGAACCAGCCCCGTGGACGGCTGGAGACCAAAGTTGATAATGAAGAATTGAAGGCTATTGTGGAAGCGGATCCATCGCAAACCACGCCCGAGTTAGCTGCAGGCTGCGGTGTTAGTGATAAAACTGTTTTAATCCACTTGAAGCAAATTGGGAAGGTGAAAAAGCTTGAAAGGTGGGTACCTCACGAATTGAGTGAAGCAAATCAACAAACGCGCGTTATAACGCTAGACCACACACTGCACAACAGACGGCTACCAAATTAGAGGAGCTTCAATTGGAATGTCTAAGACATCCACCGTACTCTCCGGACCTTGCCCCAACAGATTATTATTTTTTTCCAAATTTGGATAACTTCTTGCAAGGGAAAAAATTCAACTCCGATGGGGCAGTCCAAACCGCCTTCAAAGATTTTATTGATTCGTCCGAATGGTTTTTTTTTGTAAAGGGATCGATGAACTACCTACGAGATGACAAAAGTGCATAGATAGCAATGGTACATACTTTGATTAAATAAATATATTACATTAAAAAAAATCGACTTTATGTTCCTCCCATACAAAACGCCAATTTTATATGTAAGGACCTAATATTTTAGATTTTTTTATATTCTTATTTTGCTTAGACATATTGAAAAATGATAAATACTTACGATCAAAAAATAATTACAAAAAGAACATAATTTTAATAGTTTTATCATCGTGCCTTTCAGCATTTTTGGATATAGGTATAAATTAAAGCACATTTGGAAAGAATTAAAATCGATATTGAGTTATAATTTTAAAAAGCTGGTACGGAGAATAATTAATCTTTCTCATTGGAATCGCCCTGTACGATCGTAAGAACATCTTTCGACGAAATGTGGACTTTCGGCCGCTGGCTGGTTAAACGCCCTTAATTATTTGATTAGATGTGGTCGTATAACGGAGATGAAATAAAGCCTTCAAAAAATCTTCATTATAATGGATTTTTTTCATAAAATGGACGTAGATATAAATAGATTTCTCAAAAGGAGTCGTTTACCAATAAAAAGATACTCGATACGCATTCAACAACCTCCTTCAAGACCAGAACAAAAAACGGACACTAATTAGAAAATTTCCACTGAATTAACCCGATGACTGCCTTTATTCAAAAGAAACCGGAGCGACGTCAGAATAACGGCTTTCCGCTTCAAGCACTGGAGCCGCGGATATTGGGAAAAGGGTGGGTTGGGAAGGGGGGGAGGGGGGGGGGGGGGGTAGTGTAATCTCTGGTTTAATATCGCTAAGCGGAGAGTAATGGATTTCCAATAGGGAGGAAGATCGCAGATCGCCTGCTTTGGAAACCGACAAGATTCTTATAAGAGGCAGTGATCAGGAACCACGGTACTAATAGAAATTCATAAACAATTTTCTATACTATGCTCTTTTAAAATCATTTCTATACAACGCAGGAGGCTCCAGGAGAAACCACTGCTCTTTTTTTAAAGATGTACAGGTTATTTTTAAGGGAGAAAGGAGTGATAAAGTGACGTCTATTCTTTGTTGAAGGTGGGAGAAAACACAAAAGCTGGGAAGTTAGGACCATGGAGATCGTTTAGAGTGGTATAATTGTGTTAGTAGCACGTGAGCCAACCTAACAATGACCATGCCTTTATGGAGAATTATTACATTCTGAATTATTACACTTCTTTTGAGGAAAACATATTTCAGTTAAACTTCAGTGACCTCAATAATTATAATTATAATAATTGGATAATTTGTAGACCTCCGTTTTTGTGACAATCACTTAGTGATTGCAATTATTTTTTTAAACCCTCTCAACTGTTATAATTAATATCATGTTATTAATATTGTAAATTTTTGAAATGCAATTAGGTTCACTGTTTTTCCCATCTGCCATTGGTAATAAGAATTTATTATTTTTTATTTATTTATATCATCATGAAAAATGTTTTTTTAGATTAGCTCCACACAGGAGGCCCTGAGGAAAAAAAATCCTTAGGGCCTATGACATCTTTGGGGATACTGTGTGGAGGGTCTTTTTAGGGAAATGAAGGAGAGGAAGTTTTAGATAGGAAAAACATATGAGGGGTGGGTAGGGATCTGGGGACCAATCTGTCCAGGAGTGACGGTTGTATGAATTCATTCCTCCCTCTGTGTTGCAAAGCGATGTTCCCAGAGAGTACGACGGGAGAAGTCAAAAAGACTCCCTCAACCATTCTCTCACGATCCTGCCTGCAATGCAGCTAGTGGGCAGACGCATCCGCCTCCAAGTGCTAAACAAACCTCACCACTTGAACTAGGGCACCTCAAGTGGTTGGCTCCTCGGTGTTGGTTTTCCAAAAAAAGTTTCTTGAGCGGTGGTACCTACCCATACCTGCCCCCCTGTTGCGTTTATGATAATAATCTTAATGTATTATCGTGGAGTGTAAGATTAGCGTGTGGATGAAATTACTGATCAAGATATGATTGATATCTAGTGTTTTAATGAGAGGAAAGAGAGAATTCGATCTCGAAAAGAAGTTTCGTAAAAGAGATTAGTTCAAGGAAAACGTTAAACATAATGCCAATATAGAGTACGCGTTTGACGTGTCTCTTAGTTGTTCGTCTTTAAAACACCTATTGAAAAATTATATTTCCACCTGTTATAAGCATTCCTTAAAACCGTTGAGGTAGGGGAAGTGATTGAGTGTAAATACAAGGAAACTTTATGTTCAAACAATGTTGGATACTCTATTTAATTTATTGAAAAATCTGCTGCAAAATGAGCCTGAAATTACACAACATCATTTAACAGCGGAAAGTATAGCTCTAGCAGACAAAAATAAAAACGTCAAGAATTATTGCTATTGGCTTCAAGAATTTTTAAGAAAGTCTGCCTGTCTAAGTGTACAAGGCATATCTATTTTTGCTTTTCATAAATATCTGATGAAGCTCTCTTGAAATCACGTTAGCTTTCTGAAAGTTCGAAGGTTGAATACGGCCAGGTTAAGTAATGTTACTTTATTGATCTTCTAGAAATGATTATTGTCAGTGAACAAGGGAGCGACTATTTTTGGTTTCTGTAAATATCCAAGAAAGCTCTCATAAAATCGTGTCAGCACTCAAAGTTTAAAGCTCAAAGGATGAATAAGGTTAGGTTAGCTTATTTACTGTTAGCTTATGTTACTGATCTTCTAGAAATGATTATTATTCTTGAACAAGGTGCGAACATTTTTGCTTTTCATAAATATCCATAAAAGCTCTCCTTTGACATAACATACATCCAGATGGCAAACTAAAAAATATTTAACTCCTCAGGTCTTGGGCCTATTTTGTCGGATAATATTTCTTAAAATATATGGAATATTTCTGAACGCATCCGAAATAAAAGCTTCATTTTTTAAATATAAAATTTTTGAATGCAAACCTAACAAAAGTTTTGAAAATGGTACACCTCACGTTTTTTCCAACTAAATTTATTGATAACGAAAAAAACACATTTAAACATATTTTTTAGACAAATGTATTATAATTTGTCTCTTCACGTAAAAATAATGAATAAAAATTTCCCAAAGTTACATTTTTTTTTAAATTGCGGTCAGAAAGTTTGGTTTCATAACGGTCTACATTTTAATTATTTTGCGTTTAACTTTTAGGTTTGAATATAAAGCGCTGTGTTTTCTTTTTCTAATGCCGTTTAGACCATATTTCTAACCATGATAGTAAGGGAGGCACAACGATTTCTATGAGCCCTATGTGAGTAGTTCCGAAAACTTAACAAATTAGGCTGAGGAGTTGAATATTATGAGTCCAAAAATAAAATCATGTGTGCTTTCCCAAAGTTCAAAGGTTGGATTAGGATAGATAATGCTATCTTATGTTGTTGATCTTCCTGTAATGATTAATAACGGGATTCTACCGTCAGAAGACACAATACTATTTTTGGTTTTATTAAAATCTATGAAAACTTTCTGAAAATCTTGCTGAAAAGTTGGGTAATGTTGTTATTGATCATCATCTAAAAAATATTAAGACAAGCAAACTCTTGTCAGTGAACAAGTGGGGATTATTTTTGCTTTTCATAAATATCCGAGAAAGCTCTGTTGAAATCAGGTCAGCACTCAAAGTTCAAAGGTTGGCTCTCTCGCCGCCCGCCGCGTCGCGCCGCCCGCAGACTGCATGTGAGCTAATCCCTCGCTTTATTACCCGGAGTGCATCTCGAACTGCTTCCACTTCAAGCAGTGGAATTACAGCTCAGCGTAGTGGAAAATTTGTCGTGGGAAATGATGATGAGATTAAACGTTTTATTTTTATCACAACACAAATTAAGGTTGTGTTCGGAGTGAAGAGGAAAGTAGAATAAATAAAATTAGCGTTATCTTGTTCTGTGGCTAGGAATCCCTTTGTTAACTTTTTCCAAGTTTGTAAACTTTATGTAAATGTTTTGCAAACTCTCATGCGTGAGTAATATGTATAAGTAATATGGAAATAATATATAACGTCACCTCAGTTCTTTCCAATAGACCTAATATGGAAATTATATGTAACGTCACCTCAGTTATTATTTGTCCAATAGACCTAATATGGAAATTATATGTAACGTCACCTCAGTTATTATTTGTCCAATAGACCTAATATGGAAATTATATGTAACGTCACCTCAGTTATTATTTGTCCAATAGACCTAATATGGAAATTATATGTAACGTCACCTCAGTTCTTATTTGTCCGATAGACCATTTTAATTTAGTTTAGTTTTTGTTCAACCTCTATTTTAAAATTAAAAATAAAGTATTAAAAATGATAGTTCATCACTTTACTAAGGATTATTTAAACTAATGAGACCTTTACCTTTACGTAAATAGCTTTACCAAACACCTATCATAATGTTTCATTGAAATAATGAAAGAAAACCTTCTCTTTCTCTATAATTTTCTAATGGTCTATTGGACAAATACGAACTACGGCGACGATAAGAGTGCATTAAAGTTTTTTTAATTTTTTTTTATTAAAGTGGCATTCAGTGGATCGCAGAGTTTAAATACAAATAAGTAACGTACTAGAATATTTCGCTCATGAAGCAAAAACGGAATGATCATGCGAAACAATTATTTGAGTCGAGTCATGTCAAGAGACAGAATAACGAAGAAGATGTATGAATGTGATTGAAGCAAAAATTGTATGCCGAGACAGAATTGTGTGGCGGTCCATCTTATCTGCCTATCGTTGCGGGGAAATGGCGTGTTGGATAGTTAGTTACGGCCCGGTAGTAAGCGTTCAAAAAGAAGAAAAAGGGTAGATAATATGTAAATACGAATATCAGAGAGCAATATTAAAAATGATAATAATTATGTGAAAATGTTTGATAAAACCGACTCGTTTAAAATAGAGCAAAAATCTCCTATGGAAAATGTCTTAAGTAGTATTTAAAGAAAAGCTTTGAATTTTTCATACATACTAGTATAACGAATAAAATAAGAGAAAAAACGTGTTTGTAATAATTTTCGGAGCATGCTTTACGATTTTTTTCCATCGAGGGAATTTCATATAATTACTGTTTCGGCGTGGCCAATTATATATTTTTTTAAAAACTAAAAAACTTTAAGTTTAAAAACTAAAAAGTTATAAAAAAGTTTGTTATAAATTGGTAGAAATTCGGGAAACCGAGTTTTAAGTACCAAAAAGAAGGGAAAAGTATTTTGGAAAGTGGCAACTGGTGTTAGTTCATTTAGGGCCGATATTTCAACTGTTTTTTAAGTTTTCCGCATTCCGAATTTCTACAGATTTATAACATATTTATCTATTAACAGTTTAGGTTTTCAAGTTCCAAAAAAAAATGTTATTTCTAAAAAAATATCCATACATTTGAAGAGCCGAAACGGTAATTATACGAAATTCCTTCGATAAAAAAAATTGCAATCCAAAAATTATTAAAAACATATTTTGATCTGTTATTTAGCTACTTAGGCTTTTTCGAGAGATTTTTGCTCTATTTTAAACGAGTCGGGTTTCGTTAAATATTTTCACAATTATCGCTTAATTATTATGGTTTTTTAATATTAGCACGCTCCCTCTAACATTTGTATTTACATTCCTCCTCTTTAACCATTTGCTTCTTTTTTTTAAACGCTTACTACGGAGCTTTAAATATTGACAAGTTTCTTTAGGGTAGGTTTCCTAACAACCCAATCAGACTGATAATACTCGAGAGAATACTGAAATACCGGCCCTCAGTTTACTGGCAAAGATGCCTCCAGGTGTAGTTAGGTTAGGTTATGTTAGTACACTTTCCGGCTACGAATCTCTTGGGGGGCAGAAGGTGGGAGGAAACCTGCACCAGATGACTGCACAGTGACAGCCAATTATCTGATAACGGGCGCAGGATGATTGGTTCATAGCCACTTCTCTCGGTTGAATGCCTTCACTAGATAATGTAATGGGACCTATAATATTTTTATTTACACCCTGCAATTCTTTTAACCGTTACCAAGAGATACTAAATCTGTTAATTCAAAAATATTATATTTCAGTTATATATCATTTTTTGAAGTGAAACTTAGTGATTTGAAATTCGGATGAATCGGAAATGCGTCACAAATTTATTATTTGGCCGTCCTTGGGTCTAATATGACGCGGTAAATTAAGTAAGTCTCAGCAGCCAGAGAGACAGACATCAAGCGTACGGAGGTTCAAATCCTACGAAATCCAAAAAAAAAACATTTTTATTTTTGAGTAATCAATATCGAATCTTCAAACCACTTAAATAAACAGGCAAAAGAAAAGAAAGTCACATCTAACGACTTTCTACTTTAATTTCTACCGCATGTGAATAACACACTCTGATTTTTTTTATCCCTTTACTATTTACCGTTATACACGACATCTTTTTTCAGCTCGGTTCCAATTTTTCACAAAAGTCAACATTTTTCGCTCTACGCGATCGCTATTTTCATCTCTATTTTCATATCTACGATTTCAGTTGGCATCAGAGCAAATAGTATGGTTCATGTGTTGTTTGCAGTGATGACAATTGAAATCGTAGATATGAAAATAGAGATGAAAATAGCGATCGCGTAGAGTGTTGAATGTTGACTTTTGTGTCTAATTGGAATCGGGCTGAAAAAAGATGTCGTGTATAACGGCCATAACACAGACCCTTGAAAAAACATGGGATATTATAATTACATATTGTTGGATTTGTGAAGTTGAAAGTATTTACCAAATTTCATTTTGCCTTTCAAAAACAAATTTTGTCAATAGAGAACTCCAGTACATTTTTTTTTGTTTTTAAAGAATAATGACCCTCTAACTTAAATAACTGCATTTTTATTTTTAGAGTTAGTTTTAATAGTTAAAATAATTGCCAAAGTTATAATTTTTCAAGACCCCCCGAAAACTACCTTATGTATGGAGAATCGTGTGATGTCATCACTCCTGAAAAATTACTATAGGATCGGGCATCAGCTGATCAACTGCCGCCATTTTGAATTACGTTGTTCGAAGTATTCTCCCTAGAAATAGCATTACTATTTTTTTTGTGCAGTAGTTTTTGAATATTTTCAATAATAGAGATAAACTAATAAAAGATACCTTTATTTTTTAAACATTATTTAGGCCTAAATAATGTTTCAATAAACACAACAACTAAATATTTATAAACGGTATGTAAATAAACGAATAAATTAATACGATGGATTGTGTCATATCATACATTCCCATACAATGACTTTACGGTGACGTCACGACACGTCGAACAGTGACGTCACCACTAAACATTTCAATAATGCCACCTTGACGGCGTGTTTTTACGACCCGATTAAAAATGGTCCTTTTAATAATTTTTTAAGAACTCTGCGTTTAATATTATTAAATAAAACGTATGTATTCAGAATCAGCGTTTATTGGTCTATATCAGTGTTTTTCAATCTTTTTGAACACGCGACCCCTTTACAGGTTGAAAAATTCTGGCGACCCCCTTTGGCCATAGATACAGACAAAAAGTTGGTAATTTAAAAACGTTAATTATTTTTAGTGACCGACCGAAGGTTTGGTTTCGGTTTCTAGTTTCTACCTTGTTTCGGCATCAGTTTCGGTTTCGGCAGATTTTCTGCCGGGCGCACCGAAACTCTGCAAAAGATCTCAATAAATGGTAAATTTAGTCTTAGTCGTATCCAGTGTTAACGATTCAGCATTATTAACCTATAAAGTCGAATATCGAGTCGCTAAAGCAGAGAAGCCGCACACAATGGCCGATAATCTTATTTTGCCAGCAGCTGTAGATATGGTTGGAATTATGGTCAGCAAGCAAGAGGCAAACAAGTTAAAAAGCATACCACTTTCTGATAATACTATTTCACGCAGAATAAATGATATGGCCAATGATATTCGAAAGCAAGTTAAGTAGTCGAAAAATTAAAGAAGAGCCCACATTTCGCTTTGCAGTTTGACTAATCTACAGATGTTTCCGATTGTGCTTAGTTTGTGCGTTTTGAAGCTGATGACAGCGTCATGGGAGAAATTTATTTTGCAAAGCACTTCCTGCAAACACTACAGGCCAGTTTTGTACGATATGTTTTTAGAAAGCACTTGCGACTACGACATTGATTGGAAAAAATATATCGCTATTTGTAGCGATGGCGTTAAAGCCAAAAACTGGCAAAAATAGCGGACTTGTTGCGAAATTAAAATCAATAATGCCAAACGTATCATGGACACACTGTTTTCTTCATCGAGAAGCTCAAGCAGCTAAAGTTTTACCTTCTGATTTAATTGACGTGCTTAAGGAGGTAATATAAATTGTGAATTCTATCAAAGGTAAAGCCTTTTAAACCCGGCTGTTCAGAACCGTTTATGAAGACGTGTGTTCCCTTCATCACAATCTCCTTTATCTCACTGAGGTCAGGCGGCTATCCAAAGGAAAAGTATTGACAAGAGTTCTGGAACTCAAAGCTGAATTGTTGATGTTCTTAAAAGATACCAAATCTGAATATGCTAATCATTTTGCTGATCCTGTTTGGCTACCGAAATTAGCCTTTCTGGCAGATCTTTTTAGCCACCTTAATAGTTTAAACAAGAACCTCCAAGGTAGAGAAGAAAATATTTAAATAGCTAAAGATAAAGTCAAAACATTTCGTGCGAAACTTCATTTGTGGTCAACCTCTCTGCAAAACAATATATTTGAGTCTTTTCCGTGTGTTCAGAAGACTGTTGAAGATAATGCAACAGACCAATCACTTGTGGTAAGGACTCCCATTCCTTGCATGATACAGAGCTTGCATAATTTGCAAGAGAAACTATTAACATACTTTCCAGACTTGCACTCTGAGGCTGACAATGGGCGTAGATGGATTATAAACTCTTTCTTGGGTAAATCAATAGAACCGGCTGATCTCACCACAAATATGAAAAAAAATCTTATAGATTCAGCGCTGACGGCTTGCTTAAAATGGCATTTCATTCTCAAAGCGTTGACGTGTTTTGGATGAAAAGAAGAGTATCTAGAGCTGGCAAGGGAAGCTCTAAAATTATTAGTGCCATTAGAACTGACATTCTCTTCAATGGTCATTTTGTGATAAATTGCCTCAAGGGCACACAACTAAAAAGAGAAACAGACTTAACTTAAAAATTGATTTGATTATTAACACATCAAAAATAGCACCACAATTTTAAATATTTTTAAACAATAAAAGAGCCCGTCCTTCTCACTAAAATAGTGTTTTTATTTTAGTTAGAACCTCGCCTTTTTCCTTTTGCCGGCGACCCCCCGAGCAAGGCTTCGCGACCCCCCTTGGGGTCGCGACCCACAGATTGAAAAACACTGGTCTATATGAACATATTTTTTTAAAGCCATAATATTTTTCACTGGAGTTCCTTATTAAAGGTATGATTTTAGATTTTCACGGCCAAAAATATATTCGTTATTTATTTTTGGGCTGTTAATAAATGTAAATATGCCATGCTGCGCTACCTCCTTCGTTAGCCAATGTTTCTGGCAGTGTCCATCATACTGTTACTGTGTCCATCATCACACATCTATCCTGATGATGGTAATGCTGTTCGACACGTTGGCTACAGAAGGAGCTGGCGCAACACGGCATAACAAGAGATCTCGCCCGAGATCTGTGTCGATCATCAGGACAAATTTTCTATCGCTGTTAAATGAATAAATAAGCATGCATACTTGCAGGAATGTGGGTTTAAAACGACCTAAATTAACATATGTGACAGCTCACAGCTGAAATTCTGACATTGGCCCGTAGCAAAAGCATATAACAGCCATTGAAAATCACACAAATCTGACAGAAGATTCACGCGATATCGATCTCGTTCCAACAAAAAATAGAGATAGCTCGGCTGCTAAGCCTCCAAACGCAGCGAGCCACTTGAGGAAACCAATGGCAGGGGTGTAGGTAATCTAATAAATGATTCCAACAAATTGTTGCAACAATTTCTCGCCGTCTCATCTATTTGAACATGATAATTCAAGTAACCTTTCTCAATTCAAACTACCGTATTGTTTGCGTTTTGCAACATTTCCAGGCGCCCTACTGTATTTGTTAGCTACATTATATAAGCAAACCGTTTTGTAGAAAATGTAGCTTACGGCTTGAGTATGTACCACCCTTCAGACGTGGTGTTGTCGCGACAAAGACGCCACGGTGGTGGGCGGCTAGGGAGAAACAATAAAACATCGTATACACCATAGGTTCCCAACCTTTTTTTGCCCACCGCCCACTTTGAGAAAAAAATATTTTCTAGCGCCCCCCAACTCGTAAATCTGAAAGAGCAATTGTCGTCTCGATTATATTTAACAACGGGGGCGGGGGGGGGGGGGGGGGGGGGGGGGTGGGGGGGGGGGGGGGAGATAGGATGGGGCAAGATGCGTTTTTTTATTTTTTATTGTATATTTTATTTGGTGACCGGCCAACTCAGAATGAAACCAACTCAGAAGCACCTCATAAAGGTCATTAAAGAGTGATGATAAAAAAAATATTGATTAAGTTAGGTTAGGTTTACCGGCAATTTTAAATGTATTTTTTCATAGCTTTTAATGACCTTTCTGAGGTGTTTCTGAGATGGTTTAATTCTGAGTTGACATGGAACCGTTCTGAATTATTTTTATTTTTTTTACTTGGGTTTTATTGCTCAGAAAGATTACACTTGTGCAGTAATTCACGTGACACGCTACAGTGGTATTGTAGACTAATTTCCGTGTTTTGACGTCTAACTTTCCCTTTATCCTATTTTTCTTTTTCATTTTTATCTTTTCTGCAATTTTTTAATTTAACATTTCAAAGTCAGTGTTTAGTTTTAATTTGTTATAGATTACTATTCCTGAGTATTTAATTTCTTCTACTTCTTCAATATTATGATTTTCTATATTAAGGGTAGTAATTTCGTTGAGTTTCTTCTCTAATACCATGAATTTACTTTTAGTTACATTTATTTTCAGTTTATTCGAAGAAAAAAAAACTTTAATATATAAAATAGAAATGTTCTTTAAAAAAAGCTTTTTTTGACAATGCATCTTCGATATTATTTCGTATAATATATAAAAGTGTGTCATCAGCAAAAGTTTGATAGAACAGTACTTTAGGCACTTCACTATATCATTAATATATATACTTAATAAATAGGAGCGGTCCCAATACAGATCCTTGAGGAACTCCGAGGTTTACTTGTTGTTCTTCGGATATAGCATCTTCAATTTTGTTTCTTTGTTTTCTATTTTTAATTTTATTATTAGTATTTCTCTGTCTGTCGTTTCAAAAACACGTCTGAAATCCAAGAACACTACTATTGTATTTTTCTTCTGATCCATACTGGTTTTCCATTATGAGTATTTGTTTCTAAACCCTGCTGTTTTACAAGAATGTTATTTTTTTCAATAAATTTTCTCATCTCTTCTTTTACTATGGATTCTAGTATTGTTCATATGTAGGTTATCCATTTATTTTTCTGAAATCTTCGAATTTTTAGCATTTATTATTTTGGGCACTGGTGTTATTATGGAAGTTTTCCACTACTGCGGAAAAATTCCCTTTAACACATATTAAATTATTAGTGCAACTACTTAAATTTATTTATGCCTATAGTAATTCCAGACGTCGATGATTTTTGCGTCATTGTATTAAAGTTTTTCATTAAATACTCACTGTTACCTGAAAATATTATTATTCTCTCTACTTTCCGATGATTGAGAAGAAGTATCCGTGAATAATGAAATACTCTTATTTATGTTTTCGACACTTAGTATTAAATTTGGCTATTTTAGTTTTATCATCTTCAACTCCATCGGGAACCGAACTTCCTTAATGATTTCCCTCTGTTTGCCACTTATAATTTCTTTAAGTGTAGTCCACATTTTTCTTGAATCTCTTTGAGAGGTAATAATTTTTAGCCTCGAATACGAATTTTTGGTATGTTTTATTTCTGTGCCTATACATTTTTCTAAGTTTCTTACAGGTTTCGCACCTTTCTTCTGGAAATTGTATTTTACAGGCTTTATAAGCTGTATCCCTTTGTTTTTTTAGAAGATTTAGGGATTTCGTAGGTATACTATTTATTTGTATCTTTTAATATACTACTAGCTGGTTCCCGGCATGCGTTGATATACCATTTTTAAAGAAATAAATTGTTTCCCTGTTCCCCTCCCGCATTTACTTCCCCTCTCGCGTTCCCTTTCCACCTTCCCCGCCTACCCCATCCCCTCTTCCACTTCCCCATCCCGCCAATTTTCTGCGCATTTTTCTTAAATTTTCTTTCCGTAAGAACCTTCTACAAAGAATTAAGAAACTTTAAAAAAAAGTGAAATGAAGGCGTGACCAAGGGAAACAGGAATTCATTTTATATATAAATACTAGCTGGTCCCGGCATGCGTTGCTATGCCATTTAATAAAGAAATTGTTTCTCCCTGAGTGTCCTTTCCCATTCGACCCGTTCCCCTTCCGCCTCCCTTCCGCCTCCCCTTCTTCTCCTGCGTCCTCTTCCCCACTCGCGTTCCCACTCCATCACCTCCACCTTCCCTCTCCCCACTCCACTCCCTCCCCCCCTTCCCCCGTCCCGCAAACCCTTCTCCCGAGTTCTCCTCCCCCTCCCACGTTCCCCTCCCCCTCCCAGGTTCCCCTCCCCCCTCTCGTCTTCGCCTTTCACCTTCCCCGCCTTCCCTTTACCGCTCCCTCGTACCGCCAACCCTCCTCCCGCTTTCCATATATTCAATCCCAGTACATTCAGTTTTTAAACAGCCCGCACAATTTTTATTCAAATTTCCATTTTTCATGTATATGAAATTTGGTACCTAACATAGGTACCTATTTAAAATATCTAAATTTCTTGATTCGATTCAAACTATTAGGGGAGTAACTACTTTAAATAAATTTATCAACTTAAAGATTTTCAAAAATAGAATTTTATTTAACAATCATTGTTTTGCAAAATATCCTTCTCAAAAACGCGTACTGTCAAACGTGGGATAGTCGTTTAGGTTAGTAATTGGTTTTCTAAAATTATCAATTTTCTGCGCAATTTTCTTAATTTTTCTCTCCGTAAGAACCATCCTCGTACTTCAAGGAATATTCAAGGAATAATTAGATTGATTCTTCAAAAAAATCTAAGAATTTTGTATCATTTTGATTTGGGGAAAGATAAATAGCTGCATAGGTTCCCAGCTTAAAATCCTTCAATAGCCAGTAGGTATCCAGGTATTATTTTTATCTAGTACCGCATTTGTTGTGACTTTGTAAGAGATGTTGTTTACACACTCACACACATACACTACAGAATTAATGTGATAACTCCACCTGTATGCCTGCTGCTAAATGAGTCGCATCTAATTGTCGAATAGCCCGTAAATATTGTTTCATTTTGGTTAATTTCTTCGGCAATACAGGTTTCGCTCATCATCACCATGTGCAGTTCGTATTCTTTTAGCATGTCTTCGACTTCTTCGATATGTGCTAGCAAACTAGCTATGGGTTTCTCTGGGTCTCCTACCGCCCCCCTGAAAGTCTGAAACGCCCCCTAATTTTCTCTTTGCCTTCTACCGCCCCCCTGAAGGTCTGAAACGCCCCCAAGGGGGCGTTATCGCCCACGTTGGGAACCTATGGTATACACCATAATGTACCGTGCGCGAGGACACGCCATTTAAAATGTCTGAAACTCGTGCACTTGTAGTTATGTTAAGACTAGTGGCTTTAGTTTACGAGATACCGGGTGTTTCGAAAATTTCTGTAGGGTTTAGGATATTAATAAAATATTCAGGAAAAAAACCCACGATGTTTTTCATAGACTTCAAAATTCCACGTTTTCATTTTACGATAAAATCACGGGATAGACATTATTCATAGTGGCGCTAATAACTCGTCGAAACGTGTTACACTACTATCACGCGAGAAGCAGTGCGTGGGGACCGGATTCAGTAGTTTCCAATCTCAGCATTTAATTGGTATAATTGGAGGTAAAAAAGTGGAACTCATTTTTTCGATTCGTGACTCATCTAAATATAACACGTCACTGGGGAAAATCTGACCCTTTTTGATTAATCAGTTCAAATTTAGAAAACTGTACTTAAAATAATTTTCTGAATTCTCAAAACTAGCACTTTCAATTTTGAAAATGACATTTTGATTCAAATCAAAACTTCTACAGCTCATTAAACCGGTGTTACAGACAGAAAGATGGAACATGAACCGAAGTTTGTTTTTTAAATAATTAATTTTGTGCTTTGTTAATTAAGGTTATTTGTGACACAACCGGAATCAGCCGAGCGATGCTATATCTTTGTGGGATCGTTATCGAGATAACGGACGTGGTCTCCTGTCAGATTTGTGTGATTTTTACATATTTACTGTCACACATTTTAGTTTAGATCGTTTTAAACACGAATTCCTGCAAGAATGCATGATTATTTATACATTTAATGTACATTGTAAATAGAAAAGGCAAATAAATCACACAAATCTGACAGGAGATCACGTCCGTTATCTCGATAACGAGAAATGACTTCACAAAGAAATACAATGTTTCAATATGCATTACGATTTACGATGTATTAAGACTGAATAGCCTTGTCCCTATTTTATTTCCGTTTAAATCCAATCAGCACTTCTAATGAGGTCGTTTAAATATATATATATATATTTCATTTATCCATAACTTTGAAATGCCATGAAAGATATCTGTGGATACCCCTAAAGGAGCTTTTCCGAAAAAGGTTCCTTACCCTCAAATCCATTTAGATTTAGATGAATATGGTAAATACATTTTGCCCTTTAGATTAGTTAGTATAAAAGTTGTACCATCAAATTTAATTTGGATTTAATAGAAAAATCTTTGCGGCATCCAATTCCAGGGAATGATTTTGCTTCCTCTCATCTTGGTTCAATCTTCTTTCTCGCAGTCAGTTCACCATTCTTCTTACGGCCTCTGGGTCGTTTCTACTGGGGCTCTGACTTTACCATGATTTTCGACATCTTTTCATCTGAAATCCTTTCTACACGGTCAGCCCAAAGCAGTCTTTAGGGTCTACAGAATTTTACGATGTTTTCATGCTCAATTCGATTATCTGGTAAGTTCTTGGTTACATAATTTGTGGATTATTCTACCAACATGCTAGGCATATTTCCGTGTTATGTTGTTGATTTTACATATAGTGCATTTACATTTTAAAGAATCTTACGAAGGTTTTACGCTCAATTATGTCTCTATTCATCCTTGTCAATTCCATTGGTTTATTTCTATAATATAAAATTTAGCCGCTTTCGGGTCTAACAATATTTATAATTTTGCATTCATTCCAGGTCAATTTTTTTGCCTTGGTTTAATATACCTTAGCTCGAAAACTGGTCATATTTAGGTTTTAAAAGAGAGCATTTCACTTATTTTACTGGGTGATTTCAACCCCGATGGTCCCATATTATTGCAATAGGTTTTTACCCTTCCGAGTATTTCTAGTATATTTATCACAGAAATAGTATTTACGCTAATCAAGGCGAGTATGAACCCAGTACTAGGAGATTGTGCTCATGTTTTAACTGTACTAGAGGAGTAGAGTACGGTGGAGTATATACGTAGTATATAGGGAGTACGAAGCGCTTTGAAGAGCTGCTCTAAACATAGTCCACTGAGTCGTTAAAAATTCAGACCATGACCTACCAGAGATTCAGCAAAGTGTCATCCTGCAACAATTTTACAAACGTTTATTTTTAGAATACTCCATACGCGCTTTCTGATTTTTTTTTTCTTTGTACATAATTAGGAAAGAAATTACTATTTAAAAATAAATTTAAAAAAATTTTCTGCCACAAATATATACATTAACTTTGTAATTACATTTACGCAAATGTCTGTTATGTTTTATTTATGTTTGTAAATTGATGATTTAAAATAAATAAATTTATTTTAACCTTTTTGAATGTTTATCCTTCCATGAAATATAAAAATTAGATTGATAAAATATTGTAAATATCAGCAAATCTCAATCGAAAATTTCAAACAGCAAAATCAGAAAAAAGATAGATAGAAAAACACGTAAAAATGCGAGAGAATGAAATAGAACAATCGGTCTCCTCTTTGGGCAGTGCCTAGCGGTCTCTCCACTCTTGTCTACTTTAGTTTTCTGAAAGTTTCTCTTCTACCGCGTGTGAATTTGCACACTGATTTTTTTGTCTCCTATTCTAAAAAAAATGTTGAAATCGTTTCATTTAATGAATATTTTTCATACTTTTAGTTATTTGCTAGTGAATGCATTTAAAAAATAATACGTCTTTGTGTGCGATATGGCTGAAAGAGTGAACGAAATGTTTAATTTAATTTGCATTAATAAATTCTGGAAAGTCGTTTGAAATGTTTCGTTCATAGATTATCTCCAATGTTGCAACATTGTTCTACTTAACGTTTCATGAATAGTTTTACTGCTCGATGCAAAAATTTAATTAAAAAAAGGTGGATCTAACAATGTTATGTTCTTTCTTACCAATTTGCCGTTAATGGATATTTCATAGCTCCACTATTCATAATAGAATTGAGGTTGCAAGCTGAAGATAGTCGCATTCCTAGAATTTCAAGACACATTGTTTTTGACGCCAGAGTTATGAGTACCATTGAAGAATTTTCGCAGCGTCAGTTTATCTGAAAGGTTCTGTGATGCTGATCTGTTCTGTGACGTTAATATTTGCTTTATGTGAACACCGCACAAGAGACCCGATTGCACAAAGCCAGTGAGTAAGGCTCTCTCTATTAGTGTCTAATTGGGGCATTTTGTGAGGCTGAAGGGAGTGAGAAGGGGAAGGAAAAAATTAAGGTTAAAAGTATAGGTCGTTTCTATATCATTGCATCTTTATACAGGGTGTTAAGGGACGTACTTGACTTACTTTAACCAGTGATTCCTGACATTATTTGGAGTAAAAAATGTAAATGAAATTTTGGTCTCCGGTGACTTTTTTTGACAATTTTTTTTTTTTTTCAAAAAATTCACTAGTCACTCAGCCAGGTGTCTAACGAACCCCTTACCCCGCCTCCAACTGTTCAACAACTACCATTTTTTTAATGTTTTTGTAGAAAAAATAAAAAAAAAAAACATCAAAAATGTCACCGGAGACCAAAATTTCATTTACATTTTTTGCTCCAAATAATGTCAGGAATCACTGGTTAAAGTAAGTCAAGTACGTCCCTTAACACCCTGTATATAACGACTAGAAATTAAATCGAAACGTTACCTTATCCATTTATGTATTAAAAAATATATTTTTTAAATCCTTGTAAATCGTTTTAAATGTTTCGTTTATAGAATACTAGCGAATTCCCGGCACGCGTTGCAATAGCACTTAGATAAATATATTTTCTCCCTGCGTGTCCTTTCCAATTGGTCCCCGTTCCCCTTCCACCTTCTCTACTCTCCGGCGTCCCCCCTCTCGCCTTTCCCCTTCCCTTTTCCACGAACCCCAAAAACCACTCTCACCACCCTCCCGCGTCCTCTCCCCGCTTTCCACTTTCCCAGCTTTTCCCCCTACCTCGAATCCCCTCCTGCGAATCTCCCCCCTCCCGAATTCCCCTCCCCCACCCACCTACCCTTTCTGCCGCTAAACTATAAGAGATACACTCATTTTTAAATCAACTCGAGCTCCAACTATTGCAAAACTTTTATACAGTTTTCTTAACGACAGAGTCAGTGTATATAGAAACCTTCGTGGACATGCACAAAGAAACTCACCAAAGTTTCATCGCAATCTGATGAGTAGTATAGGAAATAATTTCATAACGCCAGAGCTCATCACTGTTTATAGAAATCATCGCGGGCATCCGCTCATAAAATTACCAAAGTTTCATCGCAATCTGATGAGTAGTATAGGAAATAATTTCATAACGCCAGAGCTCATTACTGTTTATAGAAACCATCGCGGGCATCCGCTCATAAAATCACCAAAGTTTCATCGCAATCTGATGAGTAGTATATGAAATAATTTCATAACGCCAGAGCTCATTACTGTTTATAGAAACCATCGCCGGCATCCGCTCGTCAAATCACCAAAGTTTCATTCCAATCGGATGTATGGTTTAGGAACACTTAAGACACAAACAAATAAATAAGCAAACATACATTGATTTATATATAGATAGATTACCTACATCTTTAACGACTGCAACATCGACTGCAACATTACGTCTGGACGGAGCCAAAGTTTCGAAGGTTCCATTATGTCATTTGGTCTAGATTTTGTGAGCAAATGGAACATCAAATGCATTGATTTCGACAACACTGCGGAAAAGCTGTCTTTGTCGTTAGGCCAGACACAAATAATACCAAGTGGCTCACAAGGGTCATTATGCAGATTCGTGTCTTTGTTAGAACTGGGACAAAACGTACATAGTTACTCCTTTTTAATGCAGAATTTCTTTTAATGGTTTCACTTGCGTAATAATTTGGAAAACAACTTTCCATGGTTTTCAATTTTTATTGAAGTTTTTATAATAAATAGTAAATAATTTTTGTATTTAAAAGGCCGCGTGGCCGTTCCTCCGTGGTGGCTAATTCAATTATCATTACATTCTTAACCCCTCAGGCCTGGGCCTATTTTCTCGGAATGTCAAAATATTTCCAAAAGAAGGTCAAAATCCAAATAACGAACGCATCCGAAAACTAAAAACAGTTTTCGAAAGGTGGTGAAATAATACGCTTTCAAATTTTATATGTATACATAAAAATGAATCCTTGTTTCTCTTGGTCACGCCATAACTTCAGAACGACTTTACCAAATTCATTTATCTTTTTTAAAAAAGTTTTCTAATACTTTGTAGAAGGTCCTTACGGAAAGAAAAATTAAGAAAATTGCCCAGAAAATGGGATAATTTCAGAAAGCTTAACTAACTATTTTAACTTCGCACGTTTGACAATTCGCGCGTTTCTTGAATGTGAATTTAGGAGGCAGTTGTTATTTTTTTTGGTAACAAAAGAATTGTCTATGGAGTTTTTAAATTATCGATATTTTAAATAGGTACCTACCTATGTTAGGTACCAAATTTCATTGATTTTTCTTATAATATACAAAAATGAATATTTGTAACGTATGAAAAATGAAAATTTGAATTAATAAAACTGTAATAGGTGGCATGCGAGCTGTTCGAAAACTGAATGTATTGGGGCTGAATACATGGAACGCGAGAGGGGGGTTGGTGGGGCGGAGGAGCTGGTAGGCGAGGAAGATGGAAGGGCTACGCGGGAGGGTAAGGGGATGCGGGAGGGGAACGGCGACGCACGGGAAAAGATATGCAGGGAGAAATAATTTATTTCTTTGAATATGGCGTTGCAACGCATGCCGGAAGCCAGCTAGTAAACATATTATTTTTGAAATATTCAAAATTTTAATGTAAACATGAAAAGTTTTTAAAATGCCTCGCATAATTTTATCAGGCAAATGTATTATTATATAAACTTATCGTCAACTTCTTTTTTGTCATTTCATGTAAAAATAAATAATTAGTAAAAAATTACCAATGTTTAATTTTTTTTTAAAACGGTCGGTTAACTTTAGTTTCATAAAAATGGACATTTTCATTAATGTATTAATTAATTTATTATTGATTTATTAATTATGCACAATAGTCCATTAAAACGTAATAATAACACGAATAAAAAAAATAGAGATGACAGTGAAGGGAGAGCCCATTTAAATGAATAGCAATGATGTCATGTACAATGTCATGCTTTGACTTGTAGAAGACTCTACAAGTCAAAGCATGAAGAAGCATTTAAATATTGCGTATCGACTGCCGAAAGTCTTTGGTTTTACACCAAAAAAATCAAAGATTTGACTTGCGTTGACAAGTCTCGACATTCTGCTTAGGGGAGAATGGTATTCATAATTAGTAGAATGTTGATTGAGGAACAATTCATTTATATCAAGCAATTCATTATTTCGGAGTCTACGGGAAGGGATGTTGAACTGGATGAGTTGTAACAATGTAGTTGTATCAGTAATACTGTTTATAATTTTAAATATGCAAAATTTTAATTATTTTGTAATTAACTTTTAGGTTTGAATAAAGTGTTTGGTGTTTTCTATTTCTAACACCGTTTAGATCATATTTCTCACCACGGTAGTAAGAGAGACAACGATTTCTTTGAGACCTAAATAAGTTGTTCCGAAAGTAAATAAATTGGCAGGAGGGGTTAAATAAAATTATTAAAATGAAAATAAAAATTACAATAATAAGGTCGGGCCCGAAGCTTGCGGTGACTACCGTGTTGTCGGAGGCCATTAGCCACATCCTGGTTCCAGTGACCCGGTGTCTCATTATAAGTGTTACACTGTTAGATAATACTTATCAAATTGAATGGAGAATTTTCCACCGCTCCTCTCCTGGCTCCAGTAACCCGATGTCTCATTGTAAGTGTTAAATTATTAGAGAATATTTATCAAATTTAGGAAGTTTAGGAACCTATTCTATGTTCACCGCACAACTTTATAAAAGTTTCTCCTCGCTAGCCCAAATCTCATGCAACTCTTAGAATTACGCCGCCTCCCATTGTAAATAGTTTGGTAACTGAAGCACTGTGTGACAATGTGAAGTTAGTTTGGTTTTTTGGGTTATGCCCATTTTCATCCCGCGACAAAATACCCCCCGACAAAATATCTCTGACAAAATTTCCCATTTCCCAAAAATATCCTCCAACACAATATCTACTAAAACCTAACCTAACCTAACTGTACAGGACGTCTGTATTATTTATTTTTGTCCCATTTTACTATTTTTGAACAATAATTTCTGTACTCGAGAAGCCTACGGATGCAAGTCCAAAATTTGAAGAAATGAGTTTTTTATACAGACTCGAAGTAAAAAATCATGTTTATCAGTGGCAGAAAGATACAGGTCCAATCATGAAGAAAAAACAGGATTTTCAAAAATGTATATGGATGTAACTACCATGATGCAACAACTATCTTAGAAGCAGAAGGATGTACCATGGACTTGCATCTTTATGATTTAGTTGCATTTTGAGTATTATGACTCAAATCCTACGTATTATGTAGTATTATGACTCAAATTATACATTACTACGCTTTCTACGGAAGTAAACAATTTTTAAACATTGATCTTTTCATAAAACACCACATGTTATATCAAAATATTCCACTTCTTTTGAAGCAGAAGGACTCAAGTCCGGGTTTTGTGTTTGACTCAAGTCAGCTTTTTTTTAAATATTTTTAAACGACTTCGAAAAGGAGGAGGTTCTCAATTCGACTGTATTTTTTTTTTTTTTTTTTTTTTTTTTTTTTTTATGTTTGTTACCTCAGAACTTTCGACTGGGTGAACCGATATTGATGATTCTTTTTTTATTTGAAAGCTGGTGCTTCCCGTGTGGTCCCATTTTAATTTGGTCCAGTTCTGACTGTGGCATCCATGAGAAAATCATATAAGTCTTAAATTTGCATCAAGTATGTGCGCGACAAATGGACGAATAACTTAATATCACGCCAACCGATTTCGATGATTCTTTTTTTATTGGAAAGGATGTACTTCAAGGGTAGTTTGATGAGAGTTTGGTTAGGTTCTGATTATGGGATCCATGACAAAGTAACGGAACTCTCCAATTCTGAAGAACAAATTTACGATACTCGGCCGAATCTAAATCGAATTAGTTAGTGTACTTTAGATTCACTAAAAATCAAGAAATAAACAAAAATTTTAACAAAACAAAAAAACGACTTCAAAAAATGCACTAAAAAGTAAAAAAATAATTTCGTATTCTTCTACAACTTTATCATCAACTTACCTTTTCTACTCATCAATATGTAGGTACGATTGTTATTTTTGGAGTCGGTGTCAACCAAGGTACCCGCGGCCCGGCGTGTTCACTTGACAGCTCCTCTCCCGCCGACACCGACTCCAAAAATAACAATCGTACGTACATATTGATGAGTAGAAAAGGTAAGTTGATTATAAAGTTGTAGAAGAATACGAAATTATTTTTTTACTTTTTAGTGCATTTTTTGAAGTCGTTTTTTTGTTTTGTTAAAATTTTTGTTTATTAAGTTTTACGTATGAAATAATTCGTTTTATTTGCTCGTTTTTAAAACAAAACTAATTAATTTAATAATAACTTTTTTTTATCTATCAGCATGGATATCCGAAAAAGTTATGAGACCATAGTTACAGAAAAAAATAGTTTTTGGTTCTCCTGAACATTTACCTTTTTGGACTTCCATCCGTATGCTTCTCGGGTACAGATTTATTGTCTTTACAAGATGTATGAATTATTTTTGTCACATTTTTTGGTTAGTTTAGGTAAGGTTAGGTTAGGGTGGGTTAGGTTAGGTTAGGTTTTAGTAGATATTTTGTTCGGGGATATTTTGTGTGGGGGATGAAAAATCGCGCAACCGTGTTTTTGTAAATAAAACAACGATGTTCTGCATAAAATGATACGATGTTTTCATACCAGACATTGTTGCATCGGCATTATTGTATTATTATCATCAGAAAACAGAGTTTCCCGTACTAAGGCAGATTATTTTGGTGACGAAAATAGGTTATTGGCTGAATCAATTCAATGAACGCGATGCTGCGTAGAAATGTTAATCTATTATTTCTTTATACTCAGTACAGGTAGAAAGTATACAGGACCCATTATTAAATTATTATTTTTTTTTAATATGAATACCGCACAAAGTCTGGAGCCAGTGAGATTTTGGCAACCCCAATTGGGGTATGTTGTGAGGCTGAATGTTATGGAAAGCGGAAGGAGATCGGGAAGAGAAAGGTGGGGTAGTAGGTAGGGTAGTATTTAAATCTGGTCACAAATCAAGGCTAAAGCCACTTCGAGCAACGTTTCAATTCTGAATGGTAGTTTTACACCAGGGGGTTACTGAGAGTATCTTTCAATCTGGAACATGCCGCTTCTATATATATATATTTTTAATTAATTAATTTTAGAATACCACAAATTAATCAAGTAAAATTTATTCGAACCATTGACTTTCGGATTGTGAATCGAGAGTTTTACCCCTAGGCCACGGAGGCCGTCAAAAAATTTGTGATGGGTTCTACGATTTTAGGCGATTGTGCGGAAAGCTGACAGGTTGGGTTTATTTCCATTCAAATTTGTACAGAAAGCACTTCTAGTGTTAAATATATTTTTTTATTATATGGTTCGAACGCATAAAAAAGATATTAAGACAATTAAAAATAATAACAAGGAAAGTGCGGTACGTTCCAGAATAATATGGTAAGATTGTTAGAATGGAAGGTCTGATCTGAAAGCTCTAAGATCTGAATTTGGTTGTATTGTAAAAACAGCGAAATGTTTCCATAAAGTGTTATTATATCCGTACCATTGATTGAATAACCAACACCCCTACCATAGGTCACCCCAAGTGGTTCGCTACGTTTGGTGACTTAGAAGGGATGCCCGGGTTCATGGGTGAGGTTTTGTCTAGGTGTTGATGGTGAATGCGTTTTTCCACCCATTGCGTGGTGGACCAATTGGGAAAGACTGGTTGTTGGAGAACTTTTGATCTCTCCAGCTTGACTTTTTTTTACCTCAGGGTCTCCTGTGTGGAGCTGTTGTAAAAATAGAAGTAGGTAATAGGAAATGTAGCTAACCGTAATGTTAAAAAAGGAAGGAACATTATTAAGAAAAGATACAGCTTGTTCACGTCTTTATTGTTACATGTTGCTTTTTGGAACTACCTATTGTATGCTCTCTGCCTTAGTCAGTTCAGTAGAATTCACCTCGGCGCAAAGGACGCAAGTCCTAAAAATCGCTCGCTTCACAGAAGTCATAACATAAACTGCAGTTTTTCGCAAATAACATCGCCGCGCCGCATAACATCGCTCATTGATTACGCATTCAAACGTTATACCCGTTCGTTTCCCAATCATTCCTTACCCAAAAATCTCTCCCAACTAACATATACCTTTGCCAGTGAACACCAATATCAGTGGAATGCAGAATGCAGTTCGGTAAGTGAGATCAAATATAATAAAATAGACAAAAACCGCAAACGCATACAGTCCAAGTATCATTTGATCCCTCGATCTTGAGAGGGAGCATTTGCTCCCCGCCGCAACACAGCGAAACAACGAATTGACGAGCGAACGAACGAACGAACGAACGGACGAAATAACGAATGAAAAAAGAGACATTGAAAGATTTAGATCAGAATAGCATAAGCATCGAATTGTGACTTTAACAAAAATTGAATACCTTCACACACCATTCTCTTGTTAAAGTTTTCCGGACACTTCCAATGTAGGGGTAGTTCACAATCCTTTCTCTCCCTGCCCAGTTCCCCATATAAAGGCAGTCGAGACGAACAACCCAAGCTCAAGTACTTAAAGCGATCTACCGAGAAAATAACCGTTTTCAACCGTTTCTAACCGGTTGTAACGTTCCAAAACGGAGTTACGTTTTACGAGCAAACCTGAGGTACGTAATGCCTTTTGCAAACGGTTTATCTTATTAAAACTTCCTGAGCAGGAATCACACGAGAGGGGAATACGCGGAGAAAACTAAAGTTCTAAAGCTTGACATGGAAAACTTTGCAGGTGACCAGAAAGTTTTTTTGATTATTCAGCTGTGAAAAGATTTCCAAATTATTTTCTTTTATTCAGTTTTTGCGATAAAGAGAAACATTTATATTAGAGTTTTTTTGTGACAGAAACGAGGAAATAAAGATAATTTATTTATTTTTATTTAATTACTATATAATTATATGTTTTACATATTAAATATGCTCTAAAATAACATTGGGAGGCATAACGGTCTAGTACATTAGTACGAAATTTTGAAATATACTTCAAACATCAACATTTTGTTGAATTTATGTGTTTTTTTTAATTTTGTGGTGTCCATGTATTGTACCAAATAGAAGGTTCACTTTTGTGACCGGACAACTCAGAATCTCAATGAAAAGTCATTAAAAGTGATTAAAAATGATTAAATAGGTAACGTTAGGTTAGGTTATGGGCTGTTCTTCAATTTTTTTTATTAATAACTTTTCAAAGGGGTGTTGGAATTGCTTTTTTTTTACATTAACTCCACACAGGAGGCCCTGAGGAAAATAATTTCCCTCAGGGCCTATGTCATGCTGTGTGGAGGGTCTTTTTGAGGAGAGGAAGGAATGAACATTGGTCTTGAAGAGACCCATGTTGTAGGAAGGAGGAAACACAGAGGCCGGCAAATTATTCTACAGTCGAGCTGTTGAACACAAGAACGAGTCGAAGAAACGACCCGTTTTCACGTTCCAAATGTCAACCGTGTACAAATGTTGGGCACGCGTATGGCGTGTTTCCCGACTATGCACCGGTGCCGAAGGGATCAATGATGCTAGTTCCTCGGAGCATCTTCCATTGTAATACCGGTAGAACAAGGATAGCATTCCCACCCGACGCCTGTGCTCTAAAGATTGCAATCCGTCTGTTAAGATGGGAGAATCTATCAAACGGACCGCCCGTTTCTGCACAGAGTCGAGGGTATTTTTCAGGTATTTGTAGCTTGTTTCTGAGTTGTCATGAATCCACTTTTAGGTATCTATAACTACACATTAAACTCAAATTTCGATTTTCCGGAGATGTCAGATAATCAGATCGATTTATAGTAAACTATCGAATAGGCAGCCATCTGGTCCGGAGCTGCAAAATCTCTGAAAAAAAAACCTTTGACTCTGTGCAGAAACGGACGGTCTGTTTTATAAATTCTTCTATCTTAAACAAGCGGATTGCAATCTTTAGAGCACAGGCGTTAGGTAGATATGCTGTTCTTGTTCTACCAGTATTACAATAGCAGATGCTCTGAGGAACTAGCGTCATTGATCCCTTCGGCACCGGTGCATAGTCGGAAATAGCCAAACATGCGCCTAACATATGTTAACGGACATTTGTCACATGATTTGTTCTTGAATTCAACAGCTCGGTTAGGTCAGGAGTGAACATGGGTCTCAAAAATACTCACTACACAGCATCTTCAAAGATTACATAGGCCCCGAGGGAAATTGTTAATTTAAAAAAAAGAAAATAAAACCTCAATTTAAATTTAGGGATTAGCAGTAAGCTCTCGCTTTCGAGTGGTTGGGTTGGTACGAAACGTTGGATAAAGAAGGGGTAGCGCAACACGGCATAATACCCCAAAAATAAATCACCATAATACCTATTTACGTAACGAGTTTATTTTTTGTTGACTTATCATTTTCCTTGGTTTGCTTAGACTCTGTATGTTGTTTTTTACGCAAAAACTTCTTCTTTTCCGTGTTTCGAATACCATTAGAGGTTGGTTTGACAGCCTTCCGAAATGGGAGAACCTGTGCTATTTCGGGGGGTAAAGTTTAAAGCCTTCTGTGCTTTCTTTGCCTTTTTTACCCACTTTCTCAGGGGTTGCAACCTTTTTACAAACTGGAAAGAAAGCTTACTTCGTCATTTTGAATGAACTCTTTTCGATGGATTCACAAAAAGCTGCATTTCAGTAATAAAAGCTATAACAATGCGAAAAACCTGTTTTCAGTCTTTTTAATGTGAATACCCTCAACCGCCTGGAGCCAGTGAAACAATGGCATCCCCAATATCAATTTTCTTTGTTTTTTCATTTTTTTTTTACAAGTGCTCCACACTGGAGTTTAAGGAAAAAGTTTAAGGAAAAGGGTTTAAGGGGTGGGTAGGAATCTGGGGTTCAGTGTGTCCTGGTCATCCGCCTCCAAGACCTAGACAAACCTCACCCCACGAACCCCGGCACCCCTGCTAAATCACCAAACGTAGCGAACCACTTGGGGTGACCTATGGCAGAGGTGTTGGTTATCCAATAAAGGTTCCCGGGGCGGCGGTACCCATTCCCGCCTCCCAAAAGTTATTTTTTACACATATTTAAAAAAAAAAACCTTTTTCAATTTTATCTATTCTCGAAAATGGTATGAATTAATGAAATAATGAATGATAACATTTTGTTTGATCTCTCAACACTTTGTTGTTAATTCATATATTTTTATCACTTATAATTTTCTCCGTTTATCATTTTATTTTTAAATTTTATTATTTTGCTTTTACTTAACTGTTTGATGACCGATATTTGCTTGTGTTATTTTTATTAAATTGTGAAATTATTAATCCCGATCCAGGCGAACCCCAGTGGGGTTAATAATTACATGCTAAAAAATGATATAAATTGTAAAGAAGCAATAAATAAATAAATAAATAAATTGGGTGTGCTGTGAAAAGTGGAAGGAAATGGGGAAGAGAAATGTGGAGAAGTACCTAACTATTCAGATCTAGTCACCATACACGGTTAAATCCATTTCAAGCAACGTTTCAATTCTGATTGGTGGTCTTCACCAGGGTGATATTGAGAGTATCTTCCATCATGGAACGTGCCGCAAATATACCACGTATTATTTTAAATGGTTAAAATGTGAAAAACAAAAAAATCAAATTTACTTGCGCACGCCGGGATTTGAAACCGCGACCTTCTAATCGCTAGTCCCGGTTCCGCTGTCCCCGGTTCCTCGGATCCACTGTGATCCAGTGACAGTTAGTCACCGGGACAAAGTTAACGCGACAGGCAATGATGTCATATGTAATATTCAGCCGCGTGATACTATTATTCACAACTCTATGTATTTCTGCCAATCTTTTCATATGCGGAGAGATACTCAAATTATATTATATATTTATATTATATATTGGTTTTTGGCAAGTTACAGGGAGAAATTAACCCCTTTGTCTTGCAAACTGTAGTAATGTCACCTGATGGATTTTTTTTTTTTTGCCCGATGTTCGGGCTACCTTGGGCAAGATGAAGGACATTAATAATTTTTTTTTGATGGTTTGTTTATCTGTGAGTGGTATACATTTTGTATAGATAAACACACACATACAGACATTTTTACATACACCCATGCATGTATGTATTCATATGCAACAAATATGTATACCATAATAAATATATATAATTATTTATTTATCTTTTATATAAGAGAACAAAGGTAAATTTTATTATAGCCCGCGCATCAAGGTGGATGAAGGATGGAAATGGGCAGGCGGTGGAGGAGATTGTCATCGGGACTTGATTGCCCGAGACATGAGATGCTTGGGTTTGAATTTGAAGCAAGTTTGGAGAAAAATGTTTTGGCTAGATCTATTATGTGTTTTTTAAGTGGAGGAATTTTCGTGCCTGAATTAATAATGCTATTTCGGACGAACCAAGGGCTTTTGGTGAATCTTCTAAGCAAGACATTTTGGAAGGTTTCTAGACTCTTAGTATTGCTTGTGGCCCAAATTGGGGCGGCGTAAGTCATGATGGGTCGCAATTTTGATTTTTAAATAAGAATTTTGTTCTGTAGTGACGTTTGACTATTATAATTTAAAAGCGGGTAAAGGGATGCGGCAGCGTTTTTGGTTTTTTTAATTGTATGTTTGATGTGTGTGTGCCATGTGAGTTTTTTATCGAGTGTGACTCCAAGGTATTTAACGTTGTTTTGCCAGGGTATTGCTTGGCCGTACATGGAAACGTGACCTTTAGGAGTGCTGCGAACCTTTCTTCGCGAGAAGAAAATAGCAGCGCTCTTGGAAGGGTTCACGTCTATACGCCATTTGTTATAAAAGTCTTGGAGTATGTTTATGTTGTGTTGTAAGCGAAGTGTGATCATCCTGGGAGAACTGTATCGAACCATAATGGCGGTGTCGTCAGCGTACAAGGCTTTATACGAATGTTGGTTCTCCGTGAGTGGTATATCGTGTATGTAGATATTGAAGAGGGTGGGGGAAAGCAGGGACCCTTGCGGGACGCCTGCTGTCATGAATCTGGGAGTTGAGAGTGCATCTCGGATCTTTACTTGAAAAGTCCGGTGCCGAAGAAATGATTTTAAGATACCGAGGAGTTGGGGATCGATGTCAATGTTGTGCAATTTGAGAAGCAGTCCGTTCGACCACACTTTGTCGAAGGCTTTGGCTATGTCCAGGAAAATGGCGCCAGTGGACCGTTGGGAGTTGAAGCCGCCTAGAATCAGTTCGGAAACTCTGAGTAGTTGATGAAGGGTTGAGTGTTGAGATCTGAAGCCATGTTGTTCATCAGGGAGGGTTTTCACCTCGTGAATGTGCTTTAAGAGCCGAGTAAGGAGAATTTGTTCGAATATTTTACCAACATTTGAGAGAAGACTGATGGGACGATGGTTCTCACAGAATTTCGGGTCCTTCCCAGGTTTTGGGATGAGAATGACGTGCGCGTGTTTCCAACTTTTGGGAAAATAACGCAGTCTGAGTGCGGAATTTATGAGGCTCACAATGGCGAGAATGCTTTTAGGGGGGAGGGCTTTAAGGGCAAAGTTTGTTATGCCATCTGGACCAGGAGCTTTTTTGTTGCTGCGGTGTTTTATGGCCCTTCGGACTTCTGATGGGGTGGTGAAATGTACATTAGTTCCGGGAAGGGAGTCGAAAATTATGTCTATTTGATGGTTGACATTTGCTATATGGACTGGGTCGGCGTGCTTGGAGCTGGGGCTAAATTGAAATTCAAGATTATCGGCAAACGCCTCCGATTTACCTTGATCGTCAAATATGAGGCCGTTTTCGGTATGAATGGGATGGTTTGGGGATGGGGTAGTTTGGAGAGATTTGCATAATTTCCATAGGGAGCCATCCTGTGGATTTATATTTTGAATTTTTTTGTTCCAGGTGGAGTGTGAAAGCTCGTAAAGTTTCTTTCTAATAAGTGCTTGAATTCTATTGATAGTTTTTTTGACTGAGGGATTTCGGTTTCTGTGCCAGTGTCGGCGAAGATTGTTTTTTGTAGAGATTAATTCCTGGATGTCGATTGGGAGGTCACTTTTGAGATTAAGGGCGGAACGTTCAGGAAGAGTTTTAGAGGCATCGGTGATGGAAGATGTGATTATATCGGCAAAGTCGTCAACTGCCTTGTCTAGTTCGGGGCCGTCAGAAATATTTTGAGGGATGATTGTTTTTTCCCCAACTCTGTGAGTGAAATACGTCCAATCAGTTTTTATAGATTTGCGCGGTGCCATTGGAGTGGAAAGTCGATTAAGAGTGAGCAAAACTGGATTATGATCTGAGCTTAGGTCATTTATGGTTTCGATACTGTAGACCCAGGGTAATTTGTGGAGGAGTGCAATGTCGAGAACATCGGGTCTAGCCCCGCTGTTCGGGAAGTGTGTGGGTGCAATTGGGCCCGCGATGAAGAGTTCAGGATGTGCGCTAGCGTACTTTTGTAAGATACGCCCATTGGAGTTAGTAATCCTACTATTCCAATTGGGGTGCTTTAAGTTAAAGTCCCCAGCGAGAATAGTAGGAGTGTGGCTATCGAGAAGAGTATCGAGGTCTTTTGGATCAAGCTTATCTTGCGGACGGTGATAGATGGAGTTTATTCTTAATGGGCCTGAATGTTTTGTATGTATTGTGATTGAGGTTGATTCAATAGACGACAATGTGGGTGTAATGTTATATTTGTGGGCGATTTTCGATTTAACGAAAATAGCAGTGCCCCCACCTCTCGTGTTTTGGCGGTCGTTTCTATATAATGTATAGTTTGAAAGTTTTGGAATTTGTGATGGGTTGAGGTGAGTTTCATTAATAAGTAAAACGTCAAGAGCGTGTGTATTTGCAAAAATACGTAATTCATGTATATTTTTTAAGAGACCATTAGCATTCCAAAATGCCATACGTAGCACGGAGGGCATGGTAGTAGAGCTAGCCATTTACACTGAAAAAAGTGAAAAAATCTGAGGGGCGGCGGAGAAAATGATAGATATGTAGTCTGCCGGTGAGGTGGCAGACTGAAATTTGGGGATGAGGTCGGAAAGAAGATCGCCAACCTTGGAGAAATTGAAATTTTTGAAAAATTCAAAAATGTTGAAGGGGGTGGAAGGAGGTGTGTGGGAGGTTGACGTTGAGGGAGCTGAGGGGGATGTGGACGTTAGTGGGGTTTGGGCAGTGGCCTGCGCGTATGATAAGGAGGGATTTGTGCTATGCGAGGTGAAAGTGGCATTACGTACGGTTTGCAAGATGGGTTGTGGAGATGGTCTTTTCGGACATTCCTTATAATTTGCCGGATGGGCTCCAGAACAGTTTGCGCAGGTGGCGGGACCATCTTCTCTCTGCTTCTTGCATTCCTGCGTGAAATGATCACCCGCGCACTTGACGCAGCGGGGAGGCAGGTGGCACATCATTGAAGAGTGTCCAAAATTCTGGCAGCGGTGACACTGAGAGGGGGCTGTTTTTTTATTAAGATACTCGACTCTTATCTTGAGGTGAAAGAGGGAAGTGAGGGAGAAAATTTTTTGTCCCGCCTCACCATGATCCAGTTGTACAAGGACTAATGGAATGTTTTTCCTGTCTGGCCCGGATCTCATCCGAGTTACAGAATTAACTGGGAGGTTGAGATCTAGAAGTTCCAGGCGGACCTCTTCTTCGCTAATTGTCGTCGGAATCCCTCGCAGAACCGCCTTGGTTAATTTTTCTTCTGCAAGCTGAAATGTATGGAAGGGGGTTGTGTCCTCCTGGAGCATCTTTGTAGCCAGCCTGAAGCTGGTGGAGTCGCCAGTATTTAGAACCACCCCTGTTGGAATGGCCTTTGCGTTAATTATATTAACCCCAGCGTTCAAGAGGCGCTTTTCCAGGAGGCTCCAATTTTTTTCCGATTTTATAAAAATTGGAGGGATCTTAATAGGCCTCGTTTTTGTGGCATCGGTTATATTTGCGGTGGAGTCAGACACGGAATTTAGAAGTGGCGGTGGTGCAATTTCATCGTCTGTAGCGAGGGCGGAGAAACGATTTGAGGTTTTTATAACTTCGGTGGACGGAGGAGGAGAAGCGCACGCCCTTCGTTTCTTGTGAGCTGGAGTCACCCATAGCGGGGGGAATGAGTTTACGGAAGAGGATGGAGCGGTTGATGTTGAGCTGGAGGTGGTTGTCGAAGAGGTGGGAGCTGTTGAAAAAGGGGCAGAAGTCAAGGTGGAAGGGGAGACGGAGGTCAAAGACGTAGTGAGGGTGGGAGTTGTTGTTGTTTTCAAAGAGTAGTCGGAGACATCTTCTTCACTTCCGAAGTGCTTTAGGTATAGAGCAGTTGAGCGTCTGGACCTCGTTACCTTAGATTTTTTTGCCAAAAATTCTTCGAGTTGTGCTTCTGTAGCACCCACGGCGGCAAGTTGTTGGTGGAGTGTAGACATCGAATCCAGGGTCTTATGCGTAGGTCAATAGTGAGAAAGGTAGACTGTGGAAGGTCAATGTGTAAACGGGGGTCTGCAGGCTTGGATTTGGTAAAAAAAAATGAAAAACACAACACTGCTTTGAAAGCTGACAGCTCAATATTTTGTCACCATGAAAATTGTTTTTGTTTGGAAACTGATGGAACGAATTACTATGAGAATGGAAGGAAACAAAAGAACCAGATGACGCGAATAATGATTAGAAAATAAACTGTTCGAAACGCGATGCACTGTTCGGAGCTCGATTTTTGAACTGTTGCTTCCTCGAGTAACAAAAGCGGACTGGAGATACTCAAATTCCACAAATCCGTTGTACTTATACCTAAAGGGGGTACGTCCTCATGCGATCTGCTAACGTAAGTGGCGCCATCCCTTGACGAATTACAAAAGTAGCTTTTTTAGAATGTAATATAGATGGCAGCACTTCCGTTTGTATCTATTCGAATCGAGTGTGTACCACAGACGTTAGCGTATTAATAATGTTCGATTCTGTAATTTTTAGATCAATGCAACTATTTTCAGCATAAGTTTTTTTAACTCCCGACGCAGAATGGACGGGTGTTATAAGTTTGACCGCCGTGTCTGTGTATCTCTGACTGTACGTGGCATCGTAGCTCCTAAACGAATGGACCAATTATGATGCGCTTTTTTATTTGAAATATGATGTGATCGAGATGGTTCTTAGCTACGTATCATGAAAATCTGTTTAGGCGTTTCTTAAATTTATTTTATTTTTTTAAATGCGGTTTCGACTTTAATATACATATTAACTGTCCAAAAATATGGTGCCACATTATTTATCAATATTTTTTAACTGTTGTGTTGACATTTGGTCGAAATCGGCAGTCACTAAGCCCGGTTATGTTTACATCCTTTTATAGTGTTACTGCACAAGAGATTCAACTGCCCGGTGCTAGTGGGATCATGAACGCCGTATAATACGCCATTTTTTTTTTGTTTTGAATTAACTAACGACAGCCAACCAGGTTTCCGTTTAGCTTAACTTAACTTAACCTTAAACTTAAAACTTAACTTAACCTTAAATATTTGAAAATTTCTTACTGCAATTATTAAAGTGGAAATATGATTCTACAATGACGGAGAACTTGGTTAGCAGAGGAATCGAACTTTGCATTTGACCACTCGGCTACTAAGCGGTTGTTGTATTATTAAAATGGTTTAAATTATTGTTTGCGGCTCGCAAGGAGCAGGTTGTCGACCCCACACTAACTCACAGATGGGGAACTGTGCTGTAACGTGCGGAATATTCAAGTAGGAAATGCTAAAATAATCCCTCAGTCATTTTTGAGCTCCATCTTCAGTACAGGCTGGTGCTATACATGGTGTCCGGAAATCAGTGGTGCAATTTACATGGCACATAGATGACCAAAATTAAAAAAAAAAAACTTTTTTGGCACATAAATGGATAAAAATTTTGAGTTTGTTGGATTTTTGTTTCGACCATAGACATTCAAATTAATAGACTAGCTAATCAAGCGAAGGTGAACAAACCAACACGCGCGGAGAGAGAAAGGCGGCGTGATCGTTCCCCTTTCTGTGATTTGTCAATAAACGAATCTGACAATATTCAGAAAACTCGCATTGTAATACTAACAATTTACTAGTCCTTTTTACAATGGCGTGTGGAAAAATAAATTATTAAAGAACTTAAGAAGAATGTTGGGGTGGAAAATGTGTGCTTTGCCGGTACTGTGAAATTACCCGGGCACACAATTATACCAACTACCCGGAACCAGCGGAACTACAGCATCCCCGAGTGGGTTACGTTGTGGGTGAATTGCTGACAGCGTAAAAACTTAACTAGAAATCCCAAATCGGGTAAACAAAAGTTCGGAATTGTTTCCAAAATTGAATATTTTTTTCCACTATTTAATTAGACAATGTGTTATAATTTACCCACCTCCTCAATTTTAGCATCGCCAAGCCAAGCGTCTCGTTTAAAAATTAACATTCAGATTCTGCTTGGAAGATTCCCCGCCGTAAACCTTTTCGTTTCTTTAGCGAAATTTACTTTTCTTTTCAGGGTCTGGTTATTTAATTGTGCGCTCTTTGGTAGTTACAACAGATATCGTAGTTTATTCAATATATTCTCGAAATGTCCTGGTATGCCTCCAGTTTGTCGAAATTTTTCCCAGATTCCCAGTTAGGGCAAGTCTATCAATGTGGGTGTTTATGGTTTCAATATATTATAGCGACGATTTTCATCAATTTTGATATTTCGAGCGTTGATTTCGTGAATTATCAAATACTTCCGATTGTTTAATATTAAATTATCCGAATTATCAAATACTTCTGCGGATTGTGGCAAAAACAAAATATAATAATAAATTAAATTGCCTAATATGCGTAACGGGAGGAAAGATTGGGAAAAATACCAAAGACTCACATGGTCTCTTCTTTGGTCTGCTCCCACTAAGATTTACTTAGATTAAAATGTTTGGAAATTTATAGTTTTTTTTTTTTATTTTAAATAATTAAATCCGTTTTTTGGGTAGTGACGTCATTACACGAAAACGTTCCGTCTCCGATAATATTCTATTAATTTTGTAAAATGATTTTAAGCGAATTTTTGAATTTGACAGTTAAAATTCACTAGCTTTATTGTTTGTATTCTGCGAACTTATTGTGTGGTTTGACGTTTTGACAAATGTAACGAAGTGAACATCGTATATATTATGCCTTCTGTAGCTGACTTAGAAGCGTAATGGCATGGTGTTTATTTTAACAAAATCAAATTTTATAATATACTAGCTGGTATCGGGCTGAGTTGCAATGCAAAGGAATAATTTTTTTCTCCCTGCATTTCATTTCCCAAGCATCCCCGTTCCCCTCCCGCGTCCCCTTACCCCCTTTCACCTTCCACGCCTTTCCCTCCCTCGTCATCCCTCCCGCTAACCCCACCCCTTTCATTATCCTTCCCATCATGCCTTCCCTCCCTGCCGCTAAAATATATTAAATACACTGATTATCATTAATACAAATTTCATAACGCCAGAGCTTACCATTATATACAGCCTATAACCTTCGCGGGCGTGCGCACAACAAAGTTTCATCGCAATCGGATGAACGGTATGGCAGCGTATAACATATGAACAAACAAACAAACAAAAATTGATTGTTGTATTTAAGATTATTATTATTATTATTTACAAGTACAAGTTTATTACAGTACAAGATTTAGTCATATATAGACGTTGAATATGAACTTGACACATAAACTTAATGATTAATAAGATGGATCAAGGAAAAAAAAATTATGAGTTTTTAAAAAATGGTCCGATTTTTCGGATTAAAATTTTCAAAAAATCGTCCGGGTTTAAAAAAAAAGATTAAAAAATATGTATACGGAATGTCAGTGGCATATTGATGGATTTATTGTTTCCGCGATGGGATTACGGGATTCCCCGGTTGGTTTGACTGATTCCATAAATAATTTATTCCTATACGCCTGTCTCGGCGTGGTCTCACCACGGGAGATATCCTCGGATCCTAGATAGACGGGCTTTGTACCGCATTTGGATATATTTTATCAACCAAAATAACATTAACGTATAAATGGAAATAATGGGTTTCATGAAAACATGCATTAAAAATTTATCGGCGGAACACTTGTTTCCACAATGTTCGATTAGGTAATCTAATATATAAAATTCTCGTGTCACGGTGTTTGTTACCATACTCCTCCGAAACGACTGGACCAATTTTGATAAAATTTTGTGTGCTTATCTGGTAGGTCTGAGAATCGACCATCATCTATTTTTCATACCCCTAAAAGTAAAGGGTGTTCCACTCCGAAGAAAATTATTTTCCCCATACATTTTGTGTGGAACGAATTCTCCTATTTTGAAAGAACTGCAGCAATATTGTAACGGGTATAATATTGAACTGTGAACCGGTGGAGGGGGGAGGGGAGAGGGGGGAAAGGAACTCAGGAAGGGGGGTTAGCGGGACGGGGGAAGGGGAGAAGTGGAGTGGGGAGAGGGAGAGGGAACGCGAGAGGGGAAAGGATACGCAGGGAGAAACAATTTAGATCAAGGTATGGTATACGCAGGGAGAAACAATTTAGATCAATTCAACTAATAAGTTGACAACAGTTTTCGATTTTGAGGCGGTACGAAGTTCGCCGGATCAGCTAGTAATATAATGTAGATACAACACTTTGACTGTTTTTATGAACAGTCATTAATTATTACGTTAAATTGATTCAATAGGATGAAATGAGACTGGGCGGCGTTTCGTCCCACTCCTCCAAAACGGCTTGACCGATTTTTATAATTTTTTTAATTTATATTTGGTAGGTATGAGAATAGGTTTTAAAATATATTTCATACCGCTAGGTGATTAGTGTCCCTATCCAGATTTTTTTTTTCTTACTTTTGTTTTGTATTTTTTTTATTATTTGACATTAAAAAATACTTATAACCCAAAATTTTAACCCTCCCATTTTTTAATCGCGATTTTAATATTTTTGTATGAACAAATTTAACCGTCTCTCGTATTTCAAACAAAACGAAATTATTTATGTTGTTGAATGACAGATAGCGCTACGTCCGCCTCATCGAACTTTCATCCACACATGCGCAAGACATTCACGAGAAGCATCGCGACATTTTGATATTTCATCGGCATCATGTTCTCGCGTGGGCAAACCATCGAGCTTATTTGTGTTGGCTAAAGACGGACTGACAAAAAATATCGTACATCCAATTATTGCTCTTCGAAATTCATTTTCCTACTTTAGTTGGTGTTTTTTTGTTTTTATCGGCGGTCATCATCGACAGCGCTCCATTCCTCTTTTTGTCATAGATCCCATCCGCACACACTTACAATACATTCATTATTTTTTTTTTATTTAACAACCAAAATATTTACTAGAAATACTTTATATGGCAGAACAACGTTTGTCGGGTCAGCTAGTATTATTATAATATAATGTAGATATCGAGTATTAGCATGTCGGTGCGTTTTGATTTTTTTGATAAGTTACTTCTAATACAAGTTAGGACCCTCAAAAAAATCGTTAAAATTGCTTGATTCGGATGCCATCAACTGACGTTCAGTATACAAATTAGATAATATATATTTAAAAAAAAATCAAAACATACAGACATGGCGTATTGCCTTCTAATATAATTATTAAAAAAAATGTTAAAAATCGGTTCACTTTTGGAGGATAAAAATGGGGAAATTTTTTTTTGATGATTTTATTCAGGCTATTTGGTTTTTAGCTTTTCGAAACAACTCATATGGGTCTCGTGTTAGAAAAAGAAAACACCACGCTTTATATTCAAATATAAAATGAAATCTTAAAACGTACACCTTTATGAAACCAAAGTTTCCGACTTTGGTTTCATAAAGTTTGAGTTTGGGAATTTTTAATTAATTATTTTTACATGGAACAACACAAAAGTGAGGTGACAATAACGTTTTTAATACATTTGTCTAATAATAATGTATGTGTTTATTTTTTTTCATCATCAGTAATAAATTTTAAAAAGAAAAAATGTAAAGTGGGCCATTTTTAAAACTTTTTGAAGTTTGCATAAAAAATGTTTAAGTTTAATGTATATTTCGAATGAAAAAAATTGAAAAGCGTATTTTATCACCTTTCAAAAACAGCTTTTAGTTTTCAGATATTTTCAGAAATATTCCATTTTTTTGGTTTTATTGCAAAGCGGAAATATTTTAACCCTCTCACAAAATATGGTCGAGGCCTGAGGTGTTGACACAATATTTAAAATTACTGCATTAGGAGTAATGAAAACATACAAATTTCAAGTTTGTATCATACCTTTAATATTACAGCATATACACGGGTGTGAGGACTGAAAAGCTTGGAACAATTATTCAAATTCCACACAGTGCGTTAACGTATAAAGTTTAGCGACAAACTGTGAAAGTTCCAAGGTTTTAGTGACCCTCTACTGTAATGTGCCGTGTTCCGGGATGTAATGTTGCGTTTAGAATTATTATGCAATGTTCGTGCGTGTGACTAGAATGTTACAACATTTATATTATGTTGTATGTTAAAGAAACTTGTTAATTTGGTTATATATTAATAATTTAAAAACGTTTTAACCGTAAGTTCTAATGAAGAATAATTTGTTTGAAACCGGTGTAGGTAATGGAATTTGTGGAATGTATTATGTGGAATTAACAATACAGAATGTTGTCCCTGTTTTAAAGAAACAACAATATACTTATGTCAAAGTTTTAGTTCCTAGTGGAAATAGCGTTAGAAACTTTATGAAAATAGTTTTTTTTATAATTAGCTCCACACAGGAGGCCCTGATGAAAGGGGTCTATGTCAGTTTTGGGGACGCTGTGCGGAGGGTCTTTTTAGGGAAAGGAAGGTGGGGATGTTCTGGGAAGTAAAAGGGTGTGAGGGACGGGTAGGAATCTGGGGATTAATGCTTCCAGGAGTGACGGACGTATGAATCCATTCCTCCCACTACGGTGAAAGGCAATGATCGAGAGAGTATTTAAATTTTGTATGAAAACAACAGCGCAGCCGTTCTTCTCAAAGCTAAAAAGTCATATATTTCAAATGGTCACTATATCATGATACCAAGTTCAAAAAACTATATATAGAGAGCCCTTAATTGTGTTGAAAATTCCGAATTTACATTTATTTAATCATCTGTAAAGATGTAAAGAAAGAAATACTCGATAACAATAAAATCGCTCCCAAAATTCAAATTGTCATTTGAATATTTCTGATTGATCTCCCGTTAATTTCCAAGAATAATTTCTTAAGTGGCTTATCATATATTCACCCCCGTTTCGCGTGGGCCGCGGGTCGTTCCGTCAGTGGGCGAAACAGGGGGATTAAGTGGGCGGCTAAAGGGGGGAAATGAATGGGGGTAGGGGAGAACGGGGCTCGACGGGGGGAATGTTACGTTACAGGGGGGGAAACAGAGAAAGAGTGGGGATGAGTATCGATTTTACAAACGTTAACGTGAGTAGGTACCGGTCGGGGGTGAGAGAGTTGCTCTGAACTCGCTACTGCCATATTTATTTTTGAACGTTGGTACTTTTGTATATGTTGGGGGTGTATATTGTATTCTTTATTTTGTATGTACAAAATCCGCGCTTTGATGAGCGGACAAAAAATAAGCGCCGGGGATTAGCGCCATGTTGTTTGTTGCTATTATAGGAATCATGTTGGGCTTTTTCATTTGCTTTGCTTTATGCAGTTGTTTTAGAAACTGTATGCAGTTACCAGATTGCTGCATTGAATACATTTATATCATCCAAAAGAGATGCATAAGAAAAATTACAAACTCTGCTCGTCTGGATTCATGTAGACCCATGTTTAAACATCTGAAAATTTTGACAGACACAGACATATACTATATATATGATGGAGTCATGCATGTTAGTACGATCATCTACAGTCAAGTTCCCACAAAAAAAACTCAACACATAAATACGCTACAAGGTTCACAGAAAACTCATTAAAATATACAGCAACCTTCCACATAACATTAAACAACTAAAAGATACACACTAATTCAAATCGTCACTAAACACTTTCCTTATAAACATATTATGTCATTACACCTTAAGGGTCCGTAACCCGGATTTGTACCGATTTATTACATATTTCCCTTAAACACGGTAGGTTTCAAAGCTCTTAAAAAATATATGTTATTCTTGAAGATAATATCTAGACTTTGCCCGCGCCGAAACGCAAATTACATAAAATTCCCTCGATAGAAAACAATCGAAAATCATGCTCAAAAAATTATTATTAACACGTTTGTTTCAGTTATTTTACAAGTTATGTGTATGAAAAGATTCAAAGTGTTTCTTTAAATGCTGTTTAAGATAATGCCCGCGAGATTTTTGTTCTATTTTAAACGAGTCGTGTTTTATTACCTAAACATTTTTGCAAATTTCGCATCGATTTTGTCGCTGTAAATGTTAGCGCTCTCCTATAATATTCGTCATTTCGTATCTCTCCATCTTCTCCTTTTCGGGCCCGGTTGCAGAGCGTTAAGTGAATACCTCACATAAATTAAACACCTATTTTTGTATTTTTATTGGTACATTTGTATTTTCTTATTTGTATAAACATTATAATATAACATGTGTGTGGTTAGCTGGAAGAAATGGAGTCTACCTATAAGCTACACCCTTTATACATTTTCTTTGTACAACAATTATTTTTTTATTGTTATTGATTTACAAATAGTTAATGTGAATACCGCACAAGAGTCCCACTGCTCCCACAACCAGCTGAAACAGCTAAAAAACTTAAACCCATTTTCCCAAGTCCTCACATTGTTATTTTCTCCCTTTGTTCCTCTTCTTCGTTGAAAGTCCCTAATTATTTACTACAAGAAGAAGAAGATGTTGAATACCTACTTGGTACACATGCACTGCACAATATCGCACAAAAATTAAAAATTATCCACATTAGATCAGTTGAAAAATCATTGTAAAATCGTTCACACCTCATGATTGAAATCTCGCTTGAAAGTTCGTAAAATACTAATTAATTTATAACAAGTGACGGTAAATTGTGACCACTTCGAGCAACCAAGACAAGATTGGTCCATGACAGCATATGAACCCAGCTCCTTTCCAATTGCCATTTCTTGTGCAATTGGAAAGTCAAATACTTTAAAAAATTTAACAAAACAAAAAAACGACTTATAAAAATGCACTAAAAAGTAAAAAAAAATAATTACGTATTCTTCTACAACTTAATAATCAACTTACTTTTTCTACTCATCAATATGTAGGTACGATTGTTATTTTTGGAGTCGGTGTCAGCCAAGGTAGGTTTGTAACTACATACATGATATAGGTGAAATGTGCTTGTACCGCACGCGCGACTTGACGAGGTGAGAGGCGAGAGCGGGCCGCGGCGGGAGGGGGGCTGTCAAGTGAACACGCCAGGTCGGGTACCTTGACTGACACCGACTCCGAAAATAACAATCGTACCTACATATTGATGAATAGAAAAAGTAAGTTGAAGAATAATACGTAATTATTTTTTTACTTTTTAGTGCATTTTTTGAAGTCGCTTTTTTGTTTTGTTAAATTTTTTGTTTTTTTTTTTATTTTTAGTGAATCTGAAGTAGACTAATTAATTCGATTAAGATTCGGCCGAGTGTCGTTAATTTGCTCTTAAGAATTGGAGAGTTCCGTTACTTTGTCATGGATATCATAATCAGAATCTAACCAAACTCTCATCAAACTACCCTTGAAGTACATCCTTTCCAATAAAAAAAAGAATCATCGAAATCGGTTGGCGTAATATTGAGTTATTCATCCATTTGTCGCGCACATACTTGATGCAAATTTAAGACTTATATGATTTTCTCATGGATGCCATAGTCAGAACTGGACCAAATTAAAATGGACCACACGGGAAGCACCAGCTTTCAAATAAAAAAGAATCATCAATATCGGTTCACCCAGTCGAAATTTCTGAGATAACAAACATAAAAAAAAAATTAAAAATTCAGTCGAATTGAGAACCTTCTCCTTTTCGAAGTCGTTTAAAATCAATTTAATTGTCTTGTCTCACACAAATTAGATTTACAGTCCATCCTCTCTCGTGTCACGATAAATATTAGTTGACAGTTGTGACTACTGATGCGGTATTCACATTTATAAACCCTCAAAGTTCTTAACCATAAATCATTGGGTTAAAGATTTTTTTTTAATAATATGTTACTCGGCAAAACCTTGAAAAAGTATTTTATAGAACAGTTTTTTTGTTTTTTGGACGATTGCCAAATATGACGATGGCTGAGTTGAATTCTAAACGGCTAAATTAAGTTTAATAAATAATATCTTTCTGTCTTCGTCATGAATTTCTTCAGAACTAAATCTTTTTATTTTTGTTATTAGTTTTTGGGGTATTATGCCGTGTTGCGCTACCACCTTCTTTAGCCAACGTTTCGGACACTTAGGAGCGATACCGTGTCGCCAGCTCCACACCTCTGCGACCTGGCGCTACAATATACTTCAACATGTTTTTTTGCGTTTAACCTTGATGTAACCGTCAATTACCGGATACCAAGAACTATTGAGCGTTGCTCCGTCGTCTCTATTAATATTTATAGGATTTTTGTGAATTTCAATTGCCTCCGTAATCAGGCGTGCTCTATGAGTTTTGGGTCTTCCCAGGACTTCAGGGACAAATCCAAAGTAATAAAATTTTTGGGTGTTATGCCGTGTTGCGCTACCTCCTCCTTAACCAACGTTTCGGACAGCGTTACAGTGTCCATCATCAGGGCAGATGTGTCGATGGACACTGTAACGCTGTCTGAAACGTTTCGGACAGCGTTACAGTGTCCATCATCAGGGCAGATGTGTCGATGGACACTGTAACGCTGTCTGAAACGTTGGTTAAAGGAGGAGGTAGCGCAACACGGCATAACACCCCAAAAACAAATAACAAAAATGCTTTTGGCCGTGAAAATCTAAAATCATATTTAATTTTATGATGTTTAATTTTTTTTTCATTGTGTTAACTCAGTAGGTATGGTTGTATTATTTTTTTAATAATTATAATTAACTCACAAAATTGCCAAAGTGGCTTTTTGATTAAAATACTATCCTCTCTGCCTACTCCTGCAGGGAAACGGCATGATGGTTATTTAGTAAACCTTAGTCGTTAATGTATTTTTCAACAGTCTGTTATTTTCAACAGAGCGTTATTCATTCTAACGACACGCTAAATTGATCAGAAACCCGAATGAAACTCATCAGTACTGTCGCGCTCGTTACCGACGTTAAACCGTTTAAAAACCGTTCGCAACCGGTTAACCCGTAACGCAATAACCGGTAACAGCGTTAATTACTGCGAAAGAGTCGAATGCTAACTCAATAACGGTTTACAGACCCTTTTAAATGCATTAGAGGTATAAACCGTCAATCATTTGTCATGTAACGACTCGACTTTACGTTCATTTATGTGATAATTTTTATTTATTCATTATGTTTATCGACTTGTATTTACCGTTATACAAAGGTCACGTATGGAATGTGGGAATCATAGGGCTATTAGCCTGCTAAGTTCAGTCGGCAAGCTATACGGAAGAATATTGATTGAAAGGGTAAGAATGGAAACAAAGGATAAAATATGGGATGTGCAAGGTGCCTTTATGAGTGGAAGGGGTGGAAGATGGACCAGATTTTTTCCTTGCGTATGCTCACTGAGAAGTTTCTGGCGAAAAACCAGAAACTTTTCTGCGCCTTTGTAGATCTACAAAAAGCATACGACAGAGTCGACAGGAAAAAGCCATGGAAGGTGTTGTCCAAGTATGGAGTGAATACAAATCTCATACAGGCAATTGCGTCTCTGTACAAGGGAAGCGTTGCGTGTGTTAGGGTGAACGGTGGTTTTACGGGATGGTTTGACATCACAAAAGGTGTTAAGCAAGGCTGCGTAATGTCACCATGGTTATTCAATCTATACATGGATAATTGTATGCAAGAATTGAAAGAGGTAGGATTAGGCGCGAAATTGAGTAATCTGAAAGTATGTTGCCTGTTGTATGCTGATGATGCGGTGCTGATTTCTAACACTATGGAAGATCTACAGTCTCTCGTATCTAGGATGAACGAAGTATGTATGAAGAATTAATGATAAATGTAAGTAAGTCTAAAGTCATGGTGTTTGAAAGAGGGAGTACGAAAACAGTATGCAACGTAGTTGTGAATGATGAATACTTAGAGCAGGTGGATGAGTTTGTGTATCTGGGTAGTATGTTTACGAGAGATGGGAAGTCTGATAGAGATATTTTTATTTTTATTTTATTTTATTTTAAATACATAAACGGCTATACTGCCTTTTATAAATAAACATATAATAGAGTACAAAAGTAAGAAAAATAATATCATTACATAATAGTAGTTTTAAACTTAAAAATAACATACAATTATTTTATGTATCACAACAAAAAATAACAAAAAAGAACAATGAGAAATATCATCATTTCATTTCAACATGTCCATATTGCGTGTATAAAGTTACATTATGGAAAAAAATAAATAACTTAAAAAAATAAAAATATTGAAAGACGGGTGAATGCCGGTAACTCCATTAATGGTGGGCTGAATGCCGTTGGCGCTGATAAAAAACTGTCGAAAAAAGCGAAGTTAGCAGTCCACAATGGAGTCCTGGTACCTACCCTGATGTATGGCAGTGAGGCATGGAACTGGCGGAGGAAGGATAAAAGTAAACTGAATGCGGTTGAAATGAGATCCCTGAGACGTATGTGTGGTAAAACAATGTATGTTCGTGTGAGAAATGCGGATATCCGCAAAGAATGTAAGGCTGATGTAAGCATAATGAGTAAGATTAAGAAAGGGAACCTCAGATGGTTTGGGCATGTAGAGCGAATGAACGAAGAAAGTAGTGTAGAATATACGACGCGAATGTGAATGGTAGAAGAAGTCGAGGACGCCCGAGGAAGACATGGTACGATCAAGTGAATCAGATACTTGAGTCGGGCCATGTCAAAAGTCAAAATAATAGGAGAGAATGTATGAGACGATATGTGAATGTGAGTGAGGCAAAGAGTGTGTGCAAAGACCGAGTTGTTTGGCGGTCCGTCCTCTCTGCCTACCCCTGCGGGGAAACGGCGTGATGGTAGTTAGTTAGCGTAAAGAATACAATAACAGATTAAAGGGAGGTATGCCTTGAATCTTTATTTATTTATGTACCTGCGATACAAATACCTTTAAATATTAATTAAAATACAAAATGGATTACAAAACAAATATACGGCGTAAAAATATGATTTAAATCAATTAAAATTTAAATTAACATATTTTACCATAACTCCACACAAGAGGCTCTGAGGATAAAAAATCCCTCAGTGCCTTTGCAATCTTTGGGGATTCTGTGTGTGCTGATGTGACTGTACTAGAACTGGACTGTAATATAATCCTGTTTTTAAGAGCGAATAACCAGAGAAAACCGGAAATATGTCATTTTTAAATCAAATTTTAGACGTGTTGACTCTTTTCCACAAAAAAATATAAATTGATTTCGAGAGATTGTTCTTTTATCTGGTAAAGGTATGATCTAAATTTTGAGTGAATTAAATGTTTATTTTTAGTATAATAATAAGGTTATAATAAGGTTTCAATTTGGGAGGCGGGAATGGGTACCGCCGCCCCGGGAACCTTAATTAGATAACCAACACCTCTGCCACAGGTCACCCCAAGTGGTTCGCTACGTTTGGTGATTTAGCAGGGGTGCCCGGGTTCATGGGGTGAGGTTTGTCTAGGTCTTGGAGGCGGATGACTAGGACCCACTGAACCCCAGATTCGTACCCGCCCCTTAAAGCCTTTTCCTTCCCAGAACTCTCCTCTCCTTCCTTTCCTTAAAAAACCCTCCACACAGCATCCCCAAAGATGACATAGACCCTGAGGGAAATTATTTTCCTCAGGGCCTCTTGTGTGGAGTTCAAGTAAAAAAAAAATACCATAGGTCTTTGGCAAATTTTTTAAATTTTCAAACAAAATTTTGTATTATACTCGAACAACACATATTTCAAATCATGTAATCATGCGGTAAAATAAATCAATACATTATCTGGGAAAGCTATGTTTCAGAATTTTATTTTAGTTTAAATAAAATCATCAAAAAAGAGATCCGTGCACGTGTTTTGTGACGAAAATACTTCAGTTGTTTGTCTATTTATTTACGGTCTTACAAACTAATATATATAAGATTTTTTTAAATTCTCATTTTGGTTAGACATTATATTAGACTTATTAGACGTTATTAGACATAAATAAATTATAAATACTTATGATGATAAAAAAATAATTACAAAAAAGTATATCATTTTAATAGTTTTATCATCACGTTTTTCAGCATTTTTGGATGTAGGTATAAATAAAATCAATGTTGAGTTATAAAATTTAAAAAATCTGGTACGGAGAATAATTAATCTTTCTCATTGGAACAGGCCTGTAAGAACATCTTTCAACGAAATTTTGATTCTCGGCCGCTGGCTGGTTAAGGCTCCGCAACCAGACTAGAAAAGAAGAAGATGGAGAGATATGAAATTACGAATGTTAGAGGAGAGCGCTAACATTTACAGCGACAAAATCGATGCGAAAATTGCGAAAATGTTTAATAAAACACGGCTCGTTTAAAATAGAACAAAGGGCATAGTCTTAAACAGCATTTAAAGAAGCACTGTGAATTTTTTCATACATATAACTTGTAAAATAACTGAAACAAACGTGTTTATAATCATTTTTGGAGCACACTTTGCGATTTTTTTTCCATCGAGGGAATTATATATAATTTGCGTTTCGGCGCGGGCAATGTCTAGATATTATCTTCAAGAATGACATTTATTTTTTAAGAGCTTTAAAACTTAACGTGTTTAAGGGAGATATGTAAGAAATCGGTAGAAATTCGGGTTACGGGCCCTTGAAAAGGCCTTTTGGAAACAAATTTGATAATCTACTAAATACACCAACGGGGGTGATTCATTCTTATATTCATCGTATAATACGAGTATGTTGCTTAAATGATAAGTGTTAATCAATACATAGCCCGTTTTATTTCTCTTTTGCCAGGATTATAAAATCTCAAAACTTTTGAGCGTACGCGAGGAGGAATTATTTTACGGAATTATGTTTTTAAATTTTCTAATATTAATTATTTATCGAGAGTATCTTCCACCCCTTCCTGCCCAATTAGATTCTTGAGTACAAGACAATTTCCATCAAAATTTCATAAATAATTTCATTTTTCATTTCCCAGTAATTAATTACAAAAATTTCCAGTAATAATGAATTAATCCCCATAAGTCTTATGTACAAAGAATATTCTTAATACAATGGAGAATTTTTGTTCAGGATGGGTGTATTTAAAAGGCTAGCAAATGAGAGCGATTCTTCGCATTTCTCGAGACCTTCAATATAAGAAGGGGTAAGGATAGTTGAGAACACAAAGAAGAAGAATGAGAAAGAAGTGGATTACTTCAGTAGCTTTTTTCACTTTTTTTCAGATTTATGTGGTATTGCACAAAAGTTTTTGTGATATACTTATAGGATTATATACGTAGTTTTAACATTTTTTTAACATATTTTAAGTAATCTCTATCATACAGTTTTCATGGTCCGAAGCCAGTATGACTATCGAATTCCCAATTTTGGCATTTTTGCGAGGCTGAAACTTTAGATGTAGATAACTGGATATCTAGAACTATTCACTCCTATCAGAGGTATTTTTTTTTTTTTTTTTTTTTTTACAGTGAATACCGCACAAGAATCTCAACTGCTCCCGTCTGGAGCCAGTGAGACTATGGCATCCCCAATTGAGGTATGTTGTGAGGCTGAAGGTAGTGGGGAGGGGAAGGAGGTGGGGAAGAGGAAGGTTGGGAAGTACCTGGCTATTCAGATCTGGTCACTAAACACGGCTAAAGCCATTTTCAAGCAACGTTTCAATTCTGAATGGTGGTCTTACACCAGGGCGATACTGATAGTATCTTCCACTCTGGAACATGCCGCAAATATACTATATATTATTTTAAATTAATTAATTGTGAAATAATACAAATTAATCAAATAAAATTTATTTGCGCATGCCGGGTTCGAACCCGCGACCTCCGGAATGTGAGTCAAGAGTCTTAGCCACTGGACTACGGAGGTCGTCAGGTATATACTAGAGATGCTACGAATAGTGATTTTGCCGAATACCGAATACTAAATATTGTTTATTATTTTGCCGAATACCGAATACTCTCGGCCGAACCGACGAATGTTCGGCGGCCGAATACTCGGTGACACTTAGTACATTTCGCTGGTGCATCATTGAAGCTCGTGCGGTAACCACGCCGTGGGCGTATTTATCTCATTTGCGAGTAGGTCGTGCCAGAACACGCATTATTTGTTAATTATTACATCAAACTGTGTTACTTATATTGTATTAAAAAATACATGAAAACTGTTCGCCTAGATCGGATAACAGCCCCTTACAAGTGGTGGTTAGCAAACACAAAACAGTATCCAAGCCTAGCAGAATTTGCTAAGATTCATTTATCATTTCCCGGTAGCAGTGTATACGAGTATAGTGAGCGGCTTTTTTCGGAAGCAGGTATAATTTATGATGAAAAGCGCAATCGTTTGCTATCAACAAATTCCGAAAAAAATGTTTTCATTCATCGTAACTTAACACTGATAGGTTTTAAGCACTAAGCATGTTGATTTTTTTTAAATAAAAATAAATTGTGAGTAATGTTGGGCTTTTTTTCGTGATTAGGTATTAGGTATTCGCCGAATAGTTCACAATATTCGGCCGAATACCGAATAGTTAAAAAAAATAGCCGAACAGGCCTAATACCGAATAGCAGCCGAATGTTCGTGGCATCTCTAGTTCATACCTTAAAAGTAATTTTCGCATTAATCTACAGCTGGATTATTTATCTACTAATCCAGACTCGTGGATTAGTCTGAATTTTTGTCCAATCAGTTCCAATTTTGTTAGTACAATTAAAATATGATATACAATAAAAAAATGTTAAATCTAATTAAACTAGGATCAGAAAAATTTTAAAATGCAATCTATCTGCTAAAAATTTAGTAAAAGCAATAAATACTTGGGCAATACCTCTACTAACGTACTCATTTGGCATAATTAAATGGTCCAATACAGATTTAGATAGTTTAGAACGATTAATTAGAACTACGTTAACAAAATTTAATTGCCATCATCCAAATTCAGCTATAGAACGAATTAATTTACCTAGAAATTTAGGAGGTAGAGGTGTAGTCAAAATAACATCTTTGAAACACAATCAGGTAGAAATGCTTAGAAATTTTTTCCATAGGAAAGCTAATAGCTCAGAAATGCACAAAATAATTTGCAAGGCAGATAGAAATATTACACCTTTAAATTTATATGACGAGAATGCCAACATTCTTATAAATACTAACCAGGAATTATTAGATTCCTGGTCAAATAAAATTATTCACGCAAAACACTTCAATTATCTCAACCAAACGTATGTTGACAAACTTTCGTCAAACAAATGGTTGAGTATTGGAGAGTTGAGCGCAGAAATAGAAGGATTTATGCTTGCCATTCAAGATAGAGTCATTAATACTAAAAATTATAGAAAGCATATAATCAAAGATATAAATCAAATTGATGATTTATGTAGAAAATGTTTGGCTTTTCCCGAAACTATAGAACATATTATATCGGGATGTTCTATATTAGCGCCTTCCGAGTATACATTTAGGCACAATCAGGTTTTAAAAATAATTCACCAAAGTTTGGTAATTAAACATAACTTGATTGATTGCCGTAATGTAGTACCTTATTATGAATATGAACCAAATTCATTTATAGAAAATGAATTTTATAAAATATATTATGATAAAACTATACTAACAGACAGAACAATTAGTCATAATAGACCTGATATAGTTTTACATGACAAAATTAAAAAAATAACTTATATCATTGATGTAGCTATTCCAAATTCCTGTAATATTCAAAAAACTGTTTCTGAAAAAATTAGAAAATACACAGATTTAGGAAATGAGATTAAAAGAATTTGGCATTCTCGGACTATAAAAATATTACCATTTGTTATTTCGGCCACTGGCATAATACCTAGGAATCTGATTAAAAATTTAAGCATATTAGATTTGTCAAAGAATTTGTATATAAAAATGCAAAAAGCAGTAATTTTAAATACATGTAGGATTACAAAAGATTTTTTAAATATTTATATTGAGGGATCAGTAGGATTTATAGGTTCAATTAGAAATGCCACAGAGCCGAACCCTCTGATATGAAAATATCTGGAGTCGGTGAATTATATTCCCATTTGGTCTCTAGTAGGTTGACATGTTGTTCTTGTATTGTTTTGTATTTATAATACTTATACAGTGCAATTGCATAACGTGGATTCACTAGATGATCATTTGGGGAAGTGTATGAAAGGGTTTAGTTTTTCCTTCTTTTTTTTTTTTTTTTTTTTTTTTTTTTTTTTTTTTTTTTTTTTTTTTTTTTTTTTTTTTTTTTTTTGGGGGGAAAATTTAACCCGGACATTTAAATCTGGTGCGTTAAAAAAATCATATATATTTACAACACAATACAGACTAACGCACGAAATACCTTGTGGCCGTGTTTCGTGATCCAATTATAGGCCCAATTTCGGCTTATCCATACAACACTGTGTTTAACCATGATTACTGATTACCATATTCAAATGGGATGGTGATATTCAATTTCAGGCTAGCGTAAGAGAGACAGACCGCATGGTAAATAGTCTAAAACCAAAAGGTAAATAAGTCAGTGGCACATTTGTATCCGTACAAATTTGTACTGGAGGCACTTCTAGTTTTATATCGTGGGATAATTACTACAACCAGGTAACTCTGAAATCACCTTTTTTGGGAAATTGAATTACAAGATGGTAATCAATGTGATAAATAGGTTGTTGTATATTTGTATACTGAGAAGCATTGTCAAATCGTAGATTGATGAGTTGGGAACCGTAAAACTTTTCTTTTGAAAATGAGAAAATGACTAATCATTATTTTATATATTTACTAACTCTAGCCCCCGTCTTCGCTCGCATAATATTAGGGGGGTTCCCGCTCCGCCTCCTCCACCTTCCCTATCTCCACTCCCCTCTCTCCCCTTCTCCCCCCTTCCTCCCTACCCCACACCCCTCTACCCCCCTCACCCCCTCCCCCCAACCCCTCTCCACTACCCCATTCTATCCCTTCACTCCGCATTCTCGTGACCCCCTCCACACCCGTTACATTCATTTTTCAAACAGCTCGCGTGCCACCTATTAAATCGTAATAATCAAAGACATGCAGTTTCGCATTTATAATATTAGTATAATTTTAACTATCAAAGCGATCTCCATAATAACCTAAACAAATAACAAAATGACAGTGCACGTCAAATAATTACTTATATTTACCAAGCAACGCTTTGCTTTTCGTCTGGACAATAAACGTATAATAAATAATTTCATAACGCCAGAACTTACCAATATATACAGCCTAAATTACTAATGTAGCTTTCTATTAGTGAAAGAATTTTTAAAGTCAATTCAGTATTTTTTGCGTGAAAGAGTAACAAACATACAACCATACATCCATACAAACTTTCGCCTTTATAAGATTAATAGGAATAGAATTTACAAAAATGGAATGGATTACTTAGCATGCAAACATGCAACGAAAGCAACTAAAGCAATTTCACAAATTTAAATGCTACAATAGGTCTAGTTGTCTGATTGGAGCATGGAAAAAACACTCACCGTTCTTTGGAAATACCCACAAAAAAGTTATTCAGAATTGATGATACCTATGCGTTACAACTTTTCTGTTTGTTGCGTTCATAGACGAGGAAATAAAGTTATGCTTTTAGTATGTAAACGATATGAAACCAACCCCACGATATTCTTTATTCTACGGCAGGTACTTCATCGCTTTTTTGAATTTGTCACACAATCAGTTTCAATTTTGAAAATGACTATTAAATTCAAACCAAATATTAAATTATTGTAAACCAGGGTTACAAAAGACGATTTTTGTGACATCACCTAAAATAAATGTTCGGTGGAAGAACTTAGTATTATATTATATGATGCGACCTCCGCGTTTTCATAGTCACACAGATTTAGCGGAAGGGGTTCGAGGGAGGAGTGGAGGATAGTAGAAACTGAGATGGTTTTAATTAAAAAAGTTATGACGCGAAATACTTAGTTATAACACTGGGGCTTAGCGACGGCGTAAGAGTTACGGCGGCGCGTTACTATGTTACATTACACAGTCACTTTACGCCATTCTCACGAAAGTAAATAATTTACCTAACCCAAGCGTGCATTTACTCTACGTCTGTGTGTAGTTTTCAAGTTCAAGTACTCGTATTAATTCTGCATCGAATATTGGAAGAGTATAATTTTATTATCATTGAAGTGAAGTTAGGCACAACTGATTGTTGTGGCCAGCTTTTAAACCGTTTAACCACAGGAGTTTTATTTAAGTATTGTCAGCCTGAGGTGTTATTGTCCCTTTCTCTTTGTATTCGGGGGAGTAAGAGCAACAGTGACAGCACAATGCTTATATTTTTTTTTGCGACCGGTTTTCCTCTTTACACTATGTATCATGGGCGTAGCCAGGTTTTGATTTAGGGTGGGGTATCTAGAGTAAGTACCGAAAGAAAGTTGGCTTCTACAACATATTCATGCTTTAGTCTATATGAATACAAAGAATATGAACGGAAGAAGGTCCTAGAAGGTATGAAAATCCTATGAATTGCTGTAAATTTGGAAACGCGACTCGGTCGACAATCCCAAAGGTCATGCATCGGCCAGCCAGGGTGTGGCAAAGGAGCTCCACTTTATCACACCGCCGTGCCTACGCTCATGCCCTACATAATCTTCAGACTATATTTAGACAGTGTTAGAGTAAGTTCTCGGAAGGTCCTACCGTGCATTACTTTTGACTACTTAAGTTTATAAACTTTAGAAAGCAGAAAAAAAAACAAATATTAGTCTGGCTTTAATTTCTCAAGTTTTTCTTCTTTAATTTGAGCTGTCGCAACTTATTACTTGAAATATTATATTTTCTTATTACTTGCTTCATTAAGTTTGAAGTCAGAAAAATATTAATTTTTAAAGTTTATTAATTTTGCGACTGTATTCAAAATAAGGACATTCACAAATTGTTGAAAATCCATTTAATGGAGGACTTGGGAAGCGAGGCTAGCAGTCTACAATGGAAATCTAACACCAAACTTGGTGTATGGCGGTGAAGCACAGAATTTGCAAAAATTGGAAAGTCGACTTAACTTAGTGGAAAACGATGATTTTTTTTTCAATTACAAATCACAACAACAAAAAATCACATACATTTCGCCTCGTTTCAGCAGTATGGTAACGAAGAGGAAGAGCGCGTATCATGTATTTGGAGATGTCTGACTAATCCACTGGACGATCAATTTGTGCAGGAATCGCTGTTACTCCCGGCATATGGTAGTGGACATGTAACGTAGAAATGAGAGAAAGGAGTGTCGGAGAACATGTTATGCGTAAGGGGGTGGAAGAAGTCGGGACCTAGAAAAACATGACACCATCACAGGCAGGAGAAAACCACCCATTTATATGAAAGTATCATTCACTTCCCCAGCGGAAAATAAGACCCGCGCTTTATTTATTTTTGCCGAAAAAATCAGCTATGATATTTTTTGAATAGACCTCGTAAAATATTGAAAATTAACTTTAAAACATTATTTACTCTATTTTGACAAAATGGCATTTCGAAATATAATTTATGACATTCAAATATTATTGCGTGTCTACAATAGTAAAGTTGGTTGTTTTGATTAAAATTATAATAGTTTCACTTATTCTGTCACCGTTCGTTGCGTGTTCATTTCTCCTGCTGTTTTATTCTTAAATTACATTATTTTCAAATTCCTAAATATTTCTTAACCCCTTTGTGTCCTTGCCAATTATTTCCGCCAAATTTACTGCGAAAGTTTGTATAATTTGTTTAGTATCTATCTACCCATAAAAATGGAACACGTTTAAATTTTGATGAAAATCTTACGCCAAAGTACTCGTGTATTACCTCAATACTTTTTTTACTTATTTATTTATTTAAACGCCGCATAGAATGGCTTTTACATTCAAGTGATAGGTAACATGAGATTATAAGTATACAGTGGCACACAGGAGAGTCTGGAATCAACAATCAGTCAACAGTCTGGAAGCCACATTATATTACACAGGTATCTAGACTCGAATCAGTCCAAATAAAATTTACACGGATTTTGTCTTACCGATCAGGTGTCTATCATCTGTTAGACGGGTACGAACAAAGACTTAAATATTTCAAATTAAAGAGTCTGGTTAAAAGACGTAACATAAATGACCTCTTAATGCTTTATAAAATTGTGAATAATCGTGTAGACAGTAACTTAGTCAATCAAATCAAGTTATACGCCAAGCCCAAATCTACAAGAACTCTTAACATATTTTGGACCGAAATTTTTACGAATAATACTAGATATTTTAATCCAATGTCTAGAATGTCTCGATCATACAACGATCTTGTTAAGATACACAGTTTCATAGATATTTTTGTAAATAGTTTAACATGTTTCAAAAAATATCTCCACAATTTGAGCACTTAAAAAAAAATGGTTGTTTTATTACTTTTCAGTAAATACTTCGTTATAAATATTGTATACTTGTTATTATTGTGTATTTAGGTTTTCAAGTTATGTATAAATAATACTTGCATTGTTTTTCATGAGTTTGCTTATGTTAAAATGCATATGTGATTACTGCAGACACATTAGTCTAGGGATATTTATATTTGTATTCTAATTTATTATATATTACCCACAAAAATGTTGTATAAATATCCTGTTTGTGTCTCAAATAAATAAATAAATAAATCAGTATTACAATAATAACAAAATAAGAATGTACCTACAAACAAAGTATATGTTATAAAAGCAAGTAGATATTTAGGTATAGGATACTGTTATGTGTTACTAAACTATTGTTACTATACTAAAAAAATAATATCAATTTTATAATAACAGAAAACATATGATTTAAGTAGGATTCGCAATATTCAGCAAGTAAACAATAGTGCTTCCTGTTTGTGGCATCATAGTCTAACATATTCAAATAATATCTAGGTGTTTTACTGTCGCACTTATTTTAATTCAGAATAAACACTATTCTATTATAATAACGTCGTGTGGGTAGTCATTATAAATCATTTACAATGCACTGCCGCGTATGCCCTGAAGTTATTCTATCGGATGAGTCGATATTTGTGTGTTCAGTGTGTAAAGGCACCTACCATCTAGCCTGTGGAGGAATAACGGAAAGCACTTTCCGTCGACTCACTCAAGAACGTCGAGAACAACAGAAGTGTAAGCAGTGTAAAAGGGACACACGGTCGACCGCCGTCAGCGATAACACATCTTTGGAACCGCCCAAAAAAACAACGGCCACTAAGGATCAAGCAGCTCCATCATCACCTTCGTCCCCCGCTATTCTCGAAGATATCCAGAATTTAGTCATGACCAAAACGAACATCCTGGATAAAAAACAGAACGACATCATGGACCAAAACAACAAGATACTGGAAAGCTTACAATTCATGAACGCACAATATGAAGACTTTATGGCCAGAATCCGCGACGTCGAGCACCGTAATGATGAGCTTACAGCGAAGAATACTGCACTGGAAGCTAGAATCGTAATACTGGAGAATAGTCTTGATTCCCAAGAGCGGGCCTTAAAGTCTTGTAATGTAGAAATAAGAGGCATCCCCGACATCAAGGACGAAACACTAAAAGACGTGGTCTTCAACATCTTCAAAACAACAGGATCTCCCTTAGAAACTATAAAGGGTGGATGAGAGATTGTATGCTCCCATACCAAACCTTTATGAGTATCAGAATGTCACGGGTTTATTTTCAAATAACAAGTCGAATTCTTATCTGCTCCAGATATATTTAAGATTTTGGTAAATTACATTACGACAATAAAATTTAAACCGCGGGTAGAACTATGAAGATAGTAACCTTCGCACACAGCAGCCGGAACCGACGAATAATCAAGAATGATTTTTGATAAATTTACTAATCTGACAGCGACCGGTAGAATGCGCTGGAATGTCAGTGTTGCCATTCTATAATAATATTTTTATGGCTGTTGGCTGCTGTGCCTAGGTACTACCCACAAAACTAAGGATATCGATGCTGTTTATCGTCTTCAAAAAAATAACAATAATCAGAAGCAACCCAGGACAATTGTTCTTAAACTAAAATCGAACATGGCTAGAAATCAACTGCTAGCTGATGTGAAATCTTTCAACAAGAATAAACCCAATACCGAAGATAAACTCAACACGTTAAATATCGGTCTCGCCGGCCCACGGTTGCCGATCTATGTATCTGAGCAGTTAACATTTCGGGCGAAACAAATTTGGTATAAAACTCGCCAATTTGCTAGAGCGAGACAATTTCAATTTGCATGGATCCAACAGGGGCGTATATACCTACGGAGGGAGACAGGTTCAGGCGCAATTCTTATATCCGATGAAAGCAAGCTGGCTTCCCTATGATTATCTCAAACACAATATACCTACTGCCGACAACGTTTACAAGATGAAGATTCTATTATTACTACTTCTACTACTTAGTACTACTGCCGACAACGGTTACAAGATGAAGGTTCTATTATTATTATTGCTACTACTACTACTACTTATTACTACTGCTGACAATGATTACAAGATGAAGGTACTATTGATATTATTACTACTACTACTTATTACTACTGCCGACAACGATTACAAGATAAAGGTTCCTGTAGACAACGATTACAAGATGAAGGTTACTGCCGACAAAGATTACAAGATGAAGGTTCTATTATTACTATTGCTACTACTACTACTTACTACTACTTCAGACAACGACTACAAGTTGAAGGTTATTTTATTATTATTGCTATTATTATCCTGTGATTATCCCCATCCAATCATTCGAATCAAATATACCTACTCACGAGAAATGGATCATAATCGTATAGTAGTGAAATTTCCATTGCATCACATCTCACCTGAATAATCATGATTCAATTACCTCCTGATATTTACAATGACACAGATGTAACGTGCAACACGTATGTGATTGACGATCTCAACAAATTAAATAATTTCAGTTGGAAGTCTTATAATTTAAAGATTATCCATCAGAATATCAGAAGTATGTCAAACCTTGATGATTTTCTGATATTTCTAGATCAATTCAATCATACTTTTGATGTTTTAATTTTATCAGAGTGTTGGATCAATAAAAACTACACCTCTAATATAATACAAACTTACACGGAATATCACTCAATTAAAAATATAAATAAATCTAGCGGGATTGTTGTCTACATCAAAGACGGTATACAAGCACAAGTCGAAGAAATTATATTATCACAAGGTAACTGCCTCAGAATTGTTCTGAATAATAATTTATGTATTTTCGCTATTTATAGATCACCTTCTTTCCAGAGCATAGATTCTTTTTTGAATTCACTCCAAACAATTATTAGCAATTCCAATAAATTTGAACGTCAAATCATTATAGGAGACCTTAATATTAGCACCTTATCTCCATTTCACAACCAATTCAACGACTACATATGCCTGCTCACAGAAAACGGATTCATTTTGACAATCAATACACCAACTCGAGAACAGGGCACGAACAAATCCTGTTTGGATCACATCAACGTAAAAAATATTAACTTCACTGACTCATTCGTTATCCACACGTCAATTTCCGACCACTATACGACAGCCCTGTGCTTTAAAGATAAACCGCCCCCCCCTGCTAAAATCAAGTACGTCCCTCGATTAAATTTTAATAATTTAATTGAGGACTTGCATTTAGAAAACTGGCAAAAAGTATTTGATCAAATTGACACTGACATTGCGATGAAAGAATTCATTTGTATTCTACATACATATATATCTAAACATACAAGTAACAAACACATCTCGAACAGCCAGTTTAAACTTACGCCCTGGATCTCTCCCGGCCTTTTAAAATCGATTCACAAAAGAAACCAACTTCACAAAAGGGCCAAAAAGTTTCCAGATAATATTTTAGTACAAACTCACTACAAGAAATATAGGAACTTATGCAAAAAGATTATTAAATATACAAAGGAAAATTATTTTAAAACGTTCATTTACGAAAATTCTTATTCTCCAAAACGTATGTGGGAAGCATTTCGAAATATTAGTAAAACAAAAATAAACAGGTCTTCCGAAATTAAATCGTTAGATATCGGTAACGTAAACTCCTCTAATCCTAAAAATATGGCGAATTTTGCTAATAAATACTTCACATCGGTGGGAACCACACTTGCCAAAAAAATTCTCGATAAATGCAATAAAACAGAAATCGAACTTGCCAAGTTGGTCACCTCTAGCCTCGTCCATAAAATAGACAATATACAAACATCGACGAATGAAGTCTTGGAAATAATTGACGACCTAAAGCCATCTAACGCTTGTGGACCAGACAAAGTCTCGACTAATCTGCTTAAAGTAACTAAGTCATTCATAGCATCTCCGATAGCGTTCATTTCCAATCTAAGTCTCAAATCAGGAATATTCCCTAACCATCTAAAACATTCAGTTGTTGTATTACTACACAAAAATGGAGATAAATCTGCGATTCAAAATTACCGGCCGATATCTTTGGTCAATTCAGTCTCAAAAATTATAGAGAAAATTGTCAAAAATCGTCTTAGCTTTTATCTTGAAGATAATAACATTCTTTCTGAGAGACAATATGGCTTCCGTCCGGGTTTAGGTACTGAAAATGCCATTGGCAATCTGACTAAAGTAATTTCTAATAACATCGATCGAGGAATCAAAAGCATCGCGATCTTCCTGGATCTGGCTAAAGCTTTTGATACCATCTCGCACAAAATCCTTTTGAAAAAATTACAGCTAATCGGTATACAGGGGCAGTTACTTAAATGGTTAGGAAGCTATCTGGAAAATCGGAGCCAAAGAGTTATTATTAGTGGTACTCTAAGCGATCCAGCCAACATCGTATTTGGTGTACCACAAGGAAGTACTTTAGGACCGATATTGTTTAATATCTATATCAATGACCTTTGCAACAGCAACCTTGCCGATCATATCATCACTTTTGCTGACGATACGGTCTTAATATTTGAGGGCAAAAACTGGTATGAAGCGCACAGAAAAGCAGAAATTGGAATAAACAATGTCAAACATTGGCTAGACTATAATCTTCTTACTCTTAACACGGATAAGACAAAATTTATACGTTTTAGTGCAACACAAGCGGGTCAACCCAAGGTTATACTAAATATTACTATTCACATTTGCAATGAACCGAACTCTTGTACTTGCAATAACCTAGAATGCGTGGATAGTTTAAAATATCTAGGGATCACCATAGATAAATATCTGAGATGGGACGAACACATTAACGCAACGGCCTCAAAAGTCAGAAAACTTACACATCTTTTTATAACCATCAGAAATATTCTCTCTGTTAAAGATATGAAATCAATATACTATGCTATGTGTAATTCTTTACTCGAATATGCATCCCTAGGATGGGGTGGATGTGCCAAAACAATATTAGACTCCCTGGCTAAAGCTCAGAAATCAATACTAAGAGTCATCCTTAAAAAACCATTCAGGTACCCCAGTGATGCATTATTCACGGAATTAAAAGTACTTGATGTTAGACAATTGTATATTAGAAAGATTATATTACATGTGCAAAAACAACGTCAACACTTCCCGTCCATTGACCATCTTCACGACACTCGACTTTCAAGGAACAATCCAATAGTCCCAATAAAAATCACGACGTCCCTCGGCCAACGGCAATTTTCGTACTTAGGACCTAAATTATTTAATATCATTCCTAATGATTGGAAAACTAAAAGTGCAAATGTTTTGCGCAAATTGATCAACGACTGGCTCCTTGATTTAGGGAGGATCAAAAGCGAAGATATGTTGACCAATAGTTAGTCTCATCATATAAAATAAAACAAAATTAAAAATATATAAGAAAATAAAAAAAACAAAATAAAAAAAAAACACTCACTCATAGTTCCATTCATTACAAAAACACGTACTTACCATTGCAGAACACAATTGTCTATTCTTTTATCAATACCCTTCCCATTTTTTTCTACATTCAATTCCTGCGGAGATCTTTCTTTTTATTATACAAAATTACGTAAATTATAATTTATACATAATACGTATAAAATTATACAAAATTACGTACTATGCGTAATATTACAAAAACACGTACTTATCACTTCAGAACATAATTGTCTACTATTTTATCAATACCCTTCCCATTGTTCTACATTCATCTCCTGCGGTGATCTTTCTTTTTATTATTACCATCTGGATTTTACTTACTTTACCTGTTTTATTTTATATTAAGTGCTCTAAGGGAAAATATCTTAGTAGGATGAAAAAATGACGCAAGGAAAGGGAAATAAATACAATTGGTTATCAACCCCTTTCTCATGTCACTATTTATACATTAACTTAAGACATATTTATATACAAATTGTTTTTATTCATTTGCTGCATCCTTTTCGAGTCACATTCTTTTTGAGTTTCTTTACCCGCTCGTAAAGTTGAGGGATACGTCACTCACGTTAATTATACTTATTTTTTGTAATCATGTTTAAACATCAACTTTAATTATAATATGGATTTTGTCATCACACTTGAAGCTGGTCTCGATTCTCAATTTTTGCTAGCGATTCACATGTCCAAACATTTATCTATTGTTAAACAAGCATTCGATACTAAATCTGTACTTTAAGACATTGTTTTTTTCTCTTCGCTTATTCTTTTTTTTATGAGTTCAAAATTGTAGTTATTAACTAAAGCTTCTACGAGGAATTTAATCGTAACACTTGTTTCATTCAATAAATAATATGTATATAATTTATCAATGTAATATGAAATTATGATATGAACTAAATTTGTCAATTTGACTGGCCTAAAACAGGATCCATTCCTAGTTGGCTAGTCAAAGTTTCCACATATGTTTCATTGTATAATTTTATGCGAAATAAATATTATTATTATTATTATAGGATTATTTAGAATGAAATATATGTAAACAAGTGGGACTTGTTAGAAACGTTGTCAACAGTATTCATAGACACTAAATAGAGTAATTTTGTATTGAGTTTATTGTTTTATGTTTACCTTCAATGTTTTCTTTGTTTGGAATTACTAAGCAGGTATTGCTAATTAGCTCATTGTTTCAGGGCTGTCAATTAAAGATTTAATAATAGTTTTAAATAGATTAGATTAATAAAAATAATTTTTACAATGGAAAATTATAGAACAAAATATGGACTAAAGACTTAAATGGATAATTAAACGGATGTTTAAAATTTCCTCAGCTCGTGATGAAAGCGATGTTGACAGCTGACGGTAGTTACGTTGGCCAAGATATTTCAGACTGCTTTGCAAATTGCATGACACCAGTTTCTACACATGTTTGGTAAGTTTTGCAGGTTCGGACATCAAATTTGTTCGGAGATGACGTGTTACATTATGATTCAGGGTGGGCAATAGGAAAAACTGCGAATAAATTGATATTTTAAAAATTACCTCAGGCGGTGTAGATTATGGCGTTTGTTATAAAGGTTGGGTAATCTTCTTTTCATAGTTTAAATGAAGTCGCTCACGCTGTCTGTGCGCTTAGATCTTTTAAACAAAGCAACGGATTTTCACGCGGTTTTCACCAATAGATAGAGTGATTCCGAGGAAGGTTTTTAGGTATATAATTTGTCAAGGTTTTGTGTAAATTGGTTGAAATATATTATATATCTGGCCAAGCGGGAACAGGTAGTGGGCAAACAGGCGGTGTGGATTTGATTTAACAGATGGCATTGGTTATAAAGGTTGGGTAATGGCGTGGCGTTGTGTTTCGTTAGCCACAGCAACGTGTGTCCGGGTCTGCTAGTTAATATATGGCAAACAGGCGGTGTGGATTTGATTTAACAGATGGCGTTGGTTGTACCTATGGCAGAGGTGTTAGTTATCCAATAAACGGTTCCCGGGGCGGCGGTACCCATACCCGGCTTCCAAATTGAAGAACAGTGTGACACACTTAGGCATTTCTGCAGGCGGCTAAAGGATGTTCTAATAACCATTCTTATATTTATTTTAGTATACATATTTAAAAAAATTTTGTTATCACAAAATCTACTTTAGTGACGCCACCGATTGAAAAGTTAAGAATGTCGATCTGTGCTTATTTTTTTCCTCCGCGAACTTTAAGATTTATGTGGACACGAAACAATCTTTTTCAAACAAAACTTTTATGAAATTGCTATAAAGTAAAAAAAAACGACCAGGCACCTATCTGTTTATTATATTTCTTACAACAAAGTCTCCGGTGGCATTTTATTTTTAAGTACTTGCCTATAAAGGCAGAAGTGTTTCTCGTAAAGATGAGTTTTTCTGTTTCTCCCTCGGAGGGATATCTCCTTCCATAAAATTCCTCGCACATTGAAAAGCCACCACGAATTACGAATGTAATTAATATAATTACTACAGTTGGCTCTTGGCATCTCTTAGAAGGGGGAGGGGAAGTAGAAGAGAGGGAGGAAGGTTAGGATTGCCTGGATATTTAGATCTAGTCACTGAACACAGTCCTTTTAAGCAAATTATTGACTGGGATTGTCGTTGTTTTACAAGGACGCTCATAAGAATATTCAACTCTGGGACGAGTTACAAATTTTATAATATCACAGTGTAACTATGTTACCAACAAAAGGCATACCGGTGTTTCCAGAATTTGAAAGAGCATTTAAAACGATTTTAATTAAACTATTACTACGAGATAAAGTGTACGAATTGGAACAGTTTGAGAATGGTTTTAATTATAGAGAGCAAATAACAAAAATCCACTTTTAAAAAATCCCAGGAGTTCCTCAAGGATCAGTATTGGGTTCGATATTGTTTATGCTGTATTTAAATTATGTGTATACGGTAAATACCTGCTCAACATAAATATGTTAATTGGGTGCCTTATCACATGAAGTGAACATTGTTATTATTTTTGTTACAAAGTTATATGTAGCAAATACATTTAAAAAATGTTTCCATTGTACTGAGTTTTAAATTGCAAGCAACAAACTGCCATATTTTTTTATTAGATGAGAGAGCCAAATACCCCGTGGATGTTTTTAATTCCCTGTATAACGAGAGTGAGTGACGCATTGTAATATTAACACAGTGTTGAAGCTCGTTTTGACGGCAATTTTCCGCTGCTGGAGTTTAATCGTGGAAATAACACTTTATTATTGCCAATAACTAAGCACTTCCAATTCAAACTACATCTGCTGTAAAACGATGCATTTTGTAAAATGAACAATAAATTTTTATCGTAATTTATTTTTACAGTATTATAGTTAAACAACTTTAATACGCCATAAAAAATCACGATAATACTTTTGGCCGTAAAAATCTCATTTCTGATCTCAATTGTTTTGTTTATGCAATTTTACCCACCGATTTAGCTTATACCTAAGCGTCCTCAGGCTAGTAAATATACATATTATCTTTCAACTGGTTCTATAAAGTTGATGACATAATTTTAGGCTAGATTCATAAATTTGCTTGTACCTACCTTTTGCTTGAGAGTGCTTATGTTGAGAATGAAAGTTCGCATGATGTAGAGCGGTGGATGGGACTTTCAAGGGTTTTCTCGTTCTATATTTCATGCTTATACATTCTCTTCTGTTATGTAGGCTCTTGACCTAACTGGACTTAAGTATTAGTTTCTCTCAATCGTGTCATATCTTCCCAAGGCTGTTTTTTCCTGATTTCTTTTTCATCCAAATATGCCTCTTCTCGGATCTCCTCGTTCGTAATGCTCTCGTAGTCTCATGTAAGGTTTTAATACATATATGCAACAGGGATCTCATTTCTACTGCATTCAATTTACAGTCCTTTCAGAACTCATGCTTTGTCTTATATGCCTTCAGTTCTATTCATCACTGCCATTCATTGGGATTGGTATCAGTACTCCATTGTGAACTGCTAGCCTCGTTTCCTTTTCTATTTTTGAAATTGAAATTTCCAGCGTTCACCAATTAAATCATTTAAATCATTGTTATAAGCTTTCAGCCTTCAATTTTTTTAAACTTTTAATTTAATATACCTTTTTATCGTTGTGCAGTTAGCCATGAAACAATTTTTCTAAAATTTTCAATGTAAAATATTGTTCGAACAACAAGCCGATAAATTTCCAAAAATAAACCCTATGATTAAGTGGTCAAGAAGATTCGATTTCCAGATATAAAAATTGATGCTTGTCGTAAATATCAGACTCGAGGTCCGGGAGGGTTGAAAAAGTAACGTTTCGGAAAAGGGATACATTTTACTTTACTTATAACATTATTGTATATAGCCACAGGAGTAAGGCGAATGGATAAAATATCTCCAGGATAAAATGGGGCAAATAAAATAGGACGATAAAATAAGAAGATAAAATAGTTAGCCCAAAATATCCGTGACGAATTATGAAATCCTGATTTGTCGTCATTGTGAGGGTGAAGAATAAGAGCTGGGGAGTATCTGGCTATTCGTAACTAATTAATAAAGCCACAAAAGCCATTTACAGCTGTGTTTAGATCCTGAACGGTGATCTCTCTCCAGTTATTCGAACCCGCAACAGGTTTAAAGAGCTCACGGTGGAAATTGGCAGTGCTAGGTCTTACAATCCCTTCATTTCGCACTGATGCTTCAATATTTAAGAAAGTGATTATAAACTTTAAAAGAGCTTCCGAAAAAGCTTTGTGAAAATCGCCCCCTCTTTATAATATTTAAATACTTATGCTTATCGTGAAGTTGACTGTAATGTGTAACGAGAGTCAAGCGTTTTTTTTTCTTTGTCAGCGATTATATTTTTCTCCAAAATGCGTGCCAGATAAACGAGGCTTGTACAGGATCGAATTAGCGATCACCCGAACAAATTTAGGCTGTCGGGCTCACGATCTGAAAGTGTTTTTTAAATGTGACACTGTAACATGGTAAAGGCGCTCGTATCACAAATATCTCCATGCGCGAGTGTCGCAAATATGATCAATGACGTAGTTTAAGTTGAAAGATTTGTATTATTTCTTTGGTGAAGATGTGATGGGATGGCGGCTTAGTTCGTTTATAGCCGAGTGGTCCAAAGATAGGGTTCGTTTTATTGTTCTTTGCATCAGCTGCACACACGAGGACCTGAGGAAAATAATTTTCCCCAGGGCCTACGTCATCTTTGAGGATGCTGAGTGGATGTTATTTTTAGGGAAAGGATGGAGAAGTCCTGGGAAGGAAAAGGTATGAGAAGAGATAATATAGAAAGTTAATCATGTTAATCCCTAATAATTTATTTACGTTCCAGTACTACCTTTTACTAAATTTCTGGTTGTTTGAAAATTGTCACACAAGTGGAATCTGACGATTTATTTGAGAACAGACAGTAATCCTTCAGCGATTAAGAGGATTAATAATACTGAATACCGAACTGTGTATAGAAAACAGTCGTTCCACGGCACTTCATGTAAATTGTCTGATAAAATTTAATGGATTTTATAAGACTATTTTATTAAATACAAGAAGACAGTCTAAATTAATAAATTCGCTGTATATTTGTACGGAATTTTAACAACGCATTTATGTATTGTAAACATTAAGCATTCAGAAATAAGAAAATGATTGTTTGAAAAGGAGACATGTAAACAAATATTAAATGGAGCGCGCTGGTATTAAAAACCGATCAAAATTTAGTGAAAATTGAAATTTTTTAATAAAGAAGGACTCGTTTAAAATAGAGCAAAAATCTCTCGACCATTGCCTAAGTTGTACCTAAAGACACCCTGTGTTTTATTTCATACCTATAACAAGTTAAATAAACAGAACAAAATATGTTTTTAATAATTTTCGGTTTTTTTCTATCCATGGAATTTCACATTAAGCTCTACAAATGTAAAAATATAATTTAAAAGATAACACATGTTATTTTATGAACTTAAATACTTAAAGTGTTCAAAATAAATATGTTATTATTCGTTAGAATTTCGGTATGCGGGGGTTTAAAGACATGAAAATACACTCATTTCATTGTTTATTTGTAGACCTTCTTAAAACTTGCATTTAAAGCATTGTATTATCGATTGTAAGATCCTTATTCATTTCTTGCCAATCCCATGGACGTTAAAATTGCATGTCGATTACCAAAGTCCAAAATTGGCTAAGGTGTTCATATAACTTTTGTTCACTGTTCCTTCCAAGGCAATTTCTTCATATTTTATACCAAATTTCATCAAAAAGAATCCGGCCCTGTTAACACCCGATGTAAATATTCCCCCATAAAAAGTTTGTGCTGATATTTACCGTGGTGACCTTTTTTCGGCAAAGGCTCTGAAGGGGCATTTGATTTGAAGTTTTTTAGAAGGCAAAAGCACATATTATGACGTAATCCCTCGAGTACCTTTTCCACCCTATGATCTTGTTGATATTGCCGTGAAATTCCGAGGTTCACATATTACGCCATTAACGTCTCTGGTTAGAAGTCAGGTTGAATACAATTCAAGCATTTGGTGTCTTCATTTCAACTATCATTGTTTACAAAATTGAAAAAAATCAAAATAAATTTTTACGGTTTATTAATTTTAAAATTGGTATTCCTATTATTGAAATCAATTATGTCAATTTACGCAGTGAACTTAACTTATCGAAATTATCTGAAAGATGAGAAATATTTGATCTCCTTTTATTATATAAAATTGTTCATTCAAGGTTGGACTGCCCTGACGCTATAAACTTGTTATCCTTACGTATACCTCCAAAATATACTAGGCACATTATTTTATTTTACAACAATAACTTCGCTATGAATGCTCCGATAGAAAGAATATAAAGGTTGGGCAATGAATGATGTCGCTAACATATTTAATTTAAACTTCGAAACATTTAAAGCCAAATCAGTCCACCACAAGATGTAAATAATCAATGAGATCAATCAATTTTGGAATTACGCTAACTCCTTTCGGAAAAATAACTCTAACTTTCCTGGTACAATGTTTTACGGGAAAAAAGCGGGTCATGACAAAAACGATATTGTAAATTTATTTGCAGATTTCTTCAAGAGTGTATACGTTAAAGACAATGACAACATTTTATCTGATAAACCCCAATTTACCGAAAGCTCACTCAACTTGCATAACATCCATGTGGAAGTAAATGATGTTGTGACTTTTATCAAACAGCTGGATATCAGGTCGAATTCGGGGCCAGATATGATTCCCTCAATATTACTTAAAAACTGTGTCCATGTTCTAGCTCTTCCTATTACTATAATTTTCAATTTATCTTTATCTACAGGTTGTTTTCCTGAAATTTGGAAAAGCAGCTTTATAACACCTATTTTTAAAAAAGGTGATAAAAGTCAAATTGAAAATTATAGACCCATATGTATTATGTCATCACTACCTAAACTTTTTGAAAAGATTATATTAAGTAAAATCATGCATCAAATTAAACCGCTTATATCAATATTTCAACATGGTTTCATGCCAGGCAGATCTACGTCATCTAACTTATTGCTTTACGAAAATTTTATTTCTAATGCACTTTCCAAGGGTCTTCAAGTTGACACTATTTATACTGATTTTAGCAAAGCCTTTGATACTGTTTCTCATCGCATTTTAATGGAAAAATTAGAACACTTGGGAATAAGCGGCAACTTTCTCGAATGGCTTAGAAGCTACTTATCGTTTAGAAAACTATCTGTAAAAATTAACTCCACAACCTCATACACTTTTTTTGCCTTAAGTGGGGTCCCCCAAGGTTCCCACCTAGGACCAATTCTTTTCCTACTATTTATTAACGACATTTCATTAATTTTCGATAATATTCACTTTCTTCTATTTGCCGACGATCTAAAGATGTTTAAATCGATTGAAAATTCTTCTGATTGTTTAACTCTACAAATGAACTTAAATAAACTTTATGAATGGTGCATCGCAAACAAATTATATCTTAATATTAACAAATGCCAAACGATCAGTTTTCATAGATCTAAAACCCCTTTACTATTCGAGTATACAATTAACAATGCCACTCTAAAAAGAGTCTTTGAATTCAACGACCTTGGCGTTATCTTTGACTCCAAATTACGCTTCTTGAATCACATTATTAGCATTACCAGTAAGGGATTACAAATGCTTGGATTTATCCTCAGAATCGCTAAAGACTTTAATAACATAAAAACCATAAAATTACTATACACGTCTTTGGTTAGAAGTCAGGTGGAATACTGTTCAAGCATTTGGTGTCCTCATTTCAACTCTCATTGTTCACAAATTGAAAAAATTCAAAATAAATTTTTACGTTTTATTAATTTCAAAATTGGTGTTCCTATTATTGAAATCAATTATGTCAATTTACGCAGTAAACTTAACTTATCGAAATTATCTGAAAGGCGAAAAATATTTGATCTCCTTTTATTGTATAAAATTGTTCATTTAAGGTTGGACTGCCCTGACGCTATAAACTTGTTATCCTTACACATACCTCCAAAATATACTAGACGAAACATTTTATTTTACAACAATAACTTCGCTACGAATTCTGTGATGGAAAGAATACACAGGTTGGGCAATGAACTAACTGATGTCGCTGACATTTTTAATTTAAATTTCGATTCATTTAAAGCCAAATTAGTCCACCACTTTTTAGATATAAATAACGAATGAGAAATCATTTTATTTTATTTCAATTTTCTTTTGTTTATTGTTTTTTTTTATTGTTCTTATTTCAAAAGCTTACAACGAGTAATTCAGTAAAAATTAATGTGTTTTGATTATTTTTAATGTTTTTATTGCTCGTAGGTATATGTACAAACGAGTTCCCTAAAGTCATCCATGTGGAATTAGCATTAGATGTATTCCTATTATTTTACATTGAGTTTATGCTTTATTTGTATATTTTTTAATCTTTTTTATTTTGTGTTATACTGCTGTTATAAATGAAATTTGTATTTTATATGTAAAAGCCCAATAGGGCGTCAATAAATAAATAAATAAATAAATAAAAAATGAGATATCATTTTACTTCATTTAGATTTTCTTTTGTTTGTTTTTTTTATTGTTCGTCTTCTAGATGCAAATAACGAGTAATTAAGTAAAATTAATGTGTACTGATTCTTTTTGTTGATGTTTTTTTTGGTCGTAGTTATGTATATGAATTGTACCTACGAGTTCTCTAAAGTCATTCATGTGGATTGAGTATTAGATATATTCTTATTTATTATATTGAGTTTATGCTTTATTTATATATTTTGTAATCTTTTTTATTTATGTTATAGTGTTGTTATGAATGATATTTGTATTTGATATGTAAAAGTCGAATAGAGCGACAATAAATAAATAAATTATAACCAATTTTAATATTGATAACAATCACTTCAATGGCGCTTTTTAAAGCTGGACAATATCTTAATAAATAAAACAAAATACATGCTCATAAGCAAAAATAACGCATTGGATGAACATCTTTATATTGCTGGAACAAAACTGGAGAAGGTACAAAGTATTGTATACTTGGGCTGCAATGTAAATGATAGATGGGATCCTTCAGTTGAAATCAAATGCCGCATTGAGCAAGCTCGTGCAACCTTTATCCGCATGAAAAAAATGTTCTGCAGTCATGATCTCAACCTTGGATTACGAATGCGAATGGTCAGATGCTACGTGTTTTCAATATTATTTTATGGAATGGAAGCATGGACGCTTACTGAAGAATTAATTAGGCGACTTGAGGCATTCGAGATGTGGATCTATAGAAGAATACTTAAAATAAGCTGGATGGACAGGGTCACAAATGAAGATGTTATGGTTCGGATGAATAAAGAAAAGGAAGTAATTAAAACCATAAAAATCCGAAAACTTCAATATCTTGGACACGCGATGAGACATCCAGAGAAGTATGAGATCTTGCATCTCATAATGCAGGGAAAGATTGCCGGAAGACGGGGCCCTGGAAGAAGGAGAACCTCATGGCTGAAAAACCTGAGACAGTGGTTTGGCCAGTCTACCGTGGAGCTGTTCCGGGCCGCAGTAAACAAAGTCCGCATAGCCAACATGATAGCCAACGTCCGTTGAACGGACAAGGCACAAGAAGAAGAAGAAGAATATCTTTAACCAATCGTTACATAACTTTAATAAAAAAATTAGCAATGCCTTACATCAAGCGAGGCCAATATAGGAAATAAGCGGTAATTTATAAAATACGATTTTTTTATTGTCACGTCCAAAATTATTATCGTTATTTTTGGGGTATTTTGGGGTGTCCATCATCAGGGCAGATGTGATGGACACTGTAAAGCTGTCCGAAGTGTGGGCTAAAGAAGGAGGTGCAACATGGCATAACACCCGAAAAATAAATATCGATGGTAATTTATTAATTTAACCGCTGAAGACAGTATTAGCGCCTCTCAATCAAAAATTTGAAACAAAAAAATCAGAAAAAGATACGATCGCAACTAGGAAATGAATCCAGGACCTTAGCCTTGCCGGGGTTCCGCACTTTCACTGAGTTAATTCGATTCTATCGCATTTGTTCATATTTAACCCAAAGATTTAACCGTATCCATACTTCGACTAAGAACTACCAACATTATTTTCATTTTATTAACGCATATTTTTTATTGGTTGTATATACATATCATTATGTATCATAATTGTAAGATTCCTCCCAAACTAAATGCTATCTAGATAGTGTGTCGGATAATATTTATTAATTTGTCGATTTATCCTATATAAAGTGTGATTACGTGGCATTTTTAGATGCCTGTCTCACTTGGATATACTTGTGGCGAGATAGGTGCAGAGGTACAAAAAATGTAAATAAACATATTTAAGGTTAAATGCATTTAAATTTCAATACAATCAAAAAGAAAGATAATTTGAAGTGTGGGTAAATCCCACATGGATTGTGATCTTACAAATGTAGAAAGGGATGAAATAAAGTACTTGCAGTATATCTTAAAGCTTCCTGTCTTGCCACCTAGATGTCAGGTATAAAAGCTTTCCGTAATATCCGTAAGATGTCAGCAGGTTTGGGTTTCCAGCTTGGTCGCCAGAGGACCGAGGTCGGCTGAACCCACAAAAGACATTGGCCACCAGATCAATTATAGCAAGCTCTTAGTTAGGTTTATTATATCGTAGTCAACATCTTGTAAATCCGTGTAATATTAATAAATCTCAGTTTATTGAAAATAACTCTATTTCTTTCAAGTTAAATCCTTTCCTTCCATGAAGTGTTTGTGAGAACATAACGGTAGTACCTAAATCTCGCCAAATCTAATTATGGAAGTCAGATCGACAGGATTCTAAAATTTTTGAGCGTTTCCACTCCGTTTGCCAAGCGATTTTTATGCCTATTACTTATATTCCAGGTTATATAAGACACGCCAAGAATATACATGTTTTTGGCTTGTGTAATCCTTTTAATTGAATACCAAAAAGTATAAACAATAAAGAAAGGTTTGTTTTGTTACAGAAACAAGCCATGTTGGTTCGGCAGCTGGAAGAGGAGCTCCGCCTGCGCATGCGCGCCCCCTCCCTGGAGATGCAGCAGCAGTTGGAAGTCCTGTTCTCTGAGAACGAGCACCTCACCAGGGAGATCGCTATTCTCAGGGACACTATCAAGGTAAGATCGCAAAGTATTCACAATTTAAATTAATATTTGTCTCCTTCTAACTAGGTCCCACGGGGACGTGCGCGAGCTCGCTTGTAGGTACTTGGACCAGAGGTAAAATAGTTGCATTCATGAAAATATGCTCATGCCTTCTTCTTGGCAGTAAAAATGAAGATCTGCAGAGTCCGCCTAAAATAAAGTAGTGAAACATACCTGTTGCATCCAAACTGTTTTCGAATTACAACTTCAGATGCCCTTGTAATGGGACTGTAAGTACTAAAAACGAAATGGCGTTTCCTGAAATTGGATTATATTATGTGTAGGAAAAACAAGGTATGCAAGGACAAAGGATAATTGACCACTTACCACTATATCTCTGCAAGATAGCAGACGACACAACCACAGTATAGTTATACTCGTATATGTAGTTCCACCGCTACACTTACCTCGATGAAAGTAACACCACCACGAAACGATTAAGTTCCAAACGATATTATTTACTTTCGGTATGGTAAAATTTCTTCTTTTTAGTTAAAAATGAGATTGTGTTTCTGAAAAACACCAACAACTTGTTTCCAAGGTAGTTCCAAATATTCTTCCGTTTTCAAAACATGCACTCGAATTTTCACTATTTTCCGACCATTGTTCCAAATTTCAAATACTTTTCCAGCAAGGCGATCATTAGGGAGATAGGTAGGAACTGGATTAATGACATCCCGGTGGAAACTAAGCATATTCTCATTTCAAAACCAAACAACGTTTGTGACCAAGATATAGTCGCCATATACGATTCGATTTACTAAAAACAAGGTCTTCAAGAGAGAAATAATTTGACTTCTTCTTTCGGCAGCTGAGCAACAAGAACAATTCTTTTTTACACCTCCCCGACCTTACAATAACTGAAAAGCCTTTTTATAAGATCCATTAAACAATATTATAAAGGTCGATTTTATACTATTAGTGCCTAAACGGGTATGTAGACTTGTTTGGGAATGGTCAGTGTTCGAATCGTTTCGGAGAGACCAAAACATCCGTTAGGATATCCTACCTTTCCGTTAGGAAAGTTAGACACCTTGCGGAAGCCATTCAACTCTGTATTATTGAATGGAGGATTTTCAAAAGATCAGCAGTACGCACCAGGGGATGGCTTTATTTCACCTCAGTGCCAAAATAATGCAGGCGTACCACAAGGACCTGTGATGTCACCTTCGCTGTTTTGTTGCATGATAACAAACTCATTGAATTGACGATGAAAGGATCGTCCACTAGAATTTTATTTTTGGTAGTAAAAACTCTCACACGCCTTCTTTACCCGTTTCAAAACGACATCCACCTGGGTGGCAAGATTTTTAGAGTGGAAATATACAATTAAAAATTCCTTTGAATTGATATTGCACACATGGCAATCCAAGACAAAGCATTATCAGTGTTATTTGAAATTGTGAATTTGTTTCTTAGTATTTCATTTTAAGAATGTAAACACATCAAAGAACTTTTAATTTCATCAATTTAATCTAATGAGTTATCTCAGGATTTAAATATATTATTTTACGTGATTTTAGAGCAAAACTATTTTGGATTCAATAAAATTATCTGTAAACAATAAAATAAAATAGCTATGGGAGGTAGTACCAGTCCCCATGTCATGTAGTTAATAGTTATGTCATCTATTGTGTTTCACAATGTGTCCAAGTAATTTCAAATTAATCTTTAATTTAATGGTATCAAAAAAGATTTTTTTTTATTGGTGCCCTTTTTTACTCATTTAAAGTTCGCTCTAGCGTGTTTAAATCGCACTTTATGGAACGCGCGTTTTTTAAAGTTACCATGGCAACATCAACAAATCAACAAAATGTGAAGTCTAAATGTAAACTTTTAACTATAAATCTGACAGGAATATTTTAAACGTCAAATAAAACATTACAAATGTTTCAAAAATTTTATTCAAAGTTTACATTCTTTTTTACATCGTTTACATTCTAATTATTTAAATGGATGTGAAAAGAGCAGTTCGTATTACTTGAAATATTAATACCTCCGGTTTTTAAATCGGAGGAAATGCTGTTCAAATTAATAGTATTCTCGGAAGTCAATGAGGCTGCACTTCCATTAATGGCAGTTCCAATAATGTTTGAAACATTCTTCTTATTGCTAATGCTCTCTTCCACGTAACCAGTCGCCACAGCTGCCGATTTCCATCCTACTTGTCGTTGGATTTGATCAATTGTCATGCCACTATTTGCCATAATGGTAGCGGATGTACGTCGAAACGCATGTCCTGTATATTTCTCAGGATCGTTTAATTTAAGATAGCGTGCGATTTGTAAGGGGCATGATCCAAATGTGTTAATACCAACCACTTGATTGGTGCACTTACCCTTATCATACCGTAAGAAAACCCTGTCTGTACTTACATTTTGGGGTCGCAATGATAAATATTGCTTCATAAAACGCATATAATTAATTGCACCACTGTCGGCAACAGTAAAACGTCGAGCCTTCACGTTTTAGATGGTCGGATGGTAATAAGCAATACACTTCCTTCTTCTTTGATATCATATAAGCGTAAATCGCACAATTCACATCTTCTGCAAGAGCCAAAGATTCCGCAAATGGCTACCACCTTCAAAAATAACTTCAAAAGTACGTAATGTCCGGTGCTTCCGTGAAAAACTTCCGCAAATCATCTTCTTTGAATACATACGCCTTCTTAGCAACGTCATCCTTGCTAATTGCCTTCATGAATGCATGCACTTTCACAAATGATTTTAAATCAACCCCTTTATTTATCCTCAACAGACATTGCAATTTCGAATGTATGGCCCACATAGTCGATGCTTTGTACTGTTCCGACATTTTCTGAAGGTAAGCAAGCACAACTCGTTCATCTACATCTACTACGTTTTGCTCCTCCATCCATGTTATGAACCTTTCATATTCTTTTTTATAAACGTCGTTGGATTTTTCAGGTATTAACCGCGATTCTGCTTTGGTATTTAAATTATCAATGTTAGAACTCATTTTACAACACACAATAACTAGTAAAAACTGTGATGTCAACTATTAATCTTATGTGACAGATTGCAAATTAATGTTTGTGTTTTTCATTTCCATGACAACAAGATATTGTGATGTCACATCACGAATTCATTAATAGTTCTTATTTCCAAATTTTTAATAATAATATCAATATTTATGTTTTCAAAGTGTACCAATAAAAAAATAGCGTAAAGTATTCGTTCATAACTGGTCTTTAAAACACTTGCTTTATTTCGAGCACTCGGCTACGCCGTCGTGCTCGAAAAATCGCGCGTGTTTTAAAGACCTGTTTATCCACTTATATTTTAATATACTATTATAGTTTGGGAACATTTTTTAAACGTGCTTCTTAATTAAAAAGAATGTTTTCTTAAAAACCAATTTCGTCAACATTGTTAATTACATGAACAATAGACAAAAGAAAACCTCTGACATCTCTTTAATACACGAAGAAGAAAAATGATTAAAATCATAATTTTCTCTTATGTTCACTTTTAACCTTTATCTCCGACTTCTGGGGAAAACTCACCGGGAGCTTCGTTAAAAGGGAATTCCGAAAATAAACTTCAAAGGTCTTAAAATCTATGGACGCCGTAAATATTCAGGTAAAATTGTTTAGCTTTGCTTCTTTGAAATGAGCTGCTTTGATAAAAAAAAGATGATGAAGAACTTTTACACAGAAGGCCTGCCACGATTTTCTAATTTTTATTTATTTACTAGCTGGTTCCCGGCATGCGTAGCAATGCAATACTCAAAGAAATAAATTGTTTCTCTCTGGATGTCCTTTTCCCGTGCGTCCCCGTTCCCATCCTGTGCCTCTTCCCCTCCCGCGATCCCCTTCCACCTCCCCCGCCTTCCCCTTCCTCTCTCCCACAAAATTTCCATTCGTACAGATTGTTTTCATAAATAAATTTTACAATAGATGTTTTTAGAAATCGTCACATATCATTGGCTCAACTGTTATAAAAGAATATTTAAGCTCGGACAAAACTGGATACAAATTACTAGTATTAATATAAAAGGAAGTTACTTTAACAAAGTATAAAGCATTCATGGAATAGACTTGTTGAAAAAGTATCGATATATCGATATTTTTAATTCAAAATATCGATATTTTTAGCCGATATATTTTGATCCGATATATCGATACAAAATATCCAATGTCGAAAATTGTATCAAAAACGATATTTTTATTTATTTATGTATTTAAAGTCACTAGAATCCAAAATCGTATAGGAACGAACGGAAAAAAGTAACTGGGTCATGACATCTAGCGGTTGAAATTTTAACTATTAATAGCTTACAAATCTATTGTCTTTGCATTAGTATTTGTGATCACTTATACTATCTCACGTGTGTAGGTACATACATAGAAATGAATGCTATTTTTCGCCATTTTTTTCTAAGCCACTCCTATGTGTTGGTTCCCAATTGTCTATGATTATTGACTATATCTTGTTCCAAACACGAAGTTCTTTTTGACAGATTAATACGCTAATAGAATGTTACTGAGACGCATACAAACTTTGTATGCGTCTCAGTTTACGTATAAGTTAGAAGACAGCTTTTTAATTTTTGATATTTTTGTAATTATTACCTAATAAAAATGAATACTGATAAAAATACCTTCATTTTTATTGAGATTTTTTTACATTAAAAAAGCACACTGTATAAAAATTACTATCGATAATATTGAGCTGAATACACTATTATTTTAAAAACGCAAAATTTCTTGAAAAGTTGACCGATATATCAATACATCGATATATTTTCCTCGATATATCGACGTCGATATCGATATTTTAATAAATATCGATACATCGCCATATCGATATTTTTTTTCACTTTCGACATCCCTATCATAGAATGCATGTATAGAAAATAGAAAAGACGGGCAGATACTGTAAATAAACATAAGGCCCATCAAAAAATTTTAACAATTCATCAAATACTTGAAGTTAATTTTCACGTTCTGGGTAAGTTCTATTCAAGTTATGTTTATGAAGGGACTGGCCTACAATGATAAAACGACAGAACTTGAAAAAAACTAACACAGTAGGTACGTGAAAATCAATTTCAAATATTTGATGAATTGTAATTTTTTTTTTAAATAACCCGTCCTAAATTTATTAGTAGGTTGTTGTTAATCGTTAGTTAATAAATCAAAAATACAAAATTATAATTAAATACGAAATAGTGATACGAGTGAAAAGTATTAAATTATTAAAGAAGAAGATAATAGTAATAATTAGAATGAAACGTGTAACAGAACAAGACATAGAATTAAAAGGAAACGGGGTCGAACCTAGGATCTCTGTCTTACATTATGATCTAGTTTTTTAAAGTATTTTTGACAGTATTAAAAATAAGACGACAAAACAAAACAAAAAATTATACAATAATCACAATAGGGCTAACATTAATCCAACATAACAACTAGAAACAAAGTCAAAGATTTCATTATGAAGCAATCAAACTAAACCGTTTAATCTCGTTTCGTTTCTTTTTTTTATGATGACCAAGATTTACAATTACAGCTCCTTTTAGCCTTCTGATTTAGGCTCCTTTGAATCTCGTAATTTAGGCTCCTTTCAGACAGAGACACTTAATTTTTAATCAGACTTCTGAAGGAAGACATCAGGGGTAGACCACTGAAAATTTAACAAGGAAATTGGACGATCTTTTTCTGTAACTCTTACGAAATGGGACAAAGTGAAAAAGTTTTAAAGGTTTAGACTCGTATAAATAGAACATGCCTGTGTGCGAGAAATTTAAGATTATGTGATATGCATAGACATCCAAATTCAATAGACCAGAATATACAGATGCGGGGGAAAGTTAAACTATGGGAGGGGAAGTGGGGAAAGATGACTGTGATTCGTTAAAAAATCAATCTGACAATATATAGGCATCTTGCATAATAATATAACCATTTAGTTCTTAAAAACAAAATCTGCTTTGAATGAATAGACCTTTTTATATGGGAGCGCGAATTGCTTGCCACGTTAATAACTAATAAATAATATTTGCGAAGGTCAAATGCTCGCCCCGAAAAGGTTCGCCCCTATTCACATAGCAATATTTTTTGCCACTTAAGTTTTAATTTTAAGACACTTTTATAAATGTTTCATAATTTACTTACTCCTGTAACCAGTGACGAGCTTACTGGAGAAACGCCCACATTCGCTATGTTCTAGGTAGGTGTATAGCACAAGCTCTCATATATTGCCGTGTTATTTGGTAAAATGTATGGATGTTAGCTCTATGCTGGTCAGGACAAGAATGATGACGTCACATTTTTTTTGATTCAAGCGAGGCTTTCGTAAGCCCAGCTGGCTCCAAGGAGGAGCTCTAGCCGGCTCCATGGGGAGGGAGAAATAAAAGTTTTTATCACTTAGGACAGGTCCAGATATATTCATATGTCCGTGTTGATATGCAATATTTTGGTAATACGAAGCTGTAGATATGCTTTTATTTGGATACATTGGAAAACACATCATCTCTATCCGAGTGGAAATTTGGGAGGCAATCATTTGGGGAGACCTATGGCGGAGGTGTTGGTTATTCAATAAATGGTTCCCGGGGCGGCAGTACCCTTACTTGATCCCAAATTGGATTTAAGGTGTTGTTTCATTTCAAAAGCTATAATTTAAAAAAAAATGTGAACTCGGACAAAGACTATTATTAAATTAACCTGCTAGTAAAGCAAAGAATATTTCAAAAAGTATAGTTGAAAATTTTGAACAAAATGTGACTCGGGACACCGGAAAATACTTGTCAACCCGCCCCTATCCCGGACTTATCTCTGATGCCTATGTTCGTGACAATCTGTCGCTGACAATCACACAGGCCGTTAGCAGTTCAGATTGGGTAATGGAATTGACAGCAACCCGTCTATCTTGCCAGATTGATAAAACGAACTGAAGTAGAGGGATGCTCGGAAATGTCGGCAATGTACTATCTACTTTTGAAGGAAATTGGAGAAAATGATTTTAAACTTTGAAGTGTATAATTCATAATTATGAACTGGTAGTTACTAACAAGCTTCGCCCGAGTTCCAAAAAAACTATTCCCGACCAAAAAACTAACACCGTGTTATGTCTAATTTATTGATAGTTGAATTTATTGACAGTTGAAGAGAATTTCCGAAGGGATAAGTTGGGACAGAGGTAGTTGCTAAATATTAGATTATTCGAAGTCCTGACTAAGTAAACATGCAGATGAGGAAATAATAAAAATTAAGAAGTAATATCAACATGCAATCAACAAACAAGAAGATAAGGAATTAATAAACCCAAAAATGGGGTCTACAAACATTAAGATGAGGAAATCAATAAACATAGATTTAACAAAAAAAAATATATATTCTTCATATTAATCATAAAGGAAAACATTTAGATAACTTAGAAGCCTTGGAAATTTAAAAATTTCCTAAAAATAATGAATCTGTTTAAATTTAAACCCAGGATTCAAACCAATTATGGAGTTAAGAGTTACCATCAAGGGTTGGATTGCGATCAAAGGGTTGTCTGATTTGTTCGTCAGATGTCTCTAATAGAATCATTTATTTTTGTCTCTTTCTCCCACAACAGACAAGGTAAGTAAGTACCTTTATAAAAAGGCTTGCATCGGTGAAATTAACTTACTTCTTTACAAAAACTTGCACTAAGAATTTAAAATACTACTGAACCCTTGTCCGTTGGGTGGGGAAAAGTTATTGTCGTCAGTTGTAACTATTCAATCATAACAATAAAAATCAAGAAATTAAGTTACAAAAAAAGTGCTTCATTTATAAAAAACAAGTCTAACTAAAAGATTTCTCCTGAGTGAAGACCTACATTTTTACAATTATCAACAAACAAAAAATATTGTCTTATAGCCCAATCATGAATTTGTTCCCCTACCCACCCACTCTACATTAATACCTACCCACCCAATCTACATTAATAACTAGCAACGGCTCCACCCCTACCATAATAAAACATTTTTCGAAACTGTCAAATTAGTATAAGCTTTCCCTGAAGAAGGAACGTTTGTTTCGAAACCGGTCGGATTAACGCATTATATAAGTGGTTTATACAAAGTTGAATTGTTTCATTTTTCTATAATGGATAACCACAAAGTTATAGCTATATTCAAAAATATAGATTTAACATTTTACCGGTCAGTGGCCGAGTTGGCATCGCATGTGGGTCCCACCCAGGCGTCGGGTATTTAATTCCTTGGCTGACAAGGTCCTCGACACAAGAAACATTTTCCGCTTATTGTGCTGTTAGTCGGAGATTTTTCAAGTATTCGTAACCCGGGAAAGTGTTAAATTCTTAAAAAATATTTTTTTTTTTGAAAAGTTGACATATCAAAAAGTTACGGGGAAAGTTTCATTATTTTGTGAGAGGCGTCAAAAGATAGTTGCTGAACTATCTGTAAATGACATAGAAAATGTCGATGGTCAATGCAGAATCGTTAAGCAGTTAACAGAAGGCAGAAGTCCTGACTTTCTGAGCATAAAAAAGTGAATGTGATCTCCCACTAATATACTTCTCAGGGCTATATGTAAGTTAAACCTTTTCAACATATATGAATTGAGTATAGTTCCAGAGTTTTACTTTAAAACGTGTTAACTTAAAAATATTTTTCGGTGTGCTTCTAAGTTGTTGAAATCGTGCAATATGTATAGTAAAAAAAAATGAAGATGATGACATTAACAAACATGAAGATGTGGTCGACAAATAGAAAGATGAGGAAATCATCATTAAACACGAACACAACCACCTGCAATACCTAGTAGGCCTCTGAATATAATACTAGTTCACCATAGATATTTTATCCGATTCACTGCCCAAATTTAATTTAGCCGCAAACCGTACTATATACTGCAATAATGACACCGCCACCGTCCCAATCTCAGGGACCAACACTAACACGATACACGGAGCAGGTCTATACATTCTCAATGCTTGAACGTCGCGTAAACTCACCAACACCAGCAAAACAGTGGATGCTCCATTCATTCCGCGTCCACGACGCAGGAAAGGGTGTGATATTTTTGATACTCCCGCATGCGCATTTAGTCAAGCCTGCCATGGTTGAAGTAAGGCCGAATACGGATTCCACAGGAGCATTCAACGCATAAAAAACGACTTCAATGCTTCCAGGCATAGTGCACAGAACAGCTTATCCGAAGCAAGCGGAATTGGTACCATTAGAGATTTGTTTGCCTGACCATCTTTCGACAGTTAACATTCGAATCCGATTGATACATTGAATATCTTTCGGAACACCTATTTAATAAATTTAATTAGGGTACTGTAATATTTTTATGTGAATCATGAAGGTTGTGTAGAGCTAATTTGACACACTATTTTTGTCGATAATTGCATCTTGTTCGTGGGCTAGTCCATTGACTTTTATATTTGATATTAGGTATATACTCCAGCATCCCTTATACAAAAAGTCACCGACCGCCACTGATACATACCCATTACGCACGTCACCCGGTAATTACTAAATATAAATTCCATAAATAAGACATTACAAAGAAACATATCATAGGTACTCACCATGAAACATATCTGTAAATATTCTCATCAATGTAACCAATGTAGTGTTTGTTTCTTTTTATTAAATAAAATAAAAATGTATTTTAATGGTTATTAATTCAATTTAAAAAGAAAAACTGAAAGGTGATCTCTAACCGGAACCATACAAAAATGATGATCAAGATGCAAATGTGTTAAATTGTACACGCAAAAATTGCATTAATATGTAAACACCATCTTATTCCCCTTATCCTACTCGGATCGAGGACTTCCTTTCAACAAACCGCCTCCAGATCCAGGTGTCCAGTGTCCATTTCCTTTGGTCACTTTCACCTCTCCTAGCACAGCCTCTGGAGTTGCTTTCTGTGTTCCCAATAATATATTTATTTGATTTTTTTAAATCAATCTTTTGTTTACCTTCATTGGGATTTGAACGAAGGACCTTTGGATGTTACTGCTCTACCATGGAGGTCGAATTTTCTCAGTCAGTGGAACTATTAATATAAAAAAAACACATTTCACCAAAGTAAGATCAATTATAATCTGTGTTCTGGTAGATTAACTATCATTCAATAATTATTACACGTGTTATTTTTTGTTCTTTCACAGGAGTTAGAGTTGAGGATAGAAACCCAAAAGCAAACCCTCCAGGCTAGAGACGAGAGCATCAAGAAACTCTTAGAGATGCTGCAAAACAAGGGGATGGGTGAGTTTCAAAGAAAATTAATTACGAAATAAAATTATAATTTTATCATTGTTAACCCTAAACTTTGGCACTTAATATCAAGTGGTCAATATTTTGACCACGTAGCAGGTAAAAGGTTATCTAACAAAATTAGAAGAATTAATATTTCTCATTAATGCTTACATTTTTCAAATCGCAACTAAACAAATTAATTAGGTTAATTTATTTACAATACATTGAAATTGCTAAAATTGGGCACTAAACTTTCTAAATCGTTGTAAATAAATAATATTATAAACTATTAATCCTAAAAATCATAAAATCGGTGTGCTGGAGTAGCGAAAACTAAGCAAATACTGTGAAGCGTTCAAATAGTCGTTTACTTTAAAAAATACATCAAGGCGTATTTAAAAACTTATTTTCGGTATTTAAAAAAAAATTGTTTAAAACTAACGGGAGATCACGAGGGTAGAAAATATTGGTGGGAATGTTGGTTTTTGCAGAGAATGAGCGCTTTTATAATTACCGTGACGATTAGCGATCACGGTACCGCGGCGGCAAAAAAGGACAATAAACATACATTCCTTTTCTTTATAATGCTGCAGCTCTTTCTTACACATTAAATAATGGTGAGACACACAAAATACGTGCGACTGTTTCCTCCAAAGTACTACTTTTTCATTGCGTGATAATGATTGTATGTTTCCTTTGGGGGGTGCAGACATACGTTCACCGTTTGTCTCTTTTTCGACTTTTGTTATTTAGTTGTAAGAAAGAGCTGCAGCATTATATATTTAAGAACAAAAGCAAAACCATCAGCGCATTGACATTTGGCTTTTCTTAATTTTTGGAATTCACTCGCACTTCAGTATTATCCCTGTAACTATATTCCATATTTTTAATATTATCGTCACGGCTAGTAGTATTGTAGGGGTTGCGAGACGTCACGGTGCGGTGGGTGAGAGAGATGCAAGGAAATTATCACCTTTTCCTTTGAAAACAGACCTATGTACGTACATTGTGTACCTCATCTTTTAAAAGGGCTGCAACATTATCGCGATAAGTAACGTAGGTTTATTGCATTTTTTTGCCGTCACGGTACCGTAACCGTGAATCGTCACGGTAATAATGAAAGCGTTGAATGTTGTATTTTTTATTAATCGAAAAACAAATTAGTAATTTCGTACCATGTATAATACACATCTCTTTTCTTTTCTCTGATGAAAACGGATTTTAACCGCTTACACAACAGGAAAAATTACAATTTCAATCTTTCAAAGCGTACAAACCGGACAGGAGCTTAAAATTGAAGGCAGCAAAGTTCAGAATAAATAATCCCGACTCGGCTACTGCTAAGTGATGTTAAAAATATGATTTAACTGGAGTATTCGGTTTAATGGCGTATGACTAACACCAGCCGCATTAATTCCGCATTAGGGAAATTCATAAATCATATGTTATTTTCATATGATTCTACTTACAAGAGATATATTTTACAAAAGGAATCCTTATGCAGAAAGAACGTGAATTAAATAGTTAGACTCTTTAAAGTTTTTCTGGTAGTAAGCCGTAATTTGTTAAAATATTTCGTGGTGAATATTTTTGCATAATTGTGAGAGTTTTGCCAAATAATAATTTCTGATCGATGACGAACGATCGACATTCTTAATCTCTTTTCTTCCATCCGTGATGTAGCTAAATCGGTGATTAAGTTAATCATTAAATTGTATGTATATTTCAAACAATTGAATGAATTAAACACAATAACAATAATTAAAACAAAGATATCTTCTCCAGAACCCCATTTCAAATCACAATTAGTTCAAAATCTGAAATAGACTTAGAATCGGCATTTAACGGGGAACTTTCAACAGTTAAAAAATTAAAATGGCGCAGAATAGCCATGTGATGACAATGTTACAACTGAATTTCTTGAAACAACCCGTTCTTAGTTTTCATTAGCTAATCTTAGCGTCCACTTTTCCATTAGGGGAAAATTCCCACACGGATGACTCTGATCTTAGTTCTCTCTAGTTCTTCTTAGATCCTAGTTCTTTATATTCCTCTTTAACTTCACTTCTTTTACATTTAGTTGACAACGTCTTTTGCCAATTTAAATTAACATTTTTACTTCAGATTCGCAGCCTCTTTTGCCACATATTTTCTCAGTAGGAACAGTCGTTCTTACAAATAGGTTTTACGTATGGTTTTAAAATTTAGGATAAACGTTTTGCATAAATCACTAGATATAAATTTCATCCACCGTATTCGCAATACAACAGATGAGATAACCGTGGATGTTTTTACCCTGACAGTAGAAATTGCAATTCCTACAGCAAAAAAAGAAACCGATGCGTGCAGCACCAATCCATATATTCTTTTAAATATAGCAATGAAAAATAAAGCGAAAACACTTTTTACCTTTATGGCCTCATTGCGTTTTGATCTCCAGAACTGGAAGCCTTCAGAAGCCGAGGAAAAAAGAAAATAATACGTATTTACCTTATTAATATTCCAGAAATATAAGGCAATTTAATTTTGCGAAAGGAAATAGGTATTATTTATTCTTCTTTTGCGGCATTTGGTTTATTTGTCTTTCCTTAACGAAAGAAAGAGATATTATTCCCTAAATGGAATAATCTAAACGTAAAAGTTGGAAAAAGCAGATATTTCACAATTTAAACAATTTAACATCAAAACCACGAAAATTCAGGAAATTCTAAATACGTTTCATGAATTTATGGCAATTTTTCCGCCTTATACAAATAAATATTATTCCAGTTGAAATATATTTACACTTTTTCAACGCCCAAAGTTAAGTGTTTTTCTAAGAAATTTTATTCTACATTCCTGAAATTAAACGAACTAAATAATATATTTTCAACTCAAGCAAACGGTGAACGAGAATTTTCTATTATTTTGATTAAATAAATAAACACTCTAATAATGTTACGTAGCAAAGTCCTTAAGGCTCCGTAGTAAGCGTTCAAAAAGAAGAAGCAGGTGGTTTGAAAGGGAGATACGTAAATATTAATATTAGAGGGAGCGCGCTTATAAATATTTAATAATAACGACTCCTTTAAAATAGAGCAAAATTCTCTTGGCAAATGTCTTAAGAGGGCATTACCAGAGAAAACCGGAAATACGTCATTTTCAAAAAAGTTTTTTGATGTATTGACTCTTTTCCACAAAAAATTATAAATGGATTTCGAAAGATTGTTCTTTTATCAAGCATTCGTATGTAATAAATTTTGAGAAATTTTTTTAATTTTTAGTATGATAAGGTTATTCCATAGGTCGTTGGCAGATTTGTTCAATTTTCAAAAAAGTTTTTGTATTATACCACATCCATTTCAAATAAGAAAATCATGCAGTAAAATAAATCAATACATAATCTAGCAAACGTATGTTTTAGAATTTTAATTTTAGTTTCAATAAAATCATTAAAAAATATGTACGTACATGTGTTTCTTGGCGAAAATTGGTCCATTTGTGTATTTATTTGCGCACTTACAAACTAATATATTTCAGATTTTTTTAACATTCTTATTAAATTTAGTCATTATTGAAAAATGATAAATACTTATAATCAAAAAATAACTACAAAAAGTACATTATTTTAATAGTTTTATCATGACGCCTTTCAGCATTTTTGGATGAAGGTATAAATTAAAGCTAATTTGAATTGAAATAAATTCGATATTGAGTTATAATTTAAAAAAGCTGGTACGGAGAATAATTAATCTTTCTCATAGTAACCGCCCTGCACGATCGTAAGAACAACTTTCGACGAAATGTGGATATTCGTCCACTGGCTGGTTAAACGCTCTTAAGTAGCATTTAAAGAAACATCGTGATTTTTTATCCATAACATATTAAATAACGGAACAAAATGTATTTTTATTAATTTTCGGAGCTCTCTTTGCTATTTTTTTTCTATCGAAGGAATTTCGTATAAATACCGTTTCGGCGCAGCAAATGTACTGATATTATCCTTAAAAAATAACAAATGTTTTTTTAAGAACTTAAAAATATAAAATTTTCAAGGAAATATGTAAAAAATTGGAAGAAATTTGGAATGCCGGGCCTTAAGCGCACGCCGAATTTCACATGATATTTATAGGAGGATTCATAAAAATGTAAGAAAAACATCATAATATTTTTATTTGCGTATGGCTAAAAAATGTTCACATGAAAACGATTGAAGCTTGTTTTGTAAAATTTAAAGCTAATCTCATATTACAATTTATTGACGAATGTTTGAACAAAAAATTATGTGTAAATAAAAAAAATTTAAAAATCACTATAAAATTTTTGATTATCGTTATATTTTTCTTTAAAATTTCGCAGGTTAAGCGTAAAAGTATGGAGTATAATATACCTGAATATTTTAATACAATCTACTTAAGCCGCCGCTACCCGAATTTCTATCGATTTCTTCATATCTCCCAAACACGTTAAGTTTTAAAGCTCTTAAAAAAATATATGTTATTCTTGAAGATAATATCCAGACATTCCCCGCGCCGAAACGCAAATTATATAAAATTTCCTCGATAGAAAAATATCGCAAAGTATGCTCCAAAAATTAATGTAAACACGTTTGTTTCAGTTATTTTATAAGTTATATGTATGAAAAAATTCACAGTGTTTCTTTATATGCTGTTTTATTAAACATTTTCACAATTTTCGCATTGATTTTGTCGCTTTAAATACTAGCGTGCTCCTCTAACATTCGTAATTTCATCTCTCCATTTTCTTCTTTTTGAGCCCGGTTGCGGCGCCTTAAGTCAAAGATTAAAATTTCATAATTAGTTGAACTCTTGACCTTTAGACCTACAAATAGTTTGGCCCTATTGTCCTGTAGAACAATTCCCCTTTAGTCCCCGGTCTAGAAAGTTTAAGGTCAGTGGCAAGTTTGAGTAGAATATTAGAGTTTAACCCATCACCGTCAAGTTGACGTATCAATACGGCCAAAACAATCCCACTGATCACAAGTCAACTTTTGTTGACCTTTATGAGAAGTATTGTTAGTTGAAATTAGCACCGCCTAACTTTTCCATGAAAATACAAAAAAATCTTTGTTGAAATTAATTCAGATTTAAAAGAGGTCTGCAATGTAATAATAAAGAAAAGGTTAAAAGATATTAACCTTAAGACATATTTTTTTTAGATACTTCAATTTAATATGAAGTTTAAAAAATACCACATAATACCCAAATCCATTTTTGGAAGTTGGTAACTAAAAGTAATCACTACTTTTTAACTAATACAGTTAAAACCGAAACCGGTCGAGAGTTTAAATCAAAGAATTCATCAATCAAAATAAAGTATTTGCATTATTAATAATAAAATGAAAAGGGGGCTAGTTTTTTGTTATGACTTTTTTGAGCAATAATGCAGTTCTAAAAAATAACTTAACTGTAATTTAATTACAATAATCCTTCACAATATTTAGTTTTTTTTTTAATTTAACAAAAGTCAATATAACATTAAATTTTGTAATAATTTTAATATAACATTATAATTAAATTAATTGCCTTATAAACCAAACCTGTATAAAATTAATCTTAATTGTTGGTGACTTTAACATTAACATAAAACGTACATCGAAAGCTTATTTTTAATGTAACTTATTTCATTTTGTTTTGAAGAGTTTTATTTCACATATAGGTACATTTGTTAAGTATTTAGTTTTTATTTATCTGCTACATTTCGACACAACCATGTCATTCACTAGCAATCTTAAAACTAACTTAAAAATTATGCAAGAAATTACCAGATTTTATTAGGTGGGGGTGATGAAAATGGTGACTTTTGGGGAAGGAGAACGGAGGGAGGATACAACGTAACAAGAAAATATTGTCAATAATGGTGATTTACAGGGATGTGTCGAAACTAGTAGCAAAATAAAAATGAAGTAACAAATGTACGTGAAATAAAACTCTTTAAAATGTTACATATTTAATGCCCAATAAATAAATAAAAAAATGTTACTTATTTTATAAAAATGTTTTTGTTGAAGTTTTTCATAATAATATAAACCGAAAGCGATTTTTTTTTAGGTTTTTACTTGAAATTCCTTACTAATGACTTAATCATTTCAACGCTTCTAACGTGTTTCTTTTTCGCTTACTCCCATTACTTTCAGGCAAAGAGGAAGAGAGACAAATGTTCCAGCAAATGCAAGCGATGGCACAAAAACAGGTGTTTACCATTATGAGTTTTTTTTAGAAATAAAAAATCTTGTAATGTGTTTTTTAAGAAACCAATTTGCATCGTAGAAGTAGTATTTTGTATGTTGCAGTATTATTAAAAATGAAGTTTCTCTTATCTACAAGAAAAATAAAATAACCATGATTTTTATATTTTTTGTAAGAATTCCCTGGTGAAATCGGTAATTGCATGCTTTCCGATTTTTACTGGAATAGTAAAAGAAACTTTAATTTTTATTTTAGGATCTACTGTAATGTTTTTATTTTGAATTTCATTTTCTTTGCATCGATAAAATGATACAACCAATACAAAAAATAAAATCAGAAAAAAATTTCAAAATGTAAAGATGTTACTGAAAATTTTCTTTTTATATTTTGTATTGGCAAACTCCGTAGAATGCTTAAAAATATTTACATGAACCAAGCATAGGTAAATTAATACATATTTATATAAATACGTAAATAGGAACCTATATTACGATTTTTTTTAATTTCCCAAATACTTGTATTACAAAACCGTTTCATGAGTAAAAAAACATGCCTTCAACTAGTGTACTACTCATTATGATTGTGTAGTTATATTTAATATTCATAACATCAATTAATTTACTTCATACCTATCGAAAGTAATAAAACGTATAAAAGAGTAATTATATGGATTAGTTTCCGTGATACATAATTTAGAACATTTAAACACGATTGTATTCTAATTACTTACGTTTCACAAAACGAATTTGTGCTAATTTAAATCATAAATAATAAATTAGGTGTTCATTCAAAAGTCACCGCTTGATAAAAACAAAGGCCGTAACAGTGTAAAAATTAATTGGCTGCAAACAGTGTAAAAATTCTTTACAACTTCAAAAGTTACCAGAAAAATTAGGAGAAAATTAAAATCGTAACTTTTACAAGGTTTTAACACCGGTTTGGAAGTTAATGGATTTATTATGGTAGCGGTATCCTTAACTAATTCCTCTTTGAAAAAACCTTCTGAAATATTGGTTAGAAAGTTTTATTTGAAATAAAAATAAACACATCTTTTCCATACAACTCCTTAAGATTACAATAGTAATTTTCTGTATCTACAGCCAAAGCGGCCAACACGTGCAAAGAATTTTAAATGAACATTATGTCAAATTTAAGTAGAACAGGCAAAAATTATGACTACCTAGTGTTTTAAATTTCAATACTAAAAGTATAATAATTTTTTTTTGAGGATGAACTCTCACAATGTGTTTTTACGTGAAATCTGAATTTTGCATCGATGTACGTTATGTCTTATATGGTAGATGGAAAAATGTTATTAATTCCAATGCGTAAATAGTATTACATATCGACGCTGGGAAAGATTAATGGGTACAGCGCCAAAATGCTGTATGCATTTCTTATAAGAAATTCTCATCTTGGTACGAAGTTAATAAAAAAAAAAATGTAAAATGAAACATTTGCCTCAGAGTTCCGAAAACGTGAACAATATTTTTTATTTCGTTGTGTTTATATTTTTAGGTTTGCGTAATTTATTGATTGTCAAGTTACTGAAAAAAATTGTTTGTTCATTTAACCCTTTGCAAGCATCAGTGGTAAGCATACTAACCACTAAACTGTAAAAGGTGAAAACCAATTTAATTTGGTCGGTTTTTTGTTTGAGAATTGAAATAACTTAGAATATTTTATTTTAGGTGCAAACCCTGTTCTAGAGGAGATAGCGAACCTGCAGGCTAAATCTTTGAACACTAGATTACTCGAGTTCGAGTCCCGCGCGCTGCATTTGTCTTTGAAAAACCAGAAAGAAGCCGCAGCTTTTGAGTTACCAGTTTTAAATAGAAGAGTGGGTCCACATTTTCGATTTACCTTATTTGTATTTTTTTAATAGTACTAACAATTCTAACACGAACGGCTAAGAACTGCAGGGAAAATCATCGTATGGCTTTCGCATATTCGTAATATACATTAATTTATTTCTAAAACACATAATGGTCAGAAAACTAACATACAATAAAGAATCATTCATTATCACATAATAAAGTTTCCTCCTTAAGGTTTTTAATCCCTCTTGAATATTATTTTTATTTTTTCATTCAACTGCAGATTATGACAAGAAATTAAAGGACAAAGATTTTTATTTTACGTTTAGGGAGATAGACGTTGAGGGCATTCGAAAAATATGGCGCACTCAGAAGAAATTATTTCATTCTTTTCCTTTTCGTTTTTCATTTATTAGCACCGTTCCTTTTTTATTACATTTTATTAAAACATATTTTTAAAAGGTTAAAGTTTTAACCAAGGAAAGGAAAAACACTGGTATTACACTGATATAAAAGAAAACAATTTTAACTCGTTAAAAGAGATATTAAATATGATTACATTGCATGCAAGAATTGAAAGAGGTGCGTTAAATTGAACATTGAGGTGGACGTTAAATTGAGTAATCTGAAAGTATGTTGCCTGTTGTAAGCTGATGATGCGGAGCATTTCTAACAGTGTGTAAAATTTACAGTCTCTCGTGTCTGGGATGAACGAAGTATGTATAACGAAAGCAAAGCATCAAATTCATCACAAATTAAATTATGTTTCCTAATAGCCGCTTAGCAAGTAACAAGTCACTAGCCAACACTGTTATCTTGATTAATACAATAGGACGTTAACTAAAATAAATTGTATTAAATGAAAAACACACTTTAATACTTGATTTGAATTAATAATTAACAGCCAACAAGGTTTCGCTTAGCTCAAGCTTCGTCGGGGCTTTTTATTACATTAAGTTAATATAACAAGTCCTGACGAAGCTTGCACTAAGCGAAACCTGATTTGCTGTTAATTATTAATTGGAATAAAAATGGTGTATTACAAAGCGTGTTTTTTTTCATTTACATATATTATGTAATGTCATACCCAAAGTATTTGCTTCCTTCGAAAAAATGAAGTATCTAATAGGAAAACATATTGACAGACTTTAGTGAAAGGACCACGAATTAGTCATACATATTTTCATACACAACTAACCATAATTTCTCTGAACCCATTTTTTTCTACCAGATTAAACATACAGCCAACGTTTACAATGCCTTGAAATAAATTATGTGATTTTTATCAGGGAAACTTAACGGAAAATCAATAATCACCCACCATGACTTTTCGTATTTATACTATACTGTACTGTAAATTCAAGTGTTTTGCCGAACCTGTAGTTATTAATAATTGGATCAAAAATTTGAAAAGCATTATGTAAAATAAGAAACACAATAATTAATATAATTTTTAAATTAGCTTTAAACATACATATAACTTTTGAATGAAAAGGATGAACGTCTTCCATCGATATTATATTATAATAGAAGTATACTAAAACCAAACTTAGACGAGGATATTAATCATATTGATGTATTTTTAACAGCAGATACTTTTTCTTACCGTAAAATATAAAATTACATGTGTAAAGAGTTAACATCAAGTTTTAATTGATATCAAATGATGATGAAGCAGACATTTTAAAAGATTTAAAGTTCGTACACGACCATGACCAAAATCATAAAACATTTTCGCTTATTTGTAAAACAGAAATACAATTTCTCCACGATAAAACTTGTAGAAATGCGCGTATTTCTGACTCGAATACGGAACGTATTAGAATAAATAGCATTATTGATAAACTCCATCAATGTCAAAAATGGTTTACTCCGCTTTTTTCTAGATGTTAATCACGTTTAGACGTGCTTTAGAAATATATTGTTTGGGAAATTTGGCATATTATGAAATGTATTTTATCGTTCTGGCGATTATTTTTGCACACACAGCTTTTAAAATAATCTTCAACCACGCGTAAAGATGCACAGTCACGTAGTTATGTTTTGTTACTGCAAGTAGTTGCTAACTTTTCAGATTCCAGATAAATAAATATTTCTGATGTATGAACATATTTTTCGTTAATTTAACTTTTTTAAAAAATTTTAATCCTTTTTTGAATCATTATAAACCTTTGCATATTTTATTTTATAACAAAAATGTCAACCATGTCAGGGCAAGTGAATTTATATCTGACCCCGACAAATGCATATTTCTTGTTTATTTTGAAATGAATTCAATATTTTGACAAAAACAAAGTTCCAGTGTTTCGTGTGTAAAACAAAACAAAAATAAATTTGCTTTATATCTTCCTTCAAATTCAATCGGTACGGGTTTCTAACGTATAATATCCGAAATTATTAAAATTTCATGGGAGTAGCTCGTAAAAAAATGTATGTCCGGGACGATTTAAAAGACGATAATCCACACACTTGCTTGTCAAGTAATGTAAGTCAAGTTGGGTCTCGTTTGATATTTGGGTTTGATTTCGTTGTTGTTCGGGTTATACAAAGCACAGCCAAATTTCCCGACGATACCACTTGAATGTTGAATGCACCACGTTAGATATTTCTGTCACCCTGTCTCTAGCATCCCTGTCTATCGCCTGTGTCTATCGCCTATCGCCTGTCACGCCCATTGTCTCCGCACACTGTCCCACTGGCTAACGAGGTTCGAGGTGTCCTGGCTACCAGGGCGGGTGTGTTCGGCGCGGTGTGCGGCGTGCAGAGGTGGGAGCTTCTCTATGTGTGCACCTGTCTTATAGAACTACTCTAGTGTCACCTGTACTTCTAGAGAACTATGTTATATGAAGCACCGATAAGTCGTGTCGTACAAGTACCTCTGTTAGTGAGAAATTGTCCATTTTGCAAGAGAAAGAATCGATTCTAGAACCTTCTGTGTTTGGCTTGTAATCCAAATTAGATGTCGACGTTGTTCAGCTTTCTAGACAATCATTTCATGCGGTCATTCATTATGCTACACGATATAAGTTATATCAAATCCGAGAGCATTATTCGAGACACACATTCGGTCAATTACCAACCAAAATTTAGCAACAAAAAGCGCAGAAATGAAATAGAAAGGACCGTATCGGATGAGAATCCGGAGAGGATTGAAGTAACGGAAGATTGAAGTATTGCATAGAAGCCGATGTAATTAGAATGCGGATGGACAATGTCAAACTAACACGGAGAGTTAGTTTGGCGAAAGAAATGTCCGCGCGGGCGGGGGAGGGGCGGCGGCGGGGGGTCTTTCTTTCGTCAAACTAATCAGCGACACTTGCTAGGCCGCGCCCCTTACCCTGTCTGTGCCCCGCAGGAGTTGAAGGCCACTAACGAGACGCTAAAGACCCTGCAGCTCCAACTGGAGAAGGCCCTGCACGGCCAGACGCTCTACCAGCTGGGCTCGGGAAACAGCACCATCACCGCCATCCTGGAGACCAAGGATGCGCGCATCGCCAACCTGGAGCGCGAGGTGGCGCTTCTCGAGGGGGAGGTGCAGCAACTGTCTCTCCTGAGTCCGGCCTTCCAGCAGCCTGCTGGCATGGGTCTGCAGCCCTCGCAGCTGCAGATGCTGCAGAGCCTCTACCAGTCTCCCGCCCTCTCTACCCTCCCGCCACTCCAGCACACCCACCCTCACACCCACCCGCCACACCACCTCTCCTCCTCGCCCATGCTGCACGCCTCGGACCCGCTGCTCATGTACGCTAAACACGACGGTAGCCTTAAGCGACAAGTAAGTTTTTTGCTCAACAACGTGCAGGTGAAGAAAGATGGCCAGATGAGTGTAATCATGTGAAAAAACGAACACCCGCAAACAAAACAAAAAAACTTAATGAACAGACAAACGGGTCATCTGAAATCTAACCAATTTTGGACGTCATTTTATCAATAGTGTGGAGAACGTCGAAGTGGACCATTTGTACTCGTATGTGTACAAGATATGATTTTATATTTCCACGGCCAAGTGTTTTATGTTGTTTGACTTTTGGTGTTTTATGTGTTGCCTTTTCTCCTCCTTCGTGAACCAACGTTTCGGATGTAACACTTGCCCTGACAATGGACATTGAAGGGCTCTTTGAAGAACTGCATACTTTAAACCTGATATGTCAAACAACGTAACATGAATACCGTAGGTACTATTGCAACATTCTGAGTGAGCGGTGAGCTTCATGCAGTTTGGAAACTTTTAGACCACAATTCACCTTTTCTCTGGCACTTCGACGAACTCCACCCTCTCCGGACCGCGTTAATCCTTCCGACTTAGTGAAGTGTAAATCTAATAACTGTATTTGTATAACCATTAAATCGATAGCTATAACTATTATACTCATTGTGATGATATTCAACAACTTTATGTAAATAAATAAATCTAAATGTTATTGACATAATTTCAACGATGAAATTTAATCAACTCTTGACAATAATAATATCATATCTACGTACAACGTACATCTCAAAATGTTCATATTATCAATGTCAATTTGTCTATTATAAATATCTAATTTTTTGAAAGCTTTTTGGAAATTGTGTTGCAAATATCATTAAATTATTACGTTTACCTATCTGACTCTTTGTAAATTCAGGGACTAAAAACGTAAAATTTTGTCCCATCGTTATAATATTACGGTTATCCTTTCCAGCGCTCATAAAAATCGTTTAAAGTAAAAATCGATAAAACCATGCTTGTATAAAATTCAATTCGGTTAAACTCTTAACTTTCGGGTAAAATGCGGTAAAATCCAGGACATTTTATAACGAAAATTTGCAAATTGCGTTTACGTTTTTGGTCCCTGGTGATGTTAGATTGTGTTTCCTCTTGTCTAAAATATTATGTTAAATACATTTTAAGACTCAATACTTTATAAAGCAGCGAATTTTTTGTTTATTTCAAATGTTTTTCATGTTACCAGCAAAGCATTATGTAATCATTCGAAAGAATATATTTAAGATTACCAGTAAAAGCATTAAATCTTTGAAACATCACTGATTTTCCATACCGAAACTATCTTTCGAACTAAAATTAACGAATTTATTAAGCAAATTTCTTATTTTGTAAGGTTTTTGTGATTTATCAGAAATGCACGTTTTAGATAAATTTCGATCACAGTCTTTAATGCGTTGTATGAAAATGTTATTTCAATTTACTAAGTGCTTTAATTAAAATTTAAAATTATCTACCACTCGTTGTTCATTAATATTGCACGATAGATAATATAAAGTTAACGGCTTGAGAGATTTAAACATAATCATATTATATCTTATCGTATATCGCACAGATACAACCCGAATGGCAAATTTTATAACCCTTTTCGAAGGGATACGATATAAAAGTAATATATTCTAAATTTATACGTCATAATAATATTAAATCGCCATGTAAATTCAATATTTTAGATAAGCGTCCCTTATTCGTGTGTTCAACGATTGCTTATAGATAATTTAAGCCAAATTATTTATAAATTAATTCAAAAATATGTAGATATATTTAATTATACGCTAAATTTATAGTTCAGTCCCAAAAATATGGTAAGATCTCGGAAATGAAGGGTTTAAGTTTTCTAAGTTCTTTTTTTTCCGGCTTATAAATCAATCGATAAGTCTTATGATAAAATTATCAAAATTGTGATTAGGTGATTTATATTTGAAATGTGTAAAAGGAATTCGATATATTTTGTGATAGAGATTTAAAAATATTATATTTTAATAGAATTATTTTAATCCGATGAAAATCGTGATTTTATATATTATACCTAATTAATACTCAGTTAAATCGCGTCTCTTTAATATCAAACCGTTCAATATTGAGAAAAAATATTGATAAATCAATAAAATTTACAAAAATTTGTTAATTTTGTATGAATCATATATTATTTTATAATTATATCAATTTAGATGTCGGAGCGACGATTAGTTTCAAAGATAACTAATTTGTCCCACTGTGTAAAATCAATCAATTTAAATAAATACGTTTTTTATAATATTTTGAAGAGTTTCTATCTCAGATTGACAGTTTTTTTAAACCACCGAGGTTGGTCAATATTTATAATGAAATTAATCTAATTCATAAAACTCACCCCTAAAAATAATATGTAATATAGTTTGATGCTTTAAGTAGAAATACGTACTGGTAGTAAATTTACCATTAATAGAATAAAGACTATTTTATCTTATTAATTTTTTTAAAAAATTCCATCATTATAAACTTTATTTTTATGTACAAGTTAAGAAAAACTCAAAATAGTTTTTAATATATTTATTTAATATTTATTGAATAATAAAATCAACGTAGAATAAAGAATGATATATTTTATAGAAAATATCCCGTATCTTGTTTCATAAAACCAAGTAAATTATCCCCTGTGCTAATTTAGTCATATCATAAATGATATATTTATTTCCTATTAGTGACCAATATGCATTAACTCTTTCAAATAAATGTTACGTTTTATCATTCAATCATGTGAATTGGCTTCTCTCGATCGAGTGGTACAAATACGTCCCATTGGTTTTGAAAGGGTTAATTAGAGATTTAAGAATTTTTTCGAAGAAGTAGATCAGTAATTGATAGAGAGCGAATAATGTCAATTATTTAGTAGTTAACATTCGTGTGATCCAAACTTAGTCTGAAATATGTAAAAAAAAAGATTTGTTGAAAATTACTAAAGCTAGCGGCAACTTGGAGACAGCTTATTTAGAAATAGAAGAAGATTGTGTTCAACACCAAACTATGATTCGCTGTAAATATTCAAAGATATATTTATAATTAAGATAGAATTAAACCAATAGAAATATGATTACTTATAAAACTAGGCAATTTTATGGTGCATTAAATTAAGCATGGATGTTTTTAAATCAAGGATTGACTTTTCCTTCATTTCTGTGTTTATTTAATTATTAAATTGATAATTGATGTTTTCAATCATTCATCATGATTTGTTACCAATCATCGGTCACATCATCGTCATCTTGTCATCTTTCATCACTTCATGTCACTGCATTTACCGATTTAATACTGAGAATCCAACAAGTTGATATAACATAAATATTTAATCTTATTCGATAACTTAGTCATAACCCTCAGCCTTACATGGAATAAATTTGTACCATTTGACCATTGGTACAAATTTGTACCAATGCAAAGTAAGGGGTTAGGAGATTATATATGTATTATCATCATGAATATCAAATAAATCTAAATACTTAATTGATATATGCAGACAACACAGATAGGATTTTTTTTTTGATTTGACGCCAATTTCACGTCATTGATGAGCTCATAATATTAACTAATTTATTGCTGATATTTAATAATTTGTTTAACATTTTATTTCATGCGTGAGATTAATCTTAGTGGAACTTTGCTGGGATTAATTTAACTAATTTGACTAATTATCATGAAACTATCAGAGAGATACAATATCTAACGTGTGTATGTTCCCATAAGACATAATTATCACTGTTGTACTCATTAAAGTTGTTGCAAGGCAATACATGATTAACAAATTATCCCTCGTTATGATACTGGTAAGCATTAATATCACTGGACAAATTTGTCCCATTATATAAATGTTTATCAAGTTCTAAGAGTTGAAATATGGGTCGATATTTCTATGAAACGGATCAATTGCTAAAATTATCGAAATTCATATAAGCTTTTTGCCTTAAATTTAATAAACTAACATTTTTTAATCACCTTAACAAATTGCTTTTGCAACAACTTCGTTTAATAATTTTCTGCATGTTTTTTACAGTTTTAATGTAGTTGAATTAAATTAAATTTTTTATCTTACAAGCCAAACATAAGATCATTTAATTTTGCTTGATGTTTAAAACATAATTAAAAAAAAAAAAAAAAAAATTTTGCGTATTGGTGCTTTTTAAAGCATATACTTGTAACTTATAAAAAGTAGAAATTTACAGAATAAATGTTTTTTCAATTCTTATGTGTTAGAAGATTGGCAAAAATTGAATTGGTTAAATATATAAAATAATTAAAAATAACAGGAATTTTATGTTGTGTTCCTAAAAACGTTACTAAGAAATCATTCTAAAAAACTTTTTAGTTAAAGTAATATTTATATTTTACAAATTCGAGAACTTTTGTCAATCTATTGTAGATTAGAAATGAGATTTTTGAAGGGCGTTGAGTTTTAAATGGCAATGACGAGAAGTAGCAATTTCCTGTGTACAAGACTTTATTGGGACCAAATCGTACTAAAAATTAGACAAACGGTTCCGGCAGATCTACAAATCTCCCCACCTGCAGTATTTTAAAGATGTTGTTAAGTTCACTTGTCGAAAGCTTTTGCCTTATTACCATGAAAGCTCAAAACATTCAGTCCATTTTAATAAGGATTGAATCGGTTCATAGTCTTTGCTACCTGTTAATAGGCAATAGGCAGTAAAATTACTCACTGTTTTATGAAGTTGTTGACTTATTGGAAAAACGTGAAGAATACAATTTTCAGTATTGGGAAGTTGGACACTTTTATCTGGATGAGAGCAATGAACATGTCGCTGATTTTATAATTTACCCAGAAATAAAAAAAAACGATAGTATTATAAAAATGAGAAACACTTACACAAATTATTTTCTTATCCTTGAATAAGAAAAAGATTTATTTGAATCAGCAAATGCACCTAGAGCAACACCAGCAATATAAAACTGCATTTCCCTAAAGGAAATTTAGATTATCCGACTGAAGGAGTGAAGTTTTACATATCAGTAACTATTCAGTACTCGTACATTGTCGTAGTTTAATGTCCATTCAGAATATCGATTTAATATCCAATCGGTTAACTGGCTTTATGTTGTTCACATGTTCTTCTAACGATAAATGTATAAACTTTTATATGAAATAAATGCTCGTAATTTAATAAACGTCCACTCCACATTATACTTGTTCAATGTCCAATGAGCCTACTTGTCTCGTGTAAAGTGACCAATAACGAAAAACTTGTTAATCTAGTATTCATAAAACCCACGGATTCAATGATTGTTTGTTTAATTCGCAACTTGTGTTCAATATCTAAAGCCTTCTAAGATTCGGGTATTGTTATCGTAAGGCCTAATTTTTCAATGTCCATTACCATCTTGCTCAATATCCAGTGAACCAGTCCAGTCTCGGCCTACATGTCTCAATGTCCAAATTACTTGTGTCCAATAATTTATTCACTGAGCAATATGTGTACTTGACCAATAAATCTTCTTGACTTGGTCCAATCAGAAAAATCTCTCAATCTCCAATCAACCTTCTTTCTCAGGTTAGGGTACCATAATGGCCAAGACTACTTATTCAATGTTTATCCAGTCAACTGATTCAATGTTATATCAGTCTACTTCTTCACATCCAACCGGCATCATACTTATACAATGTCCAATCTGCCTTTCAATTTTTTAATCAGCAACATGATCACTAAACAGTAAGAAACAAGTTCACTGAGTAATATGCCAACTTGGTCAATATTCACTAAAGATACGTGTGTGGTATTTAATCAACCTATGCATTCATTGATCAAACAAGTCAATTCACTATGTAATCAAGTGCAACAATGCCAATTTGTCTTATAGTCACTAAAGCTATGTATATAGTGATCATGCAGACTATGCGTTCAATGACCAAACAATTCAATTTCACTTTGTTAGCACAAGCTAACTTGTCCAGTGCTCACCAAAGCTGCGTTTACAGTGACGAATTAGTCACTGTCGGTCCGTTCGCTCAATGTCCATGAATTAGTCTTCCAAGATTAGTATTTTAGAGCTTTCTTGTTCATCGGCCATTTAAGACCCGCCCTCTATCCCCACCGCCCGTACGCCGATACTAAACAGAGACCCCATCTTGCCCCAAACGAACCTGCACGCGTCCTGGGAAATGGCGTGGTGCGGCCAGCTGGACGAATTCCGCGTGGAAATCCAGCGCCGAGACCAGGAGATCCTGGGCATGGCGGCCAAGATGAAGGCGCTGGACGAGCAGCACCAGGACTATCAGCGCCACATCGCCGTGCTCAAGGAGTCGCTCTGCGCCAAGGAGGAGCATTACAACATGCTGCAGGCCGACGTGAGTTATAAGGACTAAAGAACAATATTTTTTATAACTCATGTCTTACTAACTGAACAAAATCATGGGAATCCTTTTCTCTGGATTTTTAGAAGGTGTTAGAAGCTTTGCGTTGATTTAATATTGATAAGCATATTTTGATATTGTTGAAAGTAATCGTGGTTTTCTATGCTAATAGAGGCTTTACGTTGTATATGTTGATAATTGGCACATTTATTTGCCCACAGATATGTTATAATATACCTTATGTATTGTGTTAATAGTGTGTAATTTTATGTTACCCAATAATCATTTGATCTCGCTAAATTCCAGCGTGGTTATGGAGTGTATTCAATATAGAACATACGTCAATTTGAAACTGATTTTGAGCTTTAATATATCTACTTACTGTCAACAAATAAGACAAGAGCACATTTTTGGTTCCAAAGTTTTTGTTACTTTTGAAAAGAAGACAGAAAAATAGATCTTGGCGACTAAGTCACCTAAAATTAATGTAATCACGGATATGTTTATTTGCTCGACACCTATTTGAATGCGTGTCGTGCAAACAAACAATACAACACTCATTTGAAGTTCGCAAATTATAAAGTCTGATCTGGTCCGAATGTTTCACCTTATTTATGTTAACGTACAATATTGGTCTTATAAGATCAAGATGTGATGTGAAAAAAGGGTATAAGACAAACGTGTCCTTTTTAAAAATATTTCAGGCTTTCGCCCTTCAGGGGTGTTCTAGGCCATTATTTAAAATTATTGAGAGAGGGAAGGTGAATTTATATATTAATTTTATTTAAATGGGTAAATTTCACTATTGTACGGAATATGGAGTGGCTTAGAATGCCCAAAGTTTTCCTCGAGTTTAAATATACGTAATTTGCATAACATTTTTTTATAAAAATGAACAGGTCTTCAAACAAGATATTTAAGCAACTGGAAACTAGCAGAAGTTCAAACTGGATTTGCATATTATAATGGTCTGTAGAAATTAGCATGTGGAAAAAGCACATTAAAGAGAAACACTCTCTGGTACCTAACTAACTTGTGTATGTTTTCACCACACGAAAAACCCCACCACAACAACACTTCACAAAAATAAAATAGGTTACAAAATCACTAGAAATGCTGTGAGTAGCACTCACACACTTGCTAAAGGCGTACCACAGGGAACTCCATTGTAACCTCTCCATTTTCTACATTATAAAAAAAGAGAGAGAGAAGTAACAACTGAGCTATCCATGGTATGGCCAAAAATAATAATGCTGTCTATGAAGAACAATAAAAATACAACAGATACGAATAACAATATTTTAATTTTGTATTTTTTCCTAGGTGGAAGAACTTCGGACAAGGCTTGAAGAGAAAAACAGGCTGATAGAGAAGAAGACCCAGACAGCAATGCAGGCAACTCAGGAGAGGAATCGCATAGGAAACGAGTTGACAGAGATTAAGGACCATATGGATATTAAGGATAGAAAGATTAACGTGCTGCAAAGAAAGGTAATGCTAAAAAAATTCTGGATTTTTTTAAGTATTTGCTAATATATACGCTTTAGTGAATACTTTGTTATGTATTAGGATAGTCTAATAAATCCAATAAAAACACGTATATTATTTTGTGTGGATATATGGATGTAAAGTTTTTTGTACCTCGGTCCAACCTCAAAGATACTCTTAGTACCGTTCTGACGAGAGAATACCATTCAGAATCGAAATGTGCGTTCGTTGAAATGGCTTCAATGGAAATATTGTTTGGTAACCAGAGCTTGCTGTTGCTTTGCCAGAAACTTCACTACCTTCCTCTTTCTTCTCGGTGAGATGGGAAAAATAAAGAAAGGAAGAACTTCCGAATTAACAATATTCCCAAAATTGTTAATAGCCAAACTCCTATTGGCTCCAGAGTGCAAGATATGTTGTCTATGTTTTTATAGATGATCGTAACTGCAATAATATGAAATAACCAGATCAGAATAGTCAAATACTTCCTATGTTTCTCTTTCTTTTCATTTTAATATCCTCTCTACTTTCTGCAGCTTCACAATATTCCTAAAATAACGGTTTCATAGTCTCACTCGTTATGTCGTATTTTTATAGATAAGTTTTAAGATTTTCACGGCCAAAATTATTTTTGTTATTTGTTTTTGGGGTGTTATGCCGTGTTACGCTACCTCCTCCGGATCTGCCCTGATGATGGACACTTCAACGATGTCCGAAACGTTGGCTAAAGAAGGAGGTAGCGCAACACGGCATAACACCCCAAAAACAAATAACAGAAAAAAAGTATTTTTATAATTTTAAAATGTCGAGCCTCGGAAGAACATTACTAGCCATACATATCGTATTCCATCAGAGCCTCTGAAGGACAGGTCTGAAAGAGGCGTCCATACGTTGTAAAAACATTTTTATATTCATTATTCTCCTTAGTTTGTCTCAAAAAGTTGAAAAACGGTCTATGATTGCGAATTGGCGGAATTCTTTCGTAGACAGTTTGTTATTGATTAACCCGTTCAGACCTGAATTATTGTTGAGCGAGAAAAAAAATATTTATGAGTGGATTAGACTTCATCGGGGTTTTGATAAAACAAAAATATTTATAATATTTTGTGTGTTTCCCGACTATGCACCGGTGCCTTAGGGGTCAATGACGCTAGTTCCTTGGAGCATCTTCCATTGTAATACCGGTAGAACAAGGATAGCATTCCCACCCGACGCCTGTGCTCTAAAGATTGCAATCCGTCTGTTAAGATGGGAGAATCTATAAAACGAACGATGAGGGTATTTTTCAGGTATTTTAGAGCCCCAGACCAGAGGTGGCTGCTAAATTCAACCGTGGGGCGCACTTGTGATTTGTACAGGGTTAGCAGTTGTGTACTATCAAAGTATCTGCGTGCCCTGTTGTACAGTACACTCAGTTTTTGAGAGGCTAACTTTACTCTGGCTTCGATGCAGCTCCCATATATGAGCTGGTCACTTAGAGTTACACAACTACAAAAGTAGTTTTTTCTATATTAGTATACCTCTTCATTGATGATAGTATCTGGAGAAATTTTATGTGCACCTATTCTAACTTGTTTTGTAGAAGTCGAAGGTTCACGTTCCAAAGAATTATCCTCCAAATGTACAGTTTTTACGTCAAAGTTATCATCGTCACTCAGGTCTGCGTCAGAACCATTCTCCAACAATCTCAAAATCACCTCCAAGTCTTCTTTATTCATAGGATTATACATTTTTCCTAAAATTACCCAGAAAAAATAAGTTTTCCAAATCATAAACAAAGATGTACAACATTTTGTATACATCGTGGAAAGGTGCCACAGAGACTGATTGTGCACAATTCTGCAAATCAAAATTCAAAAACGTCCATACGCTTATGTATTTCACTATTTACTTCTTCAATTCGTTCATTATTATTATTAACATTTTTAAATTGCACCTGCGAACTCCTTTTGTTAAATATTTATGAAATTTTAGTAAAAACAATGGAAACAAAATGTACTTACCAGCACTCTTGTCAAATGGTTCAGTCGCACTATTTGAAAGAACCAATATTTATAACTTTCATGGGTAAATGTCTCCACTAGTCATATTTTTAGGCAATAATAATGATGATAGTCTAATAAAAAAAGGGGAAACATTAAAAAAAAACATAAAATTACACCTTATATTATGCTTTGAAATTAGTGTGCATAATTATGCTCAAGGGGTCTGAAAGGGTTAAAAAAATATTTTTAGGGTTTTTATTGTTTAAATTGGCGTAAAAAGTGAAGTATTAGTTCCCTTATTAAATGCCCACACAAAAGAAATGTGTTTTCCAAATATCAAGGTCTTTCAAAATTATAACTTTTGGAGTCAAAATGTGTTTTTATAAACATTTTAATGTTTGATTTTAAAATTGAATTATTTAAAAATTTCAATGTTCATTTCAAATATGAGCATCATCAAGATAATTTTATCTAGGTGTAATGTCTTTTTACGACAACTTCAAAAATAAGAAATGTACGACACATTTAAAATACATTGGAGGCATTCCGAAATATCATAAAATTTCACGCTCTCGTTGGGGCTTGTAGGAAACAATATTTTAAAGATTGAAGGGTTAAAAATTAGAGGTCAAAATTTCCATGTGGTTTTCTTTAAAGCCGTAAAAGATTGAATCAACTTAAATTTCACTAGGTACTTACTTGGGTAAGTTGGTAATGGGGGAAAGCAATTTGATGATTAATCTAGCACCTTTCACTCACTTTGAGTGGTTCAACTATCGACCAGCAACTAGCAAAGGTTTACCGCATTATTTATTCAAACTCTTTCCAAGTTTCGTGTTTACTGGACTTATCGGGTAATTGCAGTGAGGGTATTATTATAACTAGCATTTATAATTTCCCTGTTATTATATTGTTGACCATAATGCCAACTTTAACACAAATGCCAGTTTCCATAAATTTTTACATAAAATATCTCCTTTATATGGACCAATTACTTATTATCTGTAGGTAAATTATGAATTGTTCTCTCTCTCTGGTTTCAATCCTGGGATTGGTTTGCAGCAATTTCATCTATTCGTTTCTTCCACTCTTCCCTGTCTTGTGCGGCTCTTTTGAAGTCTACATATGATAAGCAGCGCATGTCCACCAGCAGGTCCTCCAGGTACTCTCGGCGTGGGCGTCCCCTAGCGTTTGTCCCCTCGGTCATACCCTCCATTATGGCATGCAAGAGGCCTTCTTGTCTTATTGCATGGCCGATCCATCTTGCGCGCTTTTCGGACAAGGTCCTGAGCAGGTGCCTTCCTCCTTCGATTCTTTGGAGAACCTCCTCATTTGTGATGTGGTCTCTCCATGAAATTCCTAGTAGTCTTCTACAGGACCACATCTCAAAAGCCTCTAGTCTCCGTTTATCTCTTTCGGATAGACACCATGTTTCGCAGCCGTACATCAAGATACTCCGATTGATTGTTATAGAGCTTTAAAAATAGGCATATATAATATATTTCATAGAGAAAACAAAAAGCTTAAATTCATTCATTGTTCACCATCAGTAAGTATTATAATGATAAAAGTGCAGTAAAATAGGAAATCTTTCCATTGGTATTAAAATTATTCTGAAATTGGACTAAATATAGTTTTTGGGGGCTTTGTATAGGGTTTAACAGTCAATAATAATAACACCAAAAGAAAAAACTAGGTACTTGCGTCACTTTTCATACTTTACCAGCTGGTAGCCGGCATGCGTTGCAATGCCATTCAAAGAAATAAATTGTTTCTCCCCGCATGTCCATTCTCATTCGTCCCCGTCCCCTTCCCCTCCTGCGTTTCCCTTCCACCTTCCCCGCCTTCCCCTCCCTCGTCACCCTTCCCGTGAACCCCACCTCCTTCGTTACCCTCCCCCTCTTGTCTTCCCTCTCTGCCGCTAAAATATATGAAATACATTTTCAAACACTCGCGCGCCACCTGTAGTAAATTTTTGTATGAATTTCATAACGCCATAGCTTACCATTATATATAGAAACACTTTTCTGCTAAAATGCAATGTTCTGTTAAAAAATTGAGTCAATCCATATATTTCTTTCCGATATTTGCGGATACCGGAACCTAAATTTTTATACAAATAGATGGATAGGGACACCCTAATTACCTAGCGGTTTGAAATATACTTTACAACCTATTTTCATACCTAGAGATGCAAGGTTTTTAAAAATATCGATATATATAGAATTAAAGAATTATATAGAATTTAGAATTAAAGAATTATATAGAATTAAAGAATTATATAGAATTAAAGAATTAAGTCGATATTGATATATCGGTCTAGTAGGCCGATACATCGATATTTCTTCTTTTTTTAAAAGCTTATAGAAATCCAATGAAGTTTTAGATGTATCAAACTTTTATCGATTATGTATGTATATAATTTTTTATACTTACCTAAGCGAATAAACACAACATTTGGATACATATATAAAATGCGTTTTTTTCATAAATTAAAAAAATATATATTATTCCAGTAATTTGTACCAGCTGTCGAACATAAAAATTGTAACTTTGATAGTCTGCTTCCTTGTAGCCGGTTCCTATTTGAGTTATATTAGTCAACAGTCAGTGCTGCCAATAATAGCATTTTACCCGATTTTGTGGGTATTTTAATTTGTGCGGGTTTTTTGATATTTCGATACGATATATCGAGTTTTTCGATATATATTCGGCGTATCGTCGACATCGATAAATATCGATATTTTTAGGAGTCGATATATCGATATTTATCGGTTTTCCGATATATCGTTGCATCCCTATTCATACCTACCAAATATACATTATTGATTAATTCATAAAAATCGGTCCAGCCGTTTCGGAGGAGTGCGACCAAAAACACCGTTACACGAGATTTTTATGTATATAGATAACTTTTTCACAAGGTACATCTTTTTACAATTAAAAACAACAATATTTTTTGTTAAGAAATACTGCTGAAAATATTTTGACTACAAAAGAAAAAAAAACACGCCCTCTTTAATTCCAATTTCGGCCACCTGCAAAGTAGCCATATATTATGTAAAGCTATATTTCAAATTGTTTGTTTATCTTTTTTATTGTTTAGTTAGCCTTTTATTTGTGCTAGATTTTTTCTATTGATACAATGGTCGTTTACAAAATGGCACACAGCTGTTTCTAATCTTGATTCAGAATGGTTTTACTGCCGTTCTGGGCTAACAGAAATCAACCCATTACTAAATCAGGACTCAATCAATACATTAGTACTACCAAACAAGCTAAAAGTAGTTAAACACGGAGGTATAATTTGATATAGTACGGAAGCTATCTGAAGTTGAAAAAAATGTGATTGTTGTTTTTGTAAAAGACTTCAGATAATTATGTTGGCTTTAGAATCCAAAACTAATACCAGCTTTCTACAAATATAAGTACACCACTAAACGATGGAAGTTCTTATCGTAGGCATTGACTATGAACGTAGGTCACTTTTTTAAACAGTTTTTAATTTTGGTCGACTGGTTCAAAACTCACCATTTTGCTTTCCCCAGACGATTAGAGTTATTCAGTGTATTAACTTTGAAAAGTTCAATTTTGGATCGGTAGCTCAATTATTTGTTGGTAAAGTTCCTCAACGAGGTGCTTCGTGACAGAGCGGCAAGCACTTTAACTCTTTGCGAATTCGAAACCCGATAACGTTAAATAAATTAAATGTAAATTATGAAAATTGATACAGAGTGGAAGACACTTTCAGTTTCTTTGTAAATTACTTTTTCTATATTTAGTGATCGTATTGGATTAACCAGATACTCCGGGAGTAATAATAAACATATATATTCGGAAGCTAAATTAGGTCAATTTTCACCCAGCGAAATGCAGCTAGTTTATTTTAGTCTAAGCAAATATGTAGTTGTACATATTTTATTATAATAATTACTAGCTGGTCCCGGCATGCGTTGCTATGCCATTTAATAAAGACATTATTTCTCCCTGAGTGTCATTTTCCATTCGTCCCGTTCCCCTTCTTCTCCTGCGTCCTCTTCCCCTCTCGCGTTCCCACTCCGTCACCTCCACCTTCCCTCTCTCCACTCCACCCTCCCCCCTTCCCCCGTCCCGCGAACCCCCCTCCCGAGTTCCCCACCCCCCTCAAACGTCCCCTTCCCCTCCCGCGTTCCCCTTCCACCTTCCCCGTCTTCCCGCTTTTTAGGGGTATTAAAAATAGATGTTGGTCGATTCTCAGACCTACCAGATAAGCACACAAAATTTCATCAAAATTGGTCCAGCCGTTTCGGAGGAGTATGATAACTAACACCGTGACACGAGAATTTTATATATTAGATATTTTACATGGTTACATGTATCGGCAACCAGTTTCTGCATGAAATTCGTATTGCATATACAAAACAAAAATCGTGTTTTACAAGCATGTGTGCATTACTTTTCAGCCTACCCTACTATTTTGGTGCAATATTAATATTCAACTTGTAAGAAATTAAGATTGGGAGTCAACACACATCTCAAACTGAATATAACAAAACAGGGTAACATTCTCATAACATAAAACAAATGCCAACATGGATTTGGGCTCCAGATAATAAATGTAATATCAATAATATTACATTTATTATCTGTATATAAATGTAATATCAATAATATTACATTTACTAAATTTAATAATTATAGCAATTTCCCGGCATGCTTTGCAATGCCTCTTAATAAAGAAATTGTTTATCCCTGCGTGTCCTTTCCCAATCATCTCGTACCCCTTCCGCTGCCCCTTCACCTCCCATGTCCCCTTCCCCTCACGCTTTCTCCCTCCACCTTCCCCGCCTCCCTCTCCTCTCTCCCCCATCCCGCCAACCCTCCTTCCGCGTTCCATATATTTAGTCAGTACATTAATTTTCAAACAGCTCACGTGCCACCTATTACAATTTTTTTTATTAAAAATTCAATTTTTCAACCATTATAAACATTCATTTTTGTATATTATAAAAACAATCAATCAAATTTGGTACCTAACACAGGAACCTATTTAAAATACCTATAATTCTTACTTCCTTAGTACTTCAAGTAAATTCAGTAATTTAAAGAGTTTATTCGAAAATTGAATTTTTTTTTAAATTTTTTTAAAGAAATACAAAAATTCCCGGGTTACGAATAACCCAACAATGTTTGAAAATCTCCTACTACCACCACAGAAAGCCGAAAATGTTGCTTGTGTTGTGATGGAGGATTTTGCCAGCCGAGGAATCGAACACGCGACGCTCGGGTGGGACCCAAGCGCTATGCCCACTCAACCACTGACCAGTCGTGGTTGAGTGGTTGAATAATCGATGGTTTGCAAAATGTCATCTTCAAATGGTGTCATTTTTGACAGTTTCGTGAGAGTTTTTGTAATGACTAAAAAACAGATACAGAAAACATAAGGAAATGGTAGTAAAAGACCATCTAAAAATGGAAAAGAAATAATTTACATCATAAAGTTCAAAGATAAAATATTAATAAAGAAAAAAGATATATGTATAACAGGGGTATGGGGGTTTCGTAATTAACAATTTGTTTTAATTTTTTCTAATGTGCATTTAATTTAGAGGGCAAATGTATAATATCAGGGTCCGAAAAGATATTATTGTATTTTGTGCACGTCCTTCTGAAAAATTAATGTTGTATGTGTTAGTTTTGCTTGTGGGATGGACAAATATATAATCATCTTATCATCAGATATATTTTATTAGCTCATTATATAGATACCATAAATAAATTACTCTGTCAAACAAATTATGTTTTTCTTCATATACAAGAAAGCAGCTGTCTAGAAATTCTTGCATCGCTTTACTAAAAGTAAAGTTTAGGTTCCATGCGACTCCGTACAATCGGTTTGTAATAATTCCGATCAGCATGCGATGGCGTTGTTAATGTTTTAAATGCATGGCAAAGTAATCCCGATTACGCACGCAATCTCACATGGGCCGGTAAAGGTTTCTACCACTTTCGGTTTCATTAATAGCTGAACATTAATATTCTTGCCTTACCTGAAAGGTTTCTCCAGTGTTGTGTTATTTTTTGTATTTTAAACCTCTGTTGTTGCGTTCAATTTATTTACTTTGTTAATAATGTTTCACATTAATGAAAATCTAAGAAAAAGTTCCATTCCCACTGACCGTACTGCTGGCATTATGGTGGCTGGTTATTACTAGTGTGGCAACATGTGAAAATATTGAAATTTTGGTTTTTAAGGCGACGAATAATGCTAAATCACTATTTTAGATTAATCTTTACTAAGGATCGGTTTACATTATAAATACAAAAAAATATGATTAGATAAATTGAAGTTTTTCCTACCGTTTCCACTGAGTAGAATTAAAATAAAATTATTAATTACTTTTAAAAAAATAGAAAAAAAATTGCAACAAAAAAGTGTTTTTTCATTAGAAATGTATGAACGCATTTAAGAAATAACTTTAAAAAAATACAATTTTATGCCTAAAACTATCGGTGATGGTTTCCATTGATTAAGTTTTTTTTCTTATAAAATTATTCACAAAATAAATTTAAAAAACTCTTTTACGTTTGACATGGTGACCTCTTGACTCCGTTTGCCAAGCGATTTTTATGCCTAATACCCATATTCCTTGCGATTTAAGGCACACTAAGAAAATATACATTTTTTGAATTGTGGCTTGCTCTTAAGAGCGTTTAACCAGTCGAAAGTTGTTCTTACGATCGTGCAGGACGGTTACAATGAGAAAGATTAATTATTCTCCGTACCAGCTTTTTTAAATTGTAACTCAATATCGAATTTATTTCAATCCAAATTAGCTTTAATTTATACCTTCATCCATTAATGCTGAAAGGCGTGATGATAAAACCAATAAAATAATTATTTTTTGACTATAGGTATTTATCATTTTTCAATAATGTCTAAATTTAATAAGAATGTTAAAAAAATCTGAAATACATTAATACACAAATGGACCAATTTTCGTCAAGAAACACATGTACGTACATATTTTTTAATGATAGATGATGATAGATTTATTTTACTGCATGATTATATTATTTGAAATGGGTGTGGTATAATACAAAATCTTTTTTGAAAATTTACCAAATCTGCCAACGTCCTATGAAATAACCTTATCATACTAAAAATTTAAAAAATTTCTCAAAATTTATTAAAAGAGTCAATATGTCTGAACTCTGATTTGAAAATGACATATTTCTGGTTTTCTCTGGTAATGCCCTCTTAAATGAAAAAAATGTTACCGGAGGACAAAAAGTTATCTACACGTTTTACTTCTATCAAGCTCAGAATAATTGATTAAATTCTATCGGGCAAGTTCGTTCAAGCGCAACTTCAATATTACTAACTTAACTTGATTCTTACACTCGTCCATAACACGATCATACATAGTTTTTACCACACATACACACACATCTCAGCGATCTCATTTCTACTGATTCAGTCTACATACTTTTATCCATCCTCTACCGGTTCTACATCTCAAGATTGTCATCAAAACTTCATAGTGGACTGTTATCCTTACTTCCTTTGAAAATATCTTGTTAGCAAATACGGCATTCAGTTCTACACATTGATTAAGTATCCTTCATTCATCGTCCTATCAATATCCCGATCAACCTTCTGTCTCTTGCGAATAAACTTTCTAAACACACAAACTCATCTACTTGTTCCAAGAATTTACCACAGCGATAACTGAGTTTGCGTTCCAAAAATATTTCGTAGTCTAGCGACCCGACAGAAGACTGACGGTGTACTTTAAAATAACCACATATTTACATAAAATAACAATAAATTGTATTATTTTTTTAATTATTTTTTTAACACATAGTCTCCAGCGCACTTCTTCGCCGCTAAAAATGTCGAAAATAAGACACATTGAGCTCTCTTGCGGTATAAAAATATGTACAAAGATGACAAATCGAGGTACCGTGAATTCCCTTTTTGAATATTCTTTTTCTTGGGTAAGACGCTGCAGATGTTTTAAGGTTTTCTTCAACTAGAAACGTCACGTTGGTGATGCTTTGAAAAATTGGAAATATGAGTGGGATGAAGTGTATCGCTCAGAAAAGGTACCTATTATTGTACCTATTTCTTGTATTTATTATGCTCCTTCTATTTCTGAACAATCCTCAATCATCATCAAACAGTATTAATAGGCTTGCATCTGCGTGGTTGAATTTAAGAACCCGGCTTCGATTGCATGTCTGCCGCCGTGCCATACGCGCCGCACCGTATAAACATCTGGGTACGTGAAATTTCAAACAAAGCTACCGTTTTAATTCGTAAAAGGATTACGCAACTTCCGTTAGCAGGTCGCATGAGAACGCGCCCCCCTAGATATAAGTACTACGATTTTGAAATTTTGAATATCTCTACCGATATGGAAAGATTGACGGTAATACTTAATTCCTTAGTCATGAATAACAGAATTACGCGGCTATATATTACGTATGACGTCATTGCCTGTCCCGGTGACTAGCTATCGCTGGAACACAGTGGATCCGAGGAACGGGCTATTTTTGGAACCAGTTCATATCGGATTTGGAATGGTCACCAAAACTAACTGGGCGAAGCCTAGTAGCAAAAACTTGCGGAGCAGTTATGCAACCAGATGCCTTAGAAATCCATATTAGTACCTAAATTAATTATTGTAATTATGATAAATGGTTAATTTAACATATATCATAGCGGAGATTAGATCGGAACTAAAGCACTAAATTAGTATGACTTTTGATGTACTGGCATACTACAGAGCTCCGGGCCAAAAAAGCCTCTTTCTCTTACATCATAAGTTTAAAAAATGAGTGTTGGAAAGCAATTAGTTTGTGTCTTAGTTAAACTACCCATTTTAAGTATTATTTTATTTTTCGGTTGAAAAGCCAAAACAATGAGGCGTAATTTAATCAAATATTTTACTCCCAATTTATTTCACATAAAATTTGAAAAAGTCTCTTTATTTCCCAGTATGTTCATTAGAATGATATGAATTTTCCCCAGAAAATGAAACTTAAGAATAACAATTGTAAAGCATATTCACTTAGGTAAAAATAAAGGTTTTTTTATTCAAATGGTGTAAAGATTAGTTCAGGAACTGATGAAAGCACCAAATGAAGAAAAAATATTTCAAATGTGCTAAAAAAGACAAGAGAAAATTAATGAAATTATTGTTTTACACAATGAATATCTCAACCAAGAAACCTCAGTGAATTAGTTTTTATGTGAATACCGCACAAGAGTCCCAACTGCTATTAACAATTTGGAGTCATTGATATCATACCATCCCCAATAATTAGGGTACGTTGTGAGACTGTGTGAAGTAAGGGGGGAGGTGATTGTGAAGAGGACGGTAGGGAAGTATCTGGCTATTCAGATCTGGTTACGAAACACGTCTTTAATAGGTGCTTGGTGATTACCTTGCTAAAAACAACGCTTAAGGTTATACGTAAAAGAATTCATAATCAACTATTTCATAGACGGCGCGAGTTTAATTATTTTAGGGGAAAATGTTTTTTTACAAGCCATAACTTAAAATATTAAGATGAATTAATTGTAATATGTAATATGAATAAATAGTTTTGTCAAAAAAAAACTCAAATCTTTCAAGAAAGGCAAACAAATACAATGTTGGATTAAATCACCAATACAATATTGTATTTTTTAGCCTTTCTTGAAAGATTTGAGTTTTTTTTTTGACAAAACTATTTATTCGCATTCATATTGCGTACGTATGGGCGCATACAATTAATTCATCTTACCGTTTTAAAGCATAACTTGTGAAAAGCGTTTTTCCTTAAAATAATTGAACTCGCGCCATCTATGAGAGAAAATTATTCATTCTTTTATGTACCACCTTAATAATAAAAGTTGAATGAATTATACGATTCCATACCAACTCAGAATCAAGTCAAATCACCACCTCTTTGAAAAGTCATTAAAAGTGAAGAAAAAATAGCCCATAACCTTTGTTATTATAATTTTTTCACCTCTTTGACTTTTTAGAGGAGTGATGGAGTTGCAAATTATTGAGTTGTCCCGTATCTAACCTATTAATACAGCGCCTTTTTTGTGATAAATCTTCAAGAAACTTTCGATCCTGAATGGTGGTTACACATCAGAACGACATATGACAACTTTGGAACGAGGTACAATTATACTGGTGACTGGACAATAGATACGCCGACATTTACCCCCCCCCCCCCCCCCCCCAAAATGATATTTACTATAAAATTATAATTTTTTTAGTCCCTTATTTATCAATTTCAAACGTAAAATCGATTTAAAAAATACCCTTAATAATAAGTTGGTATGAATATCAAATACACCGTATTTTCCCTAAACCGACTGCATAATTGTATATAAGTATATCGGGGTGGTAACGGTCGGCGAATCAAATGTCATGGAACCAAATATACAACATCCTTATAAAAGATTATGTTTGGAATATAAATACGATTTCTATAAAATGGATAAAATGTTATTTTCTGTAGGTCGCATATTTCATAATGTGAAATTAATATTCCAAAGGTCATACTTTAGTACTTATGTTATTATTATTTTATCTTTCACCATATTTTATATTTTCACGAGAGAATATTATCCACTGTTGTATATTTTTCAGCACAGTGTTATTTTAGGAAGCTTTGAAACCATTTAGTTTGCGCAATATTTTTTCAATGTATGTTTTCTGTGCTAATATTTTTCTAGGATTTTTTTCAGAAAATTTTCTTTGTTTTTACGCTTCTTATTTTATTTATGTATTTTTGCTTTTTTGTTTGAAACGTTTACAATGTTTTCCCCATTAATCATTCCTGTACTTAAAGTAAACCTTACGGGGTATACTACCTACATATTTGAACGGAATTTATAACACGGCTCAGTGACATTGATTATTTTCATAAAAATCATATATAAATCAAATACTTATTTGTAGCCGGGTGATCCAAAGCGTTGGTGTTTTAATTCAGCAAACCAAGTTTAAAAAAAATGTTATTGGATGACTAACACCTCTGTCATAATTCACTCGCTACGTTTGGTGACTTAGCAATGGTGCCCTGGTTCATGGGGTGAAGTTTGTCTGGTTCTAGGCGGCAGATACGTCTGTCCACCAGCTCCGTGGCAGGCCGGATCGGGAGAGACTGGTTGATGGAGACCTTTACACCTCTTCAGCAAGACTTTTTCGACCCACCGGCTTACGGCCGAGTGGGAAGAATTGATTCATACCTCACACTGAATCCCAGATTCATACCCATCCCTCATACTTTTTCCATCTCAGATCCTTGGCGATGCTGTGTGGAGAGTATTTTTAGAAAAAAAGGAAAGGAAGTTCTGGGAAGGAAAAAGGTACGAGTGGTGGGTAGGGTGTTCAGGAGTGACGGAAGTATGAATCCATCCCTCCCACTACGGTGTGAAGCGATGGATCGATAGAGTGTGGCTGGAGAGGGCTAATTAGGTATCCCTCAAATTGTCTTCCGATCCGCCATGCAGTAGGTGAGCAAACGCATTTTTCGCCAAGACGTAGACAAACTACATCCAATGAACCCGGCCACCCCGGCTAAATCACCAAACGTAACGAACCACTTGGGGTGACTTATGGCAAGGGTGTTGGTTATCCCGGGCGGCGCCTCCCATAATGCGGATAAAGGGTTATAAACACGAACATAATTTTTTGTGATTTTAAAAATAAATATCACAAATTTAGGTAAAGTAAACCTTATTTTATCTATCACGTGTTCCTCGGTCTCTGTTTTATCTCATTTGGAGGATCTGGGATGGAAACTTCTTGAGAATAATAATTTCTCAACTAATGAACCCAGAATTCTTCTTATCACGATTTAATTTTTGACAGTTAGTTTAATGGCTAAGGGTATTTGAAAGTCGCTGCCAAATTCAACATAATATTTTTTATCTCCTCCATTAGTGTCTGCTAAAAAAGGATTGAGAAAGTAAATAGGCACGAATTTACCGAACGCTTTGCCAAATATCTGGTTAAAGTAAACAAAGTAAAAATATATATATATATATGATTTGAGAAGAAATGAGTATATTGGAGCAGGAGCTCAAGCACGGTGATTTCGATAACTTTACAATATCGGATCGATAGGCGTAACTTCTCATGATTTTATATCGATATCTCTAGCATGGTTTTAGCATTGACCGCCGAACTGATATTGGCAAAAAATAAGAAATTGATACTCGCTGACAACACTGGCGGATCTGTCTATGGATTCACATTCCCAAACGTCGAACGCCGTCAATTACGTAAAAATATTAATAATTTGCCAATGTTGAATTGAAATATTAACCTAAACATGCATTGGCTTTAAATTCGGCAGCCACCAGCTCCAGAGAGGGAGCTCCAAAATACCTGAAAAATACCCTCGACACTGTACAGTAACGGGCGGTACGTTTGATAGATTCTCCCATCTTAACAGACGGATTGCAATCTTTAGAGCACAGGCGTCGGGTGGGAATGCTGTCCTTGTTTTACCGGTATTTCAATGGAAGATGCTCCGAGGAACTAGTGTCATTGATCCCTTCAGCACCGATGCATAGTCTGGAAATACGCCAAACGCGTGCTCAACATATGTCACATGAGAACGTGTCGCTTCTTCGATTCGTTCTTGTGTTCAAAAGCTCGGCTGTGGAACGATTTGTTTCCTCCTTCCTACAACATGGGTCTCTTCAAGACCAATGTTCATTCCTTCCTCTCCTCACAAAGACCCTCCACACAGCATCTCAGATGACATAGGCCCTGAAGAAAATTATGTTCCTCAGGGCCTCCTGTGTGGAGTTAATGTGAAAAAAAAATTGGCAGTCCGCATTTACTTATTGACACTAAAACGGAGTTAATTAGTTAAGGATTATTCATATTTCAGCCATTTTCGTTTCTGAAAGATCGAACACAATAAATTGACCGCGTCTTTGATGCATTATTTAAGAGTATGGATTTCGTGTACGACTTCTTTCATTTCTAAAAGCTTCGTTAGTTCAATAAGTTCATTAAATAAGCCAGTAATCTTGCGCAACGAACGACGTAATTCAAAAATATGCGTGTGTTGATAGTTAACTGAAACTCATCTGATGCTACATATATGGATATATGGAGGTTTTAAAATGAGACGTTTGAAAATTTGTCAATCGTCAGTCGGAATATTTCATACCTTTTGTTGACCGTTATCGGAAATATTGATAACTGACCATAGATATCGGATTTGAATATCCTATTGATATAGAATTTTATCTTTCGACCGTGCTAGACCTCCAGATGTAATCACCCGAAAATTGATTGATTCATAATAAATTGTATTGTTGTAAAATTTATTATTTTATTACTTGTGTTATTTTTTAGCGTTATTATTTCCTGTAGTGTTATAAACAGCTAGCTGAATGTATTCGCTTGTGTCCTGTCATATAATTTGAAAATGCTGAAAATTGGTGCCATTATTCTAAGGTAATTTATTTAATTTATTATTTTATGATTTAATTCAACTTCAAGCTTTTTTTTGCATAAAAGAGATTCATCTTCACCTCAATGACATATTATGTGTCCTGAGACTCCTTCTCACTATTTTATGATTAAGTACTTAAGTATTTCATTTTATATAATTCTGATGTTGTGAAACTAGTAACTTATTTTTAATCACTGTGTTATTTTTGTTGTTAAGTGTTGTTCGTTTGTGTTTAATTTGTAAATGAAATCTTACTAATTACTTTGTCTTTTCTTAGATTGAAAACCTAGAAGATCTCCTTAAAGAAAAGGACAATCAAGTAGACATGGCTCGCGCGCGGCTTACCGCCATGCAAGCACATCATTGTTCCTCCGAAGGTGCTCTCAGTTCTTTAGAAGAAGCCATCGGAGATAAAGAAAAACAGATGAATCAGCTCCGAGAACAAAGAGACAGAGCAGAACAAGAGAAGAACGAAGAAAGAGAGCTCCACGAAAGAGAACTCGCGGAATACAAAATGAAGATACACGCGTTAGAAAGCGAGGTAGAAAAACTTGGAGCACGTCTTGAAAGAGCTCAAGCCGAGAAAGACCGATTAGAAGCCAAATTAGAATCATCCCAATCAGAACTAGGAAAATCCAAAGCAGAACTAGAAAAGGCTGCGGGAGAAGTTGGACGGTCAGGAGCCGATTGGGAAGCCGCCAAACAAAGGACTGCAAGATTAGAAATGGAAAACGAAAGACTGAGACACGATCTAGAAAGATCTCAGACCACATTCGGAAGAAGCACACTTTCAACATCACAAGAACTTGACCGCATTCAAGAAAGAGCTGACAAGGCATCCACAGAGTTGAGACGAGCGCAAGCAGAGTTAAGGGTGACTCAAGCAGACAATGAAAGAGCTCGCGGAGAAACGGCAGCCTTACAAGAAAAAGTAGAAAAGAGCCAAGGTGAAGTATACCGTCTCAAGGCAAGGCTTGAAAATGCCCAAGGAGAGCAGGAAAGCATGCGGGAAGAATACGAAAGAACGCAAGCCACCATTGGAAGGATTCATGCTGAAAGAGACAAGGCTGTTGCAGAATTGGAAAAGTCCAGGGAGGAGTTGGAGAGGACCCAGGCTACCCTTGGGAAGGCCCAGCTTCAGCAGGATAAACTTCAGAATGCTCTCGATAAGGCGCAGACAGAGGTGGACAAACTTCAGGAGAAACTAGACAAATCCATCGGCGAAGTTAGAAGGGTGAGTCATTTAAAATATATATTCTTATTTAAACACTACTGATATCACTGAAGGATTATTGTGTAACTCTATTTTTCCAACGTTTACGTGAAGATGATTCTCGCTTCGATAATCAAAGACATGCAGTCTACAGAGCCTTTCAACTACGCATTCTCCAAAAAAATATTATTTTCCGAAAAATAGTTCAATTTCTTTCTTCTTTTCATATAGCTTTACAGCATTTATGGACTCGTTTTATATTTTAAAACCATTGATTAGGAGGCCAATTAGTCTTACAAAATAGTTACATGAAGGACTTTGAAATATTTAATGAAAAGGTATTTTGTAAAGGTTGAAAACTGGCTTAAAAATAATACGAATATTTCTAGATTATAAAATAGCCTCATCATATTACTAAAGGCTTTAACTGTCACTGAGAAAATTTGAGTAGGAGGTTAGTACTTATATTCCTGAAAATATTGCCCTATAAAAAATGGTAAGATATAATACCTTGGGCAAACAGCCATGTTTATTGACGACCTTTTGGGCAAATTTAACCTTTTGAACTTGCTTATTTCAAATTATTTAGATTTACACCATTTTATTCAAATGTTAAAATTTTTGAACCAAGGTCTACGTAAGGATTTGTTTCAATGCTCGGTATATTTGCTAGCTGTAAATTTGAACATTTTTTCTGAGAAAACCGAATTTAGTTCTGGTGTAAAAATTTATTTATTCTCGAAAACTGGTCCATGAGAGAAATATAAAGTGATGAGCGTAGCGCTATTTTAGTGAAAAACTACCCAACAAGGGGTTTTACATTTTACACGGCCAGAAAATAACTAAAAACATCGCCATAAAACCGGAACGCCGTACTGAGATTTAAATCACGTATTACATTACGCGAATACCGCCAAAATTGTAAATGATATTTTTAACAATTATTTTTTTAAGCTTTATGTAGCGTTTTCGGTGATTCAATCAACTAAAAAAGGCATTATATTATTTAGATAAACAGATATAAGTGTGTTAGCATGTAGATGTAACCGTGAGAAGTTGTAAGGCGAATTTTGTCTCACTTCCTATTTCATGGGGCTAGAAGTCGAAAAGTCTTGTGAAATCCGTTTCATTACAAATAGGTATAATTAGATCACATTTCCAGGGATTTTCTTTTCAGAGTTTTATAGTGTGTACTTTTAAACTTAGAAGACTAATCATGTTTTTATTAAAAAATACTAATACTTTGACTGTTTGACTAATACTTTGACTATATGACTAATACTACTATCAATCCTCACAAAACGAATTTCTTGTTTATGACGGTTTTCAGATGGGCATGTTATTTTATAAAACAGCTTCATATAAGAATAAAAAGACAATCATATTATTTACTAAAATAAAGGTATAACTATAACTTTTCGAGATCAAAATTAGCGGTGATATAAACCTCAAGAAAATTAATTCATTCTTTATAACCAACATAAAAAGGTTCATTCTAAATCAGACAAATTATTACTATTAACAAATATTACACATAATATACCTTGTGTTCTCTGTAGATTGGAATAATAAGGGTGTAATGTATAGAAAAAGTCGAAACTTGTCTCACCTCCACAGTGCGGCCACTTCCTGCAAGCCCTCTTACGCGATTGAGTTGACACGGATAACTAACGCGATCGATGCATTCGTCAGAAAGAAACACAGATACGTTCAAAATACAGGCAATATTAATCGAAATGACTAAGATCAGGCTTCCAGGGTTAAGCTGAACGCAAATATTTTTTTTAAATTTTATTTAGGGGTCGTCCATTAATCACGTGATGTTTTTTTAGCAACTTTTAACCCCCCCCCCGTGGTGATATGTGGTGAGGTTTTAGACTAACCCCCCCCCCAAATCACTTGTATTTTTTTTAGTACAAAGTATTTTGAAATTTTCAGAATATTATCACAAAAGGGGTCGTCCATTAATCACGTGATGTTTTTTTAGCAATTTTTAACCCCCCCTCGGTGATGTGTGGTGAGGTTTTAGACTACCCCCCCTCCCGAAATCACGCGTATTTTTTTTAGTACAAAGTATTTTGAAATTTTCAGAATATTATCACGAAAAATAAATACACGTGATATCTCATTATACCCCCCCCCCCCCCCCCGTCGTGATATTTCGTAAATTTTTCCGAACCCCCCCCCCCCCTTTCGAGCCTTACGTGGTTAATGGACGACCCCTTAGGCCATAATTCATTTTCATTATTATTTAAAATCTTTCTTCCAATATCACAGCTAAAATTACCTCCTAATGTTACCCAGCAAAGATATCCAAATACAGAATTACCCAGTGTAAGCGTAATCTACGGTAAATTTATATTTACTTATTAATTTAGCAGGCACAACAATCCATAAATAAATCAGACTCGTTAAAATACCCTTTTAACACATAACCATAATCATTTTAGGTCCTAATTATACACTTTCATACAGTGACACAGAGAGCACATTCAATTTTGCGCTCAATACTAATTAACAGTCTACAGTTGTTTTAAACAGTGAAACAGATAATATAACGAGCCAGTGAGTTATTGCAAGTTTAAAGTAGTTCTAGTGCAAACCTGCTGGATTCTAAAATCGTAACTAAGTGAGCATTTCAAAATTAATAAAAGTCAAAACAATAAGTATTATTGTCACCCAAGCTACTACCGCCCGACCTGGCCCATACTAGCAAGTAATTCAAGTCACTCCACCTTAAATCCAGGCTTAACCATAGTCCATTTTTCAAAAAAAAAAAAAAATTTTTTTTTTAATTTTAACAAAATGGACTCCCAGGGATACATCAGTCTGGCGAGAAACGCGGTTGAGGCTCTAACCGAACTAATAATAGACCCCAGTAGCAGACTGAACAAAGATCAAATTGCGAAAATGATTCCAAAAACTAATGCTATTCTTGGAACCATAGCTCAAATGGCTACAAAAATGGCAGCACTCGAGGGTGAGCTAATAGCTTTCAAAGAATTAACCAACAAACCTAACCCATTAGAATCTACATGTGAAGCGGCCGATGAGCTTGAAGAGAGGAAAAACAGAGCAAATAATCTCATAATTATAAACGTTCCTGAAAGTACACAACTGAACCAAATTGAAAAAATCAAGGACGATAATTTACAAATTACAACCATTCTGAAGAAAATAGACAACAACATAGAACCAAATTCCATCAACACATTCCGTCTTGGAGCAGTGAGGCCTGATAAATCGAGGCCCATTAAAGTGATCTTAAAAAACTCAACTGAAGTAATGAATATTCTCAGGAAAAAAAACTTTTATCTTAACAACTCCCCTGTCAAAATTTTTTCCGACCAAACTCCGAACCAAAGAAAATATTTATCAGACCTACGTCAATCAATGGAAAGTAGGATACAGGGAGGTGAAGTTGGACTAACAATCAAATATATCAACAGCAAGCCGACAATAGTTAAGAAAAATCCAAAAAACTCAAACACATCAATGGATACGGCCAAAACATCCGCGGCTGCCGAACCAAACTCTTAGAGTTGCAAACTTCTATTCCTTTACTTCAAAACGTCGATGTATTTCTCCTTACTGAAACCTGGCTTGATCCTGATATTCACACCGAGGAACTTGGATTCTCGTCTTATAACACCTACCGCCTTGACAGGAATCCAGCCACCAGTAATAAAACCAGAGGAGGAGGAGTTCTCATATCCGTCATAAAATCACTGCCATCCACTCGATTAATTTGCAAACATCTAGACGTGGAACAGGTATTTGTATTACTAAAAACTAAATCAAGTAAAATTTTACTGGGATGTGTCTACATTCCTCCTGGATCCAACATCACAGTCTACCGAAACCACATTGATGACCTCGAAACCTTTAAAAATAAATACCCTGATGCCAGAACAATTTTATTTGGTGATTATAATACCCCTAGCATTGATTGGATGAATAAAAACTCTTATAACAACTTAAGCCTACCAGAAAATGCCCGTGAAATAATAGATATGACGAACTTACTCAGTCTACATCAAGTCAATCAAGTCTACAATACCAATAACCGGCTGCTGGATTTAGTATTCTGTAGTGATCTCTCAATTCACATTGTTAAATCAGTTGACGAGCTCCTCCCCCTAGACTGCCACCACCCCGCTTTAAGCATAACCATAACGATGAATAACTCACCAGACGACACAACTATTCTTCCTAACTTAACTTATAATTTTTCCAAAGCTGACTATCCTAATATGAACCAATATCTTATAAATGAAGACTGGTCATTTCTTCACCTCAACAATAGTATTAACTACAATCTTGAAATTTTTTACACAATTATCAACAGAGCCATTGAAAACTATGTACCACTTTCACACTTCAAAGAAGCGAAGTTCCCGAAATGGTTCAACAGCGAGTTAATCAACCTGGTTATTTGCAAAAAAACTGCACACAAAAACTTTAAAGAATCTAAATCCCTTAATGACTATAAGGTATTTCACAATTACAGAACTCAATGTAAAAAACTGTCAAAAAAATCATATTATAATTATATAAATGGAATCGAAAAATCTATACCCTCTAATATACAAAACTTTTTCACACATGTAAACTCTCTTAGAAAAAACAAACAAGGTTTACCCATTTCAATGCACTTCAAAGATAAGAGTAGCACTGATATGAAAGTAAAGGTTAACTATTTTGCTGATTACTTCAAAAGTGTGTATGACGAAGATATCCCAGACAATTACATACCACCACCTTCCATTATTGAGAGCATACATATCCCTCCTGTACATATCAATATAAGCGACGTTAAATCTAAAATTAAATCTCTGGACAAAAACAAAAAGGCCGGACCTGATAACGTGCACCCCAATATTCTCATTAATTGCATTGCTTCACTGGCTGAGCCGATTTGTCTATTGTTTAATCAATCGCTTGACACAGGTTGCTTCCCGGACATTTGGAAACGTTGTTATTTAACGCCTATATTAAAAAAGGGTAATAAAAGTGATGTCACTAACTATAGACCTATATGTAAGCTATCTATAATTCCGAAACTTTTTGAAAAATTACTTCTTGATAAAATTTCCCCATATATTAACAATCTCATTGTTCCAAATCAACATGGATTTTTGTCAGGCAGGTCAACTCTGACAAATCTCTCATTATATGAAAACTTTATATCAAATGCATTAGCTAACAGAACTCAAGTCGATTCCATTTATACAGATTTTATCAAGGCCTTTGATAAAGTGTGCCATAAAATTCTACTGGTTAAACTACATAAGCTCGGTATTGATGGAAAACTTTTAGACTGGTTTGCGAGCTATCTATCTGATAGAGTTCTACTTGTAAAAATTAATTTGTTCTATTCCAATCAATTTAAAGCTACCAGTGGTGTACCTCAAGGGTCCCATTTAGGCCCAATTTTGTTTTTACTGTTCATAAATGATATTGTTGACATATTTGATAAAGATGTAAATGTATTGCTTTTTGCAGATGATTTAAAAATATTTAAAATCATCAAAACCGCTGAAGATTGTGCCTGTCTACAAAATAATTTAAACAAATTAATTAGTTGGTGTTCTCTTAACAAACTTTATCTGAACATAAATAAGTGTTATTCAATAAGTTTTTACAGAATAAGTCAACCAATTATTCATCCATATGAACTTAACAACTCTACCCTTACCTCTGTCGAAGAAATTAATGACCTGGGCATAACTTTTGACTCTAAATTAAACTTTATATCCCATATAAACTCAATCTATAATAAAGGTATCAAAATGCTTGGCTTCGTTCTTAGAAATTCCAGAGGTTTCAGGAATATTTCAACTTTAAAAATTTTGTATACATCCTTAGTACGTAGTCAAGTCGAATATAACTCCTCGATCTGGTCCCCCCATTTTAAAATACATTCAGATTCAATCGAAAAAATTCAACACAAATTCTTAAGACACATTAATTTTAACCTCGGTATTCCCATTGAAAACATAAATTATAATTACTTGATGAAAGAATTAAATTTATTAAGACTCTCAGATAGAAGAATTATATCCGACTTAATATTTATGTTCAAAATTGTAAATGGTAGCATAGACAGTCCTGATTTAAATAAGCTCATTGAATTTCATATTCCCACGAGAACCACTCGTTCTAAAATCCTTTTTAAATGTAACAATAATCGGACTGAGTATACAAAACACTCACTTTTACCTAGGTTACATGAAGTTACTAATAGATATGCAGATGTGATAGATCTATTTAACTGCACGGAACAAGGGTACAAGAAGGCTATGCTATCATATTTTTTAAATCACTACTAATTTTATTTGTGTTATAGATTTTTGCATGTAAAGGTATCTCTGTTGTCACTTCCCAATGTATCGTCACAACTAACTGTTATACATACACTGTTTTATCATTACTGATATTTTGAATATGAATTTGTGACATGTAATTAGTGTTTATGGCATACTTATGCCGTTTGTATTAAATAAATAAATAAATAATATTTCTTGCTTATATTGTTACTTTTAACGGTCCTTTTGTCAGGTGTTAAAACAATATTGAGCAAATAAAAACATTTTTATTGGCGTTCACAATTGCCCCCATTAAAGGCTAATAAACATTAACGCTAAATAGGTACATATCGCAGAAGGTTAAAAAAAACTGAAACTGATTAGGTATATTACAATTTAACCCTGCCAATGCCGTGAGAACTGGACTGAATGGTGCAAACATATTGGCATCAGGTTTATGGAGATTATTATTTCGCTTCCCAATCGCAATAATTTCCTTCATATTTCGCGGATTGATCAAATTAGAAAACTGGTTTATAATTGTTTTTTTTTTATTTAGATTATGTTATTTCACAAAAAATTATCCACGACAATACTACAATACAGAAGGAATCTACGAAACTGCTAGTGGCGAGGTAAGCAGTTGGGAACAGAATAATCTCGAAACTTGCTTTTGACAGCATCACGCTTTTTGATCGCATTCATCTGCGCAGAGTTGCCATTGTAGGAAATGTTAAGCGTTTAAAAAATATAGATTCGTAGTTCCTACAGGTTATATTGATCGTGGCGACATGTGAAATAAAAAAAGATTAAATTTTTTTTATTCATAATTACGAATTATAGACTACAATTAGTGATGTGCTATTCCTGCCTCACCAGAAAATTCTGTGTTGAGAGCAGGCGCAATTTAAAACTTAACAGTTGATAATGAAAATACAATAACATTACACTATCACATTAAAAATAACAGACAATCATCATCGTGCTATTGGAAATGCATACTTTGTTTGTCTATTTATTTAGGTAGAGGCGCAGTTTATAATTTAATTAGTTTACAACAAAAAATAAAAATAACACAAAATGTTAAACGCAGCCATTGCCAAGACCTCACCCCATGAACTTGGACACCCCTATTAAGAGGCAATAACCAGACAAAACCGGAAAAATATGACATTTTTTAATAAAATTTCAGCCGTGTTGACTCTTTTCCACAAAAGAGTAAAAAATGATTTCGAAAGAGTTTTCTTTTATCTGGTAAAGTTATAAATTATGAGAAAATATGTTTATTTTTAGCATTTTAAGGTTTTATAATAAACAAGGGCGGATCCAGGATTTTTTTCTGGGGGGGGCACAAGGAGCGGACGGTCAAAAAATCAACTATTACTGTTAGAATTTGTTTCTGGGGGGGGGGGGGGGGGGGGGCAAAAGGGGCGGACGGGCAAAAAAATCAACAATTACAGTTAGGATTCTTTCCTGAGGGGGGGCACAAGGGGTGGACGGGCAAAATATCATTAATTACTGTTAGGTTTTTTTTTGCGGGGGGCACAAGGTGCGGACGGTCAAAAAATCAACAATTGCTGTTAGGATTTTTTTATGAGGGGGGGGGGGGGCACAAGGGGCGGACGCGCAAAACAATCAACAATTACTGTTAGGATTTCTTCTGGGCGGGCACAATGGCGGACGGGCAAAAAACTCAATAAATATAACTTGAAGTATCATACTTCAGGTTTATTTCTACAAGTTCAAGTGTGTATCTATAGGAAGATTTATGAAAGTGTCAAAACAATCGAAAATTAAATTAATGTTTAATAAAGACAGTTTTAGCTTCTAACTATGTGTGATGGAATCTCCACAGTACACAAAAATACCGTCTGTAAATCCGCTACTGATAATAAACACAATTAAATAACTTTGTTTCAATTCCACTATATTATTTCTTAATCCAACCGGTTTTAGTTCACAGGGGTGAATAAAAATATATTGAGATATATTTTTATTCACCCCTGAGGAAGGTTCAGGACCAACAGAAACCGGTTGGATTAAGAAGTAATAAAGTGGAATTGAAACAAAGTTATTTAATTGTGTTTATTATAATTATGTATTACCACAAAATGTTTGCTACAATATTTAATAAGGTTTTACCGAAGGTCGTTGACGGATTTGTTAAATTTTCAAACTAAATTTTGTATTATACAACACACATTTCAAATCATAGAATCATGCGGTAAAATAAATCAATAAATTATCTGGGAAAGCTATTTTCCGAATTTTAATTTTAGTTTAGACAAAATCATTAAAAAAAAGATCCGCGCACGTGTTTTGTGACGAAAATACTTCAGTTGGTCTATTTATTTACGGTCTTCCAAATATTAAAGTTTTTTTTGCATTCTTATTTTGCTTAGACATTATTGAAAAATTATAAATACTTATGATCAAAAAATAATTTCAAAAAGTAGGTTCATAATTTTAATAGTTTTATCATAACGCCTTTCAGCATTTTTTAATGTAGGTGTAGATTAGAGCAAATTTTGAATGAAATAAAATCGATATTGAGTTATTATTTTAAAAAGTTGGTACGGAGAATAATTAATATTTCTCATTGGAACCGTCCTGTACGACCGTAAGAAGATCTTTCGACGAAATTTGTTCTCGGCCGCTGGCTGGTTAATGGCCCTTAAGTCACCAAACGTAGTGAACCACTTGGGGTGGCCTATAGCAGGGGTGTTGGTTTCCAATAAATGATTCCTGGGGCGGTGATACCCATACCCGTCCCTCAAATTATAATTTTTTTAGGTTACCAAGTGTAATAAAGCTTTGGGGTATAAAATGTTTGTTTCTTCGAAACTGGGTCCTTCATAAAAAAAATACAAGTATCTCAAAAATTCTTAACGGGAATCGATATTTAAAAAAAAAATACTACATTCGTTACTATGACGAACACTGCGGTAAAAATATTTTGTCAGAATTACTCCTAAATAAAATACCCGTATCCAAAAAATAAAATAAACATTTTATTTTTGTCCTTTGTTTTCACAGCTAACACGTACAAGAGACTTTTTTTATCACGAGCCTATAACGACTTAGCGTCAATACGCCGCCGAACTGGTATAGGTTTTGGCGAAAGCATGAATAAATTCTTGGCATTAGGTTTTCTTCTCGACATGAAACTCAGGCAATATAACCTAGATACTTTATTACAAAACATTATTACCCTTGTGGAAATCCACGAATGTCAAATCGCTTAGCTGAAATTTGTAGTAAAATCATCGACCGAGGAATTCAAGGATGCCTTTGTAGATATTTGTAGTTCTTCTTTCGTATGGTGGAGGGTCAGAGGGGGACATCTAGGTCTGCGAGCCAGTCTAGGGCCTCAGGCGTTGCCCTGTGGACCTCACCAATCCCGCCGGTGAATGAATGGAGCGGGCATTCGTTGACCACATGTTCGGTGGTCTGCACCGCACCGCATTCACACATCGCCGACTCTTTAAGCCCCCGTCTATGCATCATGTGAGCACAACGGCTATGGGAGCACCTTATCCTATTGATGGCAGTCCAGAGTTTGCGAGGCAATGAGAACCCAGGCTGTCTCTCAGTGGGGTCTTGCACGAGATGGGCGTTTTTGACGTTGGCTGATTGCCACTCAAGCTTCCACCTATCTTCTGGGGTGAGAGGTGTTCGAAGGAGTCTTTCTCCTTCTGTCCAGAACGGTTTTCGAGACTTTAAGCGGCATGCCGGGTGAGAAACGACATCATCGTGCAAGGGTATTTCGATTTTTTGCAGCGCCTTCTTGTATTCCCTCAGTGTTGCAATCTCTCGCCTGATATTTGGCGGGGTTATATTTGCATGTACGGGGAGCCAAGGAAGAGGAGTCGATTTTAAGGTTCCGCTGATGGTTCGCATTGTGGCATTAAGCTGAACGTCGACCATGGAAGTGTGGGCGCTTCTGGCCTATACTGGAGCACAGTATTCAGCTGCTGAGAAAACCAGGGCAATGGATGCCGATATTTGTAGTAAAGACTAT